>CM066032.1:1452981158-1454193239 GCA_033557465.1 Ichthyophis bannanicus
TGAGCAGCAGCAATTGAGTCCATAGATACAGACTACAGTAGGACCCACGCGCCCAATAGGAACCAATTCTCTGAATACAGAAGGGTCGGAGGGCAGAAGTTGCCTAGACCCCGAAAAGATTACTGAGCACAGCCTGGCCAAAGATGCTGTCCCATTGGGACTCCTTCTCCAGGCAATAATGACCTGCAAAAGTATGGACTGAAGACCAGGTGGCGGCCCAGCAGATATCCAGTATCATGATGGAGCGCAGGTTTGACACAGAGGCCGCCATGGTCCTGACACTGTGCGCCATGACATGGCCATCCAGTGTGAGCCCAGCCTGCTCACAGGCGAGGGCAATGCAGTCCGCCACCCAGGTGGACAGTGTTCGCTTGGTCACCGCTTCCCCCAGCTGATTGGGGTCATGGGAAACAAAAAGCTGAGAAGCTCCGAGGTGGCCCTGCGTACGTTGAATGTAGAAGGACAGGGCCCTCTTACAGTTCAAGGTGTGCAGGATGGCCTCCACCCTGCTGGAGTGAGGCCTTGGGAAGAATGTGGGTAGCACCATCTCCTGGTTGAGGTGAAAGGAAGATACCACCTTTGGAAGGAATTTAGGGTGCCTGCATAGCACGACCCTGTTCTTGTAGAATCTGGTATATGGCGCCTCTGGCACTAGGACTTGGAGCTCACTGACCTTGCGAGTGCCACCAGGAACACGACCTTCCACAAGAGTAACCATGGGCTCAAATGACGGGTGGGTGAGCTGCACCAACACTATGTTGAGGTCCCACTCTGTCGCCGGAGGGCAGACAGGGGGGTTTGAACAGTAGGAGTCCTCTCAGGAAGCGGGTCACCAAAGGCTGGACCGAGAGGGACTTGCCCTCAATAGGGTGGTGGTGCACCGCTAGGACACTGAGATGTACCCTGACGGAGTTTGACCTGAGCCAGATTATAAGATATGAAGAAGGTACGGCAGCACCATATCCACCGGGCAGAATGGGTTTAGTCGCTGCTCCAAGCACCACACCGAGAATCTGCACCATTTGAAAGTGTAAACCCCTCCTGGTGGGGGTCTTACAGGAGGCCAGCAGGATCTCTTCCACTTCGAGAGGCTGAAGGGGGCTAGGGTTACCCTTTCGGCAGCCACGCTGTCAGGGATAGGGACCCCATGTTGGGGTGCAGGAGAGATCCCTCCTCTTGAGATAAGAGCACTGGGGAATTCCCCAGCAGGATACGAGAGTCCACTAACAATCGGAGGAGCAGTGGGAACCACTGCTGCCTGGGCCATTGTGGAGCCACCAGGATCAGCGATGCTTTGTCATGAGGAGCCTTGAAGAGGGTCTTGGCAATCAATAGCATGAGTGGGAAGGTGTACATGTGGTCTTCCAACCACGGAATGAGGAACGCATCTGCCACTACCCGGGGCTTACGGGAGTAGAAGTGGGGCAACTGGTAGTTGTCTGGGCTGGTGAAAAGGTCCACCCATGGAGTCCCCCAGAATTGGAAGAGCCAGGGGGCCACTCTGAGATCCAGCTGCCACTCATACAGTTGGAGGACCCTGCTCAATTTGTCTGCCAGAGTGTTGTCCTAGCCTGGTAGGTATACAGCCTTGATGAATTGCGTAGGAGCAGAATGTCATCGCCTTGCAGCAGGAGGTTGTGAGATCCCATACCCCCCCTGTTTGTTCACGTAGAACATTGCCGCTTGATTATCCGTTTGGACCAGTACAGACTAGTGCCTCAGGTGGTGGCAAAAAGCTCAGAGGACTAGATATATTGCCCGAAGCTCCAAGAGGTTAATTGCCCTCGGCTTGTGACCAGCTGCCCTGGGTGCGAAGTTCCTTGCAGTAGGCTCCCCATCAAAACAAGAAGGCATCCATTGTCAAGACCCTTTGGGGACTTAGAGTTTGGAAGAGCATCCCTGCTTGAAGGTGTTGTGGGTTTTGCCACCAAGTCAGAGATTATGCCAACTGGTGGGTCACTGAGACTCTGTCCTGGAGGCGGCCGGTAGCCTGTGTCCACTGGTCTCAAAGGCACTACTGGGCAACCCTCATGTGCAGACGGGCATCTGGGGTGACATGGACCGTTGAGGCCACGTGAGAGATCAAGGTGGCGTAACAGAAGCCAAGCTGACACCGAAGGATGGTGTTGCACGTCTGCGGCCAATTCCCTGGGATGGTCGGCCTGAACCAGGGGGAGAAAGACCCTTGCCTGAACGGTGTCCAGCTTTGCCCTTATGAACTCCAGACATTGTGTCGGGAGAAGGTGGGACTTGGGGTAGTTTATCACAAACCCCAGATGTTGCAGGACATGGATAGTGCATCCTGTAGCTTGCTGCATCTCAGCAGCCATGCCTCCTTTTATGAGCCAGTCATCCAGATAGGGGAAGACAAATAGCCCTTGGAGACAGAGGTAGGCAGCCACTACTGCCAGGTATTTGGTGAAGACCCTGGGAGTGGACACCAGTCCAAAGGGTAGTACCCTGCACTGGTAGTGGCCTCCCCCCACCATGAAGAGAAGATACTGCCTGTGGTTGGGGAGAATGAAGATGTGGGTATAAGCATCCTTCGGATCCAACGTGCATAGCCAATTTCCTTGCTGGAGGTAAAACAGTAGTGTTCCAAGGGAGAACATCTTGAACTTCTCCCTCACCAAGTTGTGCAGGTCAAGAATGTGCCTTAGGCCTCCTGTTCTTTTTGGTATGAGGAAATACCTAGAGTAGAACCCCTTGCCCTTGAGATGTTGAGGTACTGGTTCTACCGCTTTGTCCTCGAGAAGGCTTGCAAGTTCCTGCAGTAGGAGGTCCCAGTGAAGGGGAGACCTGGGGGGCTCTCCCAGAAAGACGGGGGAAGTGTCTGTACCAGATGGAGGCGGCAGCCCTCCTTGACCACTTGACATGCCCAGGCCTTGGTGGTGATGGTTGGCCATCTGTGGGCACAGTGGATTAGACACCCCCCTGTGAGCTGCTGTCCTCCTTTAGGTAGAGGGGCTATGCCCAAGGAGTCAAAAACTCGCCCCAGGCTGGGCCAGAGCTGACGCCTGGGGCTTGGGAGCCTTCTGCTTACGAGGGCCTTGCCCACATCTCTTGGCCTGCTGACCCTGCTGGGGAGCTGAGGAGACCTGAAATTGTGGGTAGTTTTTGTAAGCAGCCCCCTTCCTTGGGTAAAAGGACATTTTGCCCAAGCCCTTCTGTCAGGGAAGGCCAGCGATCTTTTTGGAGAGCCTGGTCCTCATCACAAACTTTGTCTCCAACTCGGCAGCCTTTTCCATCATGGGTTTGCCAAAGAGGTTCTCCCCTTGGCATGGGGCATCAAACAGTTTGTCCTGGACCCATTGCTCGAGGTCGGAAGACTGTAGCCAAGCCTGGCATCAGGCACCAATGCCTGCCGTAGCTACTCTAGCTGCCTACTCAAAGGCATCATAGGCTGCTTGAGTCATGAATTTGGAGCACTCACAGATGGCTTTGGCCAGGTTCTTGAACTGTTGCAGGGGTTCCTTGGAGAGACCAGCTGAGAACCTGGTGAGTTCCTTCGCCAGGTCTCTCAGGTACATGCCCATATATAGCTGGGAGGTCTGGATCTGGCCGAGGAGCATCAAGCCCTGGTAGCACATTCTGCTAAGGGCATCCAAAGTGTGGGCCTCCCTACCCGGGGACACCGAGGAGTGTGACTTCTGGCTCTTCAGCCGATACATGGCTGACTCCACCACCAGGGCTCCAGCAGACCCAATCCATTGAGTCGAGCCACTTGCTCACGATGGGCACGGATGCCAGTGTTTCCCCACATACAGAGTATTAGCCGTTCTAGGATGGGTGGAATGGGCACAGTGAGCAATTCCTTCGGTGGGGCCTCGTATTAGAGGATTTAGTTCCTCCATCCGAAGGTTCTCCTCTGATTCTGTGGGGAATGCTAGAGTCCTTGACATGTCCTGCACAAAGTCAAGGAACACCATGTCCTTGGGCGCAGACTGATGCCAGGGCTTGGAGGTTGGTGAGTCCGAGGGGTCCAGGGACTCCTCGTCCTCAGTCACCCATTCCGAGTAATCGGTCGAAGACTCAAGGGAAAGACAGCTCGCTGGCTCCAAGTCTTAGCCCTGCCTGCGTTCCTTGGAGGCCCCGTGGCTAGTGTCATGTGTGCTAGCCAGGGACGATCTCGTCCCCTGGAATGGGACTCTGATCTATACCTCAGCCGAGGATCGACTCGGCCTCCAGAGATATCCTCGACGTCAAGGGCCTGGTGGTCTGGGTAGAGGAACCAGTTGTACCAGACAGCAACGCCCGCTGCTGGGCTATGAAGGCAGACAGGCTGAGATCTAGGGCTGCCATTCTGGTTTCCAGTCCAGAAAGCTCTGCAGCTATCAGCACGGGCACCAAGGAACTCAGGCCTGGCACCGGTTTCCCCGAGGGGGAGTCCTCAATGAGAATGGGCTTCGGGGTCCAAGGCCGATCTTCGTACAATTCTTTCCAAGCAACCTTGGTGGGCCGCTCCCACTCCGAGCCCTCGGACGAGCATCGTGGACTGCAGGACCTGGCTCAGGGATTACCAGACCTGCTGGAACCATCCAGGGACACCACCTTTGAGGGTTTCTTCTGATGGGGCCTTGGCCTTTGGAGGCACTGGGGACTCCAGGAAAACTTGTCGTGCTCCTACTTTGTTCCTGAGAGCCTTGGAAGGCATTTTCTTACAGAGACGGCAGGTTGTGGGGTAATGGTCTGGTTCTAGACAGCATAGGCAGCAGTCATGTGTGTCGGTGGGGACATGATTTTTGTACACCGATCACACTTTTTAAAGCCACTGGCAGCCATGAGGGAAAGCATAGTTACTCACCTGTAACAGGTGATCTCCGGGAACAGCAGGAATTTAGTCTTCACATATGGGTACGTCGGTACCGACGAAGCCTGCGCGGGAACACTCCCCAGCGTCCAATTAGGAAGCTTTTGGGAGCATCCCACAGCGTCTGCGTGCTGCCTTCCTGCCTTTCCCAGCTGCCTCTCTCCAGTTGAGTTTAAAGCTGAGACAGAGAGAGAGGGAAAGAGAAAGAGATAGACAGAGATACAACTTCTAGAGGAGGTGGGTGGGTTGTGAAGACTAAATTCCTGCTGTTCCCGGAGATCACCTGTTACAGGTGAGTAACTATGCTATCTTGAGGAACAAGCAGGACTGTAGTCTTCACATATGGGGATTCCCTAGCTTTAGACCCCAGAAGTTATGTGCCCCTGTGAAAGGGCTCCACTTCCCCCCATGGATCTCTAGCATCCAACTCGGGATGGCGGGTAGGAGTTGATTAAGTATGGAACATGTGTTGAAGAACAGCCTGACCAAACAAGGCATTCTGGCGGGAGTCCTTCTCCAAGCAGTAATGGGCTGTGAAGGTATGAACTGAGGCCCAAGTGGCTGCTCGATAGATGTCGTCGATAGACACAGAGTATAGATGAGCCATTGAAGCTACCATGGCTCTCACATTGTGAGCTGTGACATGGCCCTCCAGAGGAAGGTTCTTACTCTGATAGGCAAAGGAAATACACTGTGCAATCCAGTTGGACAGTGTTCTCTTGGAGACTGGAAGTCCCAAATGAGAAGGATCAAAAGCAACAAAGAGTTGAGAGGACTTTCTATGTTGCTGTGTTCTTTGCAAGTAAAAGGCTAAAGCTCTTTTACAGTCTAAAGTATGAAGATTCCTTTCTGCATTAAATGCATGAGGCCTTGGAAAAAACACAGGCAGGAAGACCGCTTGGTTTAAATGGAAAGGCGAGACCACCTTCGGCATGAAGTGTGGATGAATCCTAAGTACTACCTTGTCATGATGGAACCTTGTATAAGGTGGATCAGCTACTAGTGCTTGCAACTCACTGATGTGGTGTGCTGATGTGATTGCAATGAGAAAGATAACTTTCCAAGAAAGGAATTTCAATGATGTAGTAGCCAGGGGTTCGAAAGGCGACTTCATGAGCTGACCAAGAACCAGGTTTAAGTCCCATGCCACTGGAGGTGGCCTAATGGGAGGCTTAGTTAGAAGAAGGCCTCTCATAAATCTTGCTACAAGAGGATCGGAGGAAATAGGTTGTCCATTCAGAGGCTTGAAAGAAGCTGCAATGGCACACAAATGGACTCTTACTGAGTTAGTTTTAAGTCCTGCATTGGATAAATGAAGGAGATATTCCAGTAATGATTCCAGAGGTATCGCACGGGGGTTAAGATCCTTCTGCAAACACCATATGGTAAACCTTTTTCACTTGAAAGCATAAGAGCGCCTTGTGGAAGGTTTCCTGGAAGCATAAAGGATATCCTTTACTGGCTGAGGAAGGTTAAGATCATGAAGATCTAGGCCTTCAGCAACCAAGCCCTGAGATGCAGGGATTGGGGATTGGGATGCCATAACATTCCGTCCTCCTGAGACAGGAGATCTGGAGCAGACCCTAACTCCAGGGAGGGAGCTTGAGAGAGTTGTAGAAGCAGATGGTACCACACTTGCCATGGCCAATGTGGTGCTATGAGAATCATATGGCCTCTCTGTCTCTCTGAAGCTTGAATAGGGTTTTGGGAATTAGGGGAATGGGTGGAAAGGCATAAAGGAAGTCCTGACCCCAGTGAAGGAGGAAGGCATCCCTGGCCTGAGAGCCCTGAGCCGGAATTCTGGAACAGAACCGGGGATGTTTGGCATTCAACGGACTTGCAAAGAGGTCTATGTCTGGGGTTCCCCAAATTTGAAAAATCTTGGCCACCTGGTCTGCATGTAGAGACCATTCGTGTGGAAGCAGAACTCGACTGAGTCTGTCTGCCCAAGAGTTTTGTATGCCTGGAAGATACACTGCCAGGAGATGAATCTGATGCTCTCTGGCGAGGGCCCATAGTCGCAAAGCTTCGTTGCAAAGCGACAGAGAGCCTGTTCCCCCCTGCTTGTTCACGTAGAACATGGCTACTTGATTGTCCGTATGAATGAGGACTGTCTTGTAGCTGAGTAGGGTGTGGAACACTCGAAGAGCAAGGAAGATTGCTCTGAGCTCTAAGAGATTGATATGTAGATGAGTCTCCTGTGGAGTCCAGGTGCCTTGGGTGGAGAGGTCTTATAGATGAGCTCCCCAACCCATTGGTGAAGCATCTGTTGTGAGAGCTGCCTGGGGTAAGGGTTGTTGAAAGGGGGACCCCAGCAACAGGTTTTGAGTGGACTACCACCATTGGAGGGACAAAATGAGGCGATCTGTGTTTACTATTTTGTCTGACAGGCACCCTGATGCCTGAGTCCATTGGGTGGATAGAGTCCACTGGGCTGCTCTCATGTGGAGGCGAGCATAAGGAACCACATGCACTGTGAATGCCATGTGGCCTAGTAGTTGTAGCATTTCTCGGGCAGTGAGGGAAGGTTTTAGCACTGCTTGAGAAGCTAACTGCACCATGCGAAGGCAACGGGCCTGGGGGAGATAGGCCCTTGCCCTTTTGGTATCCAGCAAAGCTCCTATGAACTCTAGAGACTGAGTGGGAGTTAGACTGGATTTTGGGATGTTTATGACCAGACCCAAATACTGAAGGATACGCATTGTGAAAGATAGAGAAGTCCTGGCCTCTGACTCTGATGGGGCTCGAATGAGCCAGTCGTCTAAGTAGGGGAAGACGAATATGCCTAGAGTGCGGAGAAATGCTGCTACCACAGCCATGCATTTCGTGAACACTCTTGGAACTGAGGCCAGGCCAAAAGGAAGCACCCTGTATTGGTAGTGCTTTCCCTGGAAAAGGAACCGAAGGAACTTTCTGTGAGTTGGAAGGATGAGAACATGGGTGTACGCATCCTTGAGATCTAGAGAACAAAGCCAATCCTGACTCTGAAGGTATGGCAGCAGAGTTCCTAGAGAAATCATTTTGAATTTCTCTTTGAACAGGAATTTGTTCAATTCTCTGAGGTCCAAAATAGGTCTGTATCCCCCTGTTTTCTTTGGGATAAGGAAATAGGGGGAGTAAAACCCTGTACCCTGTTGAAGAATGGGTACTTATTCTATTGCCCCTTGGGCAAGAAGTGTAGAGACCTCTTGATCTAACAGGTTGATGAGAGAGGTTTGAGAATTGAACTGTCTTACCATTGTGGAAGGGGGCATGCACAGAAAGTGCAGTTTGTACCCCTCTCTGATAATGGAGAGTGTCCAATGCTCTGCTGTAATCTGCTCCCACCTGGGGGCAAAATGACTTAACCTTCCTGGAATGGTGGAAGGCTCTGGTCCATTGAGGGCCAGGAAGGCTAAGTTCTCTAGATGAAAGTCAAAGACCTTGTGGAGGCTGAGACGATTGAGGCTTAGCAGTCTTTGCCTTCCTTTGTTTGGGTGGTTGCTGAGTTTTCCGGACAGGTTGACCTGCAGGATAAAATTTTTTCTTTTTAGAAAAGAATGGTTTCTTAAAAGATTTTTCTTGCAGGATCCGCTGTAGACTTGGACAGTCTGTCCAAGGTGGAGTTCTCAGCATCCATCTCATTGGCTTTCTCCTGCCAATCTTTACCAAACAGGTTCTCACCAGTACAAGGAATATTTCCCAGTTTGTCTTGTACCCAGAGCTCCAGATCAGATGCCTGGAACCAAGCAATTCTACGTGCACCTATGGCAATGGCAGAGGTTCTGCTTATGCATTCAAAACAGTCAAAAGCTGCACGGTTGACAAACTTAGAAACATCCTGGGCATGTTTGACCAGAGGAAGGCAGACCACAAAAAGAAGAAAAATTTTCTGCGGTGACAGGAACACGACTTGCTGGCTCCGCGGAAAATGAAGAACTGGAGAGAGGCAGTTGGGAAAGGCAGGAAGGCAGCACGCAGGCGCTGTGGGATGCTCCCAAAAGCTTCCTAATTGGACGCTGGGGAGAGTTCCTGTGCAGGCTCCGTTGGTACCGACGTACCCATATGTAAAGACTACATTCCTGCTTGTTCCTGGAGATAAAAGAACCCCAGCAAGGTTGAAGACCCACAGTGCTGCCAGTTGGAAAAAAGGGCGCAAAGGAGCCAGGAAGGAAAAAAATATATGGACCGAGACGCGATGCGGGACAGCGGGCTCAGGTGGTGGGAAGAGTATTGGTGCACAACCAGAGGAGAGTATGAAATTCAGGTACAAGATAATCAATTTTTTCCGGGGGAAAACAGATGGATGTCTGAAGAGTTCCGCAGAAAAAAGGAGACTGAGCTAGATGGCATCCTTGGGTGGGAAGGGCACCATGCATGTGTGGTGGCATCTCCCAAAGGCGCCGACATCACCCATATGCGAGGACTGACTTCCTGCTTGTTCCCGGAGAAATCATGCTTCGTTCTGCACGACTCAAACTGCAACGCTCTGGCCCCAGAAAGCAGAGGAGGAGGATGTGTACCAAAGAAGCTCCTGATCTCAAACAGACTGGGAAGATCAGTCATGATGGGATTGGGGGGGGGGGGGTGCTGCCAGTGCCACTGTCACAGCTGCCAGATGTTTCTGCTTCCACTTGAGCCCAGCTCCCTGTCTCCTGTCAATTCCTCAAGGGATCAGTACATTTCCCAGGAAGGGATGAATTTTGCAGCTCTTACCACAACACTGGGAGAGACTGAGGGCCCTGATAATTATAATCCTTACTGCTAATTAGATTTGTCAGAAGTAGGTGGTCTGTTGCAGTCCTAGTTATGAAGTACTGTGCCCCAGGCTGCTACGGAAGGACTGTGTGGAACTCCAGCCTGATTTGAGGCGTACACCTGAATCTCATTCTGTCTTCACATTTTTTGGTTTATGTACGCTTCACTGAAAGAAAACTAGTCATCTTAAATGCATAAAAGCAGATTCCTAATTTAGCAACAATTCATTTTCATGTCAAAAGTTTCCGTCTGTTTAAATCTGGTGATTTTAAGAGTAATTTTATAAACCTTTACAGTGCACAAAGGACTTGACTGTATAACAAGATGCCTATATGAGACATCCAGAAAGGTGCCTATTTTATGAAGGCAACATTGATGTCTATGTGTCTTTGTAAAATAGGTTCATGAACTAACTCCAGCAGCGCACAAATGCCGACGCACACATTAACACCTGCTCACATGAAGATATCGCAACTCCACCACTGCGCCACCCAAACCATGCCCCCCCAAGAATGCCTACATGCAGATTGCATAAAAGCAAGCGTACACTTCCCAAGTTCCCACTTTTTTATGCATGCATGCTGTTGTACAATTTCATGAAAGCCCTTTTCTGCAAATAAAATAGGTTTTACATGGGAAATAGTCATAAAAATCACACCATAAAATGTTTTACATGGTGAAATAGCCATTTATAAGATTGTCCAGGCTAACAGGGCCTACTGCCCAGAATGAAGAGATATACTGAGGATGGAGCTGTGACATTATGAAATAAGTGAGTCGGAACAAGTGTAAGTGGGCAATTCTTGGAGGGAGGGATTATTTTGTCTAGGGAGATATGTGCATATGTTCCTTTATAAATCAGGCATATCCAGTGCTTATTTCTGCTGCACATAGTAATAACTCTGTTATAAAGTTACCCTTCCTATTATGTATTTCAGAACAAAGTTATTTATAATGTAAACATGAACGTCCAGTGGTTAGGCTGTGCTCGTCTGTCTGGCAGCTTATTGCAGAACTGTGTCATCTTTTGGGATATGTGAGCTCATTCCTATCCCAGTCTAAATGCCCTTGGTTTCAAAGTTGGCTACAGTCCCCATCAGTCACATAACAAAATGTAAGATGAAAATGGGGAGGGGGGACTAGTGGGGGGAAGCAGACACAGGAACAGCAAGAGAGACACCTGCTACTGGAGGAATAAATGGAGAACTCTACAGTATGTGACTGACTGGGACCTGCCACTTCCACACCTAACAGAAGTACAACCTACTTTATTTGAGTTTGATTTTCCCCCTGCCAGCTTGGTTGGAAGCAGGAGCCAGGGCTATCTTCTCTTAAAGTGGTGCAAGCACTCCTGGAAAGAGCTGGCACCAGGGCTGCCACTACCATTAAGTGAACTAGGTGGCTACCTAGAGCACTGGCCCTCCAGGGGTGCCCACTGCAGCCACTCTCAAACCTTTTGGGACCTGCAGTAGTGTCAATGGCTGAAATAGCCCCACGGCGCTTACCTTGAAACTTTGGCACCATGGGGCTGTTTGTTTCCACCCCTCCAACACCTGATGCAGACTTCCCGTTTGCAAAGGTATTTTATAAAATACACATGTACATCCAAACTCTGCCTCTGTATTGCCCAAGCTACATCCCAGGAATGCCTACATGCAGTTCATGTAAAACTATGCAAGGTCTTTCTGTAAAGCATAGTTACTCACCTGTAACAGGTGATCTCCGGGAACAGCAGGAATTTAGTCTTTACGTATGGGTATCGTCGGTACCGACGGAGCCTGCATGGGAACACTCCCCAGCGTCCAATAGGAAAGCTTTTGGGAGCATCCCACAGCGCCTGCGTGCTGCCTTCCCGCCTTTCCCAACTGTCCCTTTCCAGCTGAGTTTAAAGCTGAGACAAAGAGAGAGGGAATGAGAGAAAGATAGAGAGATACAACTCCTAGGGGAGGTGGGTGGGTTGTGAAGACTAAATTCCTGCTGTTCCCGGAGATCACCTGTTACAAGTGAGTAACTATGCTATCTCCAGGAACAAGCAGGAATGTAGTCTTCACATATGGGGACTCCCTAGCTGCAGATGCCAGGGAGAAAGCCCCAGAAGTTGTGTGCCCTTGTGAAAGGGCTCCACTTCCCCCCATGGATCTCTGGCATCCTACCAGGGATGGTGGGTAGGAGTTGATTAAGTATGGAAAAGGTGTTGAAGAACAGCCTGACCAAACAAGGCATCCTGGCGGGAGTCCTTGTCTAAGCAGTAATGGGCTGTGAAGGTATGAACCGAAGCCCAAGTAGCTGCTCGACAAATGTCATTGATAGACACAGAGTGAAGATGAGCCATAGAAGCTGCCATGGCTCTCACATTGTGAACTGTGACTTGGCCTTCAAGAAGAAGATTTTTACTCTCATAGGCAAAAGATATACACTGTGCAATCCAGCTGGACAGTGTTCTTTTGGAGACTGGAAGTCCTAAATAACTAGGATCAAAAGCAACAAAGAGTTGAGAGGACTTTCTATGTTGCTGTGTCCTTTGCAAGTAAAAGGCCAAAGCCCTTTTGCAGTCCAAAGTATGAAGATTCCTTTCTGCATTTGAGGCGTGAGGCTTTGGGAAGAATACAGGAAGGGAAACCGCTTGGTTTAAATGAAAGGTGACACAACCTTTGGCATAAAGTGTGGATGAGTCTTAAGGACTACCTTATCATGATGGAACCTTATATAAGAAGGATCAGCCACCAACGCTTGCAGTTCACTGATGCGACGTGCTAATGTGATTGCAATAAGAAAGATGTCCTTCCAGGAAAGGAATTTCAAAGAGGTAGTGGCTAATGGTTCAAAAGGCGGTTTCATGAGCTGCCCAAGAACCAGATTTAAGTCCCATGCCACTGGTGGTGGCTTAATGGGAGGCTTAGTTAAAAGAAGGCCTCTCATAAATCTCGCTATGAGAGGATGAGAGGAAATAGGTTGTCCATTTAGAGGCTTGAAAGGAGCTACAATAGCACTCAAATTAACTCACTGAATTGGTCTTAAGTCCTGCATTTGATAAATGAAGGAGATACTCCAGTAATGATTCCAGAGGTATCGCAAGAGGGTTAAGACCCTTCTGCGAGCACCATATGGTAAACCTTTTCCACTTAAATGCATAAGAGCGTCTTGGGGAAGGCTTTCTGGAAGCATAAAGGATATCCTTTACCTGCTGGGAAGGTTAAGATCGTGGAGTTCTAGGCTTTCAGCAACCAGGCCCTGAGATGCAGAGACTGGGGATTGGGATGCCACAGCATCCTGTCCTCTTGAGAAAGGAGATTTGGAGCAGATCTTAACTCCAGAGGCGGAGCTTGAGAGAGATGTAGGAGCAGAGGGTACCACATTTGCCATGGCCAACGTGGAGCTATGAGAATCATATGACCTCTGTCTCTCTGAAGCTTGAACAGGGTTTTGGGAATTAGGGGAATGGGTGGAAAGGCATACAGGAAGTCCTGACCCCAATGGAGGAGGAAAGCATCCCTGGCCTGACAACCCTGAGCGGGAATTCTGGAACAAAACTGGGGAAGTTTAGCATTCAGCGGACTTGCAAAAAATTCTATGTCCGGGGTTCCCCAAATTTGAAAATCTTTGGCCACCTGGTCTGCATGGAGAGACCATTCGTGTGGAAGCAGAACTCGACTGAGTCTGTCTGCCCAAGAGTTTTGAATGCCTGGAAGATACACTGCCAGGAGATGAATCTGATGCTCTCTGGCAAGAGCCCTTAGTCGCAAAGCTTCGTTGCAGAGCAACAGAGAGCCTGTTCCGGCCTACTTGTTCACACAGAACATAGCTACTTGATTGTCCATTTGAATTAGGACTGTCTTGTAGCTGAGCTGGGTGTGGAATACTCGAAGAGCAAGGAAAATTGCTCTGAGTTCTAGGAGATTGATGTGTAGATAGGCCTCCTGTGGAGTCCAGGTACCCTGGGTAGAGAGGCCTTGCAGGTGGGCTCCCCAACCCACCTGCGAAGCATCTCTTAGAGTGGCCTGGGGTGGGGATTGCTGAAAAGGAGACCCCACCAAAAGGTTTTGGGGTGATTGCAACCATTGGAGGGACAAAATAAGGCGATCTGAGTTTGCTATTTTGTCTGACAGGCAACCTGACGCCCGAGTCCACTGGGCTGCCCTCATATGGAGGCGAGCATAAGGAACCACATGCACTGTGGATGCCAATTGGCCTAGCAATTGTAACATTTCCAGAGCAGTGAGGTGAGGTTTTAGCACTGCTTGGGAAGCTAACTGCACAATGCGAAGGCAGCGGGGCTGTGGAAGGTAGGCCCTTGTCTGATATCCAGCAGAGCTCCTATAAAAACTCTATGGACTGAGTGGGAGCAAGGTTGGATTTTGGGAAGTTTATGAAGAGTCCCAAATACTGAAGGATGCGCATTGTGCGAGAGAGGGCAACCCTGGCCTCTGGCTCTGAAGGGGCTCAAATGAGCCAGCCGTCTAAGTAAGGGAAGACGAATATTCCCTGGGTGCGGAGAAATGCTGCCACCACAGCCATGCATTTTGTGAACACCCTTGGTGCAGAGGCCAGGCCAAAGGGAAGAACCCTGTATTGGTAGTGCTTCCCTTGAAACAGAAAGCGAAGGAACTTTCGGTGAGTTGGATGGATGAGAAAGCACAGTTACTTACCTGTAACAGGTGATCTCTGGGAACAGCAGGAATTAGTCCTCACATATGGGTACGTCGGTACCGACGGAGCCTGAGCGGGAAAGCTCCCCAGCTTCCCAGAAGGAAGCTTTTGGGGCCTCCCACTGCCCATGCGCGCTGCCTTCCCGCCTTCCTGACCAGCTCTCCTCAGTTCGAGTTTATAGCTGAGACAATAGAGAGGAAAGGAAGATAGATTGAAGATACAACTCCTAGGGGAGGTGGGTGGGTTGTGAGGACTAATTCCTGCTGTTCCCAGAGATCACCTGTTACAGGTAAGTAACTGTGCTATCTCCAGGAACAAGCAGGAATAAGTCCTCACATATGGGGACTCCCTAGCTAAGATGCCTGGGAGATCCCCTTCCAAGGGTTCGCCATCTTCGTATGGATCTCAGGCATCCATTCTGGGAAGGTGGGCAGGAGCTGTTTAAGTATGGAACAGGTGTTTGAGGACAGCCTGACCAAACAAGGCATCCCGGCGGGAGTCCTTGTCCAAACAGTAATGGGCTGTGAAGGTATGAACCGAGGCCCAGGTGGCTGCTCGACAGATCTGATCTATGGATACAGAGTGAAGATGAGCCATAGAAGTGGCCATGGCTCTCACATTGTGAGCTGTGACATGGCCTTCCAGAGAAATGTTTTTACTCTGGTAAGCAAAGGAAATACACTGAGCAATCCAATTGGAAAGTGTACGTTTGGAGACTGGAAGTCCCAAATGAGAAGGATCAAAAGCCACAAAAAGTTGGGAAGACTTTCGATGTGGCTGAGTCCTGTTGAGGTAAAAGGCAAGAGCTCTTTTACAATCTAGAGTATGAAGGTTCCTCTCTGCACTGGATGCATGAGGAGCCGGGAAAAAGACAGGTAGATATACCTCTTGATTAAGATGAAAAGGCGAGACCACTTTGGGCATAAAGTGGGGATTCGTCCTAAGGACCACCTTATCATGATGAAACCTAGTATAAGGTGGATGAGCCACTAAGGCCTGTAGTTCACTGATGCGGCGAGCCGAAGTGACTGCAATAAGGAAAAGGACCTTCCAGGAAAGAAATTTCAAGGAGGTAGAAAACCAATGGTTCAAAAGGTGGCTTCATAAGCTGACCTAGAACTAGGTTCAAGTCCCATGCTACCGGAGGAGGTCGGATGGGAGGCTTAGTTAGAGTCAGGCCTCTCATGAACCTTGCAATAAGCGGATGAGAGGAGACAGGTTGTCCATTTATAGGTTTTAAGGATGCTGCAATAGCACTTAAATGGACTCTTACTGAATTCGTCTTAAGGCCTGCATTAGAAAGATGCAGGAGATAGTCTAGTAGAGAATTCAAAGGAAGTGCTAGAGGTTCAAGACCTTGTTGAGCACACCAAATGGAAAAGCGTTTCCATTTGAAAGCATAGGAACGCCTCGTTGAGGGTTTCCTAGAGGCTTGAAGAATATCTTTCACTGGCTGAGAAAGATTGAAGTCATGAAGGCTTAGGCCTTCAGTAACCAAACTCTGAGGTGTAGGGACTTGGGGTTTGGGTGCCACAAAGTCCCCTCCTCCTGAGACAGAAGGTCTGGCGCAGCTCCCAGGTCCAGTGAGGGTCCCTGGGAGAGACGCAGAAGTAGAGGGAACCACACTTGGCGTGGCCAGCGTGGAGCTATTAGGATCATGGATCCGTGATCTCTCTGGAGTTTGAACAGAGTCTTGGGAATCAACGGAATGGGTGGAAAGGCATATAGGAATTCCTGACCCCAATGCAGGAGAAAGGCGTCGTTGGCCTGAGCTCCCTGACACGGATTCCTGGAACAGAACCGGGGAAGTTTGGCATTCCACGGACTTGCAAAGAGGTCTATGTCCGGGGTTCCCCATTCCTGAAAGATTCTGCGTATCTGGTCCATATGTAGGGACCATTCGTGTGGAAGCAGAACTCGACTGAGTCTGTCTGCCCGAGAGTTTTGAACCCCTGGAAGATAGACTGCCAGAAGATGAATTTGATGCTCTCTGGCGAAGGCCCACAATCTGAGAGCTTCATTGCAAAGCGACAGAGAGCCTGTCCCTCCTTGTTTGTTTATGTAGAACATGGCCACCTGATTGTCTGTCTGGACTAGGACAGTCAGGTTGACTAGGAGGGTATGGAAGACTTTGAGGGCAAAGAAGATTGCTCGCAGTTCCAGGAGGTTGATGTGAAGGGTGGTCTCTTGTGGAGACCAAGCACCCTGAGTGGAGAGGTGTTGAAGATGGGCTCCCCACCCTGTTTGGGAGGCATCTGTTGTGAGGGTTGCTTGGGGCAACAAAGGCTGGAAGGGGGTCCCCAACAACAGATTCTTGGTGGACATCCACCATTGGAGGGACCAAAACAGACGCTTTGAGGTGAGTATTTGGTCGGAGAGCGCTCCTGATGCTTGAGTCCACTGGGTGGCCAAGGTCCATTGAGCTGCTCTCATATGAAGACGAGCGTAGGGCACCACGTGTACCGTGGAGGCCATGTGGCCCAGAAGTCGTAGCATTTCTCTGGCTGTCAAGTGACTGCTGGACTGAGCTTGGGAGGCCAAGCACATCAGACGTTGGCCCCGGACCTGAGGTAGGTAGGCCCTTGCAGTGGTGGTGTCCAACTGGGCCCCTATGAATTCCAGAGAATGAGTAGGAGTAAGTTGAGACTTGGGAAGGTTTACCACCAGTCCCAGATACTGCAGAAGGTGCCTTGTGCGGTCCAGGGAAATCTGGGCCTCTGACTGAGATGGAGCTCGGATGAGCCAGTCGTCCAGATATGGGAATACAAAAATTCCCAGACCTCTTAGAAATGCAGCCACCACTGCCATGCATTTGGTGAACACTCTTGGAGCAGAGGCTAGACCGAAGGGAAGTACTCTGTACTGGAAATGTTTTCCCTGAAACAGAAATCTTAGATATTTTCTGTGGGATGGGTGGATGAGTATATGTGTGTACGCATCCTTGAGATCTAGAGAACAAAGCCAATCCTGACTCTGAAGGTATGGAAGGAGAGTGCCTAGCGAAAGCATTTTGAATTTCTCCTTGTACAGAAATTTGTTCAATTCTCTCAGATCTAGGATAGGTCTGAATCCCCCTGTCTTCTTTGGTATGAGAAAATAAGGGGAGTAGAATCCTGTCCCTTGTTGAAGAAGAGGAACCTCTTCTATTGCCCCTTGGGCAAGGAGAGAAGAGACTTCCTGGCCCAACAGACTCAGGAGAGATGGGGGAGAATTGAAGTGCCTCACCATGGTATATGGAGGAAGGTTGGAAAAATGAAGTTTGTAGCCCGCTTTGATGATAGAGAGGGTCCATTGCTCTGATGTGATTTGCCCCCATCTGGGAGCAAAGTGAGCTAACCTTCCGGGAATGGTGAGGGGCTCTGGTTGTTCTGGAACCAGAAAGGTTAAGTTCTCTAGGGGCAAGTCAAAACCCCTGAGGGGGTTGAACCTGCTGAGGAGTGGCAGACACTGCAGGCTTTGACCTTGCCTGCTTAGGCTGCTGACGTTTAGCAGCAAAGCGAGGCTGAGAAGATTGTTGGCCAGTATTTGTGGAAAATCTGGCCTTCTTGTAGTAAGGCCTCTTGACAGACTTTTTCTTGGCAGGAGTAGAGGTAGACTTAGAAAGTCTATCTAAGGTAGCATTTTCTGCGTCCATTTGAGTGGCTTTAATTTGCCAGTCTTTACCAAATAAGTTCTCACCTGTACAGGGCAGATTCCGTAAGCCATCCAGGACCCAGGGTTCTAGGTCAGAGGCTTGGAGCCAAGCAAGTCGTCGGGCTGCAATGGCAATGCCCGAAGCTCTACCGGCACCTTCAAAGGAATCAAAGGCTGCTCTGTTGGAGAACTTAGAAACATCTAGAAGCTGTTTCACTATAGAAATGAACTCCTCCTTTTTATCCTCAGGGATAAAGGGGGCAAAATGCCATACCTTCAGGGCAAGTTTCCTGAGAAACATGCCCATATACAGACTGTAAGAATTAATCCTGGCTATAAGCATACTAGCCTGGAAGATTTTCCTACCAAAAGAGTCTAGGGTCTTACATTCTCGCCCTGGAGGGGTAGAAGAGTGCCTTTTGGTGCTCTTAATCTTTTTCAGCGCAGACTTCACCACAATGGAATGGTGAGGCAGCTGAGCCTTTTGAAACCCAGGAGAAGGAGGGACCAGGTACATGGTGTCCAACCTACGAGAGTATGGAAACAACGTTAGAGGAGCCTCCCATAAGTCCATCAAGTGTTCTTGAAGGATTTCATGGATAGGCAGGGTGACTGCCTCTTTAGGAACCTTAGGGTATCCTAAAATATCCAATTTCTTTGACCTAGGTTCTTTTTCAGAGGATGTGGTAATAGAAAGTCCTTTAGCTAGTTCTATAATGAAATCTTGAAAGGACAAATCCTCTGGTGGAGACATTCTCCTCTTTGGGGAAGAAGTGTCTTCATGAAGAACTAGAGACAGCTCATCAGAGTCTTCAGAGGAGTCAAAATCCTCAGAAGAATCAGAGTATTCTCTATTTGCTTCCAACGCACGATACGCATACCGATCGGTATCGACATCGGGCGTACCGGGTATGGGATCGGTATCGGGTGAAAACCCGGATCCGGCATGCGGAACCGATCTGCGTTTGAAAGTCGATGGTCTCGGTTCCGGTATGGGAGATGATACCGGAACCGGACCCGGTACCGCTGAACGCGGTACCGAGGGCGTCGCAGCTTTAATGAAAGCCAGCATGGCCTGCTGCATGGTCTGAACAGTACTGCTCATAGACGCCACTGCTGCCTGGATGTCGGTACCGGTATGGGCCGGTACCCCAGAGCAGTCTAACAGGTGATCGGTCGAGGCCGTGCCATCGATGTCAACCTGTAACCCCATAGATGGTGCTTTGGAAGCCAGAGCTTCCCGCCGGGGTTGTTTGGCTGGGGCAGGTTCCTCAGATTCAAAAGAGAGAGCCTCTCGATGCTTTGAAGGAGATTTGCTCTTTGAGGACCTGCCCGAAGAGGGTTTGGTTACCTGAGATCCATCCGGAGAGGAAGACCTGGATGACTGTGATGCTGGATTATCTGAAGCAAACAGCACATGGAATTTGTTGGCCCGGTTCTGCAACCCACGTTTAGACATCTGGGAGCAGGATGGGCAGTCCGGAATGGAGTGGTCAGGTCCCAAACATTTAAGACACCATTCATGGGTGTCTGTGACAGAAATAACAGCACTACACTTGGTACACTTCTTAAAACCAGGGGCTGGTTTCTCCATGAGGAGAAATTTGTGTAGGCCTGAGGCCTAACCGAAGTCACCAAGTTGTGCAAGATAAAGATTTTTTTTTTTTTTTAAAGAAAAGAAGAGAGAGACCGGCGGTACCGGTTTCGGTATGGGGAAGGCAGGTACGCGGTCTAAAGAAACAAACTAAAACAATAATTTCTTCAGCGGTGACAGGAACACGACCTGCTGGCTCCGCGGAAAAAGAGAAACTGAGGAGAGCTGGTCGGGAAGGCAGCGCGCATGTGCAGTGGGAGGCCCCAAAAGCTTCCTTCTGGGAAGCTGGGGAGCTTTCCCGCTCAGGCTCCGTCGGTACCGACGTACCCATATGTGAGGACTTATTCCTACTTGTTCCTGGAGATCATGAGTGTATGCATCCTTGAGATCTAGAGAACAAAGCCAATCCTGACTCTGAAGGTATGGCAACAGAGTTCCTAGAGAAATAATTTTGAACTTCTCTTTGAACAGAAATTTGTTCAATTCTCTGAGGTCTAAACTGGGTCTGTGTCCTCCTGTTTTCTTTGGAATAAGGAAATAGGGGGAGTAAAACCCTGTACCCCGTTGGGGAATTGGTAGCTCTTCTATTGCCCCTTGAGCAAGGAGCACAGTGACCTCTTGACCTAACTGGTCGTTGAGAGAGGTCTGAGAATTGAACTGTCTTACCATTGTAGGAGGGGGCATGCTGAGGAAATGAAGCTTGTACCCCTCTATTACAATAGACAGAGTCCAATTTTCTGCAGTTATCTGACCCCATCTGGGGGCAAAATGACATAACCTTCTGGGATGGTGGAGGGTTCTGGGCCGTTCAGGGCCAAGAAGGCAAAGTTCTCTAGATAGGAGTCAAAGCCCCTGTGGAGGCTGAGTCTGCTGAGCCGGTTGAGGCTTAGCTGCTTTTGTCTTTCTTTGCCTAGGTTGTTGCTGCTGTCCCTTTTGGGCAGACTGACCTAAACGATGCCCCTGCTGGGTATAGGAGGGATAAAACTTCTTCTTACTGAAGAATGGTTTCTTATAGGATTTTTTCTTGCAGGATCAGCTGTAGATTTAGACAATCTATCCCAAGTGATATTGTCAGCATCTATCTCATTAACTTTTTCCTGCCAATTCTTGCCAAAGAGATTCTCTCCTGTGCAAGGAATATTCCCTAGTTTATCTTGTACCGAAATTTCCAAGTCAGATGCCTGGAGCCAGGCAATCCTACGTGCACCTATGGCAATGGTAGAGGTTCTGCTTATGCACTCAAAGCAGTCAAAGACTGCACGATTCACAAACTTGGAAACATCCTGGGCATGTTTGACAAGGGCGAGGTAATCTTGGCTCTTATCATCAGGAAGGAGAGGGCTCATAAGCTCTAAATCTCCTGTGACCTCCTTAAGGAACATCCCCATAAATAAGATATAGGAACTGATCCTAGCAGAAAGCATGGAAGCCTGGAAGGTTCGATGTCCAAAGGCGTCAAGAGTCCTACACTCACGTACTGGAGGATTAGATGCATGCCTTTTTGCACTCTTTATCCTTCTCATAGCAGATTCCACCACCATGGAATGGTGTGGTAATTGAGTCTTCTGAAACCCAGGACAAGGAGGAACTCAATATATGGTGTTGAGTCTTCGAGAGTGAGGAGATGTGGTTAGAGGTGTTTCCCACATCCTTAACTTGAGATCATGCAAGATCTCATGAATAGGTAAGGTAGCTGCCTCCTTGGGAGCTTTAGGGTATTGCAGGATTTCTAATTCCTTTGCCCTAGGCTCTTTTTCAGGAGCCACTGTGATGGAAAGACCTCGGGCCACATCTTGGATAAAATCCTGAAAGGACATATCCTTTGGTGGAGACATCCTACGCTGAGGAGAAGAGGAATCCTCAGGAAGAAGTACTCTGGTATCAGCATAACTTTCAGAGTCTTCAGACTCATCCGAGGATTCGAAGTATCTCCGATCCAGGTGATCATGCAAAGCACGGTACTGGTACCGATCGAAGTCGGCATCGGAGTGGTCCGGTACTGACTTGTCGATGCCGGATAGACGTGCATGACTCGGTCCTGGTAGAATACCTGCCGATGTCAATGCAGTCGGTGCTGGCACTGGTACCAGTTGAACTGTCTGAAGCGGTTTAAGGGGCATCGAGGCCGTGAGAAGAGCCGCCAGACTGCGTTCAATAGCCAAGAATCTCTGGTCTATCGACGCTGCCGATGCTTGGGTATCGGTACCGGATGAAGCGGCCGGTACCCCAGTGCATGACACCAGTAGTTCTGCCGAGGTTGAAGCCTCGAGAACATCCTGGAGCCCCATTAGTGCTTTGGAAGCCAAAGCTTCCCGCTGGGGCAATTTTGCCGGTGAAAGTCCCTTAAGGGCAACACCAGAGGCATCTCGATGTCTAGAAGGAGATCTACCCTTTGAGGACTGGCTAGATTTATGTTTAGTTACCTGAGATCCATGGGAGGAAGACGAAGCCCTGGAAGACATCGATGCCACGGAGGCTGCATCGGAGGGAAAAAGGGTGCTAAGTTTAGCAGCTTGGTTTTGCCAGCCCATTTTCGACATCCCATAGGCAACACACTCAGAGATAGAGTGGTCAGGACCTAAACATTTGAGGCACCACTCATGGGTGTCGGTGACAGAGATGGTACTGCCACACTTAGAACACGTTTTAAAACCCGAAGCGAGTTTTTCCATTTTGAAGGAAAAAAGTTGGGCCCAGTGCCCAAAATGGCACGTGGCACCTGAAGAGAAAATTACTTTGAAGACTCCAGAAGAATGTTTTTTTTTTTTTAAAGAAAAAAAGAAAGAAGAACCGGCGGTACCGGTGTAGCGTCGAGGGAAGGCAGACACAACCACAAAAAAGAAGAATAGAAGGGATTTTTTTTCTGCGGTGACAGGATGTGCGACCTGTCGGCTCCTCGGAAAACGAAGAACTGGAGAGGTACAGTTGGGAAAGGTGGGAAGGCAGCACGCAGGCACTGTGGGATGCTCCCAAAAGCGTTCCTATTGGACGCTGAGGAGTGTTCCCGCGCAGGCTGCATCGGTACCGACGATACCCATATGTGAAGACTACATTCCTGCTTGTTCCTGGAGATATATATTTTTTATGTGCATATACCCCTGTACAATTTTATAAAAGGCTTTTCTGTGAGTAAAACAGGCTTTGTGGATGGAAATTTCCTTATACAATTATCCGCACTATGGGGTGCCTAACAGGCAGAGTTTCAGGAACCCGAAGCATGGAATAGCTTTAGAATGCCAGCATCCCCTTCAAACACGTCCCTATCTCACCTGAAGATCATAGTTTAATTTTGAAAACTAATAGAACTGAATTACCTGCCCTATTTCCCTAAAAGAAAAATGCCCTGGCTTGGGTGTTTGCAAAGGAGAAGCACACAGACTCACATTGTGATATCACCAGATGTATAATAGTCTGCTTTTCCAGCATTGCAAGACGTGAAAGACATGTTCCAGCGCTAGGCGATGCTGCAGCCACAGCGTACATTTGTGCTAGAGAAGGGCTGCTCTACAGTCAGGGGCGAAGCTTGGGCCTATCTCTACATTATTCTTTTTAACTCATGGATCAACAGTTTCATGTTTGCTTCTTATGTTTGTCTATTTCTTTCCTTCTTCCCTGTAAAATGGCACAAATTTCATATTAAAATGTAATCACTCTGCATAGCCAGGTGCTTCTGAAATTGTTAAGGAGCCACTAAAAAGCTTGGATGCCCAGGAACTCCTGTAAAACCAAGTCAGAACTTCTAGAAGCAGCTCCTAATTTCAAGACAAAAAATACTGCAAATCAAAGACACCTCAGGGAATGTTTACTAAGCGTGCATGTGGTCGCATTGCCTGCACAGGTTCCTTGCTAACTGCAAGGGGGCAACTACCAGCACTTATTGAGGTGGTGTTAGGTTGCACCCACGCTACTGGCATCGAGCGCAGGTAGTGAGAGCCACAAATGTCTGTGGTAGCTGTGCCATGCTGGGAATGCCCCATTCCACCTAGTCTCTGCCCGAAGCGTGCTACCAGGGTAGCACAGGGGTTTTAGAGTGTGGCCCTGCACTGATTTTTAGCATGGCACTGAAACCACACTCTAACCCCATGCTACCTTGGCAGTGCATGTCAGTAAACATACCCCCTCATCTTTTCAGTAGATCTAAACTGGACTTAATAATTACTATCAAGTTCTAAAGTGTCCCTTTCAACAGAAGAGAAACAAGTGTGAGAGGTTGCAAAAATTCAGGGCACCACTTTCTGGAGCTGCTGGACTGCAAGAAGGCATTAATTAATGATGTCCCTTCAGAACTGAATCATCCTTAAGCCCTCATGTAAATGAACTGTACAATAACGCATAGAAAAAGTTATCTTTTTTAATTAGGAAACTAAGGGTCCCTTTTACTAAAGCTTGTTAGCTGGTTAATGGACATTTTAATATGCGCCAACTGGCAGTAGGTAGCACTAAAGTACAACAGTTTCTGCCATCGCACACTAAAATGCATGTTAATCGGCAATCGTGGGAAGGGGCGACAAATGGGTGGCATGTGGATGTGGAAAGCACATTACTGTGAGAGCCCGAGCTACTGCCAAGTGCTCAGCAACAAGGAGTCGCCTAACGTGGGTTCACATAGCAGCTCTATAAGTCATCGCTAAGTGAGCCCGCTATAGTGCACTGCAGGTTAGGCAAACCCTTCATGCGTTAGCTGCCAGGAACATGCTGGTCACGCCCCGACAGCTAACACAGAGATGGTTCAATTGGTGCGCGTGAGATTAGTGTGTTAATGGCGAGTCCTTAGTGGGCTTTAGTAAAAGGAGCTCTAAGTGGACAAAAATTCCCAGTCATCTAAGGAACTATCAAGCTCTCTGAACTACTTTCAAAACCTACTGAGGTTTTATTACCAAAGCCCTACTTTATAAACATCAAATGGTGGGATGAAGTTTTAACTCTTCCAAAATTTCCAAATGCTTCACTGAAAATCTTCAGAAAGCTAACGGATTAAGAACCAGCAATTTGACCAGTACCAACCTGTTCTCCATGCACAAGGCATCCACATCAATAATGCGTTGCTCATGTCCTCCCAAGATGTGGTTAAGTTCCTGGTTAAGTCGGCCTGCTTTGTCTTGATAGAAAGAACGTTCTTGTTTAACATCTTGCAGTTCATCAATGGATGCCTGCAGCTCATGCTCCAGTGCTTCTATCTGTGGCAAAAGGAAGCAACGCCATTTACTTGGTTGTAGGTAAGAAGGTTCACCAGAGCTAGGAAGTGGAGTCTACTATAAAGATAAGGAGGGTCTGCAACACTCGGAATGGGCATAGCCTTTTTCCAGTCTAGAAACTCTTAGGGGCCCTTTTATTAACGAGCGCTAGGGTGTTGCACCTAATGTGCAAAAAGCACCAAAACTATGGCACATTAGGTACAACAGCACTGCGTTAACTGTCGGGGGTGTGGAAAGCATTTCCCTAGAAGTTAATGTGCAGCTCTGTCCCTTAGCACATGGCACATGAGCGCGGATGTACTCTAACTCCACCTACTGAGGTGTCGTTAGGCGATTCCATGCCCATTCTCAACCCTCACCCTGCCCACTCGCAACCTTAACATGGGATACAAAGCACAGGAATTGTCCTGCGCCAGCTATCATGGCCCTGCACTAGCTGGAAATGTGTGTCCCAATGCGCATTCAGTGCGCTCCAGAACATGCGTTATCAACTAACACCCTTTAGTAAAAGGCCCCTTAATGCGTTACCCTCCCCATTGCGTAGACCTGCAACTACCCCACTTTTCAATGTTTTAAATCACTGACAATGGCAATGCTGATCTTCAAAAACTGGAATTATAATGGCAGTTGCTTTAGAGAGCAGAAAGACTAAGCCGACAGGATCACTGTTCCTACTTGCCATTGGCAGAGCACCATACAAGATTGCTCACATGGTTAAAATATTCTCATTGAATACAGGTTTCTCAATCTAAGTCTGAGCAGAGAGAAGTTAAGTGAATCTCTGAAGGTCAGACACCAAGGGGGTAACTTCATAAACTCCTGTGCAGTCGACGTGTGTTACCACACCTGTATTCGGGGCCTATTTTATAAGGCAAACCATATGCATAGATTTACAGAGCATGCACGTAATTTATAGTATTCTACAACTTACATGTTTACATTGAAGCTCTGCCCCTGTATACAGCCTAACAGAAAGAATACACGATGGGACTTACACATGTGCTTACAGAATAGCAACCACCCAACGCGCTGGCGCAAGTGCCCATTTACACACATAAGTCCTTTAAAATATGGACTTACAAACGTAAATAGCATAGAACTTTCCACACATCCCTTATAAAATTGGTCTGTAAAGGCCTTTTCTCACTAACACAGAATGAAAGCAAAGCTTTACTGAAAAAGGACTTAATTGCTGGATAGGGACAATGAGCCTGGCACATTCTCCACGTTTCCAGCTCTTTGCTTTACCATTAGACTGGAGCAGTGGTTCTCAGCCCAGTCATCTGGTACCCCCCAGGCCGGTCAGGTTTTCAGGATATCCACACTGAATATGCATGAGGTAGACCTGCATAAAATGGAAGCAGTGCATGCAGATCTATCTCATGCATATTCATTGTGGATACCCTGAAAACCCAACTGGACTACGGGTACCAGAGGACTGGGTTCAGAACCACTGCACTACAGTGTACAGCCAAGACAGAACATTTGGAATTCATGGGAGTAGGATTTTGTTACTGTTTTCAATCTGCTTTATCAATTATTTTTGCATGCACATGTACACATTTTCAGAAAATATTATGAATTTAGTATTCTTCTGAACATATAAGGTATTGTACTTGGGTGGGAAGGGGACAGATACTACTGTATTTGCAAGAGATGTCTTTAGCAGATTGCATTCAACTCTGGGTTTCTGTAATTTCTCTCTGATTTCACAGCAGCAAGTCAACCCTCAAAATCTGGCTATTCCCCCCTGAATAATATGAAGGTTACCAACTGTTTGGTGGTACTCCTCTGGCTTATACAGACTGTATAAGTAGTTTACATTTTGTATTTTTGTTATTGTATGTCATGATTTTTTGTATTTTTGTTTTATTTTTTATTTTCAAATGTATTACATCTTATGTTTTATCATTTGTACACCGCTTTGGGCAATCTCAGAAAGTCAAGGCAGTGGTCTATAAAATTCTAAAGGCCTGATATTTAGAGGGATCTATTTGGGTAGCAACACACACTAACTGGATAAATCCCACCAAGAGTGATATTTGGCGGTACTATCTGGAGAGTGCCACTGCAAGGGATAGTTACTAAGGTGTATTATGGGAATAATGCAAGTTATTTGGCTCTTAACGCATATTAAAGAGCAATAATGTGTGCTATTTTACCGTAACACGCAATTTTGCATGGCAAGGAGCATTAAATATTAATGAGATGCGAAACATGCAAAACACCTCATTAGTATTCAAATAAAATAGAATCTCATAGCTGGTGTTATTTTTCCCAGCCAGGAGTATTGGGCCACTAACACATTGAGCTCAGAATATTGCTGTTTATGGTGCTCACCGCAAGCTGATTATAGCTGTTATTCCTATACCACCAGAGTCACTATTCTGTGGTACTGAGTTGCTGCAGCTTAGTGACTCCTGAGGTAAATTAAGCTGCCGTAAAATCCAAGACTTTACCTCAGCTTAGTAACTACCCCCTGGATATCTTTTCAGGCCACCTTGGCATTATCTAGATAGTGCTGTGGCAATCCGAGGGTGGAGTCAGGGAAGAGACATGAGTTATCCAGATAGAGATGCAGAAAACTGCCACTATCTGGGTATCTTGGGACAGCAAAAAAGCAGTCCTAAGCGCTGTCTGGATAAGCCATCCTAATAGCCACTGAAAATTGCCGCTATCCAGACAGTGCCAGCCACTTGCCGCAGTTATGCATATTCAGCGTCGGCCCATATCCGCATACTAGTGCTCACTCAGGGGCGGCTCAAGAGAATCTTCTCTCTGAGGTGAGGTATGAGATAGCGTCTCCCCCCAGGGCACCCAAAAAGGGAGATCTCATCAATGAGCACAGGGACCCCTCACTCAGAATACTGGCCAGGCGGTTTCCCCAAAAAAAAAAAAAACCCAGAAAGCTACTCATATTCCCAGGTTATATCATTTAAAATAAACAATTTGTAATCAGTTTAATTATGCAACCTGGGACTCTGACCTCAAACTCTGCACACTGAATTCTCACTCTATTAATGTAAATCTGTTTTTTATTCAGAGAAACCCCCATGGCCCTTCCCCCTTCAGTGTGTGCAGAGTAGAACTAGAACATTTCCTCAGAGAACTCACTATACAAAAAAACCCCCCAAAAAAACCCTGTCTTTGCTGTGATCTCAGTAACGGCAAGATAAATCCTGTCCAGTATGAGGGCATATTGTGAAGTGATACAAAACCCTACTTGGGACCTATAGAACAAATTTACTATTCTGTGACAAAACAAGGATCCTCCCTAGAAAACACAGTTACTTACCTGCAACAGATGATCTCTGGGAACAGCAGGAATAAGTCTTCACATATGGGTACGTCGGTACTGACGGAGTCCACGCGGGAATGCTTCCCAGCGTCCAATCAGAAAGCTTTTGGAAGCATCCCAACACGCCTGCGTGCTGCCTTCCCGCCTTCCCAACTGCCTCTCCTCAGTTAAGTTTTAAAGCTGAGACAAAGAGAGAGAGAGCAAGGAAGGGAAAGATAGAGATAGAGAAATGTAACTCCTAGGGGAGGTGGGTGGGTTGTGAAGACTTATTCCTGCTGTTCCCAGAGATCACCTGTTACAAGTAACTGTGCTATCTCCAGGAACAAGCAGGAATGAGTCTTCACATATGGGGACTCCCAAGCTCAGATGCCCGGAAGGAGTCCTAGCATGTTGCAAGTCTAGAACGAGCCATGCTATTCCTCAGGACCTCAGGCATCCTGGGGATGGACGGTAGGAGTTGAATACAGAAAAGGAGCTGTGGAACAGCTGGCTAGAACAGGGCTTCAAAAGGGGAAGACCCTGTATCGAGGGCATTTAGTAATAAAATATTGTAATCTGGGCCTCCCTTGTTGGCATTGCACAAGTGCACTGAGCTACATATGGATCTGATAGAAGAGCCAGTGAATGTGCTCAAAGGGTACCTCACTGAGAAGTAGAGGTAATAAAGTAGAACAAAAACAAGTGGAGGTCAGAACCCTTTAGGGTGAGAAATAGCCCCAGGGGAAAACTGGGGTAGTATAAGAGGTAGAGCTTCAGCGGAGACGCAGAAGGTACTATTAAAGAAAGCTTAAGCTGATTTGGTCCAAAAACAGTACAAATTTAGGACCAAGAGAAAAATTGAGTCTGACCCAACTGGACTGGGGTCGGAATCAGTCCATGTAGGGGAGAAAGGGTATGGAAATCCTTGTATCTGATAAGAAGGTAAGGACAGACTCAGGAGCACTAAGCTTTAGAGCAACGGAAGCTCCGCAATGTCTTTCCTAAATGGGGTCAATTAGGAAAGAAAGGTACATGGAGAGCTTCAGGAGTACCTAACCTGAAAAGGTTAATTACCACAGGAGTGGCTCTAGGTGTAGTCCCCTAGGTATGCTGGTACAGCATTGATAGGGTTAGTGCCCATCTGTCAGGATCATAAAGGAATGTCAGGACATCTGAACCTAACAGACAGATAGATAAGTAGATGGATACAGATCTATCTAAAAATATATCTCATTATATCTATTAATATATATATATATAGATTTAAATATATACACATATAGGGTATATATGCATATATCTATAAAGAGATATGTATGGGCAGAAGACACACAGATAGATATAAATAAGTATGTGTGTATATATATATATATATACCTAGATGAATAGGCAGGCATACAGAGACATGTCTCCAGGTATATGGATGGAAAGATGTCCAGAGAATCCCATCCCCCCCTTACAGGGAGAGAGAAAGATGTATCTAACAGCAAGAAGGTTGATACCTGCTTGAATAGATAAATAGAAAAAATCCTCTTCTCCTGGTTATGACTGGCATAGTCAGAGGAAAGGTGTCCCTGACAAGAAGGCGGCTTAATTCTTTGCAGAATTTGAGCTCTTGAGTAACCAGGATGGCCTACGTGAAAATGGCAGAGGATAACGGCAGTCTGCAGACAGGAAGTCCAGATATCTCCAGAATTGTAGTATGGAGATTGGATAGAGGAGGCCTCTGGAGGAAGATACCCTAGTGATCCGCCTATGAGGGCAAGATGGGTATTAGGTGTCCTCTAGCTGCCAGTGAAGAAGTTCTCTGACGGGAGACCCAAGGAGATATGGGCCAAGCCAGGGAATTGGCCCTTCTTTAGGCTTTCACGTAATGAAAAGGCCTGAGGCTTATGCCTCAAAAGATTTTTAAGATAAGATGGAAAGGGTAGAGAATACCTGCCAGGCCTGAAACATGACTGGGGAACCCCTTTTAACCATCTGGGGTTATCTGCTAGGCAAGATACTAATGCTCTCTAGCAAGGGCCCATAGTGCAAAGCTACTCTGTAGAGTTGCAGAGAGCATGCTGCAGGTTGGTTAGAAGAAAAAACTGGCTGTGGACGATCCTTGGTGAGGAATGTGGAAAGCCAGCAGGTAAGCAACTATTCTGCCAAGGACAAGGGGGCAAAGAATAGAAGTTAACCAACCAAACTGTGATAATATGGTTTCCCAAACAAGGTTAATAACCTGTTTGGGACTTAGCACTGAGGCTAGGGGAATTGCTAGTGGAGGGGAAGCCCTGGTTTTGTAGTGAACAAAACCAGTGGCTTAACCACTAGGAATTTCTGCATCTGCAGCAACTATCAGGGCAGCATGGAGAATTTCTTTTCCCCCCTCTTTTTTTAGATTGGGAAAAACAAACAACAGACATGGTAGGACTTCCTATTGTCTGAGGAGCTGCCCTAAGGTAATAAGGGGGCGACAACTCCAGAAGGGAGAATCCCCCGGTAGAACAGGTAGAGGACAATAGGGGCTTACCCGTGTAAAAAGTCACTCTTACAAACCAAATGTTGTAGTAAGAGGGAGGTAAGAGAGTTGCAAGAGACCAACTATGGAGGAAGTCTCTGACAGGTGAGATGATACATGCCAGTACAGGGAAACAACTGTCTATTGATAGTTGTTACCTCTCTTTCCTCCAAGAGGAAGAGGAAAAACTGTTAAGTATGGGCATGATCATCAGAAAGACTCTTAGAGAAGAGATGTCTCATGAAGAGATATCTAGGTAGGTTATGATAATGTTAGTGCAGAGACTACCACCCTAACCACCAACCAAGAGGGACAATGATCTATTTGAAACCCTGCGACTGCTGGGTTTGTTGACCCTGTTGAGTTTGTAGATTCTTCAGACCAGGGCAATGTTTCCCCTGTTTGGGAACATCTGTATGATGGGCAGATGATGGACAAAACCTTCTCCCCCTAGGGGAAGAAAGTTTGGTAGGACATTTCCTACCTACTGGGAAAGAAGGCGGCGTAGAACAGCCTCTGGAAACAGGAAAGTCAGTGGATAACTGAGTAACCTGGAGTAAAGACTCCTTGTTGAAGAGATTTTCTCCAATGCAAGGAGTATTTCCCAGTCTTTCTTGTGCCCATTTGTCCAAGTCTGAAGCTTGGAGCCAGGCTCTACGTCGTGCCCCTATAGCTATAGCAGAAGTCCTGCTAACAGACTCAAAGGAGTCTAGGGAAGCACGAGTAAGAAACCTAGAGATATTATGAGCATGACTAACCAGTGAGGAATAGTCTGCTTGTTTGGGCTCTTGAAGAAAAGGAGTCAAAAGATGTAATTTCCTTGTGACCTCCTCAAGAGATAGACCCATATAAAAAATATATGAGAGAATTCTTGCTGAAAGCATGGATGTCTGGAAGGTTTGACGTCCAAAGGCATCTAGTGTCTTAGACTCATGACCTGGCGGACAAGAAGAGTGCTTTTTATTACTCTTCACTCGCCTCAATGCTGATTCCACTACAATGGAATGATGAGGAAGTTGAGTCCTTTGAAACCCTGGAGAGGGGGGCACCTGATATAGGAGATCAGTTGCTCTGGAAAGTGGGGGTACCCTTAAAGGAGCTTCCCACATTCGTAGAAGGAGATCCTGCAAAGAATGATGCAAAGGAAGCATTATGTTCTCCTTTGCTTTGCTAGGAACAGAGAGGTATTCTTTATTCCCTTGTGTAGGATCTTGTCCAGGAATAGGAATGGCAAGTGATTTTGCCATATCCAGGAGGAAAATCTGGAAAGGAGGATCCCCAGAGGGAACTTCCCTTGGATAGGCTAGATCTGATGAAGAACTAGCGTTGGCACCGAGGGGTCTATTCCAGTATATAGGAATAGAAGATCCTGAATGGTGCAGTATGGGATCCTTAGATGGTGGTCGCTGGTACTGCAGGTCAGAACCAGCGACAGTCAGTAACAGATCGTCCATGCTAGGGATCGACTCCAGACTCGGCATCGAGGGAAGCGAGCCTGAGGAGAGAAGCATGGAAGGTACCGACAGCAATGGTACTGGGGATGTCGGTACCGAACTCGGTACCGTATCTGATACCGGTGGAAGAAGACCAGCCGGTGGCAACTCTAACGGTATCGGAGGAACCGAGAGTTGCGGGTCCGAATTATCGGAACCGAGCCTTCAGTACCGATGGGAGTCGGTACCAAGGCGAGTCGGTACCCAGTCCTCCAGACTGGAGATCGATTCGAGACTCGGCATCGAAGGAAGTGAGTCTATCGATGCACGTCTGGAGGGTACCGATGTTGGTACTGGTATTGGTGTCGATACCGATACTGGAAGGTCGATCTGAAGCGTATGCACCGGCCCCGCAGGTACCGAGGATGCCAGACAACGATCCTTGGTGAGGAATGTTTCATCCAACACCAATGCCAATGCCGGGGTATCGGTACCGCTCAAAGCAGATGCCACCACCGGGCATGGCTCAGGTATGTTCTGTGAGGGGTGAACCTCAGGAACAACCTGAAACCCCACACAGGCTTTGGAGGCCGAAGACTCCCACCAGGGTTCTGAAACCAGTGTATTCTCGAGGACAAGGCCATAGGCATCTCTATGCAGTGCATGAGAAGTGCCGCTCGAGGACTGGCTAGTCTTAACAGACTGTTTTTGGGTTACCTGAACCTGTGTAGAAGAAGATATGGTCGGTGCCCTAAAGTTGGAAGGGGACCGCGTGTCGAGGGGAACTCGATGTTGAAAACTTCTTCTCACAATACTGGTGCCCGAGGGCTCCGGAGGAAAATGGTCAGGACCCAAGCAGGTCAGACACCGACTTTGAGGGTCTAAAAATAAAGTTGTACCGCCACAGTTTGTACATTTCTTGGGGAAAATGGCTGGCGGTTCCATGAGGAAAAATGGAGAGGCCTAGAAGGCCTCAGAACCGTGAGACACTAAGAAATAAAATATATTCCTTAAAGGAAAAAATTTTACAAGAAAAGAAAAAAGAAACACCGGTGGTACCGGTGGCGTCGGGTAAGGCAGCCGCGACCACAAGAAAACTAAAAAACAAAAGAAGAATTTTCTGCGGTGACAGGAGGACGTCTTGCCGGCTCCGCGGAAAAACGAAAACTGAGGAGAGGCAGTTGGGAAGGCGGGAAGGCAGCACGCAGGCGTGTTGGGATGCTTCCAAAAGCTTTCTGATTGGACGCTGGGAAGCGTTCCCGCGCGGACTCCGTCGGTACCGACGTACCCATATTCCTGCTTGTTCCTGGAGATAAGGGCAGCAGTAGACCCTAAAACACTAATACAGCTAATGGGAAAATAAACAAGCTATATTACTACAGATCCCTACACAGGCATTCAGTGCTAACAGAATACTTGGCCTTGGTCACACATGCTGAAAACATATTTCACCAAGTACAGAGCAAATCACCACAGACTGACAACAGAAATATGTAGATAAAAATTAAACTGACACCTCAAGAAGCCAGACTCTGCATACAGTGCAACACCAGAGAAATAGAAACGGCAATGCATTCCCTCCCCCCCCCCCCATTCTACGCCAAATATTAAGATGGCAGATATACATTCCAAAAACTGGCATATTCCAATTTACTAAATCAATAATAAAATTCTCTCTTCTTTCTTTGTCGTCTGGCCATTTTTTTTCTAATCATATTGGTCCCAGTCTATGGTTTCTGTTTTCCTCTGTCTTCTCTTAACTGTCTCTCCAGTCTCCAGTCCATTTGCTGAATTTCTCTCTCCTTCTGCCTTCTTCACTTTCTCCTATAGCCATTTCTAACATTGACCTTTCTCTTTCAGCTTTCTTCCATTTATTTTTCTGTCTCTATACACTCAGATTGCACTCCTTTTCACTATTCGGTCTTCAATCTCTCTTTTCATTGCACATACCTTTAGCCTACCATCCTCTTCCCTCACCCTAGCCGTCCCATTCCCTAGTCTCTCCACCCTCATCCAACATCTCTTTTCTCTCTGGCCCCCCTTCTTCCAGCATTTCCTCTCTCTCTCCCCCTCCTTCATTCAATATCTCCTTTCTCTTTTCCACCCTTAATCCAACATACCTTCTATCTCCTCCCCTTCTGTCCAGCATCTCCCATCTATCTTCCTACTTCAACTCATTTCAAGCATCACACTTCTGTTTTCCCACTTCTCCCCTTCCCATGTTCAGCATTTCCCTGTATCCTTATCCCTCCATGCCCAGCATCTCCCCTGTGTCTTTATGTCCTGCCCTATATACAGCATCTTACCTGTCTCCCTAATTCCATGCCCATTCCCCTGTGTCCCTAACCCCCTCCTGTATGCCAAATCTCCTGTCTTCCTACTTCTCATGTCCAGAATCTCCTTTCTGTCTTCCTACTCCACCTACCCCATTGTCCAGCATCCACCTGTGTCCGTACTCCCACCTGTGTCCAGCATCTCCCCTGCTACCCTATTTCTCCCCCTACCAAAATGTTCAGCATTCCCTCATGTCCCTATAGACCTCCTATATATATAGCACCTCCCTTTTGTTCCAGCATCTCTCTCACCCTATTCCCTCCCCCATGTTCAGCATCTCCCCTGTGTCCCTATTCCCCTTTGCCTGCATCTGCCCTATCACCCTATTTCCCCTCTATGTCCTTGTCCCCCTATGACCAGCATCTTCTCTCTGCGCCCTTACTCCTTCCTGTGTCCAGATTCACCCTATCACCCCCCTGCATGTCAGCATTCCTCCTCTGTATCCCTGTCAACCTCCTATGTCAAGCCCTATCCCTCTGCATCCAGCATCTCCCCTGTCACCTTATTTCCCCCTCTCGCATGCTGAGTATTTCCTCTCTGCATCCCTGTCAACTTCCTATGTCCAGCATTTCCCTTCTGTGTCCCTCCTCATCCACTTCCTCCCCCCACGCCCAGCATCTCCCTGTAACTCTATTCCCCCCTCATGGTGGTCATTTGGCTAAAGAGTGGTAGACCAAATAAGAACAAATAAATATAATGTTCATAATCGCCCCTCTATGTCCCTATTCCCCAATGTCCAGCATCTCCCCGTCACCCTATTCCCACTCCTGAATGTTAAGCATTCCCCGTGTCCCTATCAAACTCCTACTGTACGTTCAGCATCTTCTTTCTATGTCCCTATTCTTCCCATCCCTATACCCAGCATTCCCCGTTACTCTATTCTCCCCCACCCAATATTCAGCATCCCCCTGTGTGCCTCTATTCCCGTGTCCATCTCCCCTTCACCCTATTTTCCCTCTGTCCAGTATCACCTCCATTGTGCCCCATCCCCAACCCAACAGCCTGAGCCAGAATTTCCCCTCTACCATTTTACTTACTTCCTCCCATGTCCACCATCCCCTCTCCCCAATTCAGCATCTCCTCTTTCCCATGTCCCTATTCAACACTTCTCTCCCTCCATTTGTGCTCATCTCCCCTGCCGCCACTTGCCTGGACTTGTGGCAGTGGCACTAAAACACAAAAAAGGTGCAGAGCTTTCAAGTTGGTGCGTGCTGCTCAGATCTCCGGTGGTCCACCCCTCCAAAAGAGGAGGCAGACAAAAATGTGAATAGCACACGCCTACTTGTAGGCTTCACGTCTTTTTAATGTTTTATTGCTGCTGCAGCTCTGGGAAAATGGCAGCAGCGGAGGTTGGCACTGGCTGGGGGAGGGAGATGCTGAACTGCGGACTAGAGCTAATTAGAAGCCAAGTGAGGCAACCGCCGCTACAGGGGCATTTTGGGAGCACTTTTTGCCACCTGAGACAACTACTCACTTATGCTGAATATCCTGATTTTTTTTTTACCGATGGTGGCTGGCATTTAAAAGAATGCTGACCACTGAGGGCTTAGTATCAGCAATAAAATAAATAAATCAACCCACACAGTACTACTCCATAACCATCTCTTATCTCTTAACTTTTCAACTAAAACAGGCAACATTCCTCCAGAAAATAAATCTACCCCTGATATTTTTCCCCAGTTTCAGATTTCTCATTTTCCATCTGCAGCCGGTCAGCCATTAACTTACAGGCTCTCTGAATGTCCCCTCCCGCACATTTTTCTACATTGCACCAAGTCCTTCATAAGGGCAGTGGTTCCATATAATGCGATGGAGTGTCCTGTGGGTACCTGCAGTAACTTCAGACTGGCCATGCTTCCCCCTTTGGCTGAATGAAGTTACTCCTCTCAGTGCTGCTCGTCAACTCAGTTTATGGCTCCAAAGGCTGGAAGTGCCTTTTCTGGGGCACTTGCAACCAAGCCAACTTGAGAGGCAGGAGCCTGAGCCAAGAACCAAAGCCAGCTTTTCATCTTATGGTGCAGCAGGGTACTAGTAATGAGGGTTCTGCAAGACTGAGTGTTACATCAAAATCAACTTAAATGATAGAAAATAATGACTATATCAGCTTAGGCCTGGAGAACACGGAGGGATATGGAAGGGACATAATGGTCTAGCTGCTTTGACTGAAACTGGCAAGAAAAAAACAGAATGCACAATAAAGGTAGAGCAATGTGCTAAAAATTCACATCATAATGATCCTCTCCTCTCTTCACATCCATTATGCTTAATGAAGAGAAAACAGGCACTAAGAGGGTGATTTTAACGTGTGTATTCCGTGCATGTGTACTTTACTTGACCAAATAGGGGCATAAGTGGTTGAAACCATGTATTAAGTGTAGACATAATCATTTAACCAGCTCTATGACTAGAATAAAGCATAGTTACTCACTTGTAGCAGGTGTTCCCCATGGACAGCAGGAATAAGTTCTTACATATAGGTGATGTCACAGACAGAGCCCCATGTGGAAGCTTTTGGGAGCTGCATCGCGCATGCGCGCCTGCTTTCCCTCCCACCTGCCACTGCTCCATCTTCTCCAGTCAAATGTCACAGCAGTAGCCCACAGGGTTGTGAGGACTTATTCCTGTTGTCCATGGAGAACATTTATACAGGCGAGTAACTGCTTTCTCTGCGGACAAGCAGGAAGTAAGCCCTCACATATGGAACTCCCAAGCTACAAGCTACTGAAAACTGAGGAGGCAGAGCCCTATGGGTGCCACAAAAATGGAGAACAGGAAAAACAGCAAGAGTAGTCCCTCTAGAGCAGTGGTTCTCAACCTTTTTTGTACCGTGACCCATTTTACCGTTGGTCAACTTGTGGTGACCCCCAATGATAAAATCAAATGCGTCTCTCTTCCTTTACCGTTAACGCATTGTCGCTGTAATCATTTGTTGAATTATTAATATATTATAGGCCTTTGCAATATGTTTTTATTTATAAAATACTTATTTAAATAATCAAAACAACAAGTAACAATATTTGATTTCAAAATTATGATGATTTTGTAGTCAAATCACTAATATGAAATAAAATTATTTTTTCTACCTTTGTTGTCTGACCAATTTATTCTCTGATCATGCTGGTCCCGATCTGAGGCTTCTGCTTTCCTGTCTTCTCTTAGCTCTCTTTCTGTGGTCTATGGTCCATCTGCCAGTTCTTATCTCTTTTGTTTTCTTCACTTCTTTCCATCAGCCTATTTCCAGTCCCAGTAACCCTCCCCAGTATCAGCCCCTTTCCAGTCCTCACTCCCAGTACCTTCCAATGTCAACTTGCATTCCCATGACTGCCACTGGTGTCCATTCCCTTCCAGTTCCCCTCCTTCCCCACTGATCAGTCCCTTCTAGTACAAATACCATGGCAGCCCCTCTCAGATCCACTCCCTTTCAGTTCCATGCTCCCATCCCCTTGTATCAGCCCACTTGTAGCCTTAGCCCCCAGTTTTCTTCCAGAGTCAGCAGCTCTATCCTCCCCTCCCCACAATCAGCCCATTCCCAGTCAAAGCCCCCTAATCAGCTCACTTCTAGTGCTAATCCCCCTCAACCCCATTACCAGTCCTACCCCCCCCCCCCTAATCAGCCCAATACCAGTCCTACCCCCCATCAGCTCATTTCCAGTGCTAGTCCCCCCCTCAACCCCATTACCAGTGCTAGGCTCCCCTAATCAGCCCATTTCCAGTCCTAACCTCACTGATCAGCTCATTTCCAATGCTAGACCCCCATCAGTCCATTACCAGTCCTACCCCCCCTTGATAAGTCCATTCCCAGTCCTAGCCTTCCCTAATCAACCCATTACCATTCGTAGCCCCCCCATCTGCCCATTACCAGTGCTAGCACCCCCATCAGCCCATTATAATCCTAACCCGCACTGTCTCTCGCCTCTGTCCAGCATTTATCCCGTCTGTCCAGTATGTCCCCATGTCTCTCCCCTTTGTCCATGCCAGCCTACTCCCTCCATGTCAGCCCCCTCCCTCCCTCCCTCCATGTCAGCCCCCATCCTTCCATGTCAGCCCCCCTCCCTCCATCCATCCCTCCATGTCAGCCCCCATCCTTCCATCCGTCAATGTCAGCCCCCCTCCCTCCCTCCCTCCATCCATCCATATCAGCCCCCATCCCTCCCTCCCTCCCTCCCTGTCAGCCCCCTCCCTCCCTCCCTGTCAGCCCCCCTCCCTCCATCCATCCCTCCATGTCAGCCCCCATCCTTCCATCCGTCCATGTCAGCCCCCTCCCTCCCTCCCTCCATCCATCCATATCAGCCCCCATCCCTCCCTCCCTCCCTGTCAGCCCCCTCCCTCCCTCCCTCCCTCCCTCCATCCATCCATCCATATCAGCCCCCATCCCTCCCTGTCAGGCCCTCCCTCCTCCCTCCATCCCTCCCTCCCTCCATCCATCCATATCAGCCCCCATCCCTCCCTCCCTGTCAGCCCCCTCCCTCCCTCCCTCCCTGTCAGCCCCCATCCTTCCATGTCAGCCCCCTCCCTCCATCCATCCATCCCTCCATGTCAGCCCCCATCCATCCATCCGTCCATGTCAGCCGCCCTGCCTCCATCCAAATCAGCCCCCATCCCTCCCTGTCAGCCCCCTCCCTCCCTCCATCCATCCATCCATATCAGCCCCCCATCCCTCCCTCCATCCCTCCCTCCCTCCATCCATCCATATCAGCCCCCATCCCTCCCTCCCTCCCTGTCAGCCCCCTCCCTCCCTCCCTCCCTGTCAGCCCCCATCCTTCCATCCGTCCATGTCAGCCCCCCTCCCTCCATCCATCCCTCCATGTCAGCCCCCATCCTTCCATCCCAGCCCCCTCCCTCCCTCCCTCCCTGTCAGCCCCCTCCCTCCATCCATCCATATCCCCCATCCCTCCCCCCTCCCTCCCTGTCAGCCCCCTCCCTCCCTCCCTGTCAGCCCCCATCCTTCCATCCATGTCAGCCCCCCTCCCTCCATCCATCCCTCCATGTCAGCCCCCATCCTTCCATCCGTCCATGTCAGCCCCCCTCCCTCCCTCCATCCATATCAGCCCCCATCCCTCCCTCCCTCCCTGTCAGCCCCCTCCCTCCCTCCCTCCCTGTCAGCCCCCATCCTTCCATCCGTCCATGTCAGCCCCCCTCCCTCCATTCCATCCCTCCATGTCAGCCCCCATCCTTCCATGTCAGCCCCCCTCCCTCCCTCCCTCCCTCCATCCATCCATATCAGCCCCCATCCCTCCCACCCTCAATGTCAGCCCCCCTCCTTCCATGTCAGCCCCCCTCCCTCCATCCATCCCTCCATGTCAGCCCCCATCCTTCCATCCGTCAATGTCAGCCCCCTCCCTCCCTCCATCCATATCAGCCCCCATCCCTCCCTCCCTCCCTCCCTGTCAGCCCCCCTCCCTCCATCCATCCCTCCATGTCAGCCCCCATCCTTCCATCCGTCCATGTCAGCCCCCCTCCCTCCCTCCATCCATCCATATCAGCCCCCCTCCCTCCCTCCCTCCCTGTCAGCCCCCTCCCTCCCTCCCTCCCTCCATCCATCCATCCATATCAGCCCCCATCCCTCCCTGTCAGGCCCCTCCCTCCCTCCATCCCTCCCTCCCTCCATCCATCCATATCAGCCCCCATCCCTCCCTCCCTGTCAGCCCCCTCCCTCCATGTCAGCCCCCCTCCCTCCATCCATCCCTCCATGTCAGCCCCCATCCTTCCATGTCAGCCCCCCTCCCTCCATCCCTCCCTGTCAGCCCCCTCCCTCCCTCCCTCCCTCCATCCATCCATATCAGCCCCCATCCCTCCCTCCCTCCCTGTCAGCCCCCATCCTTCCATCCGTCCATGTCAGCCCCCCTCCCTCCATCCATCCCTCCATGTCAGCCCCATCCTTCCATGTCAGCCCCCCTCCCTCCCTCCATCCATCCATATCAGCCCCCATCCCTCCCTCCCTGTCAGCCCCCTCCCTCCCTCCCTGTCAGCCCCCAACCGTCCATGTCAGCCCCCCTCCCTCCATCCATCCCTCCATGTCAGCCCCCATCCTTCCATGTCAGCCCCCCTCCCTCCCTCCCTCCCTCCATCCATCCATATCAGCCCCCATCCCTCCCTCCCTCCCTCCCTGTCAGCCCCCATCCTTCCATGTCAGCCCCCCTCCCTCCATCCATCCCTCCATGTCAGCCCCATCCTTCCATCTGTCCATGTCAGCCCCCCTCCCTCCATGTCAGCCCCCCTCTGTCGATGTCAGCCGTGTTGCAGGTTGTCTGCCTCCCTTCTAATGCAGCCGCGGCTCTCTGCCTCTTAGGGAACCGCGGCTGTACCTGTAAAATCATTGCGGAGCCCTTCCTGTCTCGATGGGCTCCATGCAGCATTGTCCCGCCTCCAAAGGTAGTTGTTTACCACTTCCTTTGGAGGCGGGACAATGCTGCACGGAGCCCGTCGAGACAGGAAGGGCTCCGCAACGATTTTACAAGTACAGCCGCGGTTCCCTAAAAGGCAGGGAGCCGCGGCTGCAGAAGAAGGCGGTGAGTTTGCCGGAGTTTGCTGCTGCCGAGAAGCGGACTCGGCAGCAACTTGTGCACATCTTAATTTTTTTTTTTTAAACTTCGTGGAGGCTAAGCGACCCCCGCTAAATCCTGTGGCGACCCCCGTTGGGGTCGCGACCCACAGGTTGAGAACCGCTGCTCTAGAGACTGCACAAATTCAGCATCCTCGGCATACAGCAGCACCGAGGTAGTCTCATATTTGCAGGTAGCCTGGATGGACAGAAAAGCTGGTGGGCAGGAGTTGGATCTAAGACCAGAAGAGGTGCTGGACCACGGAGTAGCCAAAGCTGCTGCCTTGTTGAGAATCCACATCCAGACAGTAATGGGCTGTGAACATATGGACCGAAGACCACGTAGCTGCCTTGCAGATTTCCTCTGTGGAGACAGAGCACAAGTTAGTGACTGACGCGGCCATGGCTCAAATATTATGAGTCGTGACATGACCAAGGCTCAGGCCTGCCTGGGAATATGCCAAAGAAATACAGACAGCTAGCCACAGGGATATGTTATGCTCCATGTTATTATAACCTGTACATAGTTTGATAAGCACTGTTCTAGTTAACGTTCAAAAATATGTTCCTTGTAATTACACTTGTAAATAGTTAAAAACATAATGTTCCTTGTAAATGTATACAGATGTATACAAATGTTCTGTTCACTGTTTAATGTAAACCGCCCCTGATCTCTGGAAGGGGCGGTATAGAAGAAAATGTTAAATAAATAAATAAATAAGAGATGGCAGCACTCAGCTTACTGGGGTCAAAATAGATAAACAGCTGGATGGACCACCAGTGGGCCTTCCTACGCTAAAGGTTGAATGCCAGGGTATGCTTGTGCAACATCGCCTCACCCCAGTTGGTGTGCAGTCTCGAAATGAATGTTGGCAGAATATTTGACTGCTTGAGGTGGAACGTGGTGACCACCTTTGGCAGAAAATGCGTGTGTGTTTGCAGGTCCGCCCTATTCTGGTGGAATTTGGTATAAGACAGTTGAGCCACCAAGGCCTAATGCTTTCTGATACATTGTGCTGACGTGACTGCCACCAGAAACAGGATCTTCCAGGTCAAGAACTCCAGAGGGCAAGAGTCAAGTGGCTCAGAAGGAGCCTGCATGAGCTGAGCAAGGACCACATTGAGGCCCCAAGACACCATGGGAAACTTGAGAGGAAACTTCCAAATGAAGTGAGCTACCAGAGGGTGAGCTGAAATGGGCCTGCCCCCAGAGTCATTTATTTATTTATTTGCATTCTCTTATATACCACGCTATTCTGCATCAGTGCGGTTTACATTGAACAAAGTGAAATTACATTGAACATGGCATTATAACTTGGAGTTAACTATTTTACAGGGAACATGGGCTATGGAGGGTTAAGTGGCTTACCCAAGACCACAAGGAGCACCTGTGGGACTAGAAACCCCAGTCCTTCCGGCCCAAGGTTGCTGTCCTCTAGTGGGATTTGAACCCCCGACCTTCTGGCCTGAAGTACCTTGCCCCAACCACTAGGCCACTCCTCCACTCATGATGGTAGGCCCCGAAAGCGCTGAGGTAAACTTGGATGGAGTTAGATTTCAGGCCCAAGTCCGAGAGATTCAAGTGATATTCCAGCAACTGATCCCATTGCACAGGAAAAGGGATCCAGCGCCCTGTCCATGCACCAGAAGGCAAAGCTCCACCACTTGAACGTGTAAGCCTGGCGCTTTGAGTATTTGTATGAAGCCAGGAGGATATTCATGATATTCAGGCAAATTGAGCTCTAAAAGGACTACCCACTCAAAATCCAGGCTGCGAGAGCCAAGGAGCAGACGTTGGAATGCAGCAGGGGCCTGCTGCCCTGGGTAATGAGGTCTGAGGGGGAATCCTGATGGACAACAATTGATTGGCTATGGTCCTGAGGAACCAGTCAAAATCCCACCCCCAGCTTGGGTTACAGGGCCAGCTGGGACTTTTGAGACTTCTCCCTCCACTGCTGGTGGGGGTCCTGTGCTTTTGGTTGGGCACACTGGGGGCCCAGATAGTACCGGTGAAGACATGGGTAGAACACTGATTTGACAGCACTAAAAAAAAAAAAAAAAAAGTCATCTGCTATGTGACACAGATCCTATTTCCAACATTCCAACAGAGCCAGATCCTTTGGCAAGACACCTGTTCTAATGGCAGTTACAATTCTATAGCCATAGCTTTGATCTGTGCTTAAGTCTTTGATCACTTCATCGCTGAGCTGAGGAAGATCAGGGTCAACAGAGATCATAGTAAAATCAGGATTTACTTCCAGTTCAGTAGCAGAATCCAGCATTTTTCCTATGGAATCTGACCATTTGTTGTTGCTTAATGTCTTGCCATCTAAAGTGCCTTAATGGTAGCTCGCCTATGTGCAGGTTACAGACTATCCACATTAGCTTGCTTTGTAGCTTCTCAACATAACGCATCACTCCTTCCTCCCAACCATTGTTTACTTAACAGGAATAACCTCCAATAGCTTGAAGAGTTTTGTCTGCTCTTCTTTCTCTCAGCCTGTATTACTAATTAAAGATTTATTTGAATCAGCAAGGAATATTGAACTTTTGAACCATCCCGTATGTGAGGAATCATGCTGAGCCAGCTGTTTACTAGCCCGGAGACAAAAGGTGTAGGGAATGACAGACCAGAATTGTTTATTAACTCAGAGAACAAACAAAGGATGGAGGAGGACTGGTCAGAAATTACTGTTTAGCAAAGGTGTATGGGGTGGAGAATATCTGTAGAAAAAACCTCATGTGAGGAGTCATGCTGTCAGCTGTGACACGTTTGTTATAGCCTATAAAAAGAGCTAGAAAATCCAGAACAGGTAGAGAGATGATATCCACCTGGCCAGCACGTGAAGGATCCCAGACTTTTCTCCAGCCTTCGCTGTGGCTCTCCCAGCTGATGATAAAAATGGGCTGTGATGATATCAGTTTGGTGATGCATTGTTCTATGTGTTGTCCTTGTAATATTGTTATATTGTCTAGCTAATTGTCATATTAAATAGCTTATTAAATACCATGCACGTGTGGCTGTTTGATCTTGAATTTAACATCATAGCGGGGCAATACACAGCCATTCAACCAAATTATCAGCAATTATTTCTGCATGAGTCTTCTCTTTAGTTGCTCTTGCAAGAACAAAATGCCACAGATATCTGCTTCTTGGCTCCATACAAACTGTGTAATGTTCCTCTTTCACCATACCTGGATACATTTTGCCATTCTCTTCTGCTTTTAACATGAGCCTGGTATCATCACGATGACCAAAGAAAATGCAACCGATGCCATTCTGCTGCAGTTCCTCCTCAAACTGTATCTCCAATTTTTTCATGATTCTCGCCTGAGCCCTCTTCACCTTGTTATGATCAATCACCAAAGCAGTGTCCAAGTGAGTGATGAATCCTGCATCAATCCAGGCAGCAGTAACTACCTCCGCTGTCTCTCAGTCCAGTATGGTGTCTTAAACTGGCAAGGACTCTGTTGGTTACTGAACCACCATCAAAACTACAAACAATTGTTAACATACAGATATTCACCACTGGGTGGGGTTGACTCGTATCCACCACTCAAGCAGCTCCTCTTTACCGTAGCAGTGGTACAGCACAGTTACTTACCTGCAACAGGTGATCTCTGGAACAGCAGGAATAAGTCTTCACATATGGGTACGTCGGTACCGACAGAGCCTGCGCGGGAACGCTCCCCAGCGTCCAATCAGAAAGCTTTTGGGAGCATCCCACAGCGCCTGCGTGCTGCCTGCTGCCTTCCCGCCTTTCCAACTGTCTCTCCTCAGTTGAGTTTTATAGCTGAGACAAAGAGGGAGAGAGAGGGAAAGGAAGAGAGATAGAGAGAGAGAGACAACTCCTAGGGGAGGTGGGTGGGTTGTGAAGACTTATTCCTGCTGTTCCCAGAGATCACCTGTTACAGGTAAGTAACTGTGCTATCTCCAGGAACAAGCAGGAATGAGTCTTCACATATGGGGACTCCCTAGCTTTTGATGCCAGGGAGAGAGCCCATAAGTTGTGTGTCCCTGGGACAGGGCTGCACTTCCCCACCTGTATCTCTGGCATCCTCTGAGGGATGGTGGGTAGGAGTTGATTAAGTATGGAACAGGTGTTTGAGAACAGCCTGACCAAACAAGGCATCCCTGCGGGAGTCCTTGTCCAAATAGTAATGGGCTGTGAAGGTATGAACCGAGGCCCAAGTGGCTGCTCGACAGATGTCGTCGATAGACACAGAGTTCAGGTGAGCCATTGAGGCTGCCATGGCTCTCACATTGTGAGCTGTGACATGGCCCTCCAGAGAAATGTTCTTGCTCTGATAGGCAAAAGAAATACATTGGGCAATCCAGTTGGAAAGTGTTCTCTTGGAGACTGGTTGTCCCAAATGAGAAGGATCAAAAGCAACAAAGAGTTGAGAAGACTTTCTATGTTGTTGTGTCCTCTAAGTAAAAAGCTAGAGCTCTTTTACAGTCCAGGGTATGAAGATTCCTCTCTGCACTTGATGCATGAGGCCCTGGAAAAAAGACAGGTAGGTAGACCTCTTGGTTGAGGTGAAAAGGCGAGACCACCTTAGGCATAAAGTGTGGATTAGTCCTAAGAACCACCTTGTCATGATGGAACCTTGTATAAGGTGGATTAGCTACTAGTGCTTGCAAGTCACTGATGCGGCGTGCTGATGTGATTGCAATGAGAAAGATAACCTTCCAAGAAAGATATTTCAAGGAGGTAGTAGCTAAAGGTTCAAAAGGCGGCTTCATAAGCTGACCAAGAACCAAATTTAAGTCCCATGCCACCGGAGGTGGTCTAATGGGAGGTTTTGTTAAAAGGAGGCCTCTCATGAACCTTGCTACAAGGGGATGAGAGGAAACAGGTTGTCCATTTAGAGGCCTGAGGGAAGCTGCAATAGCACTCAGATGTACTCTTACTGAATTTGTCTTAAGGCCTGCATTAGACAGATGCAGGAGATATTCCAGCAACGATTCCAGAGGTATTGACCGGGGGTTAAGACCCTTTCCAGAACACCAGATGGTAAACCTTTTCCACTTGAAGGCGTAAGAACGTCTAGTGGAAGGTTTTCTGGAAGCATAAAGAACATCTTTCACTTGTTGAGAACGAGGAAGATCCTGGAGATCTAGGCCTTCAGCAACCAAGCCCTGAGATGCAGAGACTGGGGATTGGGATGCCATAATTTTTCATCCTCCTGAGAGAGGAGGTCTGGAGCAGACCCCAACTCTAGGGAGGGAGCTTGAGAGAGATGTAGAAGCAGAGGGTACCACACTTGCCGTGGCCAATGTGGAGCTATGAGAATCATGTGGCCTCTGTCTCTCTGAAGCTTGAACAGGGTTTTGGGAATTAGGGGAATGGGTGGAAAGGCATACAGGAAGTCTTGACTCCAGTGAAGGAGGAAAGCATCCCTTGCCTGAGCTGGAACAGAACCGGGGAAGTTTGGCATTCCACGGACTTGCAAAGAGGTCTATGTCCGGGGTTCCCCAAATTTGAAAAATCTTGGATACCTGGTCCATATGTAGGGAACACTCGTGTGGAAGCAGAACTCGACTGAGTCTGTCTGCCCAAGAGTTTTGAACACCTGGAAGATAGACTGCCAGAAGATGAATGTGATGCTCTCTGGCGAGGGCCCACAGTCGCAGAGCTTTGTTGCAAAGCGACAGAGAGCCAGTTCCTCCCTGCTTGTTTATATAGAACATGGCTACCTGATTGTCCGTGTGGACAAGGACTGTCTTGTGGCTGAGCAGGGTGTGGAAAACTCGCAGAGCAAGGAAGATTGCTCTGAGTTCCAAGAGATTGATATGTAGACAAGTCTCCTGTGGGGACCAGATGCCCTGGGTGGAGAGGTCCTGAAGGTCAGCTCCCCAGCCCATTGGAGAAGCCTGGGGTAGAGGCTGTTGAAAAGGACACCCCAGCAACAGGTTCTGAGGGGACTTCCACCACTGGAGGGACAAAATGAGGCGACTTATGTTTGCTATTTTGTCTGACAGGCAGCCTAATGCCTGGGTCCATTGGGTGGATAAAGTCCACTGAGCTGCTCTCATGTGAAGGCGAGCATATGGTACCACATGAACGGTGGATGCCATGTGGCCTAGCAACTGTAACATTTCTCGAGCAGTTAGAAGGGGTTTTGACTCTGCTTGAGAAGCTAACTGCATCAAGCGAAGGCAACGGGCCTGGGGGAAGATAGGCCCTTGCCCTTGTGGTATCCAGTAGCGCCCCTATAAATTCCAGGGACTGAGTAGGGATCAAATTGGATTTTGGGATGTTTATTACCAGCCCTAAATATTGAAGGATACGCATTGTGCAAGTTAGAGCAGTCTTGGCCTCTGAGTGGGAGCTCGAATGAGCCAGTTGTCCAGATAAGGGAAAACAAATATTCCCAGGGTGCGCAGAAAAGCAGCAACCACTGCCATGCATTTCGTGAACACCCTTGGTGCAGAGGCCAGGCCAAAGGGGAGCACTCTGTATTGAAAGTGCTTCTCCTGGAAAAGGAACCGAAGGAACCTTCTGTGAGTTGGATGGATGAGAACTTGAGTGTACGCATCCTTGAGATCTAGAGAACAAAGCCAATCCTGACTCTGAAGGTATGGCAGCAGAGTTCCTAGAGAAACCATCTTGAATTTCTCTTTGACTAGGAATCTGTTCAACTCTCTGAGATCTAAAATGGGTCTGAAGCCCCCTGTTTTCTTTGGGATAAGAAAATAGGGGGAGTAGAACCCTGTGCCCTGTTGTTGAGAAGGCACTTCCTCTATTGCCCCCTGGGTTAGAAGAGTGGCAACCTCCTGCTCTAACAGGCTGAGGAGGGAGGTTGGAGAATTGAACTGTGCACTCTTGTGAGAGGGGGCAAGCTGGAGAAATGAAGTTTGTACCCCTCTCTTATGATGGAGAGTGTCCATTGCTCTGCTGTGATTTGCCCCCATCTGGGAGCAAAGTGACATAATTTTCCTGGGATGGTGGAGGGCTCTGGTCCTTCTAGAGCCAGGAAGGCTAAGTTCTCTAGCAGAGAGTCAAAGGCCCTGAGGGGGCTGAGATTGCTGGGCTGGAGCAGGCCTCGCAGCCTTTGCCTTGGTCTGTTTGGAGGATTGCTGACATTTGGAAGGAAACTGAGCTGCAGAAGATGCTTTCTAACTATAAGCAGGATAGGATCTTCCCTTTTTAGAAAAAGGTGTTTTCTTGAACAACCTTTTCTTAGCAGGAGCAGCAGTAGATTTGGATAGTCTATCCAAAGCAGAATTCTCGGCATCCATTTGATTGGTAAAGGTTGGCAAGCAAAAGCCAAACAGATTTTCACCTGTACAAGGGATATTTCCCAATTCATCTTGGACCCAGGTCTCCAAATCAGATGCTTGAAGCCAAGCAATCCTACGTGCACCTATAGCTATAGCTGAGGCTCTGCTTACGCATTCAAAGGAGTCGAAAGCTGCACGGTTGGAGAATTTGGAGATATCCTGGGCATGTTTGAGCCCAGAGAGGAATTCTGACCTTTTACTGTCCGACATAAAAGGACTTAAAGTCAGCAAATGGTCAGTGACTTCTTTTAAGAACATTCCCATGTAGAGACTATAAGAATTAATTCTCGCAGCAAGCATGGAAACTTGGAAGACTCTTCTACCAAAAGCATCCAGGGTTCTACATTCACATCCTGGAGGATTAGAGGCATGTCTTTTGGCACTTCTAATCTTTCTCATTGCAGACTCAACCACAATAGAGTGGTGAGGAAGCTGAGTTTTATGGAAACCAGGACAAGGAGGGACACGATACATGGTGTCCAACCTGCGAGAATGAGGAGAGATGGATAGAGGTGCTTCCCACATCCTTAACATGAGATCATACAGAATCTCATGAATAGGCAAGGTAGCTGCCTCTTTAGGAGTTTTAGGATATTGTAGAATATCTAACTCCTTAGCTCTAGGCTCTGATTCTGGGGCTACTCTAATAGAGAGGCCCCGAGCCACCTCCCTGATAAAGTCTTGAAAAGACAAGTCCTCTGGAGGAGACATCCTTCGTTTAGGAGAGGACGACTCCTGGGGAAGAAGCATCGCTGCATCGACAGACTCTTCAGAATCCTCAGAGTCATCAGAGGAATCGAAGTATCATCTGTCGGGATGCTCTTGCAAAGCCTGATACCCGTACCGACTGGGATCGGTATCGGGAATCACCGGTACCGGGGTATCGGTACCGGAGGGCTGCAGAGGGCAGAGTACCAGCATAGCTGACACCGATGCTGATGTCGATGCCACTGGTACCGGAATCAGTGCCGATGGCGATACCGGAGCCGGTACCGGCGGAGTGGTCTGTTGCAGTACCACGGGTGTCAATGCCACAAGGAAAGCCGCCAGACTGCGTTCGATGGACAGAATCCTCTAATCCATCGACGCCGCCAATGCCTGGAAGTCGGTACCGGTGGAAGCCACTGGTACCCCAGAGTATGGCACCAGGAGATCTGTTGAGGCCACGCCATCTAGATCATCCTGGAACCCCGATGATGATGCTTTAGAAGCCGAAGCCTCCTGCCGGGGTAATTTTGCTGGTGCAGAATCCTCGAGGGCAAGGCCAGGGGCATCTTGATGCTTAGAAGGAGATTTGCCCTTCGAGGACTGGCTGGATTTATATTTAGTTACCTGAGATCCATGTGAGGAAGAAGCAGCCCTGGAAGACATCGATGCCACCGAAACTGCATCAGAGGGAAACAGGGTACTGAGCTTGGCAGCTCGGTTCTGTCGACCTCTCTTAGACATCATGGAACAGGACACACAATCTTTAATGGAATGGTCAGGGCCTAAACACTTGAGACACCAGTCATGGGTGTCTGTGACGGAGATAGTACCGCCACATTTTGTGCACTTCTTAAATCCTGAGGCAGGCTTTTCCATATTTAAGGAAAAGGGTTTTGGGCCTAAGGCCCAAAACTGAAGTACACCTGAAGAAAAATAAATGGAAAAAAGGTCTTTTTTTTTTTTAAAGAAAAGAATAAGAACCGGCGGTACCAGTATAGCGTCGACGAAGGCAGACGCGACAGAAAAGAAATAAAGAAAAAATAAGGAAATTCTTCTGCGGTGACAGGAACACGACCTGCTGGCTCCGCGGAAAAAGAACAACTCAGGAGAGACAGTTGGAAAGGCGGGAAGGCAGCACGCAGGCGCTGCGGGATGCTCCCAAAAGCTTTCTGATTGGACACTGTGGAGGCGCAGGCTCCGTTGGTACCGACGTACCCATATGTGAAGACTCATTCCTGCTTGTTCCTGGAGATAACATTTTCTTTATACTCCCCCCTATTCTTCATCGTTATTTCCCCCCCCCTCCCCTCCTTTCCCCCTCCAACACTACACCCTCCATACCCTGCCCACCCGCTAGCTGACCCACCCATGGACCTCTCTCCTATCCCACCCTAGCCTATCTTTCCTGATCACCCTTTCTGAGCTCACCTATCCTAGGTGGAGGGCTGCATTACGGGCATATGGCCCCAGCTGTTGTATATAGGGTTCCCAAATCAGCAGGAAGGAAGCCCAACGCTTAACATTACCTTGTGCCCCTCTCCTTTCAAAAAGCATCAGTTGGTGAAAGCTGTTACACCATTCCCAAAATGTCAGAGGCACTTGCTCTCTCCACCTGTGAAGAATCGGTCCTTTCCCCACTAGACATGCCTTCCTCACCAACAATCGTTCCCCACAAGTGCTTTTTAAAATTATGACATCTCCAATATTGACGCACCCTAGTATGCACGTTAAGGCCTATTTACACATGCAAATCATTGAAAATATGTCATTTACGTGAATAGATGATGCATAATTTTCCATGGCTCTTTATAAAATGACCTCCTAAAATTGTAAGGCATTTGTTCCTCTCATCATTTCATCGGGGCAACTGATCACAGTGAAAACTACAAAATATCGCAGACCTGTAATAAGCCTCATCATCCCACATTTTACTAAACGAAAGCCTCTAGGAGCCTAAAATGATGTCAATCCCTGCCTATCTGATCTTACATTCAGGTGAAGATATATGTGAATCACAGCTATTAGAAAGGAATTTGGATTCTGCTTTAGAGCTGTAAAGATAAACTGCTTGCACAGGCAGTGTCCTGCTGACTCATTCAATTAACTCTCTTCTCAGCCTACCACCATGAGGGCTCCACGGCATGGAGGGACCATCAGTTCCTGCCTTTCATGCAGTATGGCCTGCAGAGAGCTCAGGGGGCAGAGAAAATATTCTGTTCTATATCAAGAGACAGCATAAACGGATGAGCCTATAGGGAAGAGAGTGGGCAAATGAAAGAAGAGGAAAGGAAAGAAAGTAGAATGATCGTTCCCCCTCGAAATGTCAGACGTTAGAATTGACTAAAGAGGGGACAATGAAAAACAAATAAATGGAGAAGTAAAAGAAGGAAGAGGGACAAATACTTAGGGTATTTTTCTTAGGTGTTTATAAATTGTGGGGGTGGAGTGGGTGGTAGATGGGATATTCAAAGGGAGTTATGCAGTTAATGCCATTGACTATCCCCTCCAAACCCAGTAAAATGCCCCGTTGCGATGGAGCATTCCAGAGGCGAGTGGGAGCTGCACTGCAAGCTAGTCAGTCAGCGATGCTATTCAGCTGCTAACCAGCTAGCTAAACACCTGAAGTTAGGACAAGTGAAAAGCAAAAGTGCAAACCAGACAAACTGGATATTCAGTGCCAACTGCTGGATATGGCCAGACACTGAATATCCACTTTTCAATTAAAGCGTCGACAGCCAGCCACTTTAACAGTATTGGCTGCTGCCACTGGATATCCCCCCTGTACGAGTTTACATGTTTATTTTCCATCTAATTCTGATTTCTTTGCAGTACAAAACGTGTTTCAGTGCCTTGTCCAGTGGAATCATATATATTATATATATATATATCTGTGTCAGGTAGGAGTTACTAGAGCTGAAGACGGATACAAACTGAGTGGAACATACAAGACAAGCTGGATAAGTGGTGTTTTTCTAGTGTTTATCCAATAAACACCTATTCATGTTTTTGCATCATAGTTTTTTTTTTTAATCAGTATTTAATCAGTTCAAAGTTAAAATCAGAAGTTCTACAAACACTCAAAGAACTGATGAGACAAATGAAAGGGAACTCGGAGACAGGCGGGAATTAGAAGAAAGGGAAAAAGTGTAAAAAGGAAAAGGGTCCATTCTTCTGTTGAAAATAAACTGCTAAAATGACAATATAGAGAATCTGGATTCAAAAATAAACCAGTCACAATAAAGCACAGTTACTCACCTGTAACAGTTGTTCTCCGGAGACAGCAGGAATCAGTCCTCACATATGGGTGACGTCGGCACCGATGGAGCCCTTGCGGAAGCATCCCCCCAGCTTTCAAGAAAGCCTTTGGGAGATGCCACCACGCATGCGGGGTCCTCTTCCCGCCCAAGGGTGCCATCTTGCTCAGTCAGATGTCATAGCTAGAGGACGGCAAAAATAAGAGATGGTAAAGAAGCAACTCCAAGGGGAGGAGGGAGGGTTGTGAGGACTGATTCCTGCTGTCCCCGGAGAACACCTGTTACAGGTGAGTAACTACGCTTTCTCCAGGAACAAGCAGGAAATCAGTCCTTACATATGAGACTCCCCAACTACAGGCTACCAAAAGCCCATAGCAAAAATAGAGGCTGCCTCATGGGGAGCCGCAAGCAGCAGCAAATTAGCCCGTGTACACAGACCACAGTAGGACCCGTGCATCTGTTGAAACCAGCACTCTGGTAGCCTGAGAACACAGAAGAGTCGGAGGGTAGGAATTGCCTAAACCCCGAAAAGCTAACGGATCACAGCCTGGCCGAAGGCACTGTCCCATTGGGACTCTCTTTCCAGGCAGTAATAGGCTGCGAACGTATGGACTGAAGACCAGATGGCGGCCCAGCAGATGTCCGCCATCGGGATAGAATGCAAGTTTGCCACTGAGGCCGCCCTGGCCCTGACATGGTGCGCAGTGATGCAGCCTTCCAGTGGAAGCCTCGCCGGCTCATAAGCGAGGGTGATACAGTCCGTCACCCATGTGGACAGTGTACACTTGGTCACCACCTCTCCTAGCCTACTGGAATATAGAAGGACAAAGCCCTCTTAATGTCCAAGGTGTGAAGGACCATTTCTACTGGACTGGAGTGAGGTCTGGGAAAGAAAATGGGGAGCACTACTTCCTGGTTGAGGCGGAGGGGCGACACTACCTTCGGCAGGAATTTAGGGTGCGTGTGAAGCACCACTTTGTTCTTGTCGAATCTGGTATAGGGTGCCTCCGCCACAAGGGCCTGATGCTCACTAAATCTGTGAGCGGAGGTAAGCGTGACCAGAAAAAACACTTCCAAGAGAGGTAGCGAAGGTGACAGAAGTTCAAAGGGCGGGCGAGTGAGCTACCCCAACACTACATTGAGGTCCCATTCGGTTGCCGGTGGGCAAACCAGCGGCTTCAATAAGAGCAGGCCCTGAAGGAAGTGGGTCACCAATGGTTGGGCCGAGAGGAGCTTGCCATCCACTGGAAAGTACTGCACCGCCAGGGCACTAAGATGCACTCAGACGGAGTTAGACTTGAGCCTGGACTGAGAGAGGTGGAGAAGATACTGTAACACCAGAGCCATCGGGCAGGAGAAAGGGTCAGCCCCATGTTAGGTGCACCAAACAGAACCTGCTCAGGGCAGATAAACCGGTGATGCCGGACAACAGCGCCCGCTGGTCCATGAAGGCAGATAAATTGCGCTCCAGGGCTGCCATTGTGGACTCCAGACCAGAAGGCTCCGCAGTCTTTGGAATGGGCACCGAGGGATTTGGGCCCGATGCCAGCTCCCTTGAAGGGGAATCCTCGACGAGGATAGTATCTGGGGACTGAGGCCGGTCAACGGTCGGATCTTTCTGGGGGAATGTCTCGGACTGCAGGACCAAGCCTGTGGAACACCAGGCCGGTCGGAACCATCCAAGGACACCACCTTCGAGGGTTTCTTCTTCTTCTTCCTGGGTTCCCTCAAGGGAGACACCCTTTCTGAGGACCAACGATGAGGCTCGGGTTCCGAAGGCTTTGCCAGCGGGAGAAAAAAGGCGTGAAGACGCCAGGAAAAGAAAAGAACAAAAAGCTACAAAAATAGATGGAACGACGCCAAGGCAGCGAGGTCGGTAGGCGGGAAGAGTACCGATGTGATACCAGAGGTGAGTATAAAACTCGGAGAGAAAAATCAACTTTTTCCGGGAACAAGCCAGACGAATGTCTGAAGGGCTCCACGGAAAAAAGGAGACTGAGCAAGATGGCACCCTTGGGTGTGAAGGGGACCATGCATGCTTGGAAGCATCTCCCAAAGGCTTTCTTTGAAAGCTGGGGGGATGCTTCCGTGAGGGCTCCGTCAGTGCAGACGTCACCCATATGTGAGGAGTGACTCCTGCTTTTTCCTGGAGAAAGAAGAAAAACCCTTTTGAGTACCTAAGGCAAATTTATCTCCATCACCAATGAAAACTGCCATATTGAGTTGGAAAAATATCCATCAAGCCCAATATCCTGTTACGAACAGCAGCCAATCCAGGTTAAAAGCACTTGTCAGAATCCAAAAAATAGCCATATTCTATATTACTTACCCCCCCCCCCCACCAGGGATAAGCAGCAGCTTTTCCCAGAGTCTACCTTAATAAGTCTATTGACTTTTTCTCCAGGAACTTGTACAATCCTTTTTTAAACTCAACTACACTAACTGATTTCATCACATCATGTAGCAATGAGTTCCAAAGCTTAACTACATGTTGAATGAAAAAAATATTTTCTATTTAATTTGATAACTTCATGACATGTTGATTAGTATTTGTTCCTTTTGAAAGTAAACTATCAATTCACATTTACCTGCTCCATTCCTCTCAGAATTTTATAGACCTTTGTCACATCTCCCCTTGACCGTCTCTCTTTTCAGCGCTGAAGAGTCCCAATCTCTTTAGCCTTTCCTCATAGTTGTTCCATTCCTTTCATTATTTTGGTCGCCTTTCTCTGTACCTTTTCTAAGTCTACAATATGGTTTCAGAGATGCGGTGACCAGAATTGCACACAATGCTCAAGGTGTGCAGTATCATGGCGTGATACCGAGGCATTAGAATATTCTTTGTTTTGTTCTCTCTTCCTTTCCTATTAATGCCTAACATTCTGTTGGCTTGTTTTGGTCACCACCACACATTGCGGCCCTTTTTACTAAAGGTTAACACACGTTAATGATGTCAACATGCATTAAGTAGCATTGTGGCCATAAAAATAGAAGGGCTGTGGGCATGTAACCTTTAGTAAAATAGCCCCAATGAACAGATTTCAATATATTGTCTACAATAACTCCTGGACAGGGCTCAGTTTGTAGACTGAATGGAACTGAACCATGGAGCTGAGAGGGAGCAGGTGGGCCAGGGGCAGGAACAACAAGAGAAGAGGGGCTAGATTAGGGAGTAGAGCTACTACGAAAGGCTTTACAACTTCAATTTTCTTTTGGAACTTGAACAAAGGACTGTAGAGAAGAGAGGGGAGTTGGGTGTAAACCAAGTGGTGGATTTTGTATGATTTTCTGCTCAAGATGGTAGAGTGCAAATGAGGAAGACAACAAAAACTGTTCTGGATAAGGAGAGATATCCTACGAGAGGTCATGCTCTATGGCTGGTAGCTGGGATCGACTTTAGCAGTGTGACCAGGAATAACTGGGCAGGCTGGTAGTTTTTTTTTGGTTTAGCTCCTGTCATCAACTATCTTAATAGAATTTTATAATGAAAGTCCTACTACAACCTAAGGTACTCCAGCAACTGTTCAAGGTACAATAGCTGAATATAGTGACTATATAAGACAATGCTCCGCCCTGTTATTAAAAACAGAAAAACACATTTGAGAGAAAGGAGTGTCAATATATTATGTGATTGACAATGCAGCTGCTCTACAACTACAGCTTTTATTTATAGGCATGAACCAAGAAATATCTAGGACACACCACCAGCAAAATTTTTTAAATCTGTTTATTGGATCAACATTTGAAAACATTGCCTACCTCTCCTTCCCCCAGCCACCCCGTACCTTCTCAACCATTTTCGGGTCATGGTTGAGGAATTTAGGACTATGATAAACTACAGTATGCTTATTTTTTAAAATCTTTTTGGGACAGAATAAGGAATAAAATTCCTTTTAAAGTAATTTAAATGACACACAGTGGGGTCTGTTAACAACGTTATTTCAAAGAATTGGAAAAAGGTGCCCGGCACTAGTACCTAAATCATGAAAACATTAATAATGTAGACACAGAATTTTTTTTCAAAGTGCCCCTAGTTGGTTCAAAATAAACACCCCAATTTAGAATTTATAAACATAAAAAAACAGAAGCTGTGTATATAGCCTGGGTTCTGATCTTGGGACATCTCAGAAGCAAATACACGGAGTGCAGCAAAAGGTGGCCTTGGCTTACTCAAGAAGTCGTCTTCTCTCTAAGCCATTCACTGAATCAGTAGTCCAGCCTGGCAGCAGGTGTCTGGTCTTTTACATAGGCCAGCCCGAGAGTTGGTTTAAGGTACTGGCACCCTAAGCAAACCTTAAGCTTTATACACCCCTGGCTGGCAAAATCTATTGTTTGGCTTTGAATGCCCTACTCTTTTTGTTGCCCCCTTCCCTAGAGGTTGCCACCCTAGGCAACCATCTAGTTTGCCTAATGGCCGGACCAGCCCCGGACTTAACACCAACATGTTGTCTGCCCTGTGGACAGAAAAGATGCGTTGACAAAGCAGGACAATGGTCAGAGTTAAGATAGGAACCCTAGTTCGATTCTCCTGTTCACGTCTCATTTGGATTGCCTGTGCTCAAATCTGTATTGAAGACTCCTTTGTGAATTATATATAACAGCTCTGTTCATTATTGATCTTACCACATGGAGGCGGCGATTTTAGAAGGTTTATGTATGTAAAAAAAAAAGGATCGTTTACATGTGAAAACTGGCACACAAATGCAAAAAGCAATTTTTGTTTCTTATATGTGTGTTTGCATCTGGCATGCACAAATTTGAAGAGGGTTTGTTCTGGGTGTTGTGTGGGTGCACCTATTCATTCTATTTTGCAATGGAAATACACGTCCCCTTCAGAAATTTCCCCAATGGCATTCACATCTGCTTTGCGGCATGGGTAACTGTCAGCTAACTGCTCGTTTAGAGCTGAAGTTCTGAAGACTGATTGAGGAGGGAATTGTGCTTACTTCTCCAGTGTTCAAGACCACCTCAAACAGCAAAATAAAAAAAAAATACGTTTGCAGCTGAGCTCCTTAATTGGCTCCCTTTGGACATGCAGTTCTGCAAACTTTGGCACTTACATGTGTAGGTAGCAAAACCTGCCACTTACAAAGTGTAAGTGCTTCTCCTCTCACATACAAAGCCCCAAGTGATACTACTGTTTGTTTTTTTAACCTGCTTCTTCTAGAATGGCAGAGTCCGAGGTACAGCCGCAAATGTGTTTTTCTCACAGCGTTTTATAATTTTACAAAAGGCACCGTGTTCAGCGAGCCTTCTGTAAACATCCCTGCAAATCGTTAATGTCCTGACTTGGATACCTCTTTTCTGACTCAGATAACCCATGCAAAATTGGGCTTCTAGAGAGCAATCTCCAAAGCTAGAAGTGTTTTTGCCTGCAGAAATGAGCAATTTTGAAATAGCCCTACCCTTTTTGCACACTGTAGCCGAGGTATTGGTGGGGGAGGAAAGGTGACCATTCAGGAGCATTTTTATGCACTTTTCACTGCTGCTGACTGCATAAGTGCTCATTTTGCAATCCAGGTCACGTGGCACTGAACGTTATCCATTCAGTGGTGAAATTCAGCTGGTAAACAGATAACAGCTCATAGCCATCCCAGATCAGCCCTATGGTGCATAGTCATTGCTGCAGACCTTTAACCCTGGACATTCAATGCCGGGGTCATATGCGGCCCCAACACTGAGCATCTGGGGTCGCTGCACAGCCTCTGACACCACAGAGGCTAACTGGGTAGTAGCGATATCAAACCGCTGCCCGGTTAGCTCCTACGGGTAAAGCTAGGCCAGCTTTTGCTGCACCTAGCTTTACCCATGTGTCGTTACCCAGGTAGCGGTGCAATATCGCTGCTACCTGGTTGGTGACTGTCGCTGCCCACGACACACCCCGATGCTAGCAGCATTAGTAGGGGATATTCAGTGACGCTAATCTCGTTAGTGCTGTTGAATATCTTGTTCAGTGGCATTTACACGGTTTACAGGTCTGTAAACCGTGTGCGTGTCTTTCAATATCGGCCCATAATTTAAACAGAAAATATATTAATTTAGAATCGTATGTGCATATTCATCAAAAGATTGTGCTGTTGAAAATCCATGGAACTTTAAACAAACATCTTATTCATTAAAATGTATGCTGTTAGGTCACTGCTGAACATTTAATTTGTAGATTTTTTTATTTTTCAAAAATAAGTGCATTATTTATTTATTTATTTATTTATTTAACATCTCTTATATACCGCACTATTGTCATCAGCGCGGTTTACATGGAACAAATATATACATACAGAGAACTGTAATGCATTTTACAAATAACAGGGGTTTTTGAACTTGGGATTAAAGGTAAACTATATAGACTAAGTAACTATTTACAAAAAACTCTATACACATTAGTCATATTTGGTTATCATTTGGGATTATCTTGGTCAGAAACGTGTAGGTAGTATTTTCCTATGCAAAGATTAGATTGGGAAATAGCTTAAGAAGAGGTGGTGTTTGAGGCTTTTTCTGAATTGTGTTAGGCTGACTATAGCTCTCAATTCTGGTGGGAGGGCATTCCAGGCTATTGGGGCATGGATACTGAAGGCTCTTTTAGTTGTTTCCTTAGTGTATCTGACTGCTTGTTTCGGGATTGTTAATGTATTTATAGCAGTTGATCTTCTGGATCTATTGGGGGTTTGTAGATGTACGAGGTTGATGATGGTTGATGGTGCTTGGTTGTTTAGGGCTTTGAATGTAGTGATCAGGATCTTGTAGTGAATTCTCGCATTGGTTGGTAGCCAGTGGAGTCTTTTTAGGACTGGAGTTATGTGATCTGTCTTTGATATAGCTTCAAGTACTCTGGCAGCGGTGTTCATCGCCAGTTGGAGAGGATTTAATGATGCTTGAGGGAGCCCGTATAGAATTGCATTTGCAAAGTCGATGTGAGGCATTATCAAAGCTTGATAGTTATGTGATTGTATTATTGTTGTAGTTGAAAATGTGCATACAGATAGATATCTGCGAGTACTTTTTCCTAAGGCAATTTCAAAGCAAAAGAGGGTATACTAGGTGTCTGCCTAGGGTGGGAAAATTTGGAGTTGGGGGCAGACCCCAGTAGCACAGAAGTGCAGTGTGTATAGATTGCTATCAGCATGGTTGTGGGCCTTTAAGCACCGGCGCATGCCCTTGTCTGCTACATCCTGCCCCCTCTGACAGGAAGCTTGTGTTGGAGGAGGACACAGCAGGCCTTGAGCGCATACTGATTCTCAAAGGCCCCATAAGGGATAGTTTCCCTTTTGATGAAGCCTTGAACTGGCAGAAGATAGATGGTGATGGCAAGGGGAATATGAGGGGGATGATGATCGAGGGGAGGGGGGGGAAGGGGAATGCTAGACATTAAGGGGGTAGAAGGGAATGAGAGATGCTGAACACCTGAAGGAGGGAAGGGAAGGAGTTTCTGGACTCCTCTCTGGGGGGAGAGGGGGGTAGGAAAGGGGAGATGGAGGACTATGGGTGGGGTGCATAGCTGAAGTTCACCTAGGGCATCAGATACCCTTAGGCCAGCTCCAGGTGGCATATGTATTCTGTTTGAAAACTGGGACAAAATACACAGGTAAAATGTATCTGTGCAGTCTTTGCAGCAATGTGGGCAGAATGAAGATCATCCTCAAAATGATTTTTTTTTTTATTGTAAAGTTTCCACAGCACTTAAAACCAGTTTCATAGGCTGTCCAAATCTCTTATCACATTCAGCTTGTGCAGCACATTGTGTCAAAATGCTGTACAGACAGAGAGGAACAAGCAAGACATAGCCACACATTCACCTGCTCTCGCGCCTTCTCCAGCTGCTGGACGAGGTCTTCCCGCTCATGGGCTGCAAAGTGTCGTGCCCCAACTTCTTCATCGCCGAGCCTCTGCTTTGCTATTGTCATTCGCAGGAGCTGCAGGACATATTTAAAAAATAAGTGGAATCAGAGGCAGCAGAACGTGAGGGCCACAGGGGCCAAGGCCTCGCTAGTATTTTGTACAACATAGCATCGCCAATAGAGAGCTTGTGGGTAGGGCTGGAGATTGGTTTATTTGGCTCCTCCAACCAAAAAGGTGTTTCGCTGCCCTCAAGTAGGATGCAGTGTCATGTAGGCAGCCTTTCAGGCAGGTTTCATCTCTGCAAACAAAGAAACCCCAACAGTCTGGGAAATCCACAGACCCATTTTTTCAATGCTGCTTGGCTATCAAGGAATTTAGACTACATGGGCAAGTGTGGTAGAAAGGTGCCTTCATCTACCCGAAGCACTACACAATAACACGGCCTCCGTTATTCTGTAAACCAATGAGAAGGGTCTGCTCTGAGAACGGATGCCAAAGAGGCAACACACACAGCTTGGGTTCCTTGCCAGCCCTCTCATGCTCTGCAGATTTCTTCACCCAGACCCAGCTATAATTTAAGTCCTTCCTTTCCCTTTAAATATGAAAATATAGAAAGTAAACTTAGGACCTTCTGCATAGCTAAACAGAATTTTATTACAATTTAAAGAAACCACAAAAAAAGTGCTTGTAATCTGATTTCTACTTCTTGGTCTGTGTTGCAGCTATTTTTGTCCAGATTCTCCTGAGCTCCTCTTGTGTTCCACAGCATCCAATAATACAGACAACAAGACGTGGAACTAAGCAGGAGGCCTTTCCAAGCCTCAGTCTCAAAATCACATTGTAATGCTTGAGGATTAAGCCCTGCTTTGCTTTAAGGGCAGATTCTGCTTACCTGCTGATAGTGCTGTTTCTGCATTAATGCAGATATGCAAAAGATAAGAGGAAAAGAAAACAGAGAGTAATTCCACCAAAATCCGCATTTTAAAAAAATCCTACCAGGTGAAAATATACACTTCTGCCATATCATAAAAAGACAGATCTGGGACCCATCCACTGAAAATAGAGAACATTTTGAAGTATACACCCCAGAAGAACACAGGGACGGTATAAATTGAAGGGTGCAAGTCAATGAGGCTTGGGAAGAGACTCTTGAAGCATTAGGGTTAATATAAGATCAAAGAACTGCCATACTGGGTCAGACCAAAAGATCCATCAAGTCCAACAGTGGCCAATCCAGGTCACAAGTACCTGACAAATCCCAAAAGTAGCCAGCTCCATGCTACTTATCCCCAGGGATAAGCAATGGTTTACTCCTAATAACTGTTTATGGACTTTTCCTCCAGGAATTTGTTTAAACCCTTTTTAAGCCCAGCTACACTACCTGCTTTTACCACATCCACAATAATTTCCAATGTTTAATTACATGTTGAGAAAAAATATTTTTTTCTACGTTTTCAATATATTACTTTGTTTGGCCAAACATCAAGTTTCCATCCAAAATGTATCCGATAGCCAGGCACTGAATTTAAACAACAAAGCATGACCTGATAGTATGCTGATCAAGTGTAGAAATTATTTCTGTCTATAGCACTGTGTATTCTTTAATCTAATTTCTAGGAAACCTGCAGGCACTGAAGATTCCCCCCTACAGATCACTGTAGATACAGAATAAAGAATGGAGGAAACTGCAGCGGCACAATGCAACAGCAGAGAGTTAATACACAAAGACATCGAGAGAAGAGGCAGGCTGCGGCAGCGGCACAGTGCAGCACAGAGATTTAATACACAAAGATACCGAGAGAAGAGGCAAGCCGCGGCAGTGGCTCAGTGCAGCACAGAGAGTTAATACACAAAGATACTGAGAGAAGAGGCAGGCCGCCACGGCAGCAGCAGCACAGTGCAGAACAGAAAGTTAATACACAAAGATGCCAAGAGAAGAGCCAGGCTGCGGCAGCAGCACAGTGCAACACAGAGAGTTAATACACAAAGATACCAAGAGAAAAGGCAGGCAGCGGCACAGTGCAACACAGAGAGTTAATACACAAAGATACCAAGAGAAAAGGCAGGCCGCGGCAGCGGCACAGTGCAGCACAGAGAGTTAATACACAAAGATACTGAGAGAATAGTCAGGCAGCAGCAGCCCCCCAAGGCACTACAATAGGAGCAGGACAGCAGTGGCAACACCTTCACAAGGCACCAACGCACTGAAGCCAAACTCTGACAAAATAGGACATAATGACAGAACATGTCTTTAGCTTTTTATAAAACATAAATGCAGAGGGCCCAGTTATACATCATCACAAATACAAAATAAAGCTTCACCAAACAGAAGAGAGGTTAGTGGAGATCACTCAGTGTTCATAACACTTCAGATGGCAAACACCATAAAACTATTCTTACGGAATGATTAGATTATTTTATTAAAAACAACAGAAATGGAGGTAGACAACGACAACACAGAAATGTAGTCCAAAACCACTGTTTATTAAATACCCGACAGCTGAGTTTCAGCAACTCGCCTGCATCAGGGGTCTTGATACATACAAATACAGCATCTATCCCGTAAGAATACCCCAGGTTGGTGTTTTGTATACTACAGTTCTGATAATGATTTGTGTTCTCTGTACGCTGCTTTGGGTGAGGAAAGCAGGAAGCATGAATAATTTCTGGAGTCTCCCACAGATCTCACATCATCTCCATACTAATACAGTTACACTGGCTTCCCGGCGCTACTAGAATCAATATAAAGACCTCACCACTAAATTTAAAAGGAATCCGCTAACAGCCTACAGACTCTCATCTCAAACCCAGGAACGACAAGTCACAAAGAACACCACCATCAACCTTCTAGAAATCCCCGCCTAGAAGATTAAAAGCAAACGATCCATCTGCAGCCAAGCATTCACCCTATACGCTCCCACCTTATGGAACTCCTTACCCCCAACCCAAGAGGATGCTCTGACACAGCAGAATTCAGGAAAAAAACTAAAAATGTTCCTCTTCCAAGAGGAATACAACACACACCTGTACACACAGTACCAACGACCCTAGAAGCAAACTATCAGCAATTCACTAGTCTCAGTACACTGGAGACTTGTATAAATGCCCAAATGGTAACTTGAACAACAGCCGCCTAGACCAGTTCTAAAAATAGTTGAGTTCATTGTATAGTTAATGCACTACATGCTTTATACTGTCCAAGTGCTACATGATTCTAGTTCCTTGTACAACAGTGTGTCCACCATGACCCTGTTTCACCTTCAGTTAACTGTAATCTGCCTTGAATGATAGAAAAGCAGTATAAAAGTAAGTTCAAATAAATAAAATAAGTAATGCCACCTTTTCATTTGTGCACCTTATATAGGATTCTGCCTCATCCAAAGCAGTGTACAAAGAATACAAACCATTACCAGAACATAGTGGTTTTGGACTACCCTTTCCGTGTAGCCGTTGTCTACCTCCATTTCTGTTTTTACCTCGGTTGACCTTTTGGAGGTCTCCTCTTCTTTTGTCCGATTTAGATTATTTTAGTAACTATTTTATTCTTTTGTTGTATATTTATGCCAAACCGGAAGTCTGCATCGGAGAGGGTGAGTGGGGGACAGAAGCTCCTGAAGATAGCAGGCAGGAATCGCGATGCAGTGCTGGAACCTTTGTCATTGCTGCTGGCCCCGGAGAGGGCGGCAGCAATGAGACAGGCAGCAGAATGGAGGGGCTCATTTAGGGCACTTCCAATCCTTGCACCAGCCCTGCTCCCTCCCTATACCACTCCCTTGGGTTTTTGCGGCTGAAATGCATGACCTTGCAATTCTAAGCATTAAATCTTATCTGCCAAAATTCAAAACCATTCGTTAAGCTTCACTAGATCCCTCCTCATCTAATCCACACCTTCCAGGGCGTCTTCCCTGTTGCAGATTTTGGTATCATTCGCAAAAAGGCACATCTTTCCTGACAGACATCCTGCAATCGATTACAAAAATGTTAAAAGGAACAGGACCAAGGACCGATCCCTGAAGCACGCCACTGGTAACGCCTCTATGTTCAGAATGAAGTCCATTTACTCATCAATCTGTGGCAGAGTAAGAATTTTCCAATATTTTTAGCTCCTCTTCCCTAAACCAGCTTCTTAGTTGCTGGAAAACAGCTGCTTTTTCACAGTACAGCCACACTTTCAACCCTGCCTCCACTTATCCCCTTCATTAGACTATCATCTTTTCCTGTAAACTCTTATTCCAGTTTGCTATTTCCATTTTTCTGGGATATCTGAAGCCATTAGTGTCTAATGTTAAAGCCCTGATGACTTGCGTTACAGTTCACAAGTACTGTAGAACTCGGAAGACAACAGCATTCTTCCTGGTTTTTCATCTGCTGCTAACCCACACTTCTGTTCAGTTCTTTTTTCACCCCAAGCAGCTGCCCTCTCACCCAAGTCTAGTTACGCACTATATAAGAGTATTTCCATTAATGAAACATAGAACATGTCAGCTTATTCGGGCTGCCCATCCAAGTCCAATGCCCAGGCTTTACGACCTTTTCCTCTCTCCCAGAGCTCCTCTGTGTTTTGTCATTCTTTCTGGAATTTAGATACACTCCTCATTTCTACCACTTCCACTGGAAGGCTGTTCCACCCATCTACTGCCCCTTCTGTAAAGGGATATTTTCTTAGATAACTCCTGAATCTTTTCAATTGAAACAGATCCGCCTCCTGTGCAGTTATGCCTTGGAGGTACCAGTATTTAACCAACTTTCCTCTAGGGTATATAGGTTTAGATCTTTAAGCCTGTCCCCATAAGAGTATGGTTTAAGGCCAAGGCCATTGACTATTTTAGTAGTTATCTTCTGGATCGCCTCCATCTGGTTTATATGCCTTTCAAGGTGTGATCTCCAGAACTGCACATAGGGGAAGAACTGTATGAAATACAGATATTGGACCTTTGTGAAGTGTACCTGAATATCAAATTCTCACGTTTTATGTAACCATTGCAGTACCTTAAACTTGCATTTATTTAAGAAAATTTTCATTGCAAAATCTCCAAGCCTGGGAAGGTTAGAGGTATTATACACATATCAACTGTTCTAAGGCATAAAGGTGACCAATTTTGCAGATCTTAACTGTAACCCAGGGTAAACATATATATATTTTATCTAATAAAACAGAGGAACTCCAGATTAATCTAACAGGGCAAGAAGAAGAGAAAGAAAGGCCGCCACTCCTTGTGGCCTTGGGCAAGTCACTTAACTTTTCATTGCCTCAGAAAAATCCAAGTTATCAATGTCCCTGTTTAATGCACATTACCAAGTTTAAGTTACAATGTAAACTGCTTTGACTGAAATGATAAAGCAGTATAAAAAACCCATTAAATAAAATACTAGAAAGTGACAAGAGGAGTTTCATCGTCAAAGTCTATTTATTAGCAAATCTAAGACTGCAAACTTTTTTCTGTTCTGGTTTAGCATGCTAAAGCAAGTCTTTCACCTCACCGGAGAATACATCTCAAGGACAATCCATTGCTTATCAAGAGAGAGAATCTTGATGGCAAATCAATAATTGCTCTAGCATCAAACGTGATCTAATCTACCTGATGAAACATTTATAAAAGACAAGGGATTTCCTGAAAGTCACCCAGCCAGCGAAAGAGACTGGACTTGAAATGGGGAACCTCTGATTCCCAGTGCCGCAACAAAGTGCTCTATTTTGGGTTTTGATGATTTAAATAAAAAGATAATTTATTCACATGCTGGTATGAATTTTTGATTCATCGGAAATTATACTCCAAGTGTGGCAGGGAAATAACAAATACACTCTAAGAGTTCATCCTTCATTTATTCAGTGCTCTGAATCACACCTCTCATTACAATTTCTCTTTCTGCACTTCGGAAATCATCCTATTTTATTATTAGTGCATGCTTATGAATGTATTCCAAGTCACGATTCAGACCCGAGATCTACATAACAATGCAGGTTAGGTGAAAGGGAAACATTCAACCTCCTTCAGCTGTCTTTGGCAGCTCCCTAGTGGCAAGCTATGGAAAAGCAAGTCACAACAAATTCTGTCTTCCAAAGGAGGTATTTTCTTCATCAGCAAACAAATAGCTTTATCTGATAAAACAAATGTTATACTCAGGGATCATAATGTCTTCCAGGAAGTCTTTCAAACTCCTCATATACATGCCCATAAATGTAAGTAAGATGTCTCTAGAAGCATGTCTCAGTTCCACTATGCTTGGTGTTGGAAAATCTATTGGGAGATGAGAGGATGGCTATCAAGGTACTTCAAGAATACAGGACCACTGCATTTACTGCACCGCAAATTTTGTTTACCAAATTTAGTGCTTACTTATTTATTTATGCTATTTAATTTCTTGCATTTTCAAATACGTTTGATGCAAGGAACAGCGAGTTTATAACTATATCTATAAAAGGTTCCCAAAATATTGAGAGGTTTCTTTACTCAAGCATATAAATCAGTGTTTTAAGACCCACAGGTAGGTGCTTAAAAAATTCCATGAGGCTATGTGCACATAAGGAGTCAGTGTTTGCATACAAGTAGACACTTTCTATTCTAATCTACGTTCAGGGGTAGAAAAGAGGCAGATTAAGGGTGTGATTGGTACTCCTGTGTGCACTTTATAAAATATATGCATATTTGCTGAATCCTATGGGTGCATAAATGCACAAAGTTGCATCAGCTTCAGAGCAGGTATAACTTAATGTGGGAGCTTTCAGGTAGGCTATTTTATAAAGACATACAGATGCATATGTTGAACTACAATAGTGAACATGTGCACTTATAAAATTACCCTCTTGGGATCATAAAGCATATAACAGGTCACCTAGGGTAGAAGTCCAAGTAGATGTCTATTGGGGGCTATTTTTCTAATGATCAGAGCCAGTGCAAGGGCGTTACGCACCCTAAGTGAAACTTCAGCCTTGCGCCGCCTCACAATTAGCTTTTACACCAATAGTGCGCTTCCCCCCAGCGATTTTCGATTATTGAACTCAGCTGTAATCATCTCAACACCATCCCTCCCAGAGAAGTCCCATAAAAATACATATTTGGCCATCACACTTTTAAATATTGAACTTTGTTTTGTAAATATATGCATAACGAGGAAGATTTCAAGATGCCATTTACCAGGGTAAGTGACCTATTTGCACACTGCCCATTTTTTCTGAAAGCAAAAAGGTGCACTGATGACTGCTAGGACCCACTGCTTTGCTTTGAATATAGCTGCTCTTTGATGTCCCCAGAAGCTGCTGCCTTAGGTGACCACCTAGTTTACCTAGTGGTTGGGTCAGCCCTGCAATAATCTCATATAAATTTTCCCACGTACATTTACACTTGCTCGGGAGTTGGTGTGCATAGATGCATGATTTTATAAAATATGTGGGTACTTTGTAAATCCACCCACACTCTGCTGAACTCCTCACCCAAAGCATGCTTATCAAGTCATATAAGAGTAGGCATACGCATTCTCTGCGTCTATTTTATAGGCACATAACTCCTTGGGTAACTTTACAAAAGCCCTTTTCTTCGGGTTAAACACTATTTACCTGTGAAAAATGTTTGTAAAATTACCCTCTAAAACACTTATTCGCAGTTCTAGGAGTGACTAGTGTCGATACTTCTGTCTTTTCCTGCCATCGTTAGAACTTTTCTTTCCCCCAAGTATAGGTCTTTGCATTCTCCAGAAAAATTAATGCATTTCTGGAGCTCTGCTTTTATACTATCCACTTCCAGCTTGTCCCTCTCCTTCTAGGACCATACCAAGCTAGAAATGCACCCCATGCGACTTGTGAACCTGGTGCCCTCTACTTCCATACAAAGCAAACCATAATAGTATGAAATCACTGTGCATCCTACAGTAGTTATACCAAAACATACTATTACAATATAAAATCAATTAAAAACAAAAGCAGATGCAACAAAATATATTAAAATCAAATACAATAATACAAGTCATTGACAAATCCTAACATGTCAAAGCTACAACACCATAAATTAATATTCATCAGCATGGAGTACAATATGAACTCCTGAGCAGACATAGTTAGCATCTTGAAAATGGCACAAAAGGATCATACAGGCTAGCATTGATGAATTATTTTTCCCAAAGCCATAACTACCTGCTTGTGAAGCCATGTGATTTATCTCAATATTTAACAAAATAGGGACTGCACTCAAAAGAAAAAGGCAGCTTTCTAGAAAAGGCTCTTTCTCTTGAGGAAAGCAATTTAACAATGGGACAGAAGGTAAGGATAAAAGAATATCCTGACTAGACTGTAAAACTCAAGGGCGAACATACAGCTGCAAATGGCAAGCAAGATAAATCGAAGCTATTTTTCTAAGAACCCTGAAAACCAGAGTAAGTATTTTAAAATGAATTTGAACCGAGACTGGAAGCTGGTGCAAGGCTCTTAAGAGGGGATTGACCCAATGTCTTTGCTTATGGCCAAAAACGATCTTGGCAGACATGTTTTGTACCAACTGAAATTTTGCTATCTATCTTTTAGGTCTTTCCAAAAAACAAAGAATTACATTAGTCAAGATGGGACAAGACCACCACTCGAGTATAAAGCTTAACACTGGAAATGAAAAAAAGGAGGGACTCCGCCTTATTAAACCAAAGATGAACAAAAGCTCTCCTGACAATCAAAGTCACTTTCTCATCCATCAAAAGAGAGATGTCAGCTGGGACCACAAAGAGATTGAACAGGGATGAGACTAACCCGACTTTAAGAACAACAGAAGAGGAGGACTTAGAAGATTTACCCACACAGAGCAACTCCGTTTTCTCAAGGTTTAAATTAATCACAGAAAATGCATCATTGATAAGCTCAACTGTCTTGTTCACATTCCTATCACAGATTCTTTCAATACCAACCACATAACTGTGGTGAATGAATTGTAAATCTCCGATAATTGCTCCGCGAAAACATTTTTTTGCTCTTTTCTAAAAATTTAGAAAGTAGCTCACAGATGTCTTAGCCACTGCTTGTATTAACTGCTTCTGTCTGGTATTCCCAGCAAAAACACACCTGCCTCAGTCCTTCTCAGGTTTCCCATAGATTTCAGCTATCAACTCGTACTGTATAAGGAAATAATTACTATCTGTCTGGACCTTGGAACTGCAAATTCATTTCACCTCTCAGGCAGTTTCCTTCCGAAAATGCAATTAATGCCCACAACCTGCGTAGTTTGCAGGTGCAAATCCAGAGATGTGAAAATAAAACCCCCTTGTGGACTTTCCACTGCCTTGACCGAGTACAAGGGGTATGCATCTTTTAGTGCTTATTGATTTAATGCATATCAATCTATGAACTCATGTGCATTAAGGAGCATTTTTACTAAAGGTTAACATGCCTTAACACAGCTGTGCCCATAGAAATAAAAAGGGCCATGATGTCAAATAATGTGCATTAATGTTCATTAACACGCATTAGCTTTTAGTAACCATACCTCAAAGTCAATTAGCATGCATTAAAAGCTCTAAGGTATTTTAAAAAAATTATTAAAACGAATATGGAAAACGAACTAAAAAAAGTCTGAAAATCAGGGAAAAGCCAAAATGAATCGAAAAGGTTTGCCTTTTGCACATCCATACCTTAGAACAGAATATGGCATTAGAATATTGTCATGCAGCGTTTTTGCTTTTGCTTTACTACATCATATTTTTCACCATGGTGATGAAGTGATTGCACATTTATCACACTTTTATACTGTAGCCCAATCATCTATACAATTGCTAACATTTCACAGAATGGTAAACTTTGAAATGGTTGCACCTCTTTCCTAACGATATAAGCTCTTATAATCCAATACTGACAATTACAACAAATCCTCCAGCAAAATCACAATTCTAACACAGGCAAAGCGACCTCAGGATAGCTCAATATCTTACACATAGTGAAAATATCACTGTAAAGAGCAGCTGACGCTCACATCATTGGTCACCAAAACCTGACATGCTCTCATCAACATTCTCCACACATACTTAAAAAAACACTAAACCAGACCAAATATCACTGGGACAAGACTCCTTATCCAATCACACAAGCATACACTTCCACACCACACACACAAATAAGCGTCTTATTAATTTTCAAATGATGACGATCCAAATATATCAATCTACATCAAGATCCGCTGGGACTGCATGTATATTCCTATAAAGGAAAAACATATAATAAATACTTAGACATATCGCCAAACCAACAGGGTCTACAATTACTTATCTTCAAAAACGTTAATCCTCCAGCAGCCTCAACCAGATCCGATAGTTGAATGCGATCTTCATAGCTAACAAGCTACAAGTTCAGCGGGGAAGAAGACATCTTCAAAATTCCATCCTCTATAATCAGATACATAACCCTACAGGAGCTGCTGTTTCGCCAACCAAAGGCTTCGTCAGGAGTTAAACGATAACCAAAAGAACATCTCTTAGCCGCTCAAACCACCATTTCCCCGCCGAACAAGACGACGTATGACGCACCACTTATCACAAACACCAACCAATCACAAACCTCAACCCAAAATGACATCATCATACACACAATGGATCTTTAAACTAACCAATCATACACAGCGCACCCTACACTGGCAAGGTATATATTGAAGATGGCATATAGCCGTGGTCGCAATTTAAGAGATAGATTGTGCCCAGCGGTGGCACGAAGAGATGAGAGTCAGGTTCTCTCGGTATTAGGACACTCAAGCTGTAATCATTGCTCATTTTGTAGTTTGATGAGGAGCACAGTTTGTGCTGAATATAAAAAGATTGCCCGGCGGCTATATATTGCTACGACATGTGATACCTCTTATGTGGTGTATGGACTTTGGTGTTCCTGCCCTAAACTCTATATTGGAAAAACTTCACGGCCATTGCGAACGCGTCTAGCGGAACACAAGTATAGCCTTCATAAAGCACGAACTGATACACCTCTGGTGCAACATTGTATTGATTTTAATCACCGGTTTGAGGATTTATGTTGCAGTTTTGGAACATGTTCCTCCGAGCATTAGGAGATTGGAATAAAATGCTTTTGCGGAAGGAACAATGGTGGATTTTTACATTACAGACTCTTCACCCCAGTGGCTTGAATGATAAAATAGAATGGACTTTGTTTTTTTGAAATTACTTTTTTGAAATCACTGTCTTGACGGTTCTGCGTAAGGGGGCTATGGGGTTCCAACCTGATTTTGTGTATGATTGGTTAGTTTAAAGATCCATTGTGTGTATGATGATGTCATTTTGGGTTGAGGTGTGTGATTGGTTGGTGTTTGTGATAAGTGGTGCGTCATACGCAGTCTTGTTCGACGGCGGGGGAAATGGTGGTTTGAGCGGCTAAGAGATGTTCTTTTGGTTATCGTTTAACCCCTGACGAAGCCTTTGGTTGGCGAAACAGCAGCTCCTGTAGGGTTATGTATCTGATTATAGAGGATGGAATTTTGAGGATGTCTTCTTTCCCGCTGAACTTGTAGCTTGTTAGCTATGAAGATCGCATTCAACTATCGGATCTGGTTGAGGCTGCTGGAGGATTAACGTTTTTGAAGATAAGTAATTGTAGACCCTGTTGGGTTGGCGATATGTCTAAGTATTTATCACATGTTTTTCCTTTATAGGGCTATACATGCAGTCCCAGCGGATCTTGATGTAGATTGATATATTTGAATCATCATAATTTGAAAATTAATAAGACGCTTATTTGTATGTGTGGTGTGGAAGTGTATGCTTGTGTGATCGGATAAGGAGTCTTGTCCCAGTGATATTTGGTCTGGTTTAGTGTTTTTTTAAGTATGTGTGGAGAATGTTGATGAGAGCATGTCAGGCTTTGGTGACCAATGATGTGAGCGTCAGCTGCTCTTTACAGTGATATTTTCACTATGTGTAAGATATTGAGCTATCCTGAGGTCGCTTTGCCTGTGTTAGAATTGTGATTTTGCTGGAGGATTTGTTGTAATTGTCAGTATTGGATTATAAAGAGCTTATATCGGTTGGTATTTTGTTTAGCTCTTGCATAGCTATTTGACGTAGTGCACCTCTTTCCTACCATAAATTCATTTCAGTAATGGTTATGGACTGATCCCTCTTGCTTAGCTCTCTGCAGCGCTGTACCTAGGGCTATATGAGCAGTGCATTCGCAAATACAGAAGGGGGCGCTGATATCATTAATAGGCTTCCAAAAAGAGCAAGTTACTGGACATGACTGGGGCACCAGATTCATTAGTCACACATGGCACACTTCTAGCTTGTTACAATCCTGGCTGTCTGGGTCAGAAGTCAGCAATAACTTCCCTTTTTATAGATCTGGCAGGACACTGATCTACTATTCACAATCTTTATTTACATCTTTTATAATGTTTCTTCATTTCGAGCTTTTAATTAGCAACTTGCACAACTAACCTACTGCCCCCTGCACAACGTAGTCAAAGGGCAATTACAAAAAATAACATTCCCTAAATCAGCTGTTCTGGTCCACACAGCCTATGGACCTTAAGCAACATAACATAAAGAGCATAAGATCTGGCATACTGGGTCAGACCAAAGGTCGGTCGAGTCCCGTATCTTGTTCTCAACACTGGCCAATCTAGGTCACAAGTACCTGGCAGAATCCCAAAAGGTAGATATAGAAACATGATGGCAGAAAAAGACCATATGGCCTATCTAGTCTTCCCTTCCATATCAACTAAAATAGTCCCCTTTTTACCTTTAGAGATCTTCTGTGTTAGTCCCATGCATGCTCTCTCAAATTTGGATAATGTCCTTGTCTCTACTATCTCCACTGAGAGACTATTCCACACATCTACCACTCTTTCCATAAAGAAATATGTCCGCATATTACTCTTGAGTCTATCCCCTATGACCCCTCGTAGCAGAGCATGCTTTAAATCGAAAGAGGATCTCCTCTTGTGCATTTATGCCATGAAGGTATTTAAACGTCACCATCATATGTCCTCTATCCCAACTTTTCTCTAACATAGTCATATTAAAATCTTTAAGTCTGTCCCCATATGCTTTATAACAAAGACTACTGACCATTTTAGTAGCCACCCTCTGCATTGACTCCATCCATCCATCTTTTTGAAGGTGTGATCTCCAGAATTGCACACGGTACTCCAAATGAGGTCGCACCAGAGACTTGTACAGAGGTACTAATCACCTCCTTTTTTCTGCTTGCCATTCCTCTTCCTATGCACCCAAGCATTCTTCTATCTGTTTAGCCACTTTAAGATCATCAGAAACAATCATGTCCAGAACCCGCTCTACCTTTTATGGACAGAAGTACGTCGCCCCCTACAATGTACCGCTCCCTTGGACTTCTGCAGGCCAAATATATGACCCTGCATTTTTTAGCATTAAATCTCAGCTACCAAATTCTTGACCATTCTTCAAGCCTAGCTAGATCCCTTCTCATGTTATCTACTCCTTCCTGGCTGTCTATTGCAGATTTTGATATCATCCGCAAAGAGACAAACGTTTCCTGACAGCCCTTCCGCAATATCACTAACAAAGATGTTAAAAGGACCAAGGACAGATCTCTGTGGCACACCACTGGTAACATCCTTCTCTTCAGAGTGAGCTCCATTTACCTGTACACTTTGACAAGTCCCACTCAACCTATTTATAAACCAGTTAGTCACTTTAGGGTCCATCCCTAGAGTACTCAATTTGTTTATAAGTTGCCTGTGTGGAACGGTGCCACAGGCTTTACTGAAATCTAGGGCTCTCCCTCGATCTAACTCCCTGATTATAGTGTCAAAGAAATCAGATGTGTCTGACAAGACCTGCCTCTTGTAAACCCATGCTGCCTTAGATCCTGCAATCCATTGGACTCCAGAAAACTCAGTATCCTCCTTTTTAGCAGCATCTCCAATAATTTACTCACCTCAGACTAACAGGCCTGAGGTTCTCAACCTCATCCTTACTTCTGCTTTTGTGTAAAGGGGCCACATGTCCCTTTCTCCATTCCTCTGGGACTAGTAAGGTCAGTCAGTGGAGCCACTACAATGTCCCCAAATTCCTTTAATATTCTTGGATGTATTCCATCCGGTCCCATCACTTTGTCTGCTTTTAGTTTAGCTAGTTCCTCGTGAGTACACAGTCTTCATTTCTGTTCCTATTTGTGGGTGTTTGCTGAGGTCCTGCTCCTGGCCCTTCATCTGTGGACACAGAACAGAAATATTTGTTAACAATTCTGCTTTATCCTCATCAGCTTCTACATATTCCTCCCCTTCACGCTCGAATCTGACAATATCAGTTTTGCACTTCCTCCTCTCACCAACATATCTGAAAAATGTCTTATCCCCCCATTTTAATGCATTGGCTATTTTTCCTTCTTATTTTGTATCTTTGCTTTCCTGACTACTTTCTTAATTTCTCTAAGTTTTTCCAAATATAGATGCCTGTTTTCCTCTCTCTGTGATCTTTTGTATTTTATGAAGGCCTCCCTCTTTTTCCTCACCTTTGCAGCTACTTCTTCTGAGAACCATAGTGGCCTCCTTTTCCTTTTACATTTATTTACCTTTCTAACAAAAAGGTTTGTTGCCCTTAAAATATCCCCTTTCAGTTTTGCTCATTGCTTTTCTATATCCCCCAGCTGTTCCCATCCCACTAACGAAGCCTTGAGATATTGTCCCATCTTGGCAAAGTTAGTTTTTCCTAAAGTCTAAGACACTCACTTTTGAATGGATTTTATCAGCCCTAGTCCTAATACTGAACCACACCATCTGGTGATCACTGGATGTGAGATAATGTCCCTCTGACATCAGAAACACTTTCCCCATTGGTAACCACCATATCCAGTATGCCCCTTTCACATGTGGGTTCTATTACCAGTTGCGGAACAGTTCTCCCTGTAGAGAATTTAGGATCTCCTTACTCCTCACACCGCAGCAGGGATGTGCCAAACAACTTCTGGCATATTGAAATCACCTATCAGTAACACTTCTCCTTTCAAGGCAATATTGTGTATGTCTTCTATTAAATCTTCATCCACTTCCTCTCCCTGTGAGGGAGATCTGTATATCACACCAATGTAAATGGATTTCCCTTTCCCTCTTTCTAGTTTAACCCACAGTACCTCCTCACTCCCTGTTAAGTCCTGTAATTCTATAGCTTTAATAATACTTTTTACATATAGTGTCACTCCTTCTCCCCTTCTTCCTACCCTGTCCTTCCTGAATAAAATATAACCCATTATAATTACATCCTAGTCATGGCTGTCCATAAACCATGTCTCCTCTTCCATTAAAGTCTCAACATCTGGGATCTTATTTCCCATGCTATGGGCATTTATGCACACCGCTTTCCAGATGTTGCCCATTTTATCAATTTCTACAGAGGTATTTAATGTTTCACGTACCTGGGGACTTTCTTCACCCATCCCCAACAAATTTCGTTTAAAGCCTCCTTCAGTAGGTTAGCCAGTCTGCTGTGGAAGATACTTCGACCCTTCTTGGGCAGATGGATGCCATCTCTACTCGCAGCACCTTGGAAAATCATCTCATGGTACAGGAAACCAAAATGCTCTCGATGACACCATCCACGCAGCCATGCATTCATCTCCAGGATGTGAGCTTCTCTACCTTAGCCTTTACACTCAACAGGGAGGGTTGAAGAGACCACCACTTGCACACTGCTTCACCCTCTGTCCTAGAGCCATGAACTCACTCTTGATATGCTTGGAAGGATACCTAGCAGTATCATTTGTGCAGACATGGATGAGTAACATTGGATAATAGTCAGTAGACTTGATGAGTCTTGGCAAACTCTCCATAATATCTCAGATTTTGGCATGTTGTGTATCTCAGGTGTAAGCAGTGGATTTCCCCCCACCCACTTTAATGGTTTATGGACTTTTCCTCCAGGAAATTCCTCAAACCTTTTCTAAACCCAGCTGAACTAACAGCTTTTACTACATCCTCTGGCAACAAATTCCAAAGCTTAATTATATACCGAGTGAAAAAATATTTTCTCTGATTAGTCTTAACTGTATTACTTTGTTGTTTCAATGCATGTCCCTTAATGTCTCTCCTTTTTGAAGGATTAAGACAACCATTTCATGTTTACTCATCCCATTCTACTCGTTATTTCATAGAACTCTATCATATCTCCCCTTGGTCATCTCTTCTCCAAGCTGGAGAGCCCTAAACTATTGATCCTTTCCTCATGGGATATTCTTCCATCCCCTTTATCATTTGGTTGTTCTTTTTCTGTACCTTTTATAATTCCAATTCCATTATATCATTTTTGTAGATGCAGCACCCAGAACTACACGCAATACTCAAGGTGCAGTTTTATCATGGAGCGATATAGAGCTATTATGATATACTTTGTTTTACTCTCCATGCCTCATCTGCCTTTACATATCACAGACCTTACCTGCAAAATTATTCTAATCCAGAGGGTATTTTTTTCTGGGTCCTGATCAGTAACATTTCCACCTCACATACACCTTCTGGCAACATCTTAAACCAGGCTACAGTTACTTCTTCCAGCTTGTCTATTTGTTCCTCCAGCATAGGCTATCTGCCCAGGAACTTTAAGCACCAGGTGAATGCTTACCTATGGCTTCTAATTAGAATCTTTCACAGAGCAAACACACTGCTCTTCTGTCACTTTTCTCAAATGCTGCCAGTTCCTTAATCCACAATTTGTAACAGCATTTAAGTTCCTACCTCATTTTAGGGCCTGACAAGCAAGCCTTAAACATCTCTACTTCTGTGCTTCCCCATCTGAATCTGTCCTTTGGCGCTGAAGCTCTTCCTTTCTGGGGCTCTTTCATGGCTCTTCCTGTGTGCTGCAAATAATCTGGGTTTCTTTTTTTTTTTTTTTTTTTTTAACTTTACCAGCAAACTGCTAATTAGACCTAGGTGCTAAATTGCCACACCCACCTCACAGATAAGCAACAACAAATCAGACAGAAGAGGAGACAAACCAGGCAGTCGATAAACCAAAATACCAAGAGCGCCTCCTATACCTGCCTGCACCAAAACACACTCTGGCCCCCACCCCATGCAATGGAAAATGAACCCAACCCAACCACTCTTTAAACAAAATACCAATGCTCCCTCCCCATTTCTTACCTTCCCTACAAGAACCCACCTAACCATATCCATCAGGACAAAGCTGATGAAACACCACCGCCTCCCCATTCCCTAACTATGCCTCAGTAATACACCACATCCCACAATCTCCTCCGGCAATAACTCCACCTTATCACAAACAGAATGGGCATTAAACAAACCCACACCCAACTGATAATTCCTTCGATCTCCTCCTGCTCAATGCACTGCAGCAATGATCACAAACATGGAGGCCAAAGCTGCCGCTGAACCCAAAAAGCAGCCCCCCTAGCATAAATTACCATAACCCATCACCACAGGGACAGCAACGGATACCGGAACTGAAAGTAAATACTGATAACCACCCCATCCCTTTTCCTCCACCACTCCCCCACCTGCCACCCTATAATCACTTGAATTCTCACCCCATTCTCCACCCTATACCTCCCCCACCCCAGACCTTTTCAATCCACAACACAACACCAAACAAAATCCCAGCTACTCTTAAAAACACAACCACCCTACCCACTCAATGTCCACATCACCGTGGCAGACTCCTCCACCCTACTACCCTTCAGCCACACTAATTTATTTTAGTATTTAGCTCATGACTTTTCCAATAAAGGTTCAAGGTGAGTTACATTCTAAGCCCTCCGAGGACAGGGAAATAACTACTCTACCTGTAGCAAGGGGCTGATGCAGAAAGCCAGTGCCGAAGTTGAGCTATGCATGCTTCTATGCAGCGCATCGATAGCGCATGATTGCAGTGCCGGCATGCAGAAAGAGGTATATATGCAAATTAGCCACACGCTAAACCGGGAGAGCAAGCCAAACACATGTGCACAGAAGTTGGCGCAAGTTCGGCATGCTCTCCCAGAGAAATAAAGTCATCTGAAGGGAAGTTTGATACTTCACCTCAGATGATACAGGCATCAGGGAAAGCCGCCGATGCAATTAAAATACTAATGGGGGGCCAGTGCCCCCGACACTGTCCCCCCCCAGACAGAAATCAAATCCATGGTGGCCCAGCAGCCCCTATCCCCCCACCCACTGAATAAAATAAAATTCCTTGTGGCCCAGCGGCCCCGAATGCCCCACACCCCTCCCGGTACCTTTAAGATGGAGTGGGAGCATTGCCCACACGCTCCTGCCCCTGTGCCGCCATCTTGAAAAATGGTGGCACTTGGCCCCGCACGGTGCATTTTGGGATGCAATGGGTGGGGTTAGACTGTGTGACGCACCTCCACGTCCCTATTAGGCAGCCGCCTAGGGCCGTGAGGTGCGAGTTGCCTTTTAATGTAAGAACAGTCTGTAGTCGAGTGTTATAGGCAAAAATAAATACAGGGCTTTATTCCCCTTCCCTTAAAGACTTCCTTTTTAACAGCAACAGAGGATAAACAAAACAACTGTTTCTTCACAGCAAATAAACTCTTTTCTCCAAGTAATTATCACAGTGCTTCAGCTTGCTTGTTCAACATAAAGATTCAATCTCATCTGAGAAACATAGTGTACAATCCAAGGGACTGGATTCCAAATCAGAGCTAGCGTTTTCCCACTGCATTGGCTCACAGTCTGGGTTTTCAGGTGGGTAACAATCCTTACAGCTGGTATTATCCCAACTCCCTCCTTGTGAGACACCGGTTATTCTAGCAGGAAACTGCTCTATATAGACAGGGTTCTGGGCACCTGTACCTTGGGCAGTTTCTCCTGGGAATTCTCTCTCTTTCCAGTAATGAGGATTTTCCTCTAAGCTTCTAGCCTTTACTTTACTGGCTGTGCCCACCTCTTGCCCTCTAGGGAAAATAGAGTACTTAGCTTCCCCTCTTCCCTCTGTTATCTGGGCTTCTCTCTTTGGGCTGTGGAGTGCTCTCTCTCGGGACCTCCAGCCACCAGTATTCTGGGCAGTTCTATAGCCATGTTCTGGAGAGACTTTTTTCCTGCTGCTCCTTGCTACCGGGACACACCCACTGCTTCCTGGATCCAGCAAGCTCTCCTGTCTGACGTCTGCTTTCCACCTGGTTTCTCACTCCTCCCAGGACGCTGCCCTCTCTGGCCTGAGAGACTCCTGCACTAGTCTCAGAGACTCCTGTTCTGCCACCTCCCCCTGCTAGGATTTCCCAGCAGCTTTTATCTTCCTGTTTCTTGCACGTTGTACGTGCTTCCCTGAACAGGTGCTCCTGATTAGCTTTTTGGTTTTCTGCTGCGTCATGACTAGTTTGTGGAAACCTGGCTCCACTACTCTTTTGCTCCTTGTAATCTGAATATGCTTGCTGCCTATGCGATTCCAGGGTAAGCTCTTCTTTTTCCCCTATTACCATAGGTTCTGTACCGGTCACTGCATCACAACTGCTATATAAGGCATTTTCTACCTTATATAGCAGTCTGACCCCACCTGGTGCATCCCAGGATGCACTGCGTGGGGCCAAGCGCTGCCACTTTTCAAGATGGCAGACTCAGAGCGGGAGCGCGTAAGCAGCTCTCCTGCTTATTTTAAGGTACTGGGGGGGGGATGGATTTAGGGCTGCTAGACCACCAGGTTATTTTATTTTACTTTGGGATAGGTGTGGGGGGTACAGGGGCCACTAGACCACCGGGTAGTTACTTTCTGTCAGGGCACAGACACCCGATGGTATTTTGATGGCATCGGGAGCTTTTCCCCGATGCCGTGATCGTTCCCGATGTCACCAAAATACTGTCGGGTGGGGAGGGCCACCAGGGATTTGACTTTCTTATTTGATGGCATCGGGGGCTTTGCCCAATGCCTGATCATCTCAGGAGAAGACGATCTCAGCATCAGGGAAAGCACGTGGTGCCATCAAAATACTCTCAGGGACACACAGAGGTTTAGGTCACCTCAGACCCTGCAGTAGAAATTTTGGTGCTATGGCTGGATGTGAAATACTCTACACCTGTCTCTGCATCAGGCATAGCCATGATTTGCATACCAGACCATTATGTGCAGCTGATTAAAATACATTTAAATACATGTGGCGTTTTTCCATCAGTGTTTATGTCCGTTTTCTGCATTGAAAAGGTGCATAAAATGTGCTTAAATGTGGCATTATGGGTAAAAGACAGACAGGAAGAAAATTGATGCCTTTGAATTATGGTGCTGGCGGCGAATTTTGTGTATACCATGGACTGCCTGAAGAACAAACCAGTCGGTACTAGAGGAGATCAAACCTAAGCTTTCTTTAGAATCTCAGAAGACAAGACTTCGACTTTCATACTTTGGACACATCATGCGAAGAGAGAGATCATTAGAGAAAGACATCATGCTTGGCAAGATAGAAGGTCAACGCAAAAGAGGAAGGCCAGCAATGAGATGGATCGATACAATAACAGCAGCTACGGGTACCAGTCTGTCAACAATGAGCCACCTGACTGAAGATCGAACACAATTTAGGATAGCTATCCAGAGGGTCGCCATGAGTCGACTCCAACTCGACGGCACTTAACAACAAAGGCCGTGCTAGCTTTCTGCATGGTTCCTCTATCCTTTTGTTTAGGGTTGTACCTGCCGCTCCATACACAATGCCTCTACTTAGGGTTGCACCTATAATAATCTCTTCCTAGGGTCCCGCACATCTACAGCAACTGCATCTCTTCCCAGGTCAGCCAGTACCAGCTGAGCCAAGACAGTCTGCATAATATCACTTGGCTTTGCCTCAGGGACCCTTGTGGCAACTGCCCTACTTGCCTCTTCCTCTTGAGGACAGGAGAAGGAAGATTTAAGGAATAGGAAAAAGGAAACCCACCTTGTTGTCTCCCTGCACTTCTCCCAGCCTCAGCTGAAGTTCTTTCATTTCTTCTCCCAGATGCTTGTTCCGTTCCCGAGACTCGCCCAATAGCTGTGCAAGATTTGCCTGGATAAATGACAAGGTGATGCTTAGCAAACATCTGTCTCCAGACTGCTATTAAAAAGGCTTTACTCCTTAAAAGCTGTGCAGAGGAGCACTGCCAGATTATAATGCTTCACATAACAGCAAGGAGTCTGCCAAAACTTGTCACAAGAATTTATGATTCAATATGAGAAAGCCTCTGAAAAACAAAAGTGGGTGCCAAGGAGGTGAAAGAATAAAGCCCAAAAATCCATAAAGATAAGCATGATTGTAAAACCTTAAAGAAAGAAATGTGAAAATAATAGAGTGATACTTGGAAACCCTAAATCATTTTCCACTGAAATTTACCTCTTCAGTTTAGGAGTAATAAAAAAAAATGTAATGAGAAATCCACAACAAGTGAAAGGTGTGAGGAATGACAAGTGTAATTACATTTTCTGTTCCACTGCTTTGCTGCAATGGTGGGTGCTAAATACACCAAAGAAACCAAGGGAACTTGTATTACAAGGTTTCTCTCCCCGCCCCCATACCTTCTCCCAATTCTACTTATTTCTCTTCCCTCATTATAAAAGCAAGCATTCCTTGGGGATAGAAAGTGGATGAAAACCTAGGAAAAGCTCCTGGCTGTTCTCAAGATTCCAGACTCGTATTTTTTGTCTCATGATGATAGTTTGAAAATGTCACCTTATTTGCAGGTGAAAAAAAAAAATCAGAGGGCTCTGTTTTCTTCTTCAGATTTCAAGTATAAACATTAGAGAGTGCATCCATTCCATCACCAAGCACAAAAAATACAATTCACACTGCAGGTTTTATTCACAGTAATACTGCACATTATTTTCACCTAGGGCATAGCAAAATGTTTGTAAGCTGAAAGCCTGCACCGCCGCTCTCAGTCCTATGCTATCACAGAAAGGCCAAGGCGTTTGCTCTGCTGCTTAGAACAGGGAACCAATAACTTTGGAGAGTTTCTACGATAAAACAGTCTTTATTGCTGCTCTATCACTGGTTAAACCCAACCCTCTCTCTCCTCTAGAAGCCTTCATGTTGTATAACCCACCAAGAGGCAGCTAGAAATGTGTTTATAAATTATCACGCCCGTAAGCCTCACCAAGATCCTATTTAGATGCAGGATGTTACTATTTCAGAATTACTGTACGCTATGATACTGGCCTTGGAAAGCAGGGCATTATAGTAGCACAGCTCACAGGAGTTTCATTATAGCAGCACCATGCCTTCGAGAGTTATTTTATAACAGAACATCTAAGTGGCGTGAAGATTTTAAGCCTAGATTATAAGGACAAGTAGGTGGTTACCGGTCTTAAAATACTAGCATAAATCCTGCAGAAACCACTGCAGCAGGTGTAAAATGCCTAGGCCTGCATTATCGAAGTGCATGGCTAAATTAAGGAGTTTCATAATCTACGTGTGTATTTCATGGCTCTTCCCATGCTTGACCAGGCCATGCAGGGCCAGTGCAAGATTATGAGATGCCCTAGTTAGGCAAACCTTCAGTCTTGTGGCCTCTCATGATTAACGTTTAGACCCTAGCACCCCTTCCCCCCTCAAGATTTTGGTAATTAAACTCAATCACAATCATCTCAATATCATTCCTCCCAAAAACCTCCTATAAAAATGCATTATTTGAGCATCATACTTTTAAATATTAAACTTTATTCTGTAAATAAAAGCATAATGAGGGAGATTTCCAAAAGCCACTTTCAAGGCTTAATAGACTATTTACCAATTGCCCACTCTTCCTGCGAGCAAATGTACGCACTGATGAGTCTGAGTTTGTGTAGCTGTTGCTACCCATTGTTTGCTTTGACTGTAGCCACTCTTTGCTGCCCCCAGAAGATGCTGCCGTGGGGCAACTGCCTTTTTTGCTTAATGATTGGGCCAGCCCTGAGACCGTGCCTTCAGCAATGCCTATAGTAAAATTATGTGCATACCATCATTTTATGCCTAGTGCAATTTTATAAGAGCTGTTTATGCCTGCATATGGCTCTATGAAATTATTCCACATGTGTGTATTTCATATACTATAGAAAGAAAATTCATCTCTCTAACCAGTAGCCAGAAGAACTGGCACATGGCAAGTTTCAGCAACTGAGTTCTGAAAGACAGGTTAGTGTACTATAGTTTCTCGTTCACACAACAAACACCACTAAAAGGCCTATTTACTAATGTGTGGTAAGACTTTGCACTTAATATTGATTAAGAGCTAATAAGAAAGCATGTTAAGTGCAAAACCTTTGCAGCAATGAGATGATTTTGATCTGTGGCCATTCTGACGGGCAGTACCTATTAAGTGGAATTAGAGGAAGTAGTTTGTATATGAATGTAAGGATCTCCCTTAGCTGGGTTAGGATAAAAACTGTGTCCAGTTCTGTCCGGGTCTGATAGAAGTTGTTGCAATGGAGAATATATGCTTTTAGGTTAATAATAATGGGGGGAGGAGGGGGAGAATTAAGAATAACCCTTATCCCCCCACCTCTTTAAAAAATGGTTTGAATCAGTACACATTTTGCATGTACTATAAGGTTTGTCAGTAGAAGATCTGGGGACAGCAGAACAGTATTTAAATGTTGAAATTTAAATCTAATCCTCGCTGCACATAGCAGGTTCTACAAGGTGCAAGGTTTCTAAATTTCCTTGTTTGAAGCATGAAAGCAGTTTAGTAGAACCTGGTGCAAATTAGAGCTTGTTGAATTAAAACCGTTAGACAATTACATAAGTCAGAGGAATGCAAAATGAAAGAATATGGTTCCACATGACTATATGCGATGCTCTGTGGCCAAAAACTGTGCTGGTCTGTACTATTTTCTCATCCTGTCTCTTTTTTTATATTTATTCAAATATTAGAATGCAATTGATATCGACATACATTTGTAGTCTGAAAGTGGGCCTAGCTTAGTAGCCAAGAAGCACAGGGGGCAGCTGGGTTGGATCTCATGTTTTATTTTCTTTTATTTGTACTTTACTCACACCAGTTCAGTAATAGTTCAATGCGAGTCACATTCAGGTATTTCGCTGTTCCCAGAAGGCTTATCTAAGTTTGTATCCGAGACAGTGGACGGTTAAGACAGACCACAAGGAGCATCAGTTAGATTGAACTCTTGCTTCCTTGGTTCTCACCCATTGTTCTAAATGCTCGAGGCCGCGGGCCGGGTCCCGCGGCCGTCAGTAAACTGGGCCCGGGCCCGGCCTCGGCCTCCAGCATGCTGATGGAAGGGGGGGGGGGAGGGTTGAGAGCGAGACGGCTGTGCGCGGCTTTTGAAATCGCTCCGTCACACCGTCGGAGCGATTTCATTGGCCGGCTGTCGGTGGGGGGGCTGCGCTGTGTCCGCGAGGAGCCGCGTGGCCGTCTCCTTCTGGCCGCGGCTCCTCGGGAAGCGGTCGCGTTTCTGGGCTGTCCGGTGAGTTGGGTTCGTTGGGGGGGAGTTATCGCTACGGGGTGGTTGCGTTCGGCGGGGGGGGGGGGGTGTTTCGGCCGGGTTAGGGGGGGCGTTATAAAAAAAAAAAAAAAAAAAGAAAAACAAAGGAGTGCAGCCGCTTTATTCTTGCCTCTGCGGCATAGTTGGAGGGGGAAGCACTGCGCAGGGCAGCCCGAGCATGGCTGGCTACAGCAAAGCCAGGAGGACTTCGGGGGCACGGGCTGGGGGTAATCCGCGGGGGTCCCGCGGGCCGGGGGCCGCCCCGGGTGCCGGTGCCGGTGCCGGTCGGGGGGTGGTCGGGGGGGGGGGTAGGAAGGCAGGAAAGCGTAGGGTAGGGGCTGGGAAGCGTGGAGCTCTCCCTGCCCCTGCAGCCGGTTTGAGTAGTCCTGGGGAGGTGGGGAGCCCCCCGGTGGGGGTTGCTGGGCCTGGAGCTGAGGAGACCGAGGGGTTGGTGGGGGGGGAGTGACTGAGGGGAGGGTGGTAGATGTGAGCGTGCCTCAGGAAGGGGTGGGGGATAGGGTGGATTGGATGGGCGGGGGGGGGGCCGGGGTGGGTTCAGGCCCCGGCTGGTGCTTATGGGCCCCTACCAATGAGTTGGGGTAGGGCTGGACTGCATGGTGGAGGGTGGCCGGCTTGGTCCCCGGGACATGGTCAGGCTATGGCCTGGGGGGCGGGCTGGGGTGGGGAGCATTGGGGCGCCGGTCTTCAAGCTGTTGGGCAGCCCCCCTGGGGGGCTGCAACCTGGGCAGCCGGGGGGTTAGGATCCTCGGGGGGGGCACAGGGAGGGGGTGTTGGGTGGGGGGTGGGGCCTTACGGGTTGGTGCCTCCAGGGACTGGCTTTCCTCCTTCCCCGTGTGTTGGCTCTCCTCTCCCGTTGCAGGTTTCGGGGTCTGCACAGGTTCCATCGAGTGGGGCTGTTGTCGGATCGACTGTGATGTCGTCGACTGCGAGCCAGTCCGGCCCGACCTCGGTGGAGCAGACGGAGTCCACTTCGGAGGCGCAGGCGACGGCGGCGCAGGTGGCAGCAGGTGAGTTGTCTGGGATCACTGCGGGGGGTGGTGGGGCGGTGGTGTTGCCGGGCGAGTGTGCGCCGCCGGCTCGTAAAGTCAAGGCGAAGCGGAAGCACCGGCGGCGGCGGAGCGCGTCGTCTTCCTCCTCATCGTCGGGGTCCTCAGCCACTTCCTCGGCTGACTCCACGGTCGTCCCGCGGACGGGAGAAGGGGCGGGGTCCTCGGTGGTCCGTTGCGCGGAATTGTGGGAGAGTGTTCCGCGCAAGTTGCGGCGGCGAATCGTGAAGCGGCGATATCTAGATATTTTCCGGCTGTTGGAGGGGAGGAAACGTTCAGGGGAGAGTCGCAAGAAACGTAAAGAGGATGAGAAAGCGGGGAGGGTACGGAAGGTGTCTCGGAACACTTTGAACTGGACGCGGGCCTTTTTGCGGTTGGCGAGCGTATGGGGCCATGAGGACCCGAGTTGTTACGGCGAGCTGTTAGCTTATGCCGATGCTATCTTGTCGGCTTCCCAGGCGCACGAAGGGTGGGCCTGGCTTAATTATGATGAGGAGTTCCGCGATATGATGGAAGAGAACAAGCAGTTGTCGTGGGGAATGAAGGATATCAACCTTTGGCTCACGCAAATGTCGGCAAAAAGGGGCGGAATGGGGGGGGGTGCAGGTTCGGGTAAGGCGGCGGGCACGGCAGCTCCGGCGGGCCTTTGGTCCTTTCGGCCAGCGGGCCCGGGGCCCGAGACGAGCAGAATGGGGGCGAGCGGTCCCGGCGGGGATTTGTGCTGGCGCTTCAATAAAACGTCCTGCCCCTTCCCGGACTGCAAGTTTCGGCACGCCTGTTCGCTTTGCGGCGCCGGTAACTCGGCCGTCAAGTGCAGCCGTAGAGCGGTGCCGGGGGCGTCGGCCGCAAGTAAGTGACGGGACGGCGGAGGGGCTAGCGCCTACCCCCATTAAGAGGCTGGCGCTGCAGCCGTGGTTGGAGCTCTATGCGGCGACCAGGCATGGCAAGGCGGGGATGCTGTTGTGGGCGGGGTTTTCCGAGGGCTTTCGTATCCCAGTGCGGGGGGTGGTTAGGGGGTTGGAGAGGGGGAATGCGGTCTCGGTGATGCGGTTGGCGGAGGTGGCCCGTGAAAAGATTGCGGCGGAGTGTGCTCTGGGCAGAGTGGCTGGGCCGTTCGAACGGCCCCCCTTCTCGCCTTTTATTGTATCGCCGCTGGGGGTCATCCCGAAGAAAGAGCCTGGGCGTTATCGGCTGATCCATAATCTTTCTTGCCCCCTCGGGGCCTCGGTAAATGACCATATCCCGCGTGAGCTGTGCTCCGTGCGCTATGCGTCCTTCGACGAGGCATTGGAGCTGGTGCGCCAATGCGGAAAAGGGGCTCTGTTGGCGAAGGTTGACATTGAGTCAGCCTTTCGTCTCTTGCCGGTGCACCCGTCCGCCTTCCCCTTGCTGGGATTTCGTTTCGACGATCATTATTATTACGACAAATGCATGCCCATGGGTTGCGCGATTTCGTGCGCTTACTTCGAAGCCTTCAGCTCTTTCTTGCACTGGGTGCTGGTTCGGAGGTCTGGGCGGCGGACTATAGTGCATTATCTTGACGACTTCTTGTTCGTCGGGCCGGCCCAGTCCGCCGTGTGCGGATCCTTGCTGGGGCTTTTCCTGGGCCTGGCGGCGGATTTTGGCATCCCTTTGGCAGAGGGTAAGACGGTTGGGCCGGTGACTCGTATTTCCTTTTTAGGGATAGAGATAGACTCGATCGAGTTTGTGGTCCGTTTGCCTACGGATAAAGTAGAGCGGCTGCGGCTCTTGGTGGCGGAGGTGGGCTCCGCTGCGAAGGTGACGTTAACAGAGCTTCAAAGATTGGTTGGCCACTTGAATTTCGCGTGTCGGGTCATCACTATGGGGAGGCCGTTTGCGCGGAGATTATCTTTGGCGATGGCTGGGGTCCGTTGTGGGCACCATCGCATCCGCGTGAATGCGGGGATGCGAGCCGATCTGCGTGTGTGGGACGCGTTTCTGGCGGATTACAATGGCTGCTCGGTGTTACAGTCCGGGGAACTGTCCAACCGGGATTTGGACTTGTTTTCGGATGCGGCTGGGGGTTCGGGTATGGGATTGTACTTCCAGGGCGCGTGGTGTGCGGTGCCGTGGCCGGCATCATGGTCTTCATGTGGGTTGACGCGTAATGTGACGTTCCTGGAATGGTTTCCGATTGTGGTGGCCTTATGGGTTTGGCCGGAGAGGTTACGGGACAAGCGGGTAGTTTTCTGGTGTGATAACGCTGCGGTGGTGCAAGTCATTAATCGCCATTCTCCCAAGTGTCCGCGGGTGGCGGCGTTGATGCGGGTGTTTGTGCTGGCTTGTCTTCGTCTTAATGTCACGGCTCGGGCGCGTCATGTGCCGGGTGTTCAGAATGGGATTGCTGACGCTTTGTCTCGTTTCCAGTGGGAGCGGTTTCGGGAGTTGGCACCTGGGGCAGACGAGACCGCGGCTGTGGTGCCGGAGCACCTTTGGCGGCTTGGGACGCCGGAATGATCTCGTTGCTGCGGTCTTCCCTGGCTCCAGGTACGTGGAAGGCTTATCTGCGGGGGTATGCACGGGTTCGTGATTTTCTGTGGGGGAAGGGCTGGAGGGGTGGCAGTGTTGGGGACCTCTTGGCAGGGTCTTTCATAGTGTGGGCAAAGGAGTGTGGTTGGTCCCGGGCGGCGGCACGAGCGGCTTTGGCTGGTTTCTCCTTCTTCAGCAGGGCGGCGGGCTGGGGCAGTCCGGGCACCTCGTATGTGGTGAGGCGGCTCTTAGCCGGTTGGGCACGAGTGCAGCCCCCCGCCCCGGATCGGCGCCGTCCCGTGTCGCATGACTTGCTGCTGCGTATTTGGGGTGTTCTGCCCGAGGTCGCGGCTACCTTGTTTGAGGCCGTCCTGTTCCGGGCGTTGTTTGTCACAGCTTTCTTTGGGGCCTTCCGAGTTAGTGAGCTGGTCCCTCAGGCGGGCGGGCGGGGTGGGCGGGGGGGGTTGCGGGTGCATCAGGTGGACCTGCAGGAGCAGCTTGTACGGATATTTCTGGCTCGCTCGAAAACCGACCCGCAGGGGCGTGGTCGGTGGGTGCTGTTGCGGGCCATCCCTGGTCTGGGATCTTGTCCGGTGCAGAATTTGAGGACGTACCGGCGTCAGCGTCTTGATGGGGCTGGCTGTTTCTTTTGCCATGCGGACGGTTCGGCTGTCACCCAGTTTCAATTCACGGCTGTCTTCCGCCTGGCCTTGCGGCGGCTGGGCGTGGACGAGCGCTGTTATGCGTCTCACTCCTTCCGGATAGGTGCGGCGACCAGCGCTGCAGCTGCGGGCCTTGGGGGTGAGGTGATTCAACGCATCGGGCGTTGGAGCTCTAGAGCCTACACGGGCTATGTGCGCCCGGAACAGTTGTGAGCTGCGGGGGTGTCGGGGGGTGGGTGCGGGGGGGTATTAATGCTGTGTTTCTTTTCCAGGTGTTCTGCGGAGCGTGCCGACATTGAGTGCTGCACGGGGCCCGCCGGGCGTATGGTGGCTTCTGGGACATTCCTTCGTCTACTGGGCGGAACGCAGAGCCTCAACTCGTCCGCTGGGTCCGCACCTGGGCTTGGTGTCCTGCAATTTCCGGCTGGTGTGTCTCGGCCAGCGGGGCATGCGTTGGTGGCAGCTACTTCCAGTAGTCCGGGAGCACGCGGAGCGGCGGCAGCGGCCGTTGGGACTTCTGATACATCTTGGAGGGAATGATCTTTCCGGTTGGACGTGCCGGCAACTCATTCGCGCAGTACAACGAGATCTGCGGTCGCTGCAGGAGCAGTGGCCAGACTTGGCGATTGTGTGGTCGGACATCATCCCGCGGCCGGCCTGCTTGTCGCAGCGGCGGTGGTCGAGAGGGCTGGCCAAGGTCAACAGGCAGATCGGCCGTTGGTTGCAGCAGGCTGGCGGGTGGCAGGTCCAGCACCCTTGGGCGGACCCCCTGTGCGCTGGACTCTACCGTACCGACGGGGTACATTTGTCCCCGGTCGGACAGGACTTATTGCTTAATGATTGGCAGGAAGCTCTGGAAATGATTGGTCGCAGCTTTATGGGGGGGCGGTGCGAGGATAGTGCATACCTCGCACCGGTGGCGGGGTACAGAGCCAGCGCTCGCAGGAGCGGCGCGGGCTTGACCTGGTTACGAGCAGTGGGGGCGAAGTGCTCCTCGGGGTGGGGCGAGACAGCCCGGTTGGGGGTCTCGACCCGGTAGCGGGGGGGGTGGGAGCCGGCCTTTGCTACTAGGATGGCGAGGCAGGCGGCGGGGTTTGGGGGGGAGGAGGATGCTCCGCCTTGCTACTAAGATGGCGGGTGGGGGGGCATCCTCCGGTAAAGGGGTGCGGGGCTGGGTTATGTTCAATTGTTATTCAGGCCCTGGTTGGGTCGGTTTACAGGTTGTAAATAAAGCTGCGACCAAAATGTTTGTACCAAATACAGTTGTTTGTGAATTTGTTGGGGGAGGGGGGGGCGAAGTACTTGGGGTGGGTGTTAATGCTGGGGAAGGAGGCGAGGAGGGCTTCCGGGTTACCAGAGTTACCACTGCAGGATCAAAAGGCAGGGAGGAGAGGAGATAATAGAATATGGTTCTAAGACAATTGGAACCAGGCCCCTGTTTGGCCTAGTTATCTGGTGCCTTCATATTTTGGCACCCTGCCTATGCCCAATTTGGGCCTTGTTGGTGGCTGTAGATGTTTAAGGGGTTCTGAGCATTCCACTCTCCCTTTTTTGTTTTTATCCAACCTTACCCTTAGGAGATTAGTTGTTATAAGTGTAGAGATGTTTAAGAGTCATTTTAATCCTCTTGTTACAGTACCATAGAATGATGGCCAGTGGGACATAATGACTTAGGTTTTAACCTAGAAGAGTACATGGGCGACTGCTAGGTACGCATGACCTAGACTGGCCACTGTTGGAAACAGGATACCGGGCTTGATGCACCTTGGTCTGACCCAGTATAGCATATCTTATGTTCTTATGAGTTAATGAAAGAATGATTTAAGGTCTGTGAAATTCTGACATTGATTGAGCTTTGTATTTAACTTCAACCTTAAAAGAGGAGGGACGTGAAGGCTTGCATTGTTTTAATAGTCTTGAAGTTGTCTGGAGGACAACTAGAGATTTTCAAATACTGATGATTATTGAATCATATCTGATTTGAAGGAGACATAAGAGATCCCAGATTACTTTGGATCACTCCTTTAATGGAGTTTGCATTGGGATAAAATCCTGAGATATTAAAAACCTGGGAGGAGTGGCCTAGTGGTTAGGGGCAGGGTACTTCAGGCCAGAGGGTTGGAGGTTCAAATCCCACTAGAGGACAGCAACCTTGGGCCGGAAGGACTGGGGTTTCTAGTCCCACAGGTGCTCCTTGTGGTCTTGGGCAAGTCACTTAATCCTCCATTGCCCATGTTCCCCGTAAGTATTAGTGTATGTGTCTCATATCCCCTTGTGTTAAATGTAACTGCTTTGATCTGGAGAAAGGCGGTATATAAATATGGCTAAATAAATAAATATTTATTCTATTGTCTCTTTTCAAAATGAACAAATTTTTCGCCTTAAAACCTGGGAAATTCTCTTGCTGACCTAAAGAACTAGGCGATACAGACAGATGTGAGACTGCCCTTTGGTACAGTATTCGGTATTCAGAGATGTTAAAAAACAGCTATCCCATAACTTCTTGGACAGCTAAAAATGTAGGTGGAATATAGAAGGAGAGATCTGGTAAACAGCAGCTTCCCCGTGATAGTCTGGTTCAAATGTCGATTGGTCTACTATACTGTATATATATTATATACAGTCAAACCTCGGTTTTCGTATGCCCTGGTTTTCGTACGATTCGGTTTTCGTTGACTTTTTTCTTCAAGATTTTGTTTCGGTTTTCGTACGTTGTCTCGGTTTTCGTACAGCATTTTACCCCCCCCCCCCCCCCCGTACCTGCCATGGATTAGCGTGAGCCAGCGATCTCCCACGGAGCTTGAGCCAGCGATTCTGCGGGACCTCTGGGGAGCCGAGGAGTTCAACGCTCCAGCGTGGCCTGCCCGAAACTGCTTTCTGCCCCGGACTCTCCCCCGATTGACGTCTGCCTGCTGCCTCTTCCCCTGCACATCCCTTGAACCGGGACAGGAGCTGGTGACCGAATCTGCTTCTCCTTGGCGGCCCAGTCTCCCGCCGGGGCCCCTGCCCTCCCGATTGGATTCTGGGTGTCCTGCAGGCCTGCACACGCGGCCTCTCCTTGAAACCTTGCAGTCTGCAGCTGCAGGCTCCTGCTGGCACAGCCCCACGCTGTTCTCTGACTCTCACCTGTGTCAGGCTGCTACCTTAGGGGGGCCGGAGGCAGCCTAAGACTCTCTGTCCCACTGTTTCTCAACTGCCTGCTGCTTGGCTGACACTGCCTCTCCACCTCTCCCGACACTGTGTAGGAGTGGCTGCCCTACAGGCTGGTGTGACTTCGGGCACTGTCCTCTTTCTGGTGCCCTTACATTTGCTGACATTGGCACTACCTCTCCTGACACTGTGAGCTTGGTAACTGGGTGTGATGGCTGCTAAGTTAAAAGGCAGGCTGGAGCCCCGATTGTGCAGACGGCCAAGATGGCTGTTCCCACCTCCGCTGCTGGTGGTGATTGCTCGATCCCCAGAGGGGAGAGCAGCTGGAGCTGGCTGGAGTGCGTCCCATATGCCAACAAAAGTCTTCAATAAAGGTAAAAGTGATGTTACATGCTCATTTATCCATTTCATTAGTCATTTATATGTATTTCTCATTGTTTTCTGTATGTAAAAAGATAGTTATTCTCTATAAAATGTATTTTTTGTCAATATTTTTGGGTGTCTGGAACGGATTAATTGAATTTACATTATTTTTTATGGGAAATCTTGCTTCGGTTTTAGTCCGTTTCGGTTATAGTCAGACTTTTTTGAACGGATTAATCATGAAAACCGAGGTTTGACTGTAAATCTTTATACACACATGCATCCATAGACATAAGATTCTTCATTTTTACTCACTTTATTATTACTATTACTGCCTTGTTTTAGCCTATAAGTTTCCACTGATAGGTGAAGATTGATATCTTGCTGTGACCAATTTATCTCTTCAGACTATTCACAATCTGGTGATTAAGTGACTTGCCATACTGTCATATGAGTCTGCTTTTAAAAAAGATGGAACCAGCGACTAATATACAGCCTTGTATATTTCTTCTGGAAATCAGTTGTGGAAGACAATAGGATTAAATACCGTGAGCAGCAAGGCTATTTAGCCAAAAAGGAGACTAAGATGAGAGACTGCTTATATGATAGAAGCAAAGCGAGGCCGCTGCCTGTGGGTGCTGGACCAGAGATATAGGACATCTTGGATTTTAAGTGTATGTGACAAGTATTATGCAGGCTGTGATATCTGCCAGCTTAGTCCCTTCTTCAATGTGATTATAAAAATTTTACTGATGTTCAGCCCAATAACAAGAACAGCTATACTGGGATTATTTTTCTGTCAGTCACATTCATCAGGATTTTTTTTTTTAATTGCTTCATAAGGTCAGGAATGATAGCCGCTTTAACAATTTGGGCAGAAATGGCACCTCTTCATCCCCAAGACTCTGCACATCCATGAAACTTCCCACATGAATTCAAGCTTTGTGGAAGGACTCCACTACGGCTCTGCAATACCATCCACAGGACTCTGCACCCTTTTTAAAAATTGGAGTTACATTGGCCATTCGCCAATCTTCAGGTACAACAGATGATTTTAATGATAGTTCACAGATTATTAATAGTAGGTCTGCAATCTCATATTTCAGTTCTTTCAACACTCTGGTGTATACCATCCAGTCTAGGTGATTTGCTACTCTTTAGTTTATCAAATAGTTGTAATGTATCTTCCCAGTTTATAAATATTTCTTTCAATCCTTCTGATGCATCACCTTTACATACCATTTCAGTCATGGGTAACTTCCTTACATCTTCTTCAGTAAAAACCGAAGCAAACAATTCATTCGGTCTCTCCGCTATGGCCTTGTCCCCTCTTAGTGCCCCCTTTACCCCTCTATCATCTAATGGTCCAAATGACTCTCTCACAGGTTTTTTGCTACAAATGTACTTGAAAAAGTCTTTATTGTATGTTTTTGCTTCCACAGCAAGCTTGTTCTCAAATTCTCTCTTTGCCTGTCTTATCAATGTCTTGCATCTAACTTGCCAGTGCTTATGTCGTTTCCAGTTTTCGTCATTTGACTCCTTTTTCCATTTCCTAAAAGATGCTTTTTTGGCTACAACAGCCTCTCTGAAATCACCTTGACACCATGCTGACAGGTTTTTGGACTTCCTTCCACCTTTCTTAAAACATGGAATACAGTTGGTCTGGGCTTCCAAGATAGTATTTTTAAACAACGCCCATGCTTGATGTAAATATTTAACCTTTGCAGCTGCCCCTTTTAGTTTTTTCTTAACTATTTTCCTCACCTTATTATAGTCTCCCCTTTTGAAAGTTAAAAGGCAGTACTGTGGATTTCCTTGCTGTCCTTCCTCCATTTATGAAATAAAACGCGATCATGCTATGTTCACTATTGCCAAATGGCCCCAACACCCTTATCTCTTGCACCAGATCTTGTGTACCACTAAGGACTAGGTCCAAAATGCTTCCCCTCTTCTCAGTTCATGAACCAGCTGCTCCAAGAAGCAAGCATTTGTTTCATCTAGAAACTTTATCTTCCTAGCATGTCCTGCTGCGACACTGACCCAGTCAATACAAGGGTAATTGAAATCACCCACTACTATATTGTAATTCTTGTTAGCTTCCCTAATTTCTTTGAGTATTTCATCATCCATTTGTCCTTTCTGGCCAGGTGGTCAGTAGTACACCCGACTGCCATCGTCTTCCCCTTTATACAGGGGATTTCAATCCATAGAGATTCTACAGTGTATTTTGTTTCCTGCAACACTTTAATCCTGTGTGACTCAATGCACTCTCTAACAGACCTCAACCCCTCCACCAATTTGATCTACTCTATCATTGCGATATAATTTGTACTCAGGTATCACAGCGTCCCACTGGTTGTTCTCCTTCCACCAGGTCTCTGAGATACCAATCATATCTAACCTCTCATTTACTGCTATATATTCTAACTCTCCCACCTTATTTTTTAGACTTCTAGTATTTGCATACAAGAATTTTATAGGTCGTATTTTATTCATATTAATCTGGTTATCAGTAGGCAGGGGTAATTTGAAATCTTTAAGCTCCGTCTGCTCCGTACTTAAGGGTATTTGGGTTATTTTTGTCTTTTTTGGAACCTCTCTGTCGCTATGTCCTAACTTCAGTCTTTTGCTAGTATCCTTCATGGATACATCATTCAGAACCATGCACTCTTGGGCATTTGTTGGCTTTCCCCTTTTATCTAGTTTAAAAGCTGTTCTATCTCCTTTTTAAAGGTTAATGTCAACAGCCTGGCAACATCTTCGAAAAACAAGGCTTAGACTTGCCCGTTTTCAAAATATCGCCTTGAGCTATCAGGCTCCGAATCTCTGGAATCCACTCCCTTTGGAACACCGTTTAGAAAGCTCAAATAAAAGAATTCAAGAAAGGAATAAAAACTTGGCTATTCAATAAGGCATTTGATTAATTCTGGGTACCTTTATCCTTACCACCTGTGTCTTCTTTTTAAATCTAGCTATTTTTAGATTTTAGTCGTTGTCCCTTACCTTTCCCTTCTGTTTCTCAGGTATGGGTTTGTCTTTAGGAAATTATTGTTGTTCTCTAGCCTTCCTTTGTTTCTGTTATAACTTGTGTTATGTCTTTGCCATGGTTATTGATCAAGATTGCTCCATTTCAAATTTATGTAAACCGCTATGCTCTAAAATTTGATTAGCAGTATAACAAATCTTTTAAATATAGAAATAAATTGGTCCCTAGGTGACAATCATATTGACAGCAATCTTGAAAGGCATGTCTGCGTATAAAGTAGGGTTTTAATGCACAAAAATGGGGCTTTTGAAAATTGTCCAACATATATGTATATATGTACATGCACATATAGCAAGTATGTATGAAAGTGTATGTGCTCATCCGGGGAGGTAGAGCATGCATCTGTCTACATGTTTGCACAAATAGTAAAAATACATGCACAAATCTACACCTCCTAAGTCGATTTTTGAAGGGAAAGTTCTCCCCTTTGAAAACTGGTGTAAAGCCTGTAGCTAGACAGTACCAACAAATTTTACAAATACACATTTTTGTTTGGCAAGTGCCTCCCATCTAATGAAATGTTACCTGTTTCCTCTTCTCTGGTGGAAGTGTTGGATCTCCATCCTATAAATAAAACACAGACAACATATAGGAAAGTTATTGTAGATATTAAAAAAAAAACATACTGGGGCTGGACTTCTAGCTTGGATAAATATGTCAGATGGAATTAAGTTACTAAGCGCAGACAAAATGGAACCCTGACGGAGGAGCGAGAATGCTGAAGTCAGTCAGATGCAGGACAGTGAGAACTGCTAAACAGACACACTTCTCCTGACTTCACAGAAGAACTGCAGTACAGCTGAAATTGAAGCATGACTTGAAGGGAAGTTATCCTTATTAAAGGAACTGGAGACTAAAAATGAAACGCTTTCAAAAGGTACAGCAGAAAGACAGTATGACAGAAATAGGATACTGGACTATGACTCTAACAGTGGCGAATTCAGGTCACAAGTAGCTGGCAGGATCCGAAGGAGTAAATCCATTCCTTGTTACTTACACTCAGCAAAAAGCAGTAGCTTTTCCCAAAGCTACTTAGCTAATGATTTATAGATCCCTCCTGAAGGGGCTGGTCTAAACCCTTTATAAACTCAGTTATGTTAAATTGTTTCTACCACATCATCTGGTAACAAATTTCACAACTTAATGGTGCGCTGAATAAAATATATGCTTCCTCCAATTTGTTTTAAACGTGATGCCTATTGGGGTTATGGTGACGTCAGCGCCGAGATGGCTGCCTAGAAAGTGAGCTCCGCTGAGCGTGGCATTAATAATATCCCCAACACAGAAAGGAAGGTGCAAAGTGAGCCCTGTTTGGATCCGGAGGGCAGGGAAGTCTGGCGGGTATCACAATATTGTCTGATCGCAGGGAAGAAATCAGGAGTCGATCTGAAAACCTTCTCATTCAAAAATGCGGCAGGCACAAAGTCCCATGCGGGCAAGATGGCGGCTAGCAAAGGAGAGCCGGGTGAAGGAGGAACCACGAAGGGAGGCGGCGGAGAGATTCAAAGCCTGCGAAAGGATTTACAAGGTTGGTTTGACACAACGAAGCAGGAATTAAGCACCTTTAAGCTGGAGGTGCATGGATGGTTTCGGGACTTAAAGCAGGATATGGTCTCTTTCGGTGCAAGGCTGGAGGAGCTAGAGACCCGCATGGAGGATCAGGAGGAGCAGCAGGGGAGTAGGGAGCGGAAAATGAACCTCTCTGGAGGCGGCGCAAGAGGAAATCTGGCAGAAGTTAGAAGACCTAGAGAACAGGTCTCGCCGCTCAAACATCAGAATACGTGGCCTCCCGGAGGGAGAAGGGACTGTTAATTACATTGCTGTGGCTGAAGAGTTCTGTGGCATTGTGCTCAAGGCAGCCGATATGGCAACAGAGGGAGTCTGCCTCACAGTTGAGAGAGCACACAGATCACTTGGCCCACGGAGGGACAACAGGGCGAGAGACATAATATGCTGTCTACATGAATATAAAACTAAAGAATTAGTAATTAAGATGGCCAGGAAACTGGGTAAAATCCAGTGGAAGGGAGTGGAGGTGGAAGTGTTTGCGGACATTTCAAATATCACTATGCGAAAACGCAGAGAGTACCAGTTGGTGACCCGTCGGCTCAGAGAGGAGAATGTTAGGTACCGCTAGTTGTTTCCGGTGGGGCTGCAGTTCACCATAAACACTAAAGCACATGTGGTCCACTCTGTAGAAGATGCGATAGCAAGCATGAAGCAAGCAGGCTGGTCTGGACTCCTGGCCAACCCGACAAGTGGGCCTGGATCCCCGGAAAAGGCAGGCTGCTCTAAAACGACTCAGCTGAGATGGAGTAGAGTTCTCTGGAGGAGAGAAGAGGCTGAGGAAGCACAAACCCGCGCAAGGAGATGAGGGGGGGTGCAACGTGAACTACCCCTGAAGGGACTGTGGAACAGGCATACTGGGGGCTGAAATGCCTGGGTTATGGGAGAGGGTATGCCACTGGAGAGAACTACCCGGTGGGTTATAAGCTAAAATGGCAATGTATGGTTATTGTTAAGGGTGCAAGGGTGTTGAGCGGTAAGGGAGTGTGGGAAGGAAGTATAGATGAGTAGAGGGTTTATTTCTGTGGGGGGGATAAAAGAAAGCATGTGTAAGAGGGGGCTTTCTGGTCTGATGTCATCTGGAATGGATCTACTTCGTAGATCGGACAAGGGGAGGGGGGAGGGGGAGGGGAGGATATCGGGTGGTAGAACCAGCATCTTGGAGGGGGTTGTGGAGAGCACATGGCCATGTTTAACCTGGTAACTATGAATGTTAGAGGCCTGAACTCCTTTCACAAGAGGCAATTGTGTATGAAAGAATGTACTAGACTGAAGGGCGACATAAATAGAAATTACAATTATCTGGTAATTGTCGTTCCTTGAGTGACGACAGTTTAGTCCTCCACCTCTGGGTTGTGTACCTCCTCCTGCAGCTTGGAGACTGGGCATGTCAAAGTCGTGACATCACTGGATATAGCCTGCTGGTATCTCCCATCAGCCCCCAGTGTACTATTGACAAAGCAAACTCAAACAAACAACAAATAAGTAGCTATACCATAAACTTTAAATAAACTATCCATTCCTCAACCTGAGGAACCTTTTTAACCTTATTAGTCCTTTTTTTTTTTTTTACTTTACGTTCACGTCTCCCCTATGCAATCACATTTCCTGTACCACCCGCTCACTTAAATAAGAGAGAAGGAAGAAACAGATCAGAGAGGGATACTCACTGCGATCCAGAATCTGAAAGGATCTCTCCACTCCTTGAAATTGATGCTCCACTCCGCCTGAAAATAAACTCTGAAGAAATCACACCCCTGGGCGGGAATGAGGACTAAACTGTCGTCACTCAAGGAACGACAATTACCAGGTAAGTGTAATTTCTATTTCCTTATCGTTCCTCCAGTTTAGTCCTCCACCTCTGGGATGTAACAGAGCAGTAATTATTGGGAGGGACCCTTCCAGCCGGCATGCAAGACCGCTGATTCGAAAAAGACATCCTATGCTGCTAAGACCTCCAGACAGTAGTGCTTACTGAAAGAACAAACAGCGGACCAGAAGGCCGCTCTACAAATGTCCCCTGGTGGAACTAAACTGTAATCTGCTCAAGAAATTACTTGCGCTCTGGTAACATGCGTTCACAAGCCCGTTAACGCCGACCGGCCCTGCAGCAGATCTGCTGCACCAATCGTCTCTTTAATCCATCTAGAAATGAACGCCTTTGCTGCCGCTGCCCCACTGAGAGGAACTCCGAACAACACGAACAGACGGTCCAAAGTGCGGTAAGTCTCCGAAATATACAAGTACTGCCGCAACACCTGCTTTATGGCTAAACTGTGACACCCCTGGCCAGACGCAGTTCCCCCCAGCCACCGTAACACTGGAAGAAACCCCGTCCGACCGAGTTGAAACAGAGACACCATCTTAGGTAAAATTGATGGCATTGGCTGCAACACCCCCTTTTCCCGAGAAAAGGACAAGGATGGTTCTCCACGAGACAGCACATGCCGTCCCGAAATCCGGCTCACCGACCAGTTGGTTATCAAAATTACCGTCCTCAAAGACAAAGTCCTAAGCGACGCCTTGTGCAAGGGCTCAAAAGGTTCCTTAGTCAATGCCGCCCAAAGCAATTTGAGACCCCATGGGGGAGCTATGATTCCACACGAGGACCGCAGCCAGGTCACCGCTCTCAAAAAATGTGACACTTCTGCATGGATCCCGAGAGCCAGACCTTGCACCTTGCCTCCCTAGCAAGACAACGCTGTCAACTCAACTCTCAAGGCACTAGCCGCCAGGCCCTTAAGAAATCCTTCTTGTAGAAAACTCAAAACTACAGAAACTAAACGCAGCCACAGCCGGCACTTGCTCCCGCGAGCACCAATCCTCAACCATGAGCCATAAGCGACCATACGTCTCACCCTTCCAACGGCCAGACCGTAAGCGAGAATCGAACCACCCGAGGCCGCTGAAGCAGACCTGGTAGCAACCGAGTTTCCGCCGCCGGCAATCTCCACGGCTCTCCCGTATGAGCTTGGCGTACCACAGTCGTCTGGCCTGTCCGGAGCCACCCATAACACTCTCCTCCGATGAGCCTCTCGACCTATGAGCACCCCTGACGGGGACACAGGAGTAGACCCGATGCCGTTCAACCCTGCCCCAGCGCGTCGCTCCTCTCCGACATTCGCTCTTGCCGTCTGCTGAAGAAAAGATTCGCATTGCTGACCGGAGGGTCGCCATGAAATTTATGACCGGCGGCCCCCAGTGTGCGAGTTACTTGCGCCAACACCTCCGGATGCAACCCTGCTGAGAAAAGTTGCCATCAGCGATATCCTGCCCTGCCAGGTGCGCTGCTGAAATGCTGGCCATCGCATTTCTACCCAAGCGAACCATGTCTCTGCATCTTCCTCCATGGCCGCCCTTCCTGCACCACCCTGTTGAAAGATGTAGGCTACCTTCACGGAGTTGAAAGACAGCAGTCGCACCGCCCGACCTGTCACCGCCACTTCAAAAGTGTGCAACGCCAGAAACACCGCTCTCAGCTCCAGCCGACTGACCGAGCAGTCGCTCTCTTAAACAGAGCAAACACCTAGCACCAAAAGCTCTCCACGTGTCCCCAATCCTACGAGGCTTGCGTCCGTCAGCGATGGGAGCCACTCTGGCCATTCCAGAGGCATCCCTGTCATCAATAATACCGGAAGTAGTCACCACCGCAGAGAACACCTGACCCCGAGAGAACAGGGAAGTCGTTTGTTCAGCGAGACATCCTGAGACGACCCGAAGTGAAGTAGAGCTCACTGCCACGGCAGCATATAAGAACAGGCCCATGGCACCGATCGCAGGGTTACCGCCATCTTTCCCCGCACGTGTCGGAAACTCCACCATGAGGGCGCCGGCCCGGCTCTGCACCTGCGTACCAGATGTCAAAGGGCTGGAACTCCACAAACCGGCAGAACACCATCCCTGTCCGCATGTTGAATCGCATCTCCATACATCCGAGCTCCTGGAAAGACACCAAGTTACTTTTGGCCAAATTGACCACCCAACTGAGAGTCCTCAAGAACTTCACTACCACGTCTGCCACACTGACGCTATCGGCTTTGGATTTTGCTCGAATGAACCAAACGTCGAAATAGGGACGTACCCGAAATCCTTCCTTTCGTAACGCTACTGCTACCACCCCCAAGAACTTGGTGAGAGTGCACAGTGCCTTCGCCAGCCCGAATGGCAACGCTGGGAACTAGTCTTATCCCCAAGGAAGACCAACACGCAACCCTTTGGTGGGCTGCTGTGAACGGGATGTGTAAATCCATTTCAGCCAGATCGCGCGATGACAAGCACTCCCCCTGTCGCAGTACCCCCATAATGGACCGTAACATTTCCATCCTGAAAGGAGACCCACGGGAACAACTGTGCACTCCTCCTAGATCCAAGAGATGGCGACGAGTGCTGACGTTTTCTGGCCCCACAAAACAAATGGAGGAGCTACTTCTGCCATATTCATGAATTGGCACCGGCGTGGCCTCAGACTTGTAACAGTCGATTTAAGGTGCGACGGACCGCTAAGGTTTTCCTCTGTCCTTTGCAGGGAGATGCCACCAATGACTCTCGAACTGACTTCGCGAATTCCAGCACCTAACCATCGCAAATTATCTCCAATACCCACTGACCTGCCGTTATGTGGGTCCAATAGCAAAAACAACCCCAAAAACGGTAGTCAAAGTAACACCACAAAAACAAGACCCCGTTGTGTTCCTCAAGAAAACTTCTTTCAATGTATTTTTTTGTCGGACATAGATCGTGAGGAGGAGGCACTGTGAACCAACCCACTAACATGATACATATCCCTTTTATTCAACCACATAGGTTCAAATGTTCAAAACGTTTAAGTACACAAAAACATTTCAGCAATAAAAAAGCACTGCACTTATCTGAGACATGCGCGACGTGCACGTTTCGGGGGGAAAAAAACCCCTGCATCAAGCGCTCAGAACTCCACTTGTAAAGAAAAACCACAGCCGCCATGGAACTGGCAAAGAACGCCGAATTGTTGGCAGTTTAAATAAAGGAAACCAGCTTTAGATTTGGCTAACAAAAATGCCTGTCAAAAACAACCAACCAATCAGAAAAGGGGAATCCCCACAAGGCAGAGCACCCCCTAATCATGAAAGGATGACATCACATCGCCCCCAGCCAATCGATCTCACAGTTCAAACCAGTAGGAGACACTGCCCTTAAAAGGAATATCCACCGTTGTTCAAGCTTCCGTAACTTAAAGGTCCGATCACCCCCTCTAGGATCCGCAGGGACATGATCAATCACAGTCCACCGTAGCTGCTGAAAGTCATGATGAAATTGAGAACAATGCGAGACCATCGGAGCTGTAAGAATCAGCTGTCGAAGACGACTCGCATGCTCCGCCAGACGAATCCGAATCTGTCGGGTAGTACTACCCACATAACGTAAAGGGCAGGTGCATTCAATAAAATAAACCACATAGGTAGAATGACAAGTGGTTTGCCAATGACGATGAAAAACCTGGCCCGTATGTAAATCAGCCCAAGAACCACCAGACATTGTGGTGTCACAAAACCGACAGGCTCCACAAGGTTCATGAAGTCCAGTCCGTAATTGAGGACGCAACGGGCGATCCAAAGATGTGGCGGAAAAAAACAAATTGTCCCGAAGATTGGCTCCCCGTGAATACGCAATCCGCAAGGGCTTATTAAAACTCAAATGGAGAGATAAGACTGGCCAATACTTCTTCAAAATACCTACTACCCGTGACGAATTGGACATATAGGGCAAAACCCCGGTCACAGTATCATCCGCTGTAGGAGACGGCCGAGCCGATGGCCACTCTAAAAACCACTCCCGATGTGAATACAAGGCCCGCCGATAGGCACGTGATACAACTGCCCTGGGGTAGCCCTTAGCCATCAACCGAGCTATTAAATCAGCAGCATGAGTTTTAAAGTGAGCCGTAGAAAAGCATAACCGTCGAAGCCTCAAAAATTGCCCATAGGGCAAACCCTTTCGCAGGGGCTCAGGATGGAAACTGTTATAGTTCAACAAACTATTACGTTGAACCGGTTTGCGAAACAGAGTGGTGGCCAAACAGTCCCCCGCCCGAAAAACGATCATGTCCAAAAATTCCACATGATCAGAATCAATATGGGCAGTGTATTGAATATGAGGTTTTAATCCATTTAACCAGTCCAAGAACACATGCAAAGAAGGTAAGTCCGACGTCCAGATGAAGAAAATGTCATCCAAAAAGCGCTTCCATACCAGCACTGATGAAAAATTGGGTGAACCATAAACAAATCAATCTTCCACATCTGCCATATAAAGGGTCGCCACTGAAGGAGCCACAGTGGCCCCCATGGCGATGCCAAATATTTGCTGATAAAAGGACCCTTTCAAACAAGAAATAATTACGGGTAAGAACCAACGTAATCAAATCCATCAAAAAAAAGACTTGGGCAGCCGAGGGGGAGCCTGTAAAAACAAACCATGCAGCAGTTGCAGCGATTCCCCTTGATCTATATTAGTATATAGCACAGCAACATCAAGCGTGACCAGAAATACGGGTTTAGATGGTAATATCACATGTTGTAATATTTGCAAAAATTGCGTGGAATCCTGAATAAAAGACCGAACCAATGCAGCCTCTTTACTCAAAAACACATCGCAAAATTTTGACAATGGTTCAAGGACGGAACCCCGACATGAGATTATTGGTCTTCCCGGGGGGTCCGTCAACGATTTATGTACCTTGGGCACAAGATACTGTCACACCCTCATCGGGCCCCTCCGGTGGAGACTGGTATTATGGCTTAATACCTTTTCTTGGCTTTCTATATGCTATAGATAGCCCTGCCTGGCCCTCTGTGGGTGGTAGTTGTACCGTCTTCTTGTAATCACTCAAACACACAGTTCACACTTTAAATCAAGGGCTTTATTCCCCGTCCAATGAGGTATTCTTTTTTCTTGAAGCACAAAATAATCAAAAGCCACTCTGGCAAATAACAGAAGCAAACATTGAACAAAAATGCTTTCCTCAGCTTTAACTTTTTAACAAAAGAAAACAGTTCTCTTCATGAGCACTTAATCCTTTTCTTTTGGCTGATATAAATCAATCAGGATTCAGTTTAAACCAAGCAACTTCTGCCAGTTACTGCGTTGCTGTTTAAACCCTCCTTGTACATGTATTTTCTTATCTCAAGGAAAACTCTTCTTCTTCAGTTGTCACTAACGAGCATTCCATGGGTTCAGTGTTATCTGGTACATTAGAAAAATCATATGGCATTAAAGGATAACCATTTGTACCTACGTTTTCTGTAGCAGCTGTTCTGCCGAGCTCACTCTGGTTAATCACGTCAGCTACGTGACTGCTTCCTGGCTTTAGGCTAAAACACTGCTGGGTATTACCGTATACTCTGGATAATGGCTTGTAAGAGCACTCCTCCTGTGTAAAGCTATGAGGTAACTGCCCATAAACACTGGTATTAGAGTCAAACAGCTTGTGTCCTGCCTTGAATGGGTTAAAGGCTAATTCCTCTGATACAGCTGTGGGACTTTTCAGTGCTGACAACGGCACTCGAGAGAAGTCTGAGCATTTAAAGTTGCTAGCAGAATTATAAGGTAAGAGACCTTCCTTTCTCTTGTAACTGCCCGTACAAGGAAAGAAGTTGTTTCCTTTTCCCTTTATCTCTGCTCTAGGCTGGCTTCTTCTATTAATCCTGGACTTAGCCCATTCGGGTGTAAAACAGTCCTGTTCCACTTTGAATGCCTTGCTTCCTGCAACAGGATTCCTCCCTCTTCTCTTCTGGCTTTCACACACACACTCTGTGTTCAACAGCTGATCTCCACACGTACTCACATAGTCCTGAGACTCATTCAAGCTGTCCTCTGGTATATGTTGCTGACACTCTCTCTCATTTCCTTCCTTCCACCAACTTTGGTCCTGGAGATGAGATTGGCTTATAGTGTTTCTTTCTCTTTCCCTCCGTTCCCACGACTGAGGTTGTTGCTTCCACCTCTGTCCGTGCTCACTCTCCCTCACTGCTTGTGAGTGTGCCTTATGTATCTGTCCCCGGGTTCCACCCCTTCTCAGCTGATCCCTATCAGGTAAATCAACCTCCATTCTCATGCTGGCTGGGTGTGTCTTTTTACCCTTTTCCCACGTGTGCTGTGGTTGCTCATAGCAACTATTTGACATGTTTTTGTTTACCTCATCAGGTTCTGCCTGATTTTCTCCGTTAATCTCCATTTCCTCTGGGTCCCCTGGGTTTACCTTGTGACACATTCCCCCCCTTAAAACATTACTTGCTGCCGCCTTTTTAGGTGGCCAGCATGTAATTCCATTCCTAATTCTACATTGCTGTTCACAAAAGGCAAAATGTGCTGTGGCTGACCTTTCTCTCCAGGGTTTCAATACATTTATATGGTATACCTGTCTACGACCTTTATCGTTTTCAATGAGATAGGATACAAATCCTACCTTTTTTATCACTGTGCCAGGCCCCTTCCAGTGAGTCTCAAACTTGGGACCAGGGTCTGCCACTTGAATTAAAACCTTATCCCCTGCTGCCAGCTCTCTAGCCTGCGTACCTTTATCATAGTAAAATTTTTGTCTTTTCTTACTCTGATTCAAATTCTCCCTTGAGGCTTGGGAAGTCTTTTCCAGGCGAGTCCTTAGTTCTTTTAAGAACTGCGGGATGCCGATTTCAGGTATCTTGGGTTCTACCCATTCTTCACGCAGAATGTCTAGTATCCCCCTAGGTGTCCTCCCAAATAAAAGCTCAAACGGTGACACTCCCAAGGAGGTTTGGACCCGTTCCCGACAAGCGTATAATACAAACGGAAGGAGCGTATCCCATTCCGCCATCTCCCCCCTCCTTAATCCTCTTCTCAGTAGGTGTTTAATTGACTGGTTAGTCCTCTCCACTAACCCATTGGTCTGAGGGTGATACGCCGCTGTTTTTATATGGCGTATTCCGAACGCCTCCCAGACCTTGGCAAGGTATTTGGAAACAAAATTACTGCCCTGATCTGTAAGTATTTCCTGAGGAAATCCCACCTCACAAAACAATTTTATCAGTTCTTGTGATATTATTTTGGCCGAAATGTTCCTGAGTGGAATGGACCACGGGAACCGTGTTGCATAGTCCACAATGACTAGGAGGTATTGATAACCTCGGGGTGTTCTTATTAATGGGCCCACAATGTCTACTCCCATTCGGCGTATCGGTGCCGTGATGGTCGGCAACGGTATCAAGGGTACGGCCTTGGGTCTTACTACAGAAACCCTTTGGCAGGTAGGGCACGAATCACAATACCGTTTTGTTTCTTGGTATACCCCTGGCCAATAGAAACGTGCCAAAATTTGGTCAAGCGTTCCTTGAACACCTTTGTGGCTACCTACTGGGTGGTCATGCACTAAACGCAACACTACCGACTTGAAATTTACAGGTACCACCAGCTGTTTACGTATCGCATCTGTATATGGATCGAGACTCTCTCTATACAAGATTTCCCCATCTAGAAAGAACCGGGGTAACACTGTCCTTTCTTTTTGGGCCCACTCAAAAGCTCTTTTGAGTGCCAAATCCTCTCTTTGTTCTTTTGGGAAGGATGGGAATTTTTGTACCAGTGCGGCAGGCACCCACGGTAATCCCTCCCCCGTTTCCAATTCCCTTCTTCCCTGAGTTCTTTGACTCCTTTCATGGCGCTTTTTGGCCTTAGCCTTTTTCCCGCCCTCACTCGGACTCTGGACCAAGTCATCGTGATGAGGAAGTGTATCTGTCCCTTCTTCTCCGGGAACTTCCACATCAACCTTCTCTTCCGGTTCAGTTTTTTTCCCTACCGGGGACTCCCTAGTTTCTACTTTACTAGTTTGAGATCGGGTAGAGACTAAACCCATCTTCAAACCCATCCCTTGTTTTAACCCCTTTTGGAAAAACGGCCAATCACGTCCTATAATTAAATTCTGCGGTAGTTCAGAGACTACTGCTACCTGTAATTTTTTCTCGATGCCCATTCCTTTGACATGCACCTGATATAGGGGATATGGAAACTGTGTCCCGTGTATACATTGTACCTGTACCTGTTCTTTTTCCTGATTCAATATATCAGGGTTAGACTGTTTTATGGTTTCCCAAAGTTTCCGTGAAACCAAACTTTGTTCAGCCCCTGAATCAAGAAAAGCCATAGTATTTATCCCCTCTATTTGAACTTGTAGAAAAATACCCTCTGGTGTTTGTTTTTCCACCCCTGTTACAAAGACCATCCTAACTTTACATTCCCTCCGAATGTGTCCAGGCTTTCCACATTTGTAACATTTCTTAATGTTTGTGGAGAAAACCTCTTTGGCCATATTACCACTAGGTGCCTTAATTCTTTCATACCTCTTCCATTCATCTGACTCATCCATACCTGCTACTTTTAAAAGGTTTACCCTGGATGTATCAGTTCTCTTAGCTTCCCTGAATACCTCAGCCATCCTAGTTGCTTCCTCCATATTGGAGCAATTCTGTAACGTAAGAAACGTTTTCATCTCTGGGGTTACTGCCAACAAGAACTGTTCTAGAATAATTTCGTCTAGAATTGATTCTACTGGTTTTCCCTCTGGATCTAACCATTTATAGGCAAGATTCCTAAGCCTTTGATACAATGCTTTCGGGGTTTCAGTTATATGCATGTGTGCCTCTCTAAACAATCGCCTATAATGCCTAGGCGAAAGGCCTAGTCTGTCTTTTACAGCCCTTTTAATTTCTACATAATTATTAGCCAGGCTGGCCGGCATAGCTTTAAATGCAGACAAAGCTTCACCGCTTAGGGTCATTGCAAACCGCATTGCCCATTGCTCAGATGGCCATTGGAGATTACTAGCAATCCTCTCAAAAGCTTCTATAAAATCATCCGGATTGTCCTCCGGTTTTAACTGTCCCAAAGACAAAGCAAAGTTAGTGTTCATCTCTACTTGCGGTATTGATGTAGTACGTGTTACTTCTTCACCAGTTTTTTTCAGCAGAGCGTCCACAGCTTCTAATAGCGGCCTTTGCTGCTCCCTCGCAGAAGCTATGTATTGCTCCTGTAAATGCTGCACCATTCGGGCTTGCTTGTCCCACTGTTCAGCTATCCACGACATCACGTCCTGTGGTTCCATCTTCTCCAGACGTTGTTCCTGTAAGAAAAAGAAAAGAGAAAGGCCCACCAAGTGCGGTATCTTTTATACAGGACTTTACTCTAGACTAGAGCGCCCCCCTCTTTCCTCACAGGATATCCTATCCCAGTCTACACAGGCTACTATTACCTTAGTCTCCTGGCAGACTCAAGCATGTGAGAAAAGGGCCTTTTCCAGTCCTCTGGCCGACCTGCCAGCGAATATTCCACTGCACTTGTCTTGTGATGCCAATATTCTCCTTTCCTTTGGGCAATGTCTTTTTGTTTCTTCTGTTCCAAAAATATTTTGCCCCCCCAAAAAAAAATATCCTCACTCCTACGCCATTTTTAATTCACACCCTCATCGGGCCCCTCCGGTGGAGACTGGTATTATGGCTTAATACCTTTTCTTGGCTTTCTATATGCTATAGATAGCCCTGCCTGGCCCTCTGTGGGTGGTAGTTGTACCGTCTTCTTGTAATCACTCAAACACACAGTTCACACTTTAAATCAAGGGCTTTATTCCCCGTCCAATGAGGTATTCTTTTTTCTTGAAGCACAAAATAATCAAAAGCCACTCTGGCAAATAACAGAAGCAAACATTGAACAAAAATGCTTTCCTCAGCTTTAACTTTTTAACAAAAGAAAACAGTTCTCTTCATGAGCACTTAATCCTTTTCTTTTGGCTGATATAAATCAATCAGGATTCAGTTTAAACCAAGCAACTTCTGCCAGTTACTGCGTTGCTGTTTAAACCCTCCTTGTACATGTATTTTCTTATCTCAAGGAAAACTCTTCTTCTTCAGTTGTCACTAACGAGCATTCCATGGGTTCAGTGTTATCTGGTACATTAGAAAAATCATATGGCATTAAAGGATAACCATTTGTACCTACGTTTTCTGTAGCAGCTGTTCTGCCGAGCTCACTCTGGTTAATCACGTCAGCTACGTGACTGCTTCCTGGCTTTAGGCTAAAACACTGCTGGGTATTACCGTATACTCTGGATAATGGCTTGTAAGAGCACTCCTCCTGTGTAAAGCTATGAGGTAACTGCCCATAAACACTGGTATTAGAGTCAAACAGCTTGTGTCCTGCCTTGAATGGGTTAAAGGCTAATTCCTCTGATACAGCTGTGGGACTTTTCAGTGCTGACAACGGCACTCGAGAGAAGTCTGAGCATTTAAAGTTGCTAGCAGAATTATAAGGTAAGAGACCTTCCTTTCTCTTGTAACTGCCCGTACAAGGAAAGAAGTTGTTTCCTTTTCCCTTTATCTCTGCTCTAGGCTGGCTTCTTCTATTAATCCTGGACTTAGCCCATTCGGGTGTAAAACAGTCCTGTTCCACTTTGAATGCCTTGCTTCCTGCAACAGGATTCCTCCCTCTTCTCTTCTGGCTTTCACACACACACTCTGTGTTCAACAGCTGATCTCCACACGTACTCACATAGTCCTGAGACTCATTCAAGCTGTCCTCTGGTATATGTTGCTGACACTCTCTCTCATTTCCTTCCTTCCACCAACTTTGGTCCTGGAGATGAGATTGGCTTATAGTGTTTCTTTCTCTTTCCCTCCGTTCCCACGACTGAGGTTGTTGCTTCCACCTCTGTCCGTGCTCACTCTCCCTCACTGCTTGTGAGTGTGCCTTATGTATCTGTCCCCGGGTTCCACCCCTTCTCAGCTGATCCCTATCAGGTAAATCAACCTCCATTCTCATGCTGGCTGGGTGTGTCTTTTTACCCTTTTCCCACGTGTGCTGTGGTTGCTCATAGCAACTATTTGACATGTTTTTGTTTACCTCATCAGGTTCTGCCTGATTTTCTCCGTTAATCTCCATTTCCTCTGGGTCCCCTGGGTTTACCTTGTGACAATACATAATAGGTGTTTTAGGATGAACCGTAGAAAGAAAACGCAACTCCCTTGAAGTGATTCAGCCCCTAGAAAAGGCTTCTGTTAACAAAACCCGAATCTCCATCTGTAAAGACAGTGTGGGGTCGGCGTCCAACCGAAGTTATACCCACGGATCAACTACATGAGACCGTAATTTCGACATATAGTCCTGAGTGTCCCACAGCACTATTGCGCCCCCCTTATCAGCACTGCGAATTGTCACAGAAGAATCCTGCGCTAACCGCTGCAAACATGTCCAATCCGAACGAGCCAAATTAGACTTCCATCTAGAAAAAGATTTTTCTTGTGCCTGGAGATCCCTTAACACCAAAGATTGAAAGGTAACAAGAGCCGGATCCGGCGAGCCCGGCGGAACCCATCGAGACGAAGGTCTCACAATGGACACATCCGAAGTGCCCAAAGAATTGGTCTCAAAATAATGCAATATATGTAACTTTCGAAAAAAACCGATGCAAGGCCAGCCACATGGCAAAAGAATCATAGCCCACCGTTGGCACAAAGGAAAGGCCCAAATTAAGAAGCCGTTCACTAGGCACATCCAAAGGATTTTGTGACACCACAATGTCTGGTGGTTCTTGGGCTGATTTACATACGGGCCAGGTTTTTCATCGTCATTGGCAAACCACTTGTCATTCTACCTATGTGGTTTATTTTATTGAATGCACCTGCCCTTTACGTTATGTGGGTAGTACTACCCGACAGATTCGGATTCGTCTGGCGGAGCATGCGAGTCGTCTTCGACAGCTGATTCTTACAGCTCCGATGGTCTCGCATTGTTCTCAATTTCATCATGACTTTCAGCAGCTACGGTGGACTGTGATTGATCATGTCCCTGCGGATCCTAGAGGGGGTGATCGGACCTTTAAGTTACGGAAGCTTGAGCAACGGTGGATATTCCTTTTAAGGGCAGTGTCTCCTACTGGTTTGAACTGTGAGATCGATTGGCTGGGGGCGATGTGATGTCATCCTTTCATGATTAGGGGGTGCTCTGCCTTGTGGTGATTCCCCTTTTCTGATTGGTTGGTTGTTTTTGACAGGCATTTTTGTTAGCCAAATCTAAAGCTGGTTTCCTTTATTTAAACTGCCAACAATTCGGCGTTCTTTGCCAGTTCCATGGCGGCTGTGGTTTTTCTTTACAAGTGGAGTTCTGAGCGCTTGATGCAGGGGTTTTTTCCCCCCGAAACGTGCACGTCGCGCATGTCTCAGATAAGTGCAGTGCTTTTTTATTGCTGAAATGTTTTTGTGTAATTAAACGTTTTGAACATTTGAACCTATGTGGTTGAATAAAAGGGATATGTATCGTGTTAGTGGGTTGGTTCACAGTGCCTCCTCCTCACGATCTATGTCCGACAAAAAAATACATTGAAAGAAGTTTTCTTGAGGAACACAACGGGGTCTTGTTTTTGTGGTTATGTGGGTCCAGGCAGGCAGAACAACTCCGAAGTAGCCTGCCTATCGGCTTGCTCCCTAGCGGGGCCCGCCTCTCTGAATTGCAGTTTCTGAGTTGTTGCTACCCAATCAACCAGCTATAGCCAAAAGCGGCACCCCTGAGCACTGCTGAAGATCCCTGTTCACATGGTCATCAAACAGCTACCGACGTGGGAGGCTACCACTGTCTGCAAGGCGACCAGGGAGCTCTAGTTGAACTAAGAGTATCTTGTTAAGACAAGATTATTCCATTATGTTTCCATTCAATACCACTAGCAGTCTTGGACATGAACCTAAGAGGCATCCCTTTCAGTTGGTAATTCCCACTTCTGACTTAGGGCAACTGGGAAACTTGACCCTGAGACCTCTGAGCACCAAAACAATTGTCCGTACTGATGTCCTGTGTTCCTGAGTAGTACCCAGCATATAGGAACATACAGCATCACAAACCAAGCCAATTTACCAATGGCCCTCAGAATCATGAGCCAATGTACAGAAGAAAAACCCAAAGTACTATACTTGGCATTTTTTTGGGTTGGTTTTTTTTTTTTTTAACTTTACCGAAAGAATAATGTCGGATGGAATTGAACTTAACTCCTTTGCTGCCAATCTTCAGAACATGTTCCATTTCAGAAACAGAACATACCCTATAAATCCAGACCCCCTAACTGACAGGGATAATGTGATGTAACATTGCAAAGAATTCCACAGAAATAATCTCAGCTAACATAACGAATGACAAATGCCATAAGGTCTCCAGGAACCCTGCAGTACTGGAGGTTGGCAGTGCAATGAATAGCCAATGAGAAGGGAATAGCTAGAGACAGGTACATACCTGGCCTTCTAACCATAACATAAAGCCAAATAAATTTGTAAACACTTAAGCAAGGCAGATATGCCGAAGTTTAAAATATATACCTTGGAAGGCCAAACCTCAAAAAGACTGTTTTTTTTGATAATGGCACTAGAACCAGATAAACGATACACAAGATAAGGGTTTTAATTCTTGGGCATATACTCTTGACTAGCAGAATATGACTGTTGCTTGTTTATAGTTGTGTCTACAGCGTGGACAAGCTTTAGGCCCGTGGCGACCACAACCCTGAGCTTCTGAGCCCCAGGCAGGTGTTCCAATCACTAGAGTACTCCTCCTGAGTCTCTTCACAACTGTATCTTAAAGTCTGTCACACTATGGTAGAGGAAACCAGAGCGCAGTCCCTTCTGGTTCTGATGACGGAGACTGCGCCCCTGTTGGAGCCAGCGACCCCCTTAGCCATAAGGCCCGCGCTCAAACTGGCAGGGCCTGCCTTCCTCGCATCATGCTGCTTCTCGCTCCGATCTTACCTGCATCTGCCTCCTGCCGCCTGCCCTGCTATCCGCGCCGCAGGACACAGCCATGTGTGCTTAGCAGGCACAGAGAGGGCTTCACTGCTCCCAGATTGCTGCCACGAAATATGCGACCAGCATCGGAGCGCTCCAAGTCATCTATGCTGCCGCTGCCCCAACTCCCCTCCATCCATCTAGGAGGGGAGAGCCGGAAAGCAGAAAAAGAAAACCGCTAGCAGTTCGATTTCCTGCCAATCAACCCTTCTCACGAGGCTGAGAAGCGCGGGAAGCGGCCTCAGCCTGCAATTGGGCCTGCGTCGCGCCAAAAATGCAGCCCCCCCCACTGAACTCTCCGCTGAAAGAATCATGTGGCAAGGGGGAAACACTCACCTCCAGAGGCAATTACCACCCGCTCTGCCCGGTTCTGGCCCAATTCGCAGCCCTTCAAAACGCTACCCTGCTCTTGTACACTGAGAGCAGCGTTTGCGGTGAGGGCTGCACTCCCGACATCTCTGGCTCACCTCGACGCCCCATGTCAATCTGGGGCATCAGGGAGCCGATCAGTCTCTCACCTCTGCCGGGCTCCCCTCCGTACAATCTAGTAGGGGAGAGCCGGCCAAATCAACGCAGGCAACAAAAGAGGGAGACAGACAGCGAGAAAGGCCCAGGTCGAGACTGCAGCTTTCTGCTTCCTTTTTTTTTTTTTTAAAGGTATAGACTCCAGTAAAAGAAGAAATATAAGGTGATCAAAGAAAATTTAAACTGTGTTAGCTAACTAATGCTCCTTATCAGCTCCTCAAGTGAGCCCAGCACCTAGGCTCACTAAGTCCTCCTGCTGCATGGAGACTGGACACACTGGGGCTGATGGGAGATACCAGCAGGCTATATCCAGTGATGTCACGACTTTGACATGCCCAGTCTCCAAGCTGCAGGAGGAGGTACACAACCCAGAGGTGGAGAACTAAACTGGAGAAACGATAAGGAATATTTGTACAAGAGACGCACTTACTTCCCAAAGATGAGGGTCGAGTGGGTCACCCCCTTTTTCCCCAACAATACTTTGCCTCAAATAAGGTGGAAAAGAAGAAAGGGGGAGTAGGGATTCTGCTGTCTAGTAAGGTCACCGGTCAAGTGAGTGAAGTATACAGGGATAAGGAAGGGCGGTTTGTGATCATTAAGTTAAAATGGGGGAATAAGATCTACACCTTGGTGAGTGTCTGTGCCCCAAACTCTAACCAAGCTGAATTCTTCCGGAGACTTCAAGCTACAGTGTTTAGCAAAAGCGGAAGGGCAGTTGATAACAGGGGGGGGGGGGGAAGACTTCAATGTGGCACTTAACCCCTTGGTGGACGCGTCAAGGGGGGCGGTTTCTACTTCCAGGGTGCACAGGTCACTGCTGAAACAATTAATGTCAGGGCTTGATTTGGTAGATCTTTGGAGAGAGGTAAATTATGGGTAGTAGGAATCCTTACTAGAGGATAAGGAGGTAGTACAGCAGATCAGAGGAGAAATGGAGGAATATCTTGCATTAAATAAGAACATAAGATATGCCATACTGGGTCAGACCAAGGTCCATCAAGCCCAGTATCCTGTTTCCAACAGTGGCTAATCTAGGTCATACGTACCTAGCAGTATCCCCAAAAGACACAGGTTCCACAATGCTTGTATTGGGTCAAGCATTGATATCCTGGGTCCCTTTTTAATAATGGTTTATGGAATTTCCTCCAGGAACTTGTCCAAACCTTTTTTAAACCCAGCTACACTAACAGCTCTTACATCATCCTCCGGTAACAAATTCCAGAGTTTGATTACAAGTTGAGTGAAAACATATTTTCTCTTATTTGTCTTAAATAGTTTACCCTGTAGCTTCATTGCATGTCCCCTAGTCCTTCTATATTCTGATAGTGTAAACAATCGATCTACGTTTACCCGTTCCACTCCATTCATTAATTTATAGACCTCTATCATATCTCCCCTCAGCCGTCTCTTTTCCAGGTTGAAGAGCCCTAACCTTTGTAGCCTCTCTTCATAGGAGTAGCCTTCCATCCCCTTTTCCATTTTGGTGGCTCTTCTCTGTACCTTTTCTAATAATGCTATATCCTTTTTTAAGATACGGCGACCAGAATTGCACACAATATTCAAGGTGCGGTCGTACCATGGAACGATACAGAGGCATTATAATATCCTTTGTTTTATTTTCCATTCCTTTCCTTATGATACCTAGCATTCTATTTGCTTTCTTGGCCGCCGCTGTACACTGGGCGGAGGGTTTTAACATGTTATCCACGATGACTCCTAAATCTTTTTCCTGGGTGGTGTTTCCCAATATGGAACCTTGCATTGTGTAACCATAGTGTGGGTTGTTCTTTCCTAGGTGCATAACTTTTCACTTGTCCACATTAAATTTCATCTGCCATTTGGATGCCCAGTTTTCCAATTTATGCAGACCCTCCTGCAGTTTTCCACAGTCCTCTTGGGTTTTAACAACTTTAAACAGTTTTGTGTCATCTGCAAATCTGATAACCTCACTAGTTATTCCCTTTTCCAGGTCATTTATGAATATGTCAAAAAGTAGCGGACCCAGTACAGATCCCTGGAGTACTCCACTATTCACCTTTTTCCATTGGGAAAAATTGCCCATTTAGCCCTACCCTCTGCTTTCTATCTTTTAACCAGTTCCTGATCCACAATAGTACACTGCCTCCTATCCCATGACTTTTTAGTTTTGCCAAAAGTCTCTGATGGGGGACCTTGTCAAAGGCTTTCTGAAAGTCCAGATACACTATATCAACTGAGTCACCTTTGTCTACCTGTTTATTCGCACCTTCAAAAAAACATATTAAAAAAAACATAAATGACACAGGCGAGTGCTCTCCTGGGACGGTGTGGGATTGTTTGAAGGCTGTGATGAGGGGGAGGCTCATGGCCATTGGAGCCCATAGGAAGAAGATGCAATTACAGAGAAAATCTGAATTGTTGGCCTCTATTGGAGATTTGGAAAAACAATTGAAACGGGATGGAAGGAATGTGGAGGTGATAGAGAGACTGAATGGAGTGAGGATGGAATTGAGTGAGTTGCAATTAAAGGAGATTCAACACAAGTTGACAGTGTTGAGACAAAAAAATTTTGAGTTCAGTAATAAGGCAGGAAGGCTCCTATCCCGAAAGGTTAAAAGGCTGGTGTCCAGGAACACGATAGTGAAAATAAAGAATAAGGAGGGGCAAATAAAGTGGGTGGGAGGAGAGATTTGTTCAGTTTTATTGGTAGCTGTACACCCCAGAAAATGAGGCAGCGGAAGAGGAGATTAGGAAGTATTTAGACACCATTGAGCAGCCATGTCTGGGAGGGGTGGGATCAGGGGAGCTTTCAAAGCCGATTGGTGAGCATGAAGTCTTAGCTGTGATTAAGGGCCTGCGGGCTCATAAGACCCCAGGGATGGATGGCTTCACTAATCGGTTTTATAAGCTTTTTGCAGGTACAGTGGTGGGACCCCTTACTAAAATGTATAATTCCTTTGCCCAGGAATCTAAAATGCCTGCCTCACTGAGATTGGCTGGGATTAGTATCCTTCATAAGGAGGGGAAAGATCCAGTGGAGTGTGGCTCATATAGACTTATTTCCCTGCTGGGGAGTGACTTAAAAAATTTCACTAGAGTACTAGCCACAGGGGCAGCCCAAGGGGGGTGCGGGGCCATGTGCAGAGACTTGGTGCGGGGCCTCATTTGCATAAGGGGCCTCATTTGCATAAATATTTGCATAATGTTACCATATACTAACTTTTAGTAAACATGCCTCTTAATGAGTGTATGGATAAAGAAAGACTAAAAGATTTCTACATTACTATAATCCAGTGCCAACCGCCAGGCACATTAGGAACTACTACAAACACTACCCATTTAGAACCCATAGCAAACCCGCCGTATCCTAACAGCACTACCAGGACTCACAAACCACCATACCCTACCTATCAAAAGGAAACATGCAAATATTAAACCAATACATTTCAGAGAATAACAATACATGACCTACTGGGGAAAGAGAACAAGTGGCAATGTCAAATAGGAATTATATAAACAGAACACCTCAGCTCAGTTACACATGCAGAACATAGACCATCACCAAACAAGTAATCACAATTTAGAAACAGGAAGACAATAATTAAACTGCAAATCCCAAAAGCCAAACTTGGAATGTACAACACTGTAGAAATAAAACTATACATTAATTTGCTCTTGTACTAAACAAAGCGCAGACGTTAATGATGTACATTTACCAGAGCTGACATATTCCAATTAATAAATTCAAAATAAAGAGATATTTTTCTACCTTTTGTGCATTTTTTTTCAGCTGCAATTGCTCCAGCCACTTTCTTCTGGTTTCTTCATGTCTTCTGCTAACTCTCCATTGTCAGCTGTCCATTTGTCCTTTCTTCTCTCTTCTAGTTTTTTTCCATTCTCTCTCTACATCTGCTTTAACATACTAATCTTTCTCCTTTTGCTCTTTCCTCATTCCTATTTCATCCACTCAAATTTTACCCCTCCATCCTCAATCCCCACTTACTCTCCCAATACCCGGCCAATTGTAGATTTTTTATCCCTCCCACACAAAATATTTTTCCCCTCTCCATTTTACTCTCCCAGCCCCATCCCAGTCTAATCCTCCCCCAACATCAGCTCCCTTCTAGTTCCAGCCTCACCCAGCATCCATTCCCTTCTAGTCCCTGCATCAGCCCATTTCCAGTCCTAGCCCCCCATCAGCCCATTTCCAGTCCTAGCAAACCCCCAACCCAATACAAGTCATATCCCACCATCAACCCACGTCCAGTCCTAACTCCCCCAATCACCCCATTTTCAGTTTAAGCCCCCCCCCCTATAACCCATTACCAGTCCTAACCCCCCCATCAGCCCACTTCCAGTCCTAACCCCATCAACCCATTTCCAGTCAGCCCCCATAGCCCATTAAGAACATATAAGAACATAAGATATGCCATACTGGGTCAGACCAAGGTCCATCAAGCCTAGTATTCTGTTTCCAACAGTGGCCAATCTAGGTCATACGTACCTAGCAGTTTCCCCAAGGGACACAGGTTCCACAATGCTTGTATTGGTTCAAGCATTGATATCCTGGGTCCCTTCTTAATAATGGTTTATGGACCTTTCCTCCAGGAACTTGTCCAAACCTTTTTTAAACCCAGCTACACTAACAGCCTTTACTACATCCTCCGGTAACAAATTCCAGAGTTTGATTACACGTTGAGTGAAAAAATATTTTCTTTTATTAGTCTTAAAGAGTTTACCCTGTAGCTTCATTGCATGTCCCCTAGTCTTTCTATATTCTGATAAGGTAAACAATCGATCTACGTTTACCCGTTCCACTCCGTTCATTAATTTATAGACTTCTATCATATCTCCCCTCAGCCGTCTCTTTTCCAGGTTAAAGAGCCCCAACCTTTTTAGCCTTTCATCATAGGAGTAGCCTTCCATCCCCTTTACCATTTTGGTGGCTCTTCTCTGAACCTTTTCTAAAATTGCTATATCCTTTTTAAGATATGGCGACCAGAATTGCACACAATATTCAAGGTGCGGTCTCACCATGGAACGATATAGAGGCATTATAATATCTTTTGTTTTATTTTCCATTCCTTTCCTTATCATACCTAGCATTCTATTTGCTCTCTTGGCCGCCGCTGCACACTGGGCCGAGGGTTTTAACATGGTATCCACAAGGACGCCTAAATCTTTTTCTTGGGTGGTGGTTCCTAATGTGGAACCTTGCATCGTGTAACCATAGTTTGGGTTGTTCTTCCCTAGGTGCATAACCTTGCACTTCTCCACATTAAATTTCATCTGCCATTTTGATGCCCAGTCTTCCAATTTATCAAGATCCTCTTGCAATTTTCCACAATCCTCCTGAGTTTTAACAACTTTAAATAGTTTTGTGTCATCAGCAAATTTGATAACCTCACTCGTTATTCCACTTTCCAGGTCATTTATGAATATGTCAAAAAGCAGCGGACCCAGCACAGATCCCTGGGGTACACCACTATTCACCTTTCTCCATTGGGAAAATTGGCCATTTAGCCCTACCCTCTGCTTTCTATCTTTTAACCAGTTCCTGATCCATAGTAGTACACTGCCTCCTATCCCATGACTCTTTAGTTTTGCCAAAAGTCTCTCATGAGGGACCTTGTCAAAGGCTTTCTGAAAGTCCAGATACACAATATCAACCGACTCACCTTTGTCCACCTGTTTATTCACTCCTTCAAAAAAACATAACAGATTAGTAAGACAAGATCTTCCTTGTCTAAAGCCATGTTGGCTGTCTCCCATTAGGTCATGACTATCTATATGCTGAGTAATTTAATCTTTATGATGGTTTCTACCATTTTTCCTGGTACTGATGTCAGGCTCACCGGTCTGTAGTTTCCCGGATCACCCCTCGAACCCTTTTTAAAAATTGGTGTTACATTGGCGATCCTCCAATCCTCAGGTATTAGAGATGATTTTAATGATAGTTCACAGATTACTGATAGCAGGTCTGCAATCTCAAATTTCAGTTCTTTCAACACCCTTGGATGTATACCATCCGGCCCAGGTGATTTGCTACTCTTCAGTTTATCTAATAGTTGTAAGACATCTTCCCGATGTATCGATATTTCCTTCAATTCTTCCACACCTTTAAATACCACTTCAGTTGTGGGTAACATCCCTACATCTTCCTCAGTAAAGACCGAAGCAAAGAATTCATTCAGTCTCTCCGCTATCGCCTTGTCGCCTCTTAGTGCTCCTTTAACCCCTTTATCATGTAATGGACCAACTGACTCTCTCACGGGTTTTTTGCTACGAATGTACTTGAAAAGGTCTTTATTTCGCGTTTTTGCTTCCGCAGCAAGCTTCTTCTCAAATTCTCTCTTTGCCTGCCTTATCAATGCCTTGCATTTGACTTGCCAGTGCTTGTGCTGTTTCCAGGTTTCATCATTTGGCTCTTTTTTCCATTTCTTGAAAGATGCTTTTTTGGCAACAACAGCCTCTCTGACCTCAGCTTTAAACCATGCTGGCAATTTTTTGGACTTCCTTCCACTTTTCTTAAAGCGTGGAATACAGCTGGTCTGGGCTTCCAAGATAGTATTTTTCAACAACACCCAAGCTTGATGTACGTCTTTAACCTTTGCAACTGCTCCTTTTAGTTTTTTCTTAACTGTTTTCCTCATTCTATCATAGTCTCCCTTTCGAAAGTTAAAGGGTAGTACTGTGGATTTCCTTACTATCCCTCCTCCACTAATTAAATCAAAGGCGATCATGCTATGATCACTATTGCCAAGTGGCCCCAACACCCTTATCTCTTGCACTACATCTGGTGTTCCACTAAGGACTAGGTCTAATATTGCTTCCCCTCTGGTCGGTTCATGAACCAGCTGCTCCAAGAAGCAGTCATTTATTTCATCTAGGAACTTTATCTCCCTAGCATGTCCTGTTGTGACACTGACCCAGTCGATGCCGGGGTAATTGAAATCACCCATTATTATTACTGCACTGTAACTTTTGCTAGCTTCCTTGATTTCTTTGAGCATTTCATCATCCATTTGTTCATTCTGGCCAGGCGGACGATAGTACACCCCCACTGCCATCGCCTTCCCCTTTTTACATGGAATTTCAATCCATAGAGATTCTACAGCAAATTTTGTTTCTTGCAAAACTTTAATCCTTTCTGACTCAATGCCCTCTCTAACAGAGCGCAACCCCTCCACCAATTTGATCAGCTCTATCATTTCGATATAGTTTGTACCCAGGTATCACAGTGTCCCACTGGTTGTCCTCCTTCCACCATGTCTCTGATATTCCAATCATATCTAACCTCTCGTTTAGTGCTATATATTCTAACTCTCCCATCTTGTTTTGTAGACTTCTAGCATTTGCATACAAGCATTTTAGAGACTGTATTTTATTCATATTAATTTGGCTATTGGTAGACATGGGTAATTTGGGATCTTTAAGTTCTGTCTGCTCCATACTCGAGGGCATTTGGGCTACTTTACTCTTTTTTGGAACCTCTCTGCTTTTTGTAGTATCCTTCAAGGATACATTCTTCCGAACCATGCGCTCTTGGGCGACTGTCAGCTTTCCCCTATTATCTAGTTTAAAAGCTGCTCTATCTCCTTTTTAAAGGTTAATGCCAGCAGCCTGGTTCCATCCCGGTTAAGGTGAAGCCCATCCCTTCGGAAGAGCCCCTCCTTTCCCCAGAATGTTCCCCAGTTCCTAACAAATCCGAACCCCTCATCTCTGCACCATTGTCTCATCCACGCATTGAGACTTCGGAGCTCTGCCTGCCTATTGGGTCCTGCGCGTGGAACGGGAAGCATTTCGGAGAACGCTACCCTGGAAGTTCTGGATTTCAACTTCCTACCTAAAAGCCTAAATTTAGCTTCCAGAACCTCCCTACCACATTTTCCTATGTCATTGGTACCAACATGTACCAAGACAGCAGACTCCTCCCCAGCACTATCTAAGACCTTATCTAGGTGGCGTGTGAGGTCCGCTACCTTCGCACCAGGCAGGCATGTTACCAGGCGATCCTCACGTCCACCAGCCACCCAGCTATCTACATGCCTAATGATCGAATCACCAACTATAACTGCTGTCCTAACCCTTCCCGCATGGGCACTTGCCAGTCCTAACCCCCCCATCAGCCCATAGCCCATTACCAGTCTTAACCCCCCATAGCCCATTGCCAGTTCTAACCCCCCCAACAGCCCACAGCCCATTACCAGTCCTAACCCCTCCCCATCAGCCCATTTCCTGTCCTAGCCCCCCCATAGCCCATTACCAGTCCTAACCCCCCATCAGCCCATTTCCAGTCCTAGCCCCCCCATAGCCCATTACCATTCCTAACCCCCCCCAACAGCCCACAGCCCATTACCAGTCCTAACCCCCCCCAACAACCCACCTCAAGTCCTAACCCCTCCCCATCAGCCCACTCCCAGTCCTAGCCCCCCATAGCCCATTACCAGTCCTAACCCCCCCAACAACCCACCTCAATTCCTAACCCTTCCCCATCAGCCCTCGTCCAGTCTTAACCCCCCCAGCCCATTTCCAGTCCTAGCCCCCCCATAGCCCATTACCAGTCCTAACCCCCCCCCACCGGCTCAAGTAAAATTTAAAAAAAAAAAAAAAAAAAAAAAAAAAGCTGGCTGCTACCGCTGCTGCCGCGGCAGCATGGAGTGTCCCGCGGCGCCCCCTCTGCCCGGCTGAGCCCCTCCCTCCCTCCCTCTGCGACGACGTTCAGATTCGCAAAGGGAGAGTGTCTCCCTCGCGTCTCTGTTAAGCCCGCAGGGGCAGATGGGAAATTTCCCATCAGCCCCTGCGGTTCCCATCTGCCCCTGCGGGCTTAACAGAGACACGAGGGAGACACTCTCCCTTCGCGAATCTGAAAGCCGGCACAGAGGGGCTCAGCCATCGCAGAGGGAGGGACTCAGCCGGGCAGAGGGGGCCCCGCGGGACACTCCATTCTGCTGCTGCCGCGGCGGCAGTGGTAGCAGCCAGCTGCTTTTTTTTTTTTAAATTTAATTTTGAAAAAAAGCAGAATGTTCTTTGCGCGGGGCCCCCTGAAACGCGGGGCCCTGTGCAAAAAACATTCTTGCTCAATGGACGGGCCGGCCCTGACTAGCCAATAGGTTGTTACCCCACTTAGGGGAGCTGATATACCCCAATCAGGTCGGGCTTTGTGCCAGGGAGATAAACATCAGATAATATTAGGAGGGCCCTTAATCTAATATGGCATGGAGAGAGAGAGGGGGCAGACTTTGCCCTCTTAGCAGTGGACGCCGAGAAGGCTTTTGATAGAGTGAGTTGGCCGTTTCTCTTCCAGGCACTGGAAAAGGTAGGCATCACGGGAATCTTCTTGAACTGGGTGCGGATTCTGTATATGGAGCCCCTGGCATGTTTAAAAATTAATGTGTCAGTAACAGGGGCCTTTGAGCTACAGAGGGGGAGAAGGCAGGGGTGCCCACTATCCCTGCTGTTATTTATAATAGCTATGGAACCCATGGCCCAGAGGATTGGGGACTGTGGGGACATCAGAGGGGTAAAGGTGGAGCAATCCCAGTATAAGATCTCGCTGTTCGCGGACGATGTCTTGTTTTTTGTAACAGAACCATCTAATTCTGTCCAAGTGATACTGGCCAAGTTAGCCAGTTACGGCAGGGTGTCCGGGTTTCGAATGAATCCACTAAGTCAGAGTGTTTGAACATCACGATCAGTAGGGATAAGCTGGAGGGTTTGAAGCGAGAGTTCCCTTTTAGATGGGCAAAGAACAGCATCCGATATTTAGGGGTGCAGATTACAGCACAGAGAGATAAATTGTTTCAAGAGAACTATATCCCATCTAGGGCTATGGTATGGAAGGAGTTAGAGAGATGGGGTTTTGAGGTGTCTTGGTTGGGTAGGATAGAGCTGATCAAGATGATCTTGCTATCTCGGCTCCTGTACCTTTTTATGAACCTCTCATTGGAAGTTCTGGCTGTGTTCCTGCAGAAGTTGCAGGATAGACTTATGCTGTTTGTTTGGAGGGGGGGGGGGGTGGAAGCCTAGGTAGCTCGGAGTATTTTGTGTGCTAACAGGAAAATAGGTGGCATGGGTGTTCCCCAGATGGCAAGATACTATGAGGCAGCTCGGGTGCGGGCTGTGTTTGAATGGGTAGTCAGGGAATGGGTGGAGTGGGTGGAGCTGGAAGGAATTGAGGTGGGGCCTGGGAGAAGTCTGGCCAGTTTAATCTGGGGTAAGACGGGAGATTCTTTGGCCATGGGGAGGTATAACCCCTTTGTCAAGCTCACGCTACGTTGCTGGCAGAAATGGCAGGACAGATGGTATGGGTCCCATGGGTGCTCAAAATTTATTCCACTATTAGATAACCCGGAGTTCCCACCGGGGGCACAAGACCCGACCTTTCGAAGATGGGCCCAAAAGGGGCTACAATACACGGGGCAATTTAGACGGGGAGGAGTGGGTGCGTTTTGAGGAACTCCAGAGAGAATACCAGCTACCTGAGGTGGATAGGTTTCGGTATGTGCAAGCTATTCATTTATGTAAGAGGTTGGGGGGGGGGAGGGTCGGGTGAGAAGGGTGAGGTTATTGATGAGCTGTGGAAGGCTGGGGAGGTTAAAGGGTTAATATCTAAAGCTATACAAAGCGATGGAAGTGGTGAACTGTGATGAGTGGGCGCACAGGAAGGCATGGGAGAAGGACTTAAATAAATGCTGGGATGTGGAACACTGGGAGGTAAATCAGTAAAGGCCTGTTTAAGGGGGTTCTTGCTAGTAATATTTTGGAGCATAATTACAAGATGTTATATAGATGGTACCTGACGCCCCAAAAAGTGTGGAAATGGAGGGGTGGGTCGGCCCTGTGTTGGAGGGAGTGCGGGAGAGAGGGCACTTTCATGCATATTTGGTGGGAGTGTGTGTGCATCCAAGCCCGCTGGTGTGAGGTGGCTGACTGGATTAGTGCGGTCATAGGAGAGAGTGTGACCCTGGGCCCTTGCCTGGCCCTGCTGAATGTGGGCGATGAGGTCGGAGACAAAAAGGGGCAGAGATGGTGTCAAATAGTATGTGGGGCTTTGAGACAGTTGACTGTGAGGAGGTGGGGGGGAAAGCGAACTCCTACATTGTGGGAGGTTCAGCGGAGAGTGGAACACCTCTATTTGATGTATCACCCCAACTTGGGGCCCTATCTTAAATGGAAGGAGAAGGAGGGGGAGGGGTCAAGGGGGTGCAGAGATTGTGGGAATTGAGGCCTCTGACAGATGAGGAATGTGGCTAAAGGATAAGCAGATAGGTTCTATGAGTGGTCTTGGAGTGTGGGGGAGACGGGAGGGGGAGGAAGGGGGTGGGGGGAGGGGATAGAAAAATGTACTAGTTAGTAACTAGCTATGTATTAGTTACGTTATGTTAAACAGTTCAAATGAATGTTATTTTGTGGAGATTGTTTGATGTGATGTTTGTAATAAACAATAAAGGAAAAAAAATGTGATGCCTATTAGTTTTGTTGAGCACTCCCTGTACTACTTGTAAGTGTAAAACGACCCTTTTCTAGAACAGCCAGCACATAAATCAGTGAAATAAGAACAATGAAAAATCATAGGACATTTAAAAGACAGGGCAGAGGACAGAGGAAATCACAACAGAAGATCTAACTAAGGGTTTTTGAAATCCCTAAGGGAAAAGCAATACCAGAAATGGTAGCTTTCATTAAAGAAATACTGGCCACATGTCTCCTGGTTGAATTCAGAATTCTAAACGTGAAAGAGAAAGCCAATAAAAAGACACCCAGTTCAGACCAAGTCAAGGGGAAAAACTGTATGCTTGATTTCCTAACCTTTCTTTTAAAAACACACACACACACACACACACAGAACTGCTGCAGTTATTTTTGTAGACATTCGAGCAGGCACAGGTAGGGACAGCCTGAGGGGGATGCAGAGGGAAGGAGAGCCATGTGCAGAGACAGAATGTGGGGCCTCATCTGCATAAGTCAATAGGACTTGAATAGGGAGACTCAAAAGTGGGACCATGTGCAAAGAACACAGTCGCTCAGTGGTAGGGCCAGCCCTGGGCATAGGTAAAACTATGTGTATTGTTTTTAGGATTGCCAAACAGCTGGTTTTTCCGTGGCCAGGCCGGCTGCTGGCAGAGATACAAAACCGGCCCTTGAAAAGCCATTTTTTTGCTCTGGCCGCTAGATCGGAAGCGGCCAGAGCAAAAAACTGGCTTTGCGATCACAGTCCCCTCTTGCAGCCGCTGCTCCTGCAATAAAGTTAATTTAAAAGAAAAGACAACCTGTGAGGAGCCCTCTGATCCTAGGAAACAACTTCTGCAGCGCCCGCCCCCTCTGACATCACTTCCTTTTTAGCCCAGGCACTGCAGGAGTTTCCTAGGATCAGAGGGCTCCTCACAGGTTGTCTTTTCTTTTAAATTAACTTTATTGCAGCCGCTGCTCTGTAAGAAGCAGGAGCAGCGGCTGCAAGGGGTTAAGCTACACTGGGGGGGAGGCGGGAAGGTGAAGCTGTACTGTGGAGGTGAAGCTGCACTGGGGAGGGAAGGTGAAGCTATACTGGGGGGGGGGTTAAGCTATACTAGGGGGGATGGGGGAAGGTGAAGCTTTACTAGGGGGGGTGAAGCTGTACTGTGGAGGGAAGATGAAGCTGCACGGGGGGGGGAGAATGAAGCTGCACTGGGGTGGGGGGGGGGGGGGAGAATGAAGCTGCACTGGGGTGGGGGGGGGGGCAGAAGGCTCCACACAGGTTTAAATTTATTTTTAACTTAACCTTATTGCAGCCGCTACCCTGTAAGAAACAGGAGCAGTGGCTACAAGGGGAAAGAGGTGGCAGAAGGGACTGACAGTGGAAGGTGAGGGCTGGAAGAGAGCTGAAAGGTGGGGAGGAGGTGGCTGAAAGGGAGTTGACAGAGGGGGTAAGGAGGGAGCTCAAAGGGAGCTGACACCTGGGAATGGTACTGGTAAGTGACTGGGTAATGGGGAGGAGGCTGGAAGGGAGGGGGGCACTGGGATTGGAAGGGAGCAGAAATGTGGGGATGGCACTGGAAGGGAGATGGACAGAGGGTAGGGTGACTGGAAGGGAGCTGACAGGGGGAAGACACTGGGAGTGGAAGTGAGCTGATACCTGGGATGGTGTTTGGACTACAAGGGGATGGACAGTGAGGAAGGAGGGGGACTAGACGGGAATGGACGCCACTGGGAACACAAGGGGTTTGGCACTGGAATGTAATGGGAGAGAAAACTGGAAAGAGGGCTGATGGTGGGTTACTGGGACTGGAAATAGGCTGATGGAAGGAAGTGAAGAAAAGAAAAGAAAAGAAGAGACAAGAAATGGCAGATGGACTATAGACCATAGAAAACGAGCTAAGAGAAGACAGGAAAACGGAAGCCTCAGATAGGAAAGCACAGTTACTTACCTGTAACAGGTTATCTCTGGGAACAGCAGGAATTAGTCCTCACATATGGGTACGTCGGTACCGACGGAGCCCGCGCGGGAAAGCTCCCCAGCTTCCCAGAAGGAAAGCTTTTGGGGCCTCCCACTGCGCATGCGCGCTGCCTTCCCGCCTTCCTGACCAACTCTCCTCAGTTCGAGTTTAAAGCTGAGACAATAGAGAGAGGAAAGGAAAGAGAGAGAGATACAACTCCTAGGGGAGGTGGGTGGGTTGTGAGGACTAATTCCTGCTGTTCCCAGAGATCACTTGTTACAGGTAAGTAACTGTGCTATCTCCAGGAACAAGCAAGAATAAGTCCTCACATATGGGGACTCCCTAGCTAAGATGCCCGGGAGATCCCCTCAAGGGTATGAGACCCTGAAAGGTTCCTCATCTTCCTATGGATCTCAGGCATCCATTCAGGGAAGGTGGGCAGGAGTTGTTCAAGAATGGAACAGGTGTCTGAAGACAGCCTGACCAAACAAGGCATCCCAGCGGGAGTCCTTGTCCAAACAGTAATGGGCTGTAAAGGTATGAACCGAGGCCCAGGTGGCTGCTCGACAGATCTGGTCAATGGACACAGAGTTTAGATGAGCCATAGAGGTGGCCATGGCCCTCACATTGTGAGCGGTGACATGGCCTTCCAGAGAAAGGTTCTTACTCTGGTAAGCAAAAGATACACTGAGCAATCCAATTGGAGAGTGTTCTTTTGGACACTGGAAGTCCTAAATGAGAAGGATCAAAAGCAACAAAAAGCTGAGAAGACATTTGATGTTGCTGTGTCCTGTGGAGGTAAAAGGCAAGAGCTCTTTTACAATCTAGAGTATGAAGGTTCCTCTCTGCACTGGATGCATGAGGAGCTGGAAAAAAGACAGGTAAATATACCTCTTGATTAAGATGAAAAGGGGAGACCACTTTAGGCATAAAGTGGGGATTGGTCCTAAGGACCACCTTATCATGATGGAACCTTGTATAAGGTGGATTAGCCACTAGGGCTTGCAGTTCACTGATACGGCGAGCTGAGGTGACTGCAATGACTGCAATAAGAAAAATAACCTTCCAGGAAAGAAATTTCAAGGAGGTAGTGGCTAAGGGTTCAAAGGGTGGCTTCATAAGCTGACCAAGAACCAAGTTTAAGTCCCATGCCACCGGAGGAGGTCGAATGGGAGGTTTACTTAAGGTTAGGCCTCTCATGAATCTTGCAATAAGAGGATGAGAGGAAACAGGTTGTCCATTGATGGGCTTAAGTGATGCTGCAATAGCACTCAAATGGACTCTTACTGAATTTGTTTTGAGTCCTGCATTGGAGAGATGCAGGAGATATTCCAAAAGAGAATTCAACGGGAGTGCCAGAAGGTTAAGACCCTTGTGAGCACACCAAATGGAAAATCTTTTACATTTAAAAGCGTAAGAACGCCTAGTGGAAGGTTTCCTAGAGGCATGTAGGATATCCTTCACTTGTTGCGAAAGATTGAAGTCTTGAAGGTCTAGGCCTTCAGTAACCAAGCTCTGAGGTGAAGGGACTTGGGGTTTGGGTGCCACAAAGTCCCCTTCTCCTGAGACAGAAGATCTGGAGCCGCTCCCAAGTCCAGGGAGGGGGCTTGGGAGAGATGCAGAAGTAGAGGGTACCACACTTGGCGTGGCCAGCGTGGAGCTATGAGGATCATGGACCCTTGATCCATTTGAAGTTTGAACAGAGTCTTGGGAATCAAAGGAATGGGTGGAAAGGCATACAGGAAGGCCTGACCCCAATGAAGGAGGAAGGCATCCTTGGCCTGAACTCCCTGACACGGAATTCTGGAACAGAACCGGGGAAGTTTGGCATTCCACGGACTTGCTAAGAGGTCTATGTCCGGGGTTCCCCATTTCTGGAAGATTCTGAGTACCTGATCCATGTGCAGGGACCATACGTGTGGAAGCAGAACTCGACTGAGTCTGTCTGCCCAAGAGTTTTGGATTCCTGGAAGATATACTGCCAGGAGATGGATTTGATGCTCTCTGGCGAAGGCCCATAATCTTAGAGCTTTGTTGCAAAGCGACAGAGAGCCAGTCCCTCCTTGTTTGTTTATGTAAAACATGGCTACTTGATTGTCCGTGTGAATAAGGACTGTCATGTTGCTGAGGAGGGTATGAAAAACTTTGAGAGCCAGAAAGATTGCTCGAAGTTCCTAGTGGTTGATATGAAGGGTGGTCTCCTGTGGAGACCAAGTGCCCTGAGTGGAGAGATCTTGAAGATGAGCTCCCCAACCTGTTTGGGAGGCATCTGTTGTGAGGGTTGCTTGGGGCAACAATGGTTGAAAGGGGGCCCCCAACAACAGATTTTGAGTGGATATCCACCATTGGAGAGACCAAAAGAGACGTTTGGAGTTTGCTATTTGGTCTGAGAGAGCTCCTGATGCTTGAGTCCACTGGGTGGATAAAGTCCATTGAGCTGCTCTTATATGTAGGCGAGCATAAGGCACCACATGCACTGTGGAGGCCATGTGGCCTAATAGTTGTAGCATCTCTCTGGCAGCCAAGTGGCTTCTGAACTGAGTCTGAGAGGCTAAGTGCACTAGACGTTGGCAACGGGCCTGAGGTAGATAGGCCCTTGCAGTGGTGGTATCCAACCAGGCCCCTATGAATTCTAGGGATTGAGTAGGGGTGAGTTGGGACTTTGGCAGATTGATCACAAGTCCCAGATACTGCAGAATGCGCTTGGTGCGATCCAGGGAAGTCTGAGCCTCGGACTGAGATGGAGCTCGGATGAGCCAGTCGTCCAGGTATGGGAAGACAAAAATTCCCAGGGCGCGTAGAAATGCAGCTACTATTGCCATGCATTTGGTAAATACCCTTGGAGCAGAGGCTAGACCGAAGGGAAGTACTCTGTATTGGAAATGTTTTCCCTGGAACAGAAACCGTAGGAATTTTCTGTGGGATGGATGGATGAGTATATGTGTGTACGCATCCTTGAGATCTAGAGAACAAAGCCAATCCTGACTCTGTAGGTATGGAAGGAGAGTACCTAGAGAAAGCATCTTGAATTTCTCCTTGCATAGGAATTTGTTCAATTCTCTGAGATCCAGAATGGGTCTGTACCCCCCTGTTTTCTTGGGAATGAGAAAATAAGGGGAGTAAAAACCTGACCCTGTTGAAGAAGAGGAACCTCTTCTATTGCCTTTTGGGCGAGAAGAGTGGTCACCTCCTGACCCAACAGGTCTAGGAGAGATGGGTGAGAATTGAAACATCTCACCATGGTATGGGGAGGAAGGTTGGAGAAATGTAGTTTGTAGCCCTCTCTGATGATAGAGAGGGTCCATTGTTCTGATGTGATTTGCTCCCATCTGGGAGCAAAATGAGTTAACCTTCCTGGAATGGTGAGAGGTTCTGGATGTTTTAGAGCCAGAAAGGTTAAGTTCTCTAGTTTTAAGTCAAAAACCCTGAGGGGGTTGGGACTGCTGGGCTGTAGCAGCCCCTGCAGGTTTTGCCCTGGCCCGTGTAGGCTGCTGACGCTTAGGAGCAAAGCAAGCTGCATTAGATTGTTGGCCAGTATTTGTGGCAAATCTGGCCTTCTTGTAGAAAGGCTTTTTGAAAGATTTTTTCTTGACAGGGGTAGAGGTAGACTTAGAAAGTCTATCTAAAGCAGCATTTTCTGCATCCATTTGAGTGGCTTTGATTTGCCACTCTTTACCAAACAGATTCTCACCTGTACAGGGCAAATTTCCCAACCCATCCTGGACCCAGGATTCTAGGTCAGAGGCCTGGAGCCAAGCAATTCTGCGAGCCGCTATGGCAATACCTGAGGCTCTGCTAGCACCCTCAAAGGAGTCAAAGGCTGCTCTGTTGGAGAACTTTGAAATAGCTTGGGTATGCTTCAGCAAAAGAAGGAACTCCTCCTTTCTATCCTCTGGGATAAAGGGGAGAAAATGGCGTATTTTTAATGCAATCTCCTTCAGAAACATGCCCATATAGAGGCTGTATGAATTGATTCTGCCAATAAGCATACTTGCTTGGAAGATTTTCTACCAAAAGCATCCAAAGTCCTACATTCTCTTCCTGGAGGAGTAGAAGAGTGTATTTTTGTACTCTTTATCCTTTTCATAGCTGACTGCACCATGATGGAGTGGTGAGGGAGCTGAGTTTTTTGAAATCCAGGAGAAGGGGGGACACGATACATGGTGTCCAGACGACGAGAATGTGGAGATAGAGTGAGAGGAGTCTCCCATAAGTCCATCATGAGTTCTTGAAGAATTTCATGGATGGGCAAGGTGACTGCCTCTTTGGGAACCTTAGAGTATCCTAAAATGTCTAACTTTTTTGCTCTAGGTTCTTTTTCAGAGGATACTGAAATAGAAAGACCTTTAGCTACTTCAATGATGAAGTCTTGAAAGGATAAATCCTCTGGAGGAGACATTCTCCTCTTTGGAGAAGAGGGCTCCTCAGGTAGAGTAAGGGATACTTCAGCAGAGTCATCTGATGAATCAGAATCATCAGAAGACTCGAAGTATCGTCTGTTTGCTTCCAGGGATCGATAAGCGTATCGACCGGTATCGACATCGGGGGTACCCGGAACCGGATCGGTATCGGGAAAAACCCCGGAACCGGGAACCGGAATCGGTATCCTGGTCGATGTGGATGCCCTGGATACCGGTATCGGTTGTGGTACCGGAACCGGAGTCGGTACCGCAGGGTGCGGTACCGAGGGCGTCGCAGCCTTAATAAAAGCCAAGATGGCCTGCTGCATGGATTGAACTGCATGATCCATAGACGCCACGACTGTCTGGATGTCGGTACCGGATGATTGAGCCGGTACCCCAGAGCAGTCTAACAGGTGATCGGTCGAGGCCGTGCCATCGATGTCAACCTGTAACCCCATAGGAGCAGCTTTGGAAGCCGGAGCTTCCCGCCGGGGTTGTTTGGCTGGGGCAGGGTCCTCAGGGTCAAGCCCAGGGGTATCTCGATACTTAGAGGGAGATTTGCCCTTTGAGGACCTGCTAGAGGAATGTTTGGTTTACCTGAGATCCATCAGGAGAGAAAGACCTGGAAGATGTCGATGCTGGAGTATCTGTAGAAAACAGCATGTGCAACTTGGCTGCCCGGTTTTGTAAGCCACGTTTAGACATCAAAGAACAGGATGGGCAATCCGGAATGGAATGGTCAGGCCCTAAACATTTAAGACACCATTCATGAGTGTCTGTGACTGAAATAGTACCGCTACACTTGGTGCATTTTTTAAAACCAGAGGCTGGTTTCTCCATGAGGGAGAATTTGTGAAGGCCTAGAGGCCTCACAGAACAAACACACCAAGTGGGGAAAAAAATAAGATTTTTTTTTTTTTTTAAAGAAATAAAGGAAAAAAGACCGGCGGTACCGGTCCGGAATCGGGGAAGGCAGACACGCGGCCAAAGAAACAAATTAAAATAACAACTTCTTCAGCGGTGACAGGAACACGACCTGCTGGCTCCGCGGAAAAAGAAGAACTGAGGAGAGTTGGTCAGGAAGGCGGGAAGGCAGCGCGCATGCGCAGTGGGAGGCCCCAAAAGCTTTCCTTCTGGGAAGCTGGGGAGCTTTCCCGTGCAGGCTCCGTCGGTACTGACGTACCCATATGTGAGGACTTATTCCTGCTTGTTCCTGGAGATCCAGCATGATCAGAGAATAAAATGGTCAGACAACAAAGGTAGAAAAAATAATTTTATTTTCAATTTAATGACTGGACTTTGTACTATCTTTATATTTTACACAGTATGGGGCACTGTATCTCTTATTTATCTGATATTGCACTGCATGCAGAGTCTGTCTTCTTGGGGTTTCAGTTTAATTTTTCTCTATATATTTCTCTTTTTTTGTGCTGATTTATTGATGAAGACCTGTGTGTATTGTGTGTGTGTGGTACAACCAATGCTGCGTATTCTGTCAGTATAGAATTTCTGTTTAAGAATGTGTAGAAATCTTGCTCGTTCAGTTTGCACATTGCCCTCTCTGCAATTTTTTGGGGGACAGGGGGTGGAGCAAGGGTGGGTGGGGGTAGGGCAGGGGCAGGGCAGGGTTGGGATGGGCATGGGCGGAGTGTGACTAGCCATAGGTGGCAGGTTTTTCTCTTTCAAAAAGTTGGCAACCCTAATTGTTTTACCTTAAGATGGTGGTATTCACTCCCAGTTGTCAAGAGCTACAAAAATAGGTCAGGTTTTCAGGCTCTCTCTACTGAGATGACTTTCATACAATGGAGGTAGTATGCATGCAAATCTCTCTCATGCACATTCATGAGGGTGAGCCCAAAAACTTGATTCCATTATGGCCTTCGAGGCCTGGGAGTCAATACCACTGCCTTAAGTACTCACACAAAAAGGTGACACAAATTTTTGCAAGTACTTTATGAGAGGGCAATAATCAAAACAAATCTAGCTGCAAAGTTTTGTTCTAACTATTGAGGAAAACCCTGTGGGTAAAAACTACCCTTGGGCTTTGCAACACTGCAAGTAGTCTGCCCACATAGCTTGTGCTTGAATGCTTATTAGTATGCTCCTTTGACCTTTGCTGCCTGGAGAGTAACTCAGCAAGGATCGACCCGTCCATTGTGCGAGAATGTTGTTTGAATAGGGACCTGCGTTAACATCATTCTGCACGTGGTCGGTTTGCAGTGCCGGCTTCAGAGGGAACAGCAGGGGAGGCCCAAGGCTCCGGCTCACCTCGGCACAGCCACCGAAGTGAAGAGCGGTGTGTTCCTTCACTCGACGACTGTGTTCTCATGAAGCGCACTGAGTGCTGGGAAACAGGAAATACCATTTAACCTCTGGCGCCAGCGGGATTCACAAGAATACAGCTGCCGAAGGAATATGCCTCCCCAACTTTGGCGGCTGTGCAGAGGGGAGCTGGGGCTTCAGGCCTACCTGGCTCCCTCTGAAGACTGACTGACAGGCGTGGGGCTCTTCAGGGGGGGGGGGCTAGAATAGGACTGGAAATGGGCTAGGACTGGAAATGGGCTGTTGGAGGGCTAGGACTGGAAATGGGCTGGGGGAGGCTAGGACTGGAAATGGGCTGTTGGAGGGCTAGGATAGGACTGGAAATGGGCTGTTGGAGGGCTAGGATAGGACTGGAAATGGGCTGATGGGCTAGGTCCGGAAATGGGCTGATGCAGGGGGATGGGAGAAAGGGACTAGAAGGGAGCGGATGCCGGGTGCGGCTGGAAATAGAAGGGAGTTGATGTTGGGGGAGGACTAGAAGGGGATGGGGCTGGGAGAGTGAAATGGAGAGGGGAAAAGAGATTTTGTGTGGGAGGGAAGAAAAATCTACGATTGGCCGGGTATTGGGACAGTAAGTGGGGATTGAGGATGGGGGGGGGGTGAAATTTGAGTGGATGAAAAAGAAATAAAGAAAGAAATGGAGGAAAGAGCAAAAGGGGAAAGATCAGTATGTTAAAGCAGATGTAGAGAGAGAATGGGAAAAAATTAGAAGAGAGAAGAAAGGACAAATGGACAGCAGAAAATGGAGAGTTAGCAGAAGACACGAAGAAACCAGAAGAAAGTGACTGGAGCAACTGCAACTGAAAAATAAAATGCCCAAACAACAAAAGGTAGAAAAATGCTTTTTTTATTTTGAATTTATTAACTGGAATATGTCAACTCTGGGAAATGTGCATCGCCAATGTCTTTGCATTTTGTTTAGTACAAGAGGAAATTAATTTATAGTTTTATTTCTCCAGTGTTGTTGTACATTCCAAGTATGGCTTTTGGGGTTCCCAGTTTAATTATTATCTTCCTTTTTCTAAATTGTGATTCCTTGTTCTTTGTTTGGTGAAGGTCTATGTTCTGTATGTATAACCGAGCTGAGGTATTCTGTTCATGTAGTTTCTATTTGACAGTACCACTTGTTCTCTTTCCCCAGTAGGAAATGTATTGGTATTCTCTTAGATGTATTGGTTTAATGTTTGCAGCGTTGCCTTTTGATAGGTAGGGTATGGTTCTTTATGAGTCCTGGTAGTACTGTTATGATATGGTGGGTTTGCTATGGGTTTTAAATGGGCAGTGTTTGTAGTACTTCCTAATATGCCTGGCGGTTGGCACTGGAGTATAGTCATGTAGAAATATGGTAGTCACTCTTTATGCAGATACTCATTAAGAGACACGTTTACTAAATTTTAGTGCATGTTAAAATTATGCAAATATTTATACAAATGAGGCCCCACAATGAGTCTCCGCACTTTGCCCCCCTCCCCACCTTGGGCCACCCCTGAACTCAGCTATCTTTACTTTTATAGGTTACACACTGCATGTAACCCTTGAGGGAGAGAGCTACATTTTGGGCACAGAAATTGTAAGCTGGCTCACTGTTGTCTCCTTTCCCTGGTGTGTGTGTGTGGGGGGGGGGGGGGACAGGAATTTAACAGAACATGTAAAGAAAATATTATAATAGGCATATCATTAAATACCAAAGCTAACCAACCAAAACTGTCCATATAGGGACAATATGGAAATTAATACAAAGCAATAAAGCCATTCTCCCAAAAATATAAAAATAATGTAAATCAAGTCTTCTCATGATGTCTTAGTTGGGGACATAGAAATAGAGAAAAAAGCTTCAATACATTTTTGTTGGAACGCACACCAGGAAGGAAGGAAGAAGAAATCCCCTTCTTGTAGTGTGTTGTTCCGTTTTTTGTTTTTTTTTTAAATTCTAGGGACGCAACCCTAACAAAGGATTGAGGGACCAACAACCCTCAATACCAACCGAAAATTAGTGGAATGAGAACCAGTACTTATCTATAATTGTCCCAGCATCCATTCGATTCGAAGACCTGGCAAAGGCAAAGACCAGCAGTTTTTATGCTCTTCACTTCGTCGAACCTCTCCGAACTTAATACAAGTGTTTCCACTATAATCGAAGAGGGGGACGCTAGGATTTATCAGCTTTCAACTGTCCCACCACTGTAATGAAATTCCCATACTTTTTCAAAATGTTGTCCCGAAGAAAATTTCCATACGCAAACAAATTCTATTAGTGTAACCCAACGTTGTAAGGTTTCGAGCCACCGGCATTCATGGCTCTTCCTCAAAACAAATTGTGTTGTGCTGTCCTCCAAACAAACGGAGTTTAAAACCCCAGAAAAAGTCACATGATCAGTTGATATCCAATAGGCAAGAGACACATCTGAACTATGGAGAATCTAAATAAGTGTCCACCATTCAACAGTTTGATTCAGACCAAAAGGTTCCACAGAGTTCAACGAATGAATCCAAAATTGTTCTCAGAGGGTCAAACGAGCCTGTCTGTCTCCCCCCCTAAAGAAAGGTGGAATATAATCAATTATCCGCCATCGAAAGTCTTGAAAAATATGATTTTGTTCCTGGCAATGGGATACTAAAGGAGCCGTTATGATCCCTCTATTAAGACAGGATCTGTGTTCTTGAAGTTGTTTTTTCATATTCCTAGATGTTTTCCCAACATAGCATAAGTTACATGGGCAAATTAGAATGTATATTACAAAAGATGTTAAACATGTCGTGGTATATTTAATGTTAAACCGTCGGTGAGTCACTGGATGTTCCCAAACTGCCCCTTCAATCGTCATGGCACAAAAATCGCACATCATACATTTAAAATGACCTTCTTGAATTTCATCAGTTAACACTGACTGTCGGTAATTATGGTGTACTACCCAATCTGCAATGTTTCTATCCCTTTGAAGCCCAAACATCAGTGGTTTGGCAAAGACAGGATGAATAGATAATATAGACCAACGGGCCTTAACAAGTTTAATTATCTCTGAAGTGCCTGGCATATAAGGTAACACGCCTACAAAGGAAGAAGGAGGAGTTCGTGTAGGAGCACACTACAAGAAGGGGATTTCTTCTTCCTTCCTTCCTGTTGTGCGTTCCAACAAAAACGTATTGAAGCTTTTTTCTCTATTTCTATGATTTGATTAATTTGAGGGAAATTAGTAGGTTTTAGGATTTGGTTATTGAGTATCGTTACCTATATAACAATGGCGACTGACAGTTCTGAACTATTTACGAACACTGCCACTTTCACATTCTCGGAGGATAAAATTAATCAATTAATTAACCGCCCGCTACTTTTTGATTTAGTGGAAACTGTTGAAGACACGAATGAGTCCCCTTCTTGGCTGGATTTTAAGGAGCTTCATAAGAAACAGATTAGGGTTCAGCTTCATGCAGCTACTATGGCCCAATATTTGAAACAATGGATCATTCCTCGTGGTTTGAGAGTTTTAAAACCTCCACATATGTTTCAGGATAATCAAGAATTTTGTGCTACATGGGATAAAATTTTGAACAAATATGGTCTCGATTTGATAGCTTTATTGGTTGAACGGTTGAATATTAAAGGGTCGAAATTGAAGGATCAGATTACATCTCTGGAGGAACAATTGAAGACTGCTCTATCATTAGAGAAATTCAACATGGATTTTAAAGATTTGGAACTTAATTGAAGCAGTTTCATGATTTAACAAAACAGAAAAAGGTTACTAAATATAAAAGAGATGTGGGAGACTATGAGAAGAATCAAGTATATACATGGAGACAATTGTTGCAAAAAGGGAAGTGGAAAACGAAACGACAAGTTACCTTTGAGGAATCTACAGAGGAGAGTGAGGAATCCTCTGATAATTCCTCTAAGGGTTCATCAACTGCCGGGGGGGGGGGGGGTGTTTGAAACGCCCTTTTTCCAGAGGCCGCCCTCAAGTACACCGGCCTCCAAACATCGAGGATGGTCGGAGGGGACCGACCACGCGCTCCCAATAATTAATTTATCTACTAAAAGCCTAACATCGGACCAATTGAAAGTGTTACAACTGGGATTATCTTTTGTTCCTTCTCCAAAATATGATCCCTTTAAAATCCGAATAGCACTTTATCGGTTCTTTAGAAAGCTGCAAATAACACATTTTTTTGCTACCCCAACAGTTAATGAGACGGGAGGGGATATCTCTTTAATTAGAAATCCATCTAAGTGGATGCCACCTGGAATGATTGATCCGCTCATTGATACTTTTCAGAAATTGGTATTGTCTGATGTGGCTCAATGGGAGAAGACAAAATTACAAAACAAATTTTCTAACCTTAATCGACACCAACATTTGGCTTTGCGGTCATTATCTGAAAGCCAGGATATAGTCATTCATCGGGCTGACAAGGGAGGGGCGATAGTCATTCAGGACGCCCAGCAATATCAACGGATTGTGAGAGAACATGTATTGGACGGGAAATATTATATGGTTCTATCAGAGGACCCTACAGTTTTTATTCAAGCTGAAATTCAAGACCTGACGGTGATGGCTTTATCCCATAATTGGATAACAACTAAGGAATACCAGTTTTTGAATGTACAACATCCAGTTACTCTGATTCTATATATGGTACCCAAGATCCATAAGGATTTACAAAACCCGCCGGGCAGACCGATTGTGTCATGCCGTGGATCCCTATTAGAACCCCTTTCACAATTTTGTGATTTATTTTTTCGACCATTATTATCCACCATACTTTCTTATATACGAGATTCTTTTCATTTCTTATCAATCTTGCGGGAATTACCAGGAGATAAAACGAACTGGTATATGGTAACTATGGACATAAAAGCATTATACACTAATATTGAGCAGGACGCAGCCTTACAGATGGCTGAACAAGTCCCTCTAGATTTACCTACTCGATTACCAAAACCTTTCATATTAAACCTTTTACGATTGGTCCTAACAAAAATTTTTTTCTTTTTTGAGGATCAATATTTTCAACAGATACACGGCATAGCAATGGGAGCGACAGTAGCCCCGTCTATAGCTACGTTCTTTATGGCAGAATTTGAGACTAGATTTATTTATCCCTCCTTATGGTTTCAACAGATACATATGTGGACCAGATTTTTAGATTATATTTTCTTTTTTTGGATAGCCACGGAGGATTCTTTAAATCAATTTTTTGTTTGGATAAATTCTTTGTCTACAGATCTTCAATTTACACCAGTTGTGAACAAAGTTAGTATTGATTTTTTAGATATCCATCTAAGGAAGGATCTGAAATAACATCAACATTGTATCGCAAAGAAGTTCAACGCAACACATTATTGCATTTTTCCAGCTATCACCCGGGTTCCTTAAAACGTGGTTTGCCAATTGGACAATTTATTAGATTACGTCGACTTTGTTTTACTTTAGAGGATTTTAAACTTCAAGCGGCACATTTGAAAGCCCGATTATTGGAACGAGGATATCCCCGAATTCTGATTGATCGAGCCTACAAACGAGCTCGTTTCAATCACAGTGAATGGTGGGATTCTCCAAAAACTGCTCCTACACGAACTCCTCCTCCTTCCTTTGTAGGAGTGTTACCTTATATGCCAGGCACTTCAGAGATAATTAAACTTGTTAAGGCCCGTTGGTCTATATTATCTATTCATCCTGTCTTTGCCAAACCATTGATGTTTGGGCTTCAAAGGGATAGAAACATTGCAGATTGGGTAGTACAGCATAATTACCGACAGTCAGTGTTAACTGATGAAATTCAAGCAGGTCATTTTAAATGTATGATGTGCGATTTTTGTGCCATGACGATTGAAGGGGCAGTTTGGGAACATCCAGTGACTCACCGACGGTTTAACATTAAATATACCACGACATGTTTAACATCTTTTGTAATATACATTCTAATTTGCCCATGTAACTTATGCTATGTTGGGAAAACATCTAGGAATATGAAAAAACGACTTCAAGAACACAGATCCCGTCTTAATAGAGGGATCATAACGGCTCCTTTAGTATCCCATTGCCAGGAACAAAATCATATTTTTCAAGACTTTCGATGGCGGATAATTGATTATATTCCACCTTTCTTTAGGGGGGGAGACAGACAGGCTCGTTTGACCCTCCGAGAACAATTTTGGATTCATTCGTTGAACTCTGTGGAACCTTTTGGTCTGAATCAAACTGTTGAATGGTGGACACTTATTTAGATTCTCCATAGTTCAGATGTGTCTCTTGCCTATTGGATATCAACTGATCATGTGACTTTTCCTGGGGTTTTAAACTCCGTTTGTTTGGAGGACAACACAACGCAATTTGTTTTGAGGAAGAGCCGTGAATGCCGGTGGCTCGAAACCTTACAACGTTGGATTACACTAATAGAATTTGTTTGCATATGGAAATTTTCTTCGGGACAACATTTTGAAGAAGTATGGGAATTTCATTACGGTGATGGGACAGTTGAAAGCTGATACATCCTAGCGTCCCCCTCTTCGATTATAGTGGAAACACTTGTATTAAGTTTGGAGAGGTTCGACGAAGTGAAGAGCATAAAAACTGCTGGTCTTTGCCTTTGCCAGGTCTTCGAATCGAATGGATGCTGGGACAATTATAGATAAGTACTGGTTCTCATTCCACTAATTTTCGGTTGGTATTGAGGGTTGTTGGTCCCTCGATCCTTTGTTAGGGTTGCGTCCCTAGAATTTTAAAAAAAGAAAAAACGGAACACCACACTACAAGAAGGGGATTTCTTCTTCCTGCCTTCCTGGTGTGCATTCCAACAAAAATGTATTGAAGCTTTTTTTCTCTATTTCTATGATTTGATTAATTTGTGGGAAATTAGTAGGTTTTAGGATTTGGTTATTTAGTTGGGGACATAGCAATTCCTGTGGGGTTGGGAATAGGTATCATTATGGATGCGCCTGAGTGATCAGCTTTAAGGAGTCTTCGGGCCCAGAGGCATGACAGCCTCTCTTTGCTCCCAAATTTGTGCTGTTACACAGAGCCTTTTACTCCTAGCAGCAGGAATGCATTGCAGCCCTGGGTATGGAGACCATGGCAAGGGTGACCCCGAGCCTGGGAGCACCCATGAACCAGTGGGGGGGGGGCAAGCCCTCAGGAGGGATGTGGAAGAAGAATCTGGTGGGGCCTCTCTAAGATGCCCCATCTGCTGAGAGTGACAGATTTGTAACAGTGGTATTTGGGCTCTATGAAGCCCAACAGATCCCCGGACAATGTCAGGGATGCCTTTGGGAGCAAACAAGACCTTGAAGAACTGGAAGAAGGTGACTTGGAACTGGAGAAGGACGAGTCCTCCGTGGCGAATCTTTTTCATAAGTAGGAGCTGCAAAATTTTGAATTATTGTGTGCAGAATTCCAGCAGGAGTAAACTTTCCTTCATGGGGGTGGCCAGGACCAGTATAGGCTGATGGCTGTGTCCAACCTGCCTGTTCAGGGGGGTGAACCTGGAGTCATCCGATTGGGTGGCAGTGACAACAGATGCCAATCTCAGAAGCTGTGGGGCTGTTTGCCAGTACCAGACTATTAAGGGATCATGGCCCTTAGAGGAGGCATTCTGGACCATCAAATGCCTAGAAACCCAGGTGAGCAGGCTGGCTCTGGAGACACTTCAGCCCCTTCTGGAGGGACAAACAGTTTGAGTTCTCTTGGATAATATGACTGCCATGGCTTATGTGAACAGACAGGAGCATGCAGAATCAGATTATGGCCCAGGTGAGCTGGTTGGAGACTCATCTAGTGACCCTGTTGATGGCTCACATCTCCGGTATGGACAACATTCGGGCTGACTTTCTCAGCAGTCATGAGTTGGATCCTGGGGAGTGGTCTCTCTTGGGAGGAGGCATTTGCAATGATTGTCTACTGGATTTGATGGCTAGCACATGCAATGCCAAGGCAAAGTCTTTTTCAGCAGATGGAGACAGAGCGGCTCCTGGGGTATCAATGTGCTGGTGCAGAGGTCACCAGTAGGAGCACTCTTGTATGTCTTTCATCAGAGCTTACAATCTAGTCAAGACAGACAACAGTAGATGCAGATATGGGATACAACTAGGGGGAATGGTAAGGAAACACATAGGATATCAGATGAGTCAAGATCAGAAAGCAGCAGCGAAGAGGTGAGTTTTCATCCTGGATTTGAAAAGGGTCAGAGAAGGCGCCTGACATACAGACTCTGGCTCCAAAGTCATGCTCCACAAAGGAGGAAGAGAGGTTCCTGGTCAACACAGTCAGGGAACCAACTAACGTAAGTAGTGGCAAGGGTAGCTTAGGTCACTGTACTACACACCAAAGAGTAAAGGATAAGGAGCCTCGGAGACAGAAGGAGCAGCAGGGAGCCTTGATCCTGGAATAAGAGAAGGACACAAAGGATGTCCCTGGGAGCAAAGACATGGAGAACCGGGCCCAAAGGTGTGCAAAGTCTGCGATTACATCCAAGTCTAGCATCTAGCTCTACAAGGTACTTTGGGGAAAGGAATTAAAAGAAAAGGAGATTGTGAGGAGAGGTTCCCCACCTGGAAGACAGAGTCCAACTAAACTCTGAATGCTCTGCCATTATTTTGTCATTATCGTTTGTGATCCCTCAATATTTTTAGAAAACCCTTGGTTCAGAATAATCAAATTCCAGCCTAGACCGAGTTATTAAAGTAATGAGGGTTGGCGTGAGTGGTTCTAAAGTGCCAAAATCCTCACATTTTTCTTGATTCTGAACTAGAACCCTGAAGTTCCCAAAGAATTAGCCTGCAATGCAATATTATCTCCCTGAACTTGTATCCCCAATCTTCCAAATAGCTGTAAATAGCTGCTGTGAGGGACTCCCAGACTTGGCAGTGGTTACACAGATGACTGACTCCAGGGGTGGCAGAAGGGCTTTTTCTTTGAGTGGGGAAGCCCAAACTGCACCCCAACTCTGCCCCAAGATTCACCCCTCAGACAGAGACCCTTCCTGTTCTGCTTGCAGGGATCCGATCTCCCATGGGCAGACAGGAAGGGTCCTTGCTATGATTGCAGCTGGCAGATAGCAGGCTTACAACGGGGATCCCATCCCATCCACTGTGGGCAAAAGAAGAAGAAAAGCCGCGATCATGGCAAAGACCCTTCCTCTTCTGCAAATGGGTGATGGGATCCCTGCAGGCAGCCTGCTGCCTGCAATTTTCGGTGGAGCCAGGGCTTGTGTGGCCCACCCCTTTCGATGCCTATAACTGACTCATGGTGGCAAGACTTGAACATTCCTATAACTTTCTGACTGAGAAATGGCAGAGGTAATTTTATAAAAGATTTTTCATGCATATATGTCAATATATGCATGCAAAGGCTTCTTCTAAAATTATGCCAAAATGTAAAAGTACACTCGACAAATCAGGCACTTAACTAGTACATAACTTTGGAGTACGTGTGTTCAGGGGAGGAGTTTGGGTGAGAATAAGCATATCACAATTTAGATATATTTTATAAAATATGAACATACATGTATGTTTTCTGAGCTATCATTATGTCTGCTCATAAGCAAGCATAAATGTCCATGGCTTCAATCTAGCCACTATTTCAGCTGGATTTGTGCTAGAATTTTATAGAGACACATAGGTGCTTATGCATCTTTATAAAACAGGCTAAAAGTAGGTACCTGCGTGGCCTTCATACATAAGTAACCTGTTATTAAATTGCCCTCAGAATGACCTTGAAAAAAGAAGTGGCCTTAATAACCTCTAAATTAATAGGCTCCCAGAAAAAGCTGAGAGCTCCACTGCAATAAGACTTTTTTGCTGAATGGCTATTGCATCTGCTATTACTCAAGAATTTTTGGAGAATCATCCTAGCCCCTCATAGGGTGTTGACTTAATTTTGTATGAAGTTGGCAACTATCGCTTTGAAAAAGAATTAATTTTCTTCTTTCATCAACAGTTTTATTTACAAGTATCAAGACCTGCTATGGGTACATTTATTCCTTCTGTAGCTAATTTATATATGCCTGCGTTTGAAAGAAATTGGATTTGGACGACATTTTTGCACTTTGGACAGGAACAGTAGCAGATTTATTAAGTTTTTCATGGATGGCTGAATTCATGTAATGATTATATTCAATTTTCTATTCATTATAATGTGCATCAGATCAATTTTTTTAGACTGCTGTGTGATTCAGAACCAGTCTGGTTTTTCAACAACAGTACATAGGAAACAAACTAATTAAGTCCTTTTTGCATTATGGAAGGTCACATCCTCATCCTTTAAAAAATAACCTACCATACTATCAGTTTTTGAGATTCACAAGAATTTGTTCATCAGTGAAAGATTTTAAATATCAGATAGTTTATTTGCCAAATTGCTACTATGAGGCTATCTGCTTCTACTCTTGAAAAAAAGTATTTATGTAAATGGACATTGTATAATAAATCGAGCGTTGCTATTAACACATGAACTTAAACTACTTGATGCTTCAGATATTTTTACATGTGTTCTACAGTACTCACAATTATTCCTGAAGATAGTGTCAGCATCCTGAAAACATTGGGATATACTGAAGCTGCATATCTGTTTTGCAGATAAGGCTTTTGGAGCTGCATATGCACAACGTTAAAGAGATTCTTTGCCCTTTAAATATCTGATGAGTATTCTAGTATTAAATGTTCTTTGTCATTTGTCCAGAACCAGCGTTAGAGAGCGGCCAAAAGGGCAACTGCCCTGGGCCCCCAACAAAACAACTTTATGTGCATCCAAATGAGTAAGAATTAAAATTATACATGATCGAAAGGGCAGACCTGATACTATGGCCTACGCTAAAGTCAGACTGCCTGGTGTGAAAAATATTCTTAAGAGTCAGAATATTTCAGTAGTTGTTGCATTACAACGTCCTCCATTAGTTTAGCTACAAACAGCAGGTTAGAAACGGGACGGAAGATAGCTGGAGGTTTAAGGTCCATATTAGACTTCTTCAGAATGGGAAAAAATGACTGTTTTCCACCAAGCTGCAGGGACAACCACTTGAGCTAGATTAGTGTTAATCAATTCTAGTTCAACTGAATTTTTTCCCAAAAGCATAAATATATAAATCCCAACAATACCAATCACCACATACTACATATTCCAAAAATTACAGAGTAGGTCAGCAAGAAATATTAACATACTTGTCTTTTTTTTTATTTATCCAATTTTCCAATCAATATTACAAAGTAATAAAGAATCAAGCAAACTACAAATCATACAAGGTAATACATTATAAAAAGAAAAAGTACAAGCCCACATCATGGGAAAGTGAAACCCAGATAAATAAAAAAACACTGATTATAACAATCATAACAAGATACTACCCAATTTTAAATCCCAATCTTACTAGCTAACCAAACTTAAATGGACCCCAATAACTAAGACAATCAACCACATTTCAAAAATTCTTCCAATTGAAGGGGCTCATAAAACACATATGAAGCCTTCCCTACAGTAACCAAACATTTGCAGGGGAATTTCAAAAAGAAAGTTGCACCAATTAGAAGAACCCGAGGCTTCAGGGCCAAGAAACCCTTACGCCTAAGCTGCGTCTGTTTGGTTACATCGGGAAAGATTTATTTTCTGCCCATAAAATAATTCATTCTTTTTAGAAAAGAACAATTTCAATATTAGATTCTTATCACTCTCAGAATGAAAAGAGACTAATAAGGTCGCTCTAACAGAAATTTCATCTAAAGATGATTCAATAAGGTATCCAGTGACACTAGGGCGTCCACCTCCCCCTCCCCACTAATAACTTTTACAACTAGGACGATAGTATATATTGTTAAAAACAAGAGTAGCAGAATCTTGATACCCCAATATCTCCTTTAAATATTTACAAAAAAAGAATATCAAGAGAAAAATAATGTGTTTTAGGAAAATTGAGGTACCTAAGATTCTTAGCTCTAAGACTATGTTCCAATTGTTCGTGCTGACGATGCAGCCCCAAACTATCTTTTATAGAGGAAGCGAGCGCTCCCTGTACAGTGGAGACCTGAGCCTCAATTTTCAAACGAGAATCAACAGAATTCAAACAAATATCATGATGAGCAAGCTTATCAACAGTCTCTTGAGTAAAAGCAGTAAACTGGGGCATAATCAAAGATAAAGAAGCATCAATACGTGTTAACAGGCTCCATATATCTGTTAAAGAAACCTTCCGCTGAGAATCTTGAGCAGAGAGGCCCAAAGAGTTAGATGAAATTTTTGGAACCTCTCTAACTTGAACAACTCGGGGAAGAGGAACATCTCCTGCCCGAGGGCTCACTTCAGGAGAGGAAACCTGCTCTAGTGGAAAAACAGGGGGGGGGGGGGGAAGATCTCCCAACCAATTTAGGTGAGGAGGTCGACACACCTGTAATCTCATCGTTGGATAGCGGGGGAGGGATATCGCCCCCCCCCTCTATTTTAGAGGAGCTAACAGAAGAGGCAGAGGCAAAGATACATTTCCAAACTCACTAGCAATCAGTACAACGTGTCTGTCCATAGGACCTACTGCTTTCACAGTCTTAGATGGGTTCATTGTACTCACGCCAACCACTCTCTTCTTCCGCTTGCCCATGCCACAGCGTACTCCAATCCAAAGCTGCTCAGTGCTCCAAAGGGGCTCAAAAGGGGCAGTACCTGCCCCTTTAAACATGCTCGCGGCCGCGTCCCGCAGCACAAGCTGGACTTTTAAACCCCTCCTGATGACGCTGGGTGACGTGGCAGGTTAACGAGAAGCAACCAGGGCACAGGCAGCCTTACGTGCGAGCACAGATAGTCCGGGTAAGTCCCGCAGCTCCAGGCACACTCTCCCACAACATACTTGTCTAAATTTTCCCATCTGCAATCATTTTTACTACACAGATTCTTCTCAGCAATTATTCCTTCATACTTTGGCCACATGCACACCAGTAATCCTAAATTGGTGTTAATCAATTCTAATAAAGCAAGGGAACAGTAGCCCAATGAATCTTTCAATAGAAAAGTAGGAATTGTGCCTGGAGCCAACTATGGGAACTCCCTAAAAGATACAAGGCCCCGATATTCAGCACCGGCGGCTAGTGTTCCTACAGCGGCTATCTGCTGGTGCTGAACTTTAAACATAGATATTCAATGCCGGGGGTCATATCCAGGCTCCAGCATTGAACATCTGGATTGCCCGGATTGCCACAAAGCTAACAGGGCAGCAGTGATATTCAACCTAATTGCACGATTAGCTTCTGTCGCGAAAGTTAGGCCACTGTTTCCTGCACCTGATGCTTGCCATGTGTCGCTAACCGCACAGCGGCAGGTGCTACCACAGATCATCCCCTAGCACCCCCTAATGCTAACCAGTTAGCATCGGGGGGGGGGGGATGGAGCATGGAGCGGAAGCCCCCATGGATATTCAGTGGCAGTAACTGTGTAAGTGCTGCTGAAAATCCCGCAATGGAAGGAATTAATCTCCAACTATATCATTAACGCCCTCTGCACATCCACCAAATGCAGCAAGGGATCCGTCCAAAAGGAAGGTAGTATGAGAGTCTGGTAAAGATGAAAGAGTGATAGCACCTTTAGGAGAAAAGATGGAATAGTCTGCAAGGAGACAGACACTGTCAAGATGACTAGAAAAGGCTCCCTGCAGGAAAAGGCCTGCAGCTCCAACACCCACCTAGCAGAGACAGTAGCAAACAAGAAAACCACTTTGAGGATGAGATCCTTGAGAGAGAGGTCTTATGAATGAGCTCAAAAGGGGGACCTTTCAGAGCCTTCAACACCAGAGAGAGACTCCACTAAGGTACAATCGAGTACAATGGAGGATGGATATACTTCACCCCTCTGAGGAAATGGGAGATGTCAGAGTGTGCTGCTAAAGACATCCCTGAACTCAGCCCTGGTAGCATACTAGGGCCGCAACCTGAACCTTCAGAAAGTTTAGTGCCAAGCCTTGGTCGAATCCAGACTGCAAGAAGGACAGAACGAAGATGATTATTTAACAATTTTTATATACTGCCTTATCATAGAATCAAAGCGGTTTACATTATAACTCACACATTTACATGATTCTTGCCTTTGTGGCCTCCAGGGCTTGAGAGGAACACTACCTCTCAAAGACCCACCAGACTTTCACACAGACTAAAGTAGAGGCCTTCTGAGCCCTGAGCAGTTTAATCATTACTGCTCAGACTAGCCCTTCTTGGGCAGCCTGCTCCTCTCAAAGGCCAGGCAGTAAGTGAGAAAGGAATGGGATTCTCTATCATCAGGAGGTTCCTGTCACAGAAAGCCTTTCTCTTGAGGAAGAAGGAGAGGAGATCCGGCCAACAGATTCAAGATATCAGTGTATCTTGGCCTGCATGGCTAGTTTGGTGACACCAGAATCACTAGGTCCATGTGAGATTGAATTCTGCAAAGATGACGGCTCACCAAAGGCCACAGGAGGAGACATAAAGAAGGGCTTCCTGCGACCACTCCTGAAAGCATTGTTACTCACCTATAGCAGGTGTTCTTAGTGAACAGCAGGAAAAAAAGTCCTCACGTATGGTGACGTCACTGACAGAGCCCTTCACGGAACGCTTCCCAGCTTCCAAAGGAAGCCTTTGGGAGGTACACCGTGCATGTTTGCCTGCCTTCCAGTCTGTCATGGCACCATCTTCTCCAGTCTAACAACAGCAGGAGCCAGAAAAGCAACTCCTCGGGGAGGTGGGAAGGTTGTGAGGACTTATTTCTGCTGTACACAGAGAACATCTGCTACAGACGAGTAACTATGCTTTTTCTGTGAACAAGCAGGAAGGTGGTTCTCACTTATGGGACTCCCAAGCTATAGGCTTCCGGAACCAGAGGAGAACACAGCCCAACAGAGCACCGAACTGGAGAAGCCAGAAAGAACAGGAAGGACTCATCAGACCCAGGATCCTCAGCAGACATCAATCTGAGGGGTTTTTAGCAAGTAGCCTGGACAGACAGAAGGACTGATGGGCAGGAGTTGACACTAAGATCCAAAGAGGTGCCGGAGTATGGCCTGGCCAAAATTGCTGTCCCGTCAGGAATCCCTATCCAGACAGTAAAGGGCTGCAAAAGTATGACCAAGGACCATGTAGCAGCCCTGCAGATTTTTTTCTGTGGAGACAGAGCGGAGGATGGACACCAACACGGCCATCACATGGACATTGTGAACCGTGATATGACTCTCAAGGCTCAACCCAGCCTGAGCATATGTGTAAGTGATGTAGTTCATAAGCCAGACAGATAGCGTGCACTTAAAGACAGCGGCGCACAGCTTTCTGGGGTCAAAGGAAACGAACAGCTGGGTGGACTGGCAGAACCACTTTGTACATTCAAGGTAGAAGACTAGAACCCCCTTGCAGGCCAAAAGTATGCAACACTGCCTCCTCCAGTTGGCGTGAGACTGGAGAAAGAAAGTCAGTAAGATTACTGACTGGTTGAGGTGGAACACAGAGACTACTTTTGGGAGAAAGCAGGGGTGCGTATGGACCACCCCCCTGTTCTGGTGAAACCTGATGTATGGAGGGTGAGCAACCAGAGCTTAGAGTTCACTGATGTGTTGCGCTGTCACCACCACCACAAAGAGGACCTTCCAGGTCAGGAATTTCAGAGGCATGAGTCCAGCGGCTCGAATGGGGGCCACATCGGCTGGGCGAGCACCACTTTGAGATCCTAAGCCACCATCGGGGACTTCAGCAGAGGCTTCAAGAGGAGCAGAACCCCCAGAGCCATGAAGGTATGCCCCTTTGGCACTAAGGTAAACTCGTACCGAATTGTACTTCAGACCGGAATTGGAAAGGTGCAGAAGGTACTCCAGCAGTTGGTCCATGGTGCAAGAGAAGGGGCCCAGAGCCCTGCCCATGCACCAGGTGGAAAAATGCTCCCACTTTAACACGTAGGCCTTGCTTGTCGAGTCCTAGCAGGATGCCAGAAGGATATTGGCGACACCCTCTGGAAGATTGAGCTCGGAGAGGACTACCTGCTAGGCAAACATGCCCTGAGGGCCAATGATCGGACACTAGGGTGCAGCAAGGTCCCGCCCTCCTGCAAGATGAGGTCCAGTGTGAAGCCCAGATGGAACGACGCCCTCTGCAAAAGCTGGAGCAGCAGGAACCATGGCTGCTGAGGCCTGAAGGGTGCGATGAGAATCATGGAGCCCCTGTTGGCCTGGAGCATCAGAAGGGTCTTCACGAGTGGTATTGGGGGGGGGGGGAGGAAGGCATCTGAGGCCAGGTGGTGGCTGACCAACCTAGAAGAGAAGAACCGAGCCACCTTGGCATTGTGCACCATGGCGAAGAGGTCCACCACCGGAATGCCCCACTCCTGAAAGATCTGGTACACCACCATACTCTTGAGGACCCACTCATGTGGTTGAAGCACCCAGCTGAGCTGATAAGCCAGGCCGTTGAGTTCGCCAGGTAGATAAGTTGTCCTAAGGTCCATGCCATGGAGCAGGGCGAACCTACACAGGCAAACAGCCTCAGTACAGGGGATACGAGTCCATGCCTCCCTGTTTATTCACATAGAACATTGCTACCTGGTTGTCTGTTTTGAGTCAGGGCGCCCGTAAGGCACAAAGGGCATTCACTATGGTCCGGAGCTCAAGAAAGTTGATTTGATGCAGACTCTCCCGCTCAGACCAAAAGCCCTAGGAGCACAGGCCATCCAGGTGCATCCCCCAGCTGTCATAAGTGTTCTGCAGGGGGCTGCCAATTGGAATGGAAGGCCCCGCAGCAGAATAATGAGTGAGGCAATCAAAATTTGCAGATGACACAAAATTATTCAAAGTTGTTAAAACATAAGAGGATTATGAAAAATTGTACGAGGACCTTGATAAATTGGAAGACTGGACATCCAAACAGCAGATGAAATATTATGTGCACAAGTGCAAAGTTATGCACCTAGCAAAGAACAACCCAAACTATGGTTACACGATGCAAGGTTCCACATTAGGAACCACCACCCAGGAAAAACATTTAGATGTCATTGTAGATATCATAGAATCATTGTAGATAATACGATGAAACCTTCTGCCCCAGTATGCAGCAGCAGCCAAGAAAGCAAATAGAATGCTAGGAATCATATGGAAAGGAATGGAGAATAAAACCAAGGAAATTATAATGCCTCTGTATTATTCCATGGTGCGACTGCACCTTGAATATTGTGTGCAGTTCTGGTCGCTACATCTTTAAATGGATATAGCATAATTAGAAAAGGTACACAGAACCACCACCAAAATGGCAAAGGGGATGGAAGGATACCCCTATGAGGAAAGGCTCAAAAGATTAGGATTCTTCAATTTGGAAAAGAGACGGCTGAGGGGAGATATGATAGGAGGTCTATGAATTAATGAAGGGAGTGGAATGGGTAAATATAGATTGGTTGTTTGCACCATCAAAAAGTAGAGGCTCTAGATTAATTATGGTTCTGAAATTAATTAATCTTGAGGTGAACAAAGTCCCTTAAACTTATTAGGTATAGTTGTATTGGTAGACGTATTCACAACAACTTTGAGTAAAGAACGTATTATCTAAACAAAACCTTAAAACTAAGCGGTAGACAGCAGCCTAAGTGAATTTGACCACCTCTTTACCTTTAATAGGTTTAAGAGCCTATAAATCTAATATTATGCATGGGGTGGGTGGGAGGGAAAATACTTAGTAAATGCTTGCTTGCTAAACAGTGCCCCGACCTGTGCTTCTAAGGTGATCTCTTAATTTCCTGGGTGATTCACACAGCCCCTGGTTTGTTAGAGGGAGCCTTTCAAATTTCCCCTTTGATCTGTCACTTGGCTTTAACACCTATTTAAAACAATTTCACAGGTCTCTTGCCTCCTAACTGGAAGGTCTCTAGAAACAATTTATTTCTACTCAAAGAATATTTACCCTAATCCACCTTCTATGTTACGCTATACTCTGATTTGATTTAAATGAAAAGCTCTCTAATGGGGCTAAGCCCGACTGACTTAATAAAAACACTTCATTCTAAAATAGAGATTTATCAGCTTTAGCCCAAAGAATTCCCTTTTCCCCCCAAGATTTAGAGAATCTCCCAGCAGGTAGATACTTACAAATGCAGATTTCTATCCAGCAGTAGCAGTCCCTTTTGGTGCAAGGTGCTGTGGTCAGGCCAAAGGGAAGTGCACAAATCATATAAACTGCTGATGGGGTTCCCAGACGGGAATGTGGAAGTATGGTTTGGCAAGTTCCAGGAAGGATAGAAATTCTCCTTGCCAGACCAATGCAATGACTGATCTAATGGTCTCCATTAAGAAGTGAGGCACTCTAAGCCGGGTATTGACTGCCTTCAGGGTCCAGAAAGCCACTCTTCTTGGGTACCACAAAGTAGAAGGAGTAACGACTGTGTCTTTGCTCTACAGAAGCATGGGTACAATAGCCTGCAACTGCAGGAAATGCTACAAGTGTTTCCTCAATCACCACCCACTTGAGTGGGGACCCACAGAGAGAGTCCAAAAAGGCATCCCAAAGAGGCTCTGCAAACTCCAGTACATAACCTTGATTAAGCTGCTAGTGTAGCTGGGTTTAAAAAAAGGTTTGGACATGTTCCTGGAGGAAAGGTCCATACATCATTATTAAAAGAGACCCAGGATATCACTGCTTGACCCAATACAAGCATTGAGGAACCTGTGTCTTTTGGGGAGTCTGCTAGGTACTTATGACCTAGATTGGCCACTGCTGGAAACAGGTTACTGGGCTTGATGGACCTTGGTCTGACCCAGTATGACATATCTTATGTTCTTATGTTCTAAGGACGCTAGGATCAATTGGTCTAACATGATATGGGTCCATTCTGAGTCAAACACTGCAGGTGCCCTGCCCCCTCCCAGCTATATCTTGAAAGGTACCTACCATATCTCATCACGGAGGCTTGATGGCTCCTGAGGGAGCTGCTGCTGCTGAATCCAAAGAGCGTTGGGAGCCAGAAGGCTGACTCTTTTAGATTTAGACCCATGAGAGTAGTACACTCTGTATGGTTCTTGGGGATGCCGTGAAATGGTTAGGCGTCCAGGCAGAGTCCTCTGAGAGGCACTCCAGGAATTCCTGGGCTTATCCTACCAAAGCCTTTGTGAAAGACCTCTGTGAGGGTAGTCTACAAACTTCTCCAGATCCACCCCAGGCAAAATCTGGAAGCAGCATCCACAGCCCAATTGTCGAGATAGAGGCACCACCTAGCCACTACTGCTGTCACTGCCACAGACTTTGAGGAAATCCTCATCAAGCTGTACATAGCATCAGCTATGCAAAAAGCTTCAGACTCTAGTCTCACCACCTTGGGGCTCTCTGGCATCTGCTGGACTCAGTGTAAAAAGGGCTCTGGCCACCAAGCCTGCACATAGAGTCACCCGAGTGCCCAAAGTCAAATGTTGTAAAGGCATTTTTGAAGAGTGCTTCCACTCTCCTATTATAGGACTCTTTTACTGTAGCACCCCCTTCCACTGGGATGGTCATGCGCTTTGTCACTGCCAAGAGCATGGCATCCACCTGAGGAAGCCCAAAAAGCTGATCCAGCTTGCTCTGAGGTAGAGGGTATAGCTGGGTGAGGGCTATTTCTGATATCCCTAACTAAGAGACTACAAGCTGGCACCTAGGCTCTGGAAGGGGGAAAAACCAGGATGGATGCCCGAGATCCCGAAAATAGGATACACTTGGGAGGCATGTTCCACAATGCACAAGGCCGCCATAGCATCCTAAATGAGCTTGGAGAGGCATCACTAGCAGCCCAGACTGTGGATAGGATCCAGGCTGCTATTGTCACAGGAAGGAAGGGGGTGAGCCAGAGGAATAGCCTGTGTTGTACAAGTGAAGATGAGACGTGGTGGAAATGAGAGAGGGATAAATGGAAGTGGGGGGGCTGCTATCACCACCTATAAGAACTTCACATGATGAAGGGCAGAGCCGATACTATTTGGGGGGGGGGGAGAAGGTGGTGAAAACGCTTGCCGTATAAGCTCATGAGTAGCAGGTAGCAGCAAAACACCAGAAGCGAGTGTGAAGAGCAAAGTCGGGAGTATTTCTGTTTCTGTGTCTTTCCCTGGGGTCCCGCTGTCATACTAATAGAATTCCCCGTTGAAAATTTCATCTGGAAAAGTCACTATTACAATGTTGGGCATTAAGTGGAAGGATGTTTTCAGTCTGGGGATTTTACCCAGGTAACTAATTAGCTGGCCAAATTCCTTTCAAATATGTTCTAACACTACCTCCAACCATCAGTTTCCTTTCAGAGGCACCAAAGAAAGCTAAAGGTCATTTTCTGTTATTTCTTCCATTTAAGAAGCCTTTTTAACACTTAAATTGTTAGTTTTCTTACTTCTTACACATTGCCTGTAAATCTCATTGGCTTTTAATCTCACTCATTGAGACAGTTTACGCTTGACATATCTGGTTTGTACCTAAGGTCATGTGGGGATGCCTCAGACGTACTCACTTACCTAGTTGTCAGCTCACTGCTCTAACCATTAGGCCACTCCATTCAAAGTACCTGCTTGCACATTCACGACCTGTTACTGCCACCATACCCAGAACTAGGCCCTGTAGTTTCCTCTGTGCCACTTCTGGAGAGGTGAAATGTTAGCAGGTGGGGGCAGAGAGAGGCAGGGAAAGAGTGAACAAGACTCAGTTGGGGCCAGGGGTGTTCAGAAAAGACATAAATGGAGGACCCATGGTAGAAGCCCACAAATGTATGTTTGTCTAGGATCCAATATAGTGTTAATCCGGCTGTGGCAATGCAGCAGTGGTACCCTGTGGTTAAACACTAAAACTATAAGAAATGTAAATAAAATAAATAAAACCTATACTTTGAAATCTTGTCAGTGGCATCTAATGGTTTCATCTATTATCACATGTCAATGGTTTCATCTATTATCACTTTCAAAAGCAAAAGAATGTTTGGGTATTGCCCCTTTCAAGTCACCCCTCCTTTCTCTCCTTCAAGTCAAAGACACACACAGACAATACAGCTACACATATACAGACACGCAGACAGATTGCAAAGAATTCCATGAGCTTTGCTCCTCATGCTTTTCCCACTCGTTTGATGCAAACAGGCAGCGGCTCTGAGGATTTACCAAGTCCTGACTCTTTGGGAAACACAGGCACTACAACAAACTTGCAGTGAAAATCAGTCTGCATTATGAAAATGAACCAAAAAGTACTTTCTACATCTCCTTCAAACTCATTCTGTAACAAGTTAGAACTTAGAATTACATACAATCAGTTCTCTGTATTTCTTCTTTAGGGACTGATGCCGTTCCCGAAGCTGGTTGGCCATAAGTTTGTATTGGTCCCTTTCCTGCTGACATGTGTCGAGTTCCTTAGACAGAATCAGCAGAGCTTCCTTTTTACTCTCCAGCTTCCTCTTACACACAAGATACTGCCAAAAACAGAAAGGTAATATAATTACACAGACGTAACATATTACAGAAAGGTGTGACATTCTTAGAACGGCAATATCCAACATGTCAATAGGGTGTCATATTTTAGGTCTTTCAATTAAATATTTCACAATACTGTGAAGAGGATCTGAGAAAAATAAATTCAACCTGCCACCTGCTGACCTTTGAAACTCCTGCTCGATTTCCACATCAGCTTGTAATGTGGATTATAAAGAACATCAGCACTGCCATACTACCTGAATTCAAATCCATGCAGTGACCACATTTCAGTATACTTTGAGGCTTTTTTAGAAGATAATTTTAATAAAGCCCTTTTGATATGTTAGTCATGTATAAAACAAACTTATGGCACTAATAACATTGCCTAGGGATAGGGCCAGCACAAGCAGATGAGGTGCCTTAGCCGAATGTCATTCTTTGTGCCCCCCCTCAGCTCCTGCTGCTTCTCCCGCCCTCCCCCGCACACTGCCCGCCATTGCCACTGCAGCTGTCCCTCTCCGGGACCTTCAGCAATCATCAAAACAGCCCCACAGCAAAACTCCAGTACTACGAAGTTGTTTCTGTTCCACTCTCCGCAGAGACCAGTTGCCAATTTCCTGTTTGTCTGTGAGACAATGCCTACTTTTAAATAATTTGTAAATAAATGTTCCCAGAGGCACAGTTTGGGCAGCGCTGGGCAGTTGCAACGTATGTGCATATTTCACAAAACACTCAAGTACATGCATAAAGCACCTTTAGAGCAGGTGTAAATTTTGTGTGAGAGAATTTGTGCACTACTGAGGGTCATCATAGGAACCTATTCTGTAAAAGGCACATAGGCACCTATGTTGACATTATAAGCACCTTTTTTGACATTTTACATTAAGCACCCTGTTATGAAATTACTCCCTAATAGTCAACTTTTCCTGGGAGAAACAACTCATTTGTAAGAAACATCTCTCCAGGCTCACATCCTGGAGATGAATGCCTGGTTGCACAGATGGTGCCATCAAGAGTGTTTTGGCTTCCTGGCCCATGGAATGATTTTCTAAGGGCTGCTGAGTATAGAAGGCAGCCACTTGTTGAAGAAGAGGAGAAGTGTCTTCCGCAACAGAGTGGCTAACTATTATGGTTTATAATGAGAAGGGATTTAAACTAGGATTGTTGGGGATGGGTGAACAAAGCCCTCAGATAAGTAAAACATTAAAAATAGTATAGAAAAGGGAAGAAAGGGCAACATCTGGAGAGTTGTGAATACTAATGCTCATAGTATGCAAAATAAAGTTGCAGATTTATAAGCTGTAATGGACAATGCTGACTTGCATATAGTCAAAATTAGGGGAAAAAAAAAAAGCTAAAAAGGGAATTATTTCAAGCAATAACACAAACAGGAAATTCCCAAACTATAACAGTTTTACTTACTTGAGTGGATTAAGTATGTTAGAGGAAACTCATAAAATTATAAGGACCTCAAATTGCAACAGAGCATAACCAGGTCGAACCCGATCCTCTAGCATAGTAGCCTCAAGGGCCCAAACTAGTTTGCTCTGTATTCTTTCTTTCTTTATTAAATCAGTTGACATGTTGCCTTAGGCAACAAGGCAGACTAGTATACAATTTGTTTTATAAAAACGGCTGTATAGAAGAGAAGAAAGGAATGCCTTACTGAAAGGACAGTTTAGAACAGTGGAGGGCAAATAGGCTTGCAAGTGGTTAGCTAGACAGTTGAGGGAGACAGGTCAAAAGCAAACTGGAAAAGATGAATTTTAAGCATGGATTTGATCCGGGGAAATGAGAGCTCTGAGCGTAGGGTGGTGGGTAAAGAATTCCATAAAGCAGGGGCCAGGAAAAAGGCGGCGGAATGTCACGTTTGCTCCAGGTGCACTTGGGCGACTGAAGGAAATGCAAGTTGATGGGTGTGTAGTGACCTAAGTAGACGGTGAGGAGAACGAAACAGACCTCTTCCAGGTAAGTATTGTGGGTTCCTGTGTGGATTGCCCAATGGGCATCATAGGTCCATATTTTCTAACTTTTCCTAAAAACTCAACAAAAAATTTTAAATAGTGAATCGTGCACAAAAATAGTAAAACATAAATGCATGACTCAAAAACTGAACACAATATTCTGTTTCAATAAGAAATACACTGTTACTTATCTGCATCAGGGGACCCTAACATTCTGTGGAGAATTCACTAAAAAATCCACTGAACATACAGTCAAAATCTAGCCGGCTGAATGCTCTTCAGACTACTAAAGATTTTTCAATAGAAATATGGCAAAACCGGTGGTCACACGGTCTGGACAGCCTATCAGAATAAAGAGAACTAATCAACCATCTAATTCAACCCTTGTGGTTCAACAGATCCCAGTCGATACATCCAAGTGTGTTTGCGGATTGCAAGTTGTTTCACAAAATTACCACCCCGCCAGGTACGCGGTAGATATATTCAAGAACACACCAATGAATATTAGCAAGTGAATGCTGATATTGTATCCAATGTGTTACTAATGGGACAGTCTCTGATTTAGTATTAATCCGATTCTTAGATTCTGTTAATCGTACACAGATTCTTTGCATTGTCTGTCCCACATAGATTAAAGAGCAGGGGCATATAATCATGTATATCACTCCGGCAGTATCACAGGTCATTCGGTAATTCAATGAATAAACTTTTCCATTAGAATGGGTCCAACATGGGCCAGTCAGGGCAGAGGAGAACCAAGTGCAATTATCACAGGAGTAATGACCAGCATGTTCAATAGCCTTTCTCTCCCTCTGCCCCTCAAAGTAAGTGAGCATGTCACCTAGATTCTTACCCCACTTAAAAGCCACTCGAAGAGACACAGCAAAACCGATATGCAAACCTAACATAGCCCAATGTTGTCAAATTACCTTTACAACCTTGTGAACACCAGCAGTATAAGGTAACACACAGACCATAGAATCTTCAGATTCAGGCTGTTTATATTGTAAAAGCAAATCATGTTGGGCATATTTAGCCCTCAAAAAAAGCACATTTTACATCCAACTTGTGATACTGCAGAAGTGTTAGATTAAAGAGCAGGGGCATATCATGTATATGTGGGATGAACAATGCAAAGAATCAGTATACAACTAACAGAACCTAAGAGTCGGATTAATACTAAATCAGAGACTGTCCCATTAATAACACATTGGATACAAGATCATCCCTCCCCATGCCTTTGTTTAGGGGTGTACCCACCACTCTGTGCAGGTCATCCCTATTTGTTGAGATATAAGAGATAGTTAAGCTTATTTTGATGTTATTCTGTTGCTATAAAGGGATTCACTGCGTCGGTCCCATGCCATTTTGAATTCTGTCACTGTATTTGACCCCATAACTTCCATCGGCAGGGCATTCCAAGCATCCACCACTCTTTCAGTGAAAAAGTATTTCTTGACGTTACCTTTCAGTGTACCCCCTTGCAGCTTCATGTTATACCTTCTAGTTTTACAGCTCTGTCTTTGAAAAAGGTGTTTGTTCATTAATACTCAAGTATTTAAAGGTCTGTATCATATCTCCCCTGCCCCTCCCTATCATCTACCATATACATATTTAGGTATTCAAGTCACTTCTCATATGTCTTCTGGTGCAGGCTCCAAATCATTTTGGTTGCCTTCCTCTGAAGAGAGTTTCCAGTCTTTTTATATCCTTTGTGAGATATGGTCTCCAAAACTAAACACAATATTCCAAGTGAGGCTTCAATAGCAACTTGTACAGTGGCATTACTACCTCCTTCTTTCTGCTGGTAATTCCTCTCTGTATGCAATCCAGCATTCTTCTGGCTTTGGCCACTGCCTTGTCACACTATTTCGCCACATTGAAATCCTCAAACAATCACTCCGAGGTCCTTCTCCTGGTCCATGCACACCAGCCTCTTGCCCCGTATTGCATACAATTCCCTTGGATTTCTGCATTCCAAGTGCATGACATTGCACTTACAAATACATTGAACAGTACCAGTCCCAGGACAGATCGCTGAGGCGCGTCACCAATCACTTTCCTTTCATACGAGTGAGTTCCATTTACCGTCACCTTCTGTTATCTGTCAGTCAACCAATTTCTGATCCAGTTCACTACCTTGGGACCTGTCCCCAGGCTGTTCAGTTTATTGATAAGCCTCCTATGAGGAACAGTATCAAAGGCTTTGCTGAAATGTAGATTAGATCAAGGGCATGCGATGGATGTGATCTAGTTCTCTGGTCACCCAGTCAAAGAACTCAATCAGATTTGTTTGGCACGATTGTCCTTTGGTAAAACCATGTTGCCTTGGATCATACAACCTATTGGTTTTGAGAAAGTCCACTATTCTCTCTTTCAGGAGTGCCTCCATTACTTTTCCTGCCACTGAAGTAAGGCTTACTGGCCTGTAGTTTGTCACTTCTTCACTATTCCCACTTTTGTGAAGAGGTACCACATCAGCCCTTCTCCAGTCCTGTGGAACCTTTCCTGTCTCCAAGGATCTATTAAAAACATCCTTTAAAGGTCTGCCAGAGCCTCTCTGAGCTCTTTCAGTATCCTGGTCAAATGGCCTTATCCATTTTCAGTTTTGCAAGCTGTTCAAACACATCAACTTCTGTGAATGGAAACACATCATCTTCTACAAATGGTGTATCTACTCCATTCTCATTTGTATATTTGTCAATCACAGGTGGTCCTTCTCCAGGATTTTCTTTAGCAAAAGCAGACGTATTTGTTTAGCATTTTCACTTTTTCAATATCATGTTCCACAAATCTGTTCTTGGCACTTTTGGGTCTTGGAATTCCACCTCTGACCTTCCTCTTCTCTCGAATATACCTGAAAAATGTTGTCACCATGCTTCACATCTTTAGCAATCTTTTCTTCTGCCTTTGCTATCCTTATTTCTCTTTTTGCCTCTTTTAGCTTTATCCCATATTCTTTTCTGTGTTCCTCTGTTTGCGAACTTCTGAATTTTATGAAAGCTGTGGTTTTTGCATTTATTTGTGCAGCCACTTCTTTGGAAAACTATATAGGACTTCCTGTTTTTATTTACTTTACATACATATGTGTTTGTTGCCCCTTTTATCGCCTCCTTTAGTTTAGCCCACTGCAATTCCACTTCCCTTACCTCCTCCCACCCTGCCAACTCCTCCTTCAGGCACTTAGCCATCTTCCTGAAGTCAGCGTTTCTGAAATCTAGGACTTTGAGCTTGTTGTGATTGGACTCTGCCTTGGCTTTATCTCAGACCACACCATGTGATGATCGCTGCTGCTCATGGGGGTACTCACCCGGACATTCGACACGCTATCTCCGTTAAGGAGTACAAAATCCAGCATCGAACTTTCCCTGGTCAGTTCAATCACTATTTGTCTAAGCAGTGCATCTCGGAAGGTATCCACAATTTTTTTTACTTCTTTACAGATTTGCAGAAGGAATATACCAATTCACATCAGGTAGATCACTTCCCCCTTCATGGCTATCTTTGCAATATCAATAATCAAGTCTCTATTCATTTCCGCGGTTTGAGTTGGAGGGCTGTAGACTACACCAGTATGGATGATAGCGCCATCTCCTACTTCCAATACAGTCCCCACGTCCCCTGCATTTCAGCAGCTTTAATATTGCTTTTGACATATAGAGCTACTTCTCCTTTTCTACCTTCTCTCTCTTCTATTTTATTTATTTTTATTTATTTATTTATTTATTTAGTGTACACTTGTATCCCGCTACTTCCAGCGATCAGCAGCAGCTTTCTATACATAGTGGTGCGGCTGTACAGGCCGGATTTGGAACATACAGTGTGATTTCAGGGGTGGGTAAAAAGCATCAAACGGTCACATATTTACATTTGATTGTATCAGAGGAGACTTTACATATATACATTTGATTGTTTGGGAGGAGGCTTTACATATATACATGTACACATATATTACATATTACAAGAAGCGTTTCATACTACTGTGTGTTATTTAGGCTGGCAAGGTGCCCGAATAGAGTAACACTCTGACTAGGTTAGGTTGTAATGGGTCTGAAAGAAGTGAGTCTTCAGCTTCTTCCTGAAGTCCTTCAAGTCCTTGTTTGCTCGCAGTTCATGGGGCAGTTGGTTCCAGAGTATTGGTGCAATAAATGAGAACGCTCTGTTGGTGGTGTTTGCGTTGCAATTTCTCAGGCTACTCGGGACATGAAGGGTGTTGCTATTTACTGTTCTCCTGCTTCTGATGATTGGTTGATCGGATATTAAGGTGTTGAGGTATGAGGGTGCTACATTATGAACGAGCTTGAACGTGGTTACTAAGAGCTTATATTGGACGCGGGCCTTGATGGGGAGCCAATGAAGCTCAATTAGTACTGGAATGATGTGTTCGGTTAGGCCTTTTTTCATGATAATTCTGGCAGCTACGTTTTGTGCTAGTTGAAGTATGTTAAGGGTTTTTTTGGGCAGACCTTGTAGTATAGTGTTGCAGTAATCCAGGTGGGGAATGATGAGGGTTTGTGCCACTGTCCTGAAGTCGGAGTGGTCAATAATATTCCGTAGCGGTTGCAGGATTCTTAATTTGTGGAAGATGGCCCGATTGGTGATTTGGAGGTGCTTTTCCATATTTAAGTTGCTGTCCAGCATTACGCCTAGGTATTTTATTTCAGGCTTTGTGGTATAGACATTATTGTTCATGGTGACCGTTGGTGGTGGGTTGAAGTCAGGTTTTCTGGAAATGCACATCACTTCTGTTTTTTTATGGTTTATTGACATATTATTCTGTTGTAGCCAGTGTTGTAGTTCACTTAGGCATTTTGAGAGCTGATTGAGGTTGGGGTTCTAAATAAATTATAGCCAGCTATGGCTATATCCCATTCATGTGACTCATTAAACCATGTTTCTGCAATGACCACAATGTCCAAGTCCATTAGGGCTTCAAGGTCAGGAACTTTGCTGGCGAGGCTTTGAGCATTTGTGCTCATTGCTTTCCAGCATTTGTTGATTGGCTTGCCTGTGTTCTGCATGGATTTTGTTCTACATGCTTCTTCCCACTTGCCATTGGTGTGTTGATTAATAGTGTGGCTGTTTCCAATGTTATTATGTTTTTGCTGGAAGTGACGTCCTGAACTTGATATTCTCCATCCATCACTCCTTTTCCCTAGTTTAAATGCCTGTCCACATGTCTGAATTTTTCACTTAGGATCCTTTTCCCTGAGACAGAAAGATGTAGTCCATCAACACAATATAGCCTCTAGTTGTTCCATCTATTTCCCCAGTCGCCTATAATCTAAATCCTTCTTGTTTGCAACAGGTTTGGAGCCATGTATTAAATGCAGCCTTTCTACTCCCTTACCAAGAACAGGTTTAAGTTTCTCTCCCAGAATATGGAAGTCCCTTTGAACTGCAGAGGAACTGTTTCAAGCCAGGTCATTTGTAACCAAGTGGATGACAACATCAGTTTTGGAGTGCTCACTTTCTGCACTAACTATGCTAACAATTTAGTTCATATTCCTGCTGGCTGAAGAGCCTGGGAGGCATTTGACCATCTTCTCTTCTTTATACTGTATTCTCAAGTTGGTGCCTCTGATGATGGAATCTCCAAGTAGTAGTAGTTTCCTGTTTAGTGATTTTCTTATCATATTTGGTGCATTATCAGTAGATTGGGCATTAACCTTCTCATTTAAGGGCACTTCAGTTTCCACTAATTGGGCACTCTTATTTTCCAAAGCAGAGGAGGAGTTATGCAGGAATCTCTTTTGATGCAGAGGGTGTCTTCTTGCTACAGGTCGCAACTTATCAGAGCCCACTTTGATCCATTTGTTCCTTAGCTGTTTGATTCTTTGTGGGAACAATGGTGGATTTTATTTCAATTTGTACCCTAGAGGAGGAGTGTTTGATTGCAGCTAATTCTTCCTTTAATAGAATCAATTCTTTATGCATGGCAGATAACTTGAGACATATAGAACAAACTCTTAGGCTCCAAATGATTCTTCTTAGAATCAAGGATCCACAGCTATTGCATTGACTACACAACATGCTGATTAAGATGGTTGTAAAGCAGTTCTAGGAAAAGGAGAAAAGGTGGGAGTTACACCTAATTGGAGGACAGATGTCAATCTATGTGATGACTATATAGGCAATGCAAACCTGTGGTGGGTGAGGGGTAAGGTGAGCAGGAATTTAAGTGTCCCTGGCCAGTAGACCTTCTATAAACTGAGGGCACACTCAGATTTCTGATTTTAAAAAGCTATGCAAGGAATGTAGGCAAGCTAAGTTTTCCTAAACTTATAACCAAAATTTAGGTTGTTTTTCACTAGACTACAGATCAAAGTGGCTATGAAAAGATAAAATTTGATAGAGACAGAAAGATAGGAGGAGCAAGGTTTGTTTGTTTGTTTGTTTTGGTTCTTTTGTGTTTATTCTCCTCCCTTTGAGAAGTTACCCTAATACACAACGTGCCTAAAAAGTATTATAAGAGAATAAAACAGGTAACAAACAGGCAAGGAAAATTTATATCAAAACCAGCCAAATAGTAAAGTTAGAAAGCTTAGCTTTGTAGCATCTCTTGAAGTTGTGATGTCTTCTCTTACTAATCTGCTATGTTTTTTTGAAGATGTGAATAAAAACAGGTGGACAAAGGTAAGCCAGCTGATACAGTATCTAGATTTTCAGAAAGCCCTGACAAGGGCCCTCATGAGAGACTTTTGGCAAAATTAAAAAGTCATAGGATAGGAGACAGTGTAGTATTGTGGATCAGGAACTGGTTAAAAGATAGAAAGTAGAGGGCAGGGCTAAATGGCCAATTTTCTCAATGGAGAAAAGTAAATAGTGAAGTACCCAGGGATCTGTGCTGGGTCCGCTGCTTTTTAACATATTCAAAAATGACCTGGAAATAGTAATGAGTGAGGTGATCAAATTTGCAGATGACACAAAATTATTCAACACAAGAGGATTAAGAAAAATTGCAAGAGGACCTTGATAAATTGGAAGACTGGCTGTCCAAATGGCAGATGGAACTTAAATGTTGACAAGAGCAAAGTTATGCAGCTAGGAAAGAACAACCCAAGCTATACTTACACTATGCAAAGTTCCACATTAGGAACCACCACCAAGGAAAAAGATATAGGCATCATCGTGGATAATACGTTGAAACCCTCCACCCAGTGTGCAACGGTGGCCAAGAAAGCAAATAGAATGTTAGGAATCATAAGGAAAGGAATGGAGAATAAAACCAAAGATATTATAAAATGCGTCTATATCATTTCATGGTGCAACCACACCTTGAATATTGTGTGCAATTCTGGTCATCATATCTTAAAAAGGATATAGCAAAATTTAAAAAGATACAGAGAAGGACCACCAAAATGGTAAAGGGGATGGAAGAATATCCCCTGTGAGGAAAGGCTTTAAAAGATTAAGGATCATCAATTTGGAAAAAAGATGGCTAAGGGGAGATATAATAGAGATCTATAAATTAATGAGTGGAGTGGAACAGGTAAACTTAGATTGGTTGTTTATGCTATCATAAAGAAGACCGACCAGGGGGCACACACAATGAAGATACATCTCACGAACTCCAGAAGGAAGCTCTCTTTGGCACGATGCAAGTACAGTCAAACCTCGGTTTTCGTATGCCCTGGTTTTCGTACGATTCGGTTTTCGTTGATTTTTTTCATCAAGATTGTGTTTCGGTTTTCGTACGTTGTCTCGGTTTTCGTACAGCATTTTACCCCCCCCCCCCCGTACCTGCCATGGATTAGCGTGAGCCAGCGATCTCCCACGGAGCTTGAGCCAGCGATTCTGCGGGACCTCTGGGGAGCCGAGGAGTTCAACGCTCCAGCGTGGCCTGCCCGAAACTGCTTCCTGCCCCGGACTCTCCCCCGATTGACGTCTGCCTGCTGCCTCTTCCCCTGCACATCCCTTGAACCGGGACAGGAGCTGGTGACCGAATCTGCTTCTCCTTGGCGGCCCAGTCTCCCGCCGGGGCCCCTGCCCTCCCGATTGGATTCTGGGTGTCCTGCAGGCCTGCACACGCGGCCTCTCCTTGAAACCTTGCAGTCTGCAGCTGCAGGCTCCTGCTGGCACAGCCCCACGCTGTTCTCTGACTCTCACCTGTGTCAGGCTGCTACCTTAGGGGGGCCGGAGGCAGCCTAAGACTCTCTGTCCCACTGTTTCTCAACTGCCTGCTGCTTGGCTGACACTGCCTCTCCACCTCTCCCGACACTGTGTATGCCAACAAAAGTCTTCAATAAAGGTAAAAGTGATGTTACATGCTCATTTATCCATTTCATTAGTCATTTATATGTATTTCTCATTGTTTTCTGTATGTAAAAAGATAGTTATTCTCTATAAAATGTATTTTTTGTCAATATTTTTGGGTGTCTGGAACGGATTAATTGAATTTACATTATTTCTTATGGGAAATCTTGCTTCGGTTTTAGTCCGTTTCGGTTATAGTCAGACTTTTTTGAACGGATTAATCATGAAAACCGAGGTTTGACTGTACTACACTGAGCATTAGCAGTAAATCTGAAAGATTAAAATCAAACTCCACATACCCTGGCTTAGAAGTGAAGTTCATGACTGTCATGGTATCTGCAAAATTAACATATTTGGAGAAAATGTTCCTGAAGATACAATGTAGCCCATTTAATATTACGGAGAGAAAATATATATATTTTTACTTGTGTGTAATCGAACTCTGGAGGGAGGAGTGGCTCAGTGGTTGGGACAGGTTACCTCAGGCCGGAAGGTCAGGGGTTCAATTCCCGCATGGGGACAAGCAACTTCAGGCCGGAGGGACTTGGGTCTCTAAGTCCCATGGCCACTCCTCGTGGCCTTGGGCAAGCCACTTAACCCTCCATTGCCTCAGGTACACTTAGATTGTAAGCCCTTCGGGGACAAGGGAATAAAATGTACCTGCTAGTATAGCACAGTTACTTACCTGTAACAGGTGATCTCTGGGAACAGCAGGAATAAATCTTCACATATGGGTATAGTTGATACCGACAGAGCCTGCGCGGGAACGCTCCCCAGCGTCCAGTAAGAAAGCTTTTGGGAGCATCCCACAGCGCCTGCGCGCTGCCTTCCCGCCTTTCCAAACCGCCTCTCTCCAGTTCGAGTTTTAAAGCTGAGACAAAGAGAGAGAGAGGAAAGGAAAGATAGATAGAGAGATACAACTCCTAGGGGAGGTGGGTGGGTTGTGAAGACTTATTCCTGCTGTTCCCAGAGATCACCTGTTACAGGTAAGTAACTGTGCTATCTCCAGGAACAAGCAAGAATGAGTCTTCACATATGGGGACTCCCTAGCTGCAGATGCCAGGGGAAGACCTCAGGTTGTGTGTCCTTGGAAAGGACTCTACCTCCTCCCATGGATCTCTGGCATCCAACCAGGGTAGGTGGGTAGGAGTTGATTAGGAACGGAACAGGTGTTTGAGAACAGCCTGACCAAACAAGGCATCCCGGTGGGAGTCCTTGTCCAAGCAGTAATGGGCTGTGAGGTATGAACCGAGGCCCAGGTGGCCACTCAACAGATTTGGTCAATGGACACAGAGTTTAGATGAGCCATTGAGGCTGCCATGGCTCCCACATTGTGAGCTGTGACATAGCCCTCCAGAGAAAGGTTTCTACTCTGGTAGGCGAAAGAAATACACTGAGCAATCCAGTTGGACAGTGTTCTTTTAGAGACTGGAAGTCCTAAATGAGAAGGATCAAAAGCAACAAAGAGTTGAGAAGACTTTCTATGTTGCTGTGTTCTTTGTAAGTAAAAAGCAAGAGCTCTCTTACAATCCAAGGTATGAAGATTCCTCTCTGCATTTGATGCATGAGGTCCTGGAAAAAAGACAGGTAAATATACCTCTTGGTTCAGATGAAAAGACGAGACCACTTTAGGCATAAAATGTGGATTGGTCCTGAGGACTACCTTATCATGATGGAACCTTGTATAAGGTGGATTAGCCACCAAAGCTTGCAACTCACTGATGCGGCGTGCTGAGGTGACTGCAATGAGAAAAATAACCTTCCAAGAAAGAAATTTCAAGGAGGTGGTGGCTAAAGGTTCAAAGGGTGGCTTCATGAGCTGGCCAAGAACCAGGTTTAAGTCCCATGCCACTGGAGGTGGTCTAATGGGAGGTTTAGTTAAAAGAAGGCCTCTCATGAATCTTGCTATAAGAGGATGAGAGGAAATAGGTTGTCCATTGAGAGGCTTGAGGGACGCTGCAATAGCACTCAAATGGACTCTTACTGAATTCATTTTCAGACCTGCATGGGATAGATGCAGGAGATACTCTAATAGAGAATTCAGAGGTATTGCAAGAGGGTTTAGACCCTTCTCTGAACACCAAATGGTAAATCCTTTCCATTTGAAAGCATAGGAACGTCTAGTAGAAGGTTTTCTAGAGGCATGAACAACATCTCTGACTTGCTGAGATGAAAATCTTGAAGGTCTAGGCCCTCAGCAACCAAGCCCTGAGATGGAGCGACTGGGGGTTTGGGTGCCACAAAGTTCCTTCTTCCTGGGACAGAAGGTCTGGTGCACAGCCCAAGACCAGGGAAGGAGCTTGAGAGAGATGCAGAAGTAGAGGGTACCACACTTGGCGTGGCCAATGTGGTGCTATGAGGATCATGGTCCCTTGATCTCTCTGAAGCTTGAATAGTGTCTTGAGAATTAGGGAAAGGCAGAAAGGAAGTCTTGACCCCAATGAAGGAGGAAGGCATCCTTGGCCTGAACTCCCTGACACGGAATTCTGGAACAGAACCGGGGAAGTTTGGCATTCCATGGACTTGCAAAGAGGTCTATGTCCGGGGTTCCCCAAATTCGAAAGATCCTGGCTACCTGGTCCATGTGGAGGGACCACTCGTGTGGAAGCAGAACTCGACTGAGTCTGTCCGCCCAAGAGTTTTGAACGCCTGAAAGATATACTGCCAGAAGAGGGATGTGATGCTCTCTGGCGAAGGCCCACAGTCGCAAAGCTTCGCTGCAAAGCGACAGAGCCAGTCCCGCCCTGCTTGTTTACATAGAACATGGCTACTTGGTTGTCCGTATGGATGAGGACTGTCCTGTAGCTGAGCAGGGAATGGAACACTGAGAGCTAAGAATATTGCTCTGAGTTCCAAGAGATTGATATGCAGAGAAGTCTCCTGTGGAGACCAGATGCCCTGGGTGGAGAGATCCTGCAGATGAGCTCCCCAACCCATTGGAGAAGCATCTGTTGTCAGAGTTGCTTGGGGTAGCGACTGCTGAAAAGGGGTCCCCAGCAACAGATTTGGAGGGGACTTCCACCACTGGAGAGACCAAAATAGGCGACTGGAGTTTGCTATTTTGTCTGACAGGCAACCTGATGCCTGAGTCCATTGGGTGGACAAAGTCCATTGAGCTGCCCTCATGTGAAGGTGAGCATATGGAACCACATGCACGGTGGATGCCATGTGGCCTAGTAGTTGTAACATCTCTCGAGCAGTTAAATGGGACTTTAACTGTATCTGGGAGGCTAACTGCACGAAGCGTAGGCAACGGGCCTGAGGAAGATAGGCCCTTGCAGTTGTGGTATCCAGCAAGGCCCCTATAAACTCCAAGGACTGAGTAGGGGTGAGATGGGATTTTGTGATGTTTATTACCAGTCCCAAATACTGAAGGACAAGCATTGTGCAGGTTAGAGAAATCTGGGCCTCTGACTGGGATGGAGCTCGAATGAGCCAGTCGTCCAGATATGGGAAAACGAATATTCCTAGAGTGCGTAGAAATGCAGCTACTACTGCCATGCATTTCGTGAACACCCTTGGTGCAGAGGCCAGACCGAAAGGAAGCACCCTGTATTGATAGTGCTTTCCTTGAAAAAGGAACCGAAGGAACCTTCTGTGTGTTGGATGGATGAGGACATGGGTGTACGCATCCTTGAGATCTAGAGAACAAAGCCAATCCTGACTCTGAAGGTATGGCAGCAGAGTGCCGAGAGAAATCATCTTGAATTTCTCTTTGAATAGAAACTTGTTCAATTCTCTGAGATCTAATATGGGTCTGTAGCCCCTTGTTTTCTTTGGAATAAGAAAATAAGGGGAGTAGAACCCTGAGCCCTGTTGAAGAAGGGGTACTTCCTCTATTGCCCCTTGGGCAAGAGGGTAGCAATCTCCTGACCCAGAAGGTTGAGGAGAGATGTTGGAGAATTGAACTGTCTCACCATGGTGTGGGGAGGAAGGTTTAAGAAATGAAGCTTGTACCCTTCCCTTATAATGGAGAGGGTCCATTGCTCTGCTATGATTTGCTCCCATCTGGGAGCAAAGTAAGCCAACCTTCCTGGAATGGTGAGGGGCTCTGGTTCTTCCAGAGCCAGAAAGGCTAAGTTCTCTAGTTGCAAGTCAAAGGCCCTGAGGAGGCTGAGGCTGCTGAGCCGTGGGAGGCCTGGCAGCCTTTGACTTGGCCTGTTAAGGTGGTTGCTGACGCTTTGCAGCAAAACAACCTGCATAAGATGCCTGCTGACCATAAGCAGGATAGTATCTTCCCTTTTTAGAAAAGGCTGTCTTTTTGAACAATCTTTTCTTAGCAGGAGCAGAAGTAGACTTTGAAAGTCGATCCAAAGCAGAGTTCTCAGCATCCATCTGAGTGGCCTTTGCTTTCCAATCCCTGCCAAAAAGGTTTGCACCTGTGCAAGGAAGATTTCCCAGTTCATCTTGGACCCAAAGTTCCAAATCAGAGGCTTGTAACCAAGCAATTCTACGTGCACCTATGGCAATAGCCGAGGCTCTGCTTACACACTCAAAAGAGTCAAAGGCTGCACGGTTTGAAAATTTGGAAACATCTTGGGCATGTTTAAGCCAAGTGAGAAATTCCTGCCTTTTATCTTCTGAAATTAAAGGGGCTAAAATCTGCAGATGATCTGTGACTTCTTTTAGAAACATCCCCATATAGAGACTATAGGAGTTGATTCTGGCAGCAAGCATATTGGCTTGGAAAACCCTTCGGCCAAAGGCATCAAGGGTCCTGCAGGATTAGATGAGTGTCTCTTTGCACTCTTTATTTTCCTCATGTCAGACTCTACCACAATAGAGTGGTGAGGAAGCTGAGACTTATGAAAGCCAGGACAAGGAGGGACACGGTGCATGGTGTCTAGTCTACGAGAATGAGGAGAGGTGTTAAGAGGAGTCTCCCACATGCTCAACATGAGATCATAGAGAATCTCATGAATAGGTAAAGTAGCTGCTTCTTTAGGAGCCTTAGGATATTGCAAAATATCTAGCTGCTTGGCTCTAGGCTCTGACTCAGGGGCCACTGTAATGGAGAGGCCCCTAGCCACTTCCCTAATGAAGTCCTGAAAAGACAAGTCTTCTGGAGGAGACATTCTTCGTTTTGGAGAATCAGACTCCTGAGGAAGAAGTACCGGTGCCTCGATAGAAGCCTCCGACTCATCAGAGTCGTCGGAGGAATCGAAGTATCGCCTGTCCGGATGCTCCTGTAAAGCCCGATACGCGTACTGAGTGGAATCAACATCAGGAGTAAGCGGTACCGGTTCGGTACTGATGGGCATCATCGGACAGGGTACCACTGCAGTCGACATCGAAGCCGATGTCGATGCAATCGGTACCAGCACCGGGAACGATGACGGTGCCGGAGTCGGTACCGGCAACGGAGATTGTTGCGGTACCGAAGGCGTCGAAGCCTGCATAAATGCCGTTAGGGTGCGCTGCATGGACAGAATCTTCTGATCCATCAACGCTACCAGAGTCTGGATGTCAGTACCAGTGGAGGCCACCGGTACCCCAGAACACGGCAACAGGTGATCGGTCGAGGCCGAGCCATCGATGTCAACCTGTGACCCCATAGACAATGCTTTGGAAGCCGAACTTCCCGCCGGGGTAATTTTGCCGGTGCGGAATCCTCGAGGACAAGCCTGGAGGCATCTCGATGCTTAGAGGGAGATTTGCCCTTTGAGGACCGGCTAGATTTATGTTTGGTTACCTGAGATCCATGGGAGGAAGAAGCAGCCCTGGAAGACGTCGATGCCACCGAGGCTGCATCAGAGGGAAACAGGGTACTGAGCTTGGCTGCTCGGTTCTGCCGACCTCTTTTAGACATCATGGTACAGGACACACAATCCGTGATGGAATGGTCAGGCCCCAAACATTTTAGTTGGTGACAGAAATAGTACCGCCACACTTCGTGCACTTTTTGAACCCAGAAGCGGGCTTCTCCATGAGGAGAAAAAATGTTCAGGCCTAAAGCCCAAACCGAAAATGCACAGTTGAAGAAAGAAAAGTGTTTTTTTTTGTTTTTTTTTTGTAAGAAAGAAAAGAAAAGACCGGCGGTACCGGTTTGACGTCGAAGAAGGCAGATGCGACACAGAAAAATAAAGAAAAAAATAAAGAATTCTTCTGCGGTGACAGGAACACGACCTGCTGGCTCCGCGGAAAAGAAGAACTGGAGAGAGGCGGTTGGGAAAAGCGGGAAGGCAGCGCGCAGGCGCTGTGGGATGCTCCCAAAAGCTTTCTTTCTGGACGCTGGGGAGTGTTCCCGCGCAGGCTCCGTCGGTACCGATGATACCCATATGTGAAGACTCATTCCTGCTTGTTCCTGGAGATACATGTGAACTGCACCGTTTCTAAAGAGCGCGGTATTAAATAAACAAATGTGTTACCAGAGTATATAGTAAAAGCTGTTAATGCAGCTGAGTTTAAAAAATGGTTTGGAGAAGTTTAAACCATTATTAAAGAGGACCAGGGAAATCCACTGCTTACTCCGGGTTAAGCACTGTGGAATCTGTGTATCTTTTTGGGAACCTGACAGGTACTTGTGACCTGGATTGGCTACTGTTGGAAACAGGATACTTGGCTTGCTGGACCTTGGACTGATCCAGTATGGCATTCCTTATGTTCTTAACCCACATAGGACTTGATGCTTGTAAACAGGAGGCGTGTTTCTGATGTTGATGTTGAAGTGAGACTTCGACTAGGGGATGTGCAGGGAGTCTCTTGGGGGGCTGGGGTTCTGTGGCATTTAAAGTGGTGCCAACTCATTTAAGAATGCAGCCAGGAACCACAGGGCCTCTGTTAGAGGCTCAATGCTCCTGGCTGGAAAAATAATTTCAGCTTTGAGCTGGTGTTATTTTTACAGAAATAAGGCAGCTTGTGCAGTTTAGCACAAGCTGTGTTATTTCATTTGCATCATGGAGGTGTATTGCATGAGTTTGCATCTCATTATGAGCCAACACACACTGGGGTATATTAATGTGCATTACAGTAAAACACATGATTTTCTCTCTTAATGTGCATTAAGGAGCATATATCATGCATTATTCCCGTGAAGCACTTTAGTAACTATCCCCTTAATTGGATAACTAGTTACCTGAGACTAAAGATCTGGACAAAAGTTAACCATCTAAATTCACTGGTCAACAACTATTTTAATAACTACATCTATGTTTTTTGTTTTATTGACCAAGTGAAAGCAATGAATAGAGTAACTGACAGAAATGTGCAAAGCATGTGTACTGAAACATAAAAATCAGATTATATTGGAATTAAGCAGCTACAGTCAACACAGAAGAAGAAAATACTAGGCATGGAAATAAGCTACATGCTGTCCCACTTATATCTTTCAATATCTCAAAGTCTGGCGGAAGAAAAAGAACTCGACAAATGTGATATGCTGGGACAGTACTATTGACATCTTGAAAACTGCTACTCAGCAAAAAAAAAAATGCCAACACTATAGAAATATTCACAGATAGCATAAAAGTGGAACACATAAATCTCTACATAGCTGAATCACAGACAAGGCAAAATATCTAACAGAAATAAAAAGAATCCTAAATGTAAAAAATTGACTTCTAGATGTACATAATATAAAACGACAGTAGGACAAGAGGATCTGAAGGACAGACCACCACTAAATGCCTGTAGACTGAGCTATCAGATAACTTACTACTATAATAAACCCAGCAAGAGCAGCAGGCTAAGAGCCAGGCTTCAAATCCTGCTTCTACTGACACTTATCCTGGAGAAATTCTGTGCACAACATTTAAAATTCTGTGTATTTTATATGTAATTTTTCTTTTGTTCAGAAATCCGCCGTCATAAGGCCTGGCTTTTCCTTGCACCAAGCTTCTTCAGTGTCTGCCACCATTGTGCTTGGTCAATCCCTCCTCCCTTCCTCTGCAGATGCCTCCAACAATACAGTGGCTCTCCTTTCAGATGTGGCTCTCACTATTTTGCTTTTTTTGCTCCCTGGCTCCTGCTGCAGTCTCAGCTGAACATGGCCTGTGGCTCTTTTCTTCCAGCTGTGTACCCCGTTCTTCCTGCCAGGGCACGTGTTGCATGCAACTGCTGCCACTTTCCGCCATCCTCATGCCCCCTTTCTGGTTTCTACTCTCATCTATTCCGTGGCAGCAAACCCTCACTTCTGGGTTCAGGGCTTGAATCACTGCCATGGGGGTGTGCTGTGCTCAGGCCCCTCCTGCTTCAGGGCTGCTGTGCAACCATATCCCTCTCGGTAAAATGAAACCACTTTTTTAACTGTTTTTACATTACCTAACTGGTAATTGGCTTTGGGCATGCATTTGGAAAAGCAGGCAATGCAAATCAAAACCATTTCTACGCATCCCAGAGAATGCACAAAAACTAAAAGTATGCTTTTCAAATCATTACTATGCATTAAAGTTGATTTTTCCATGCCCTAAATACTGGCTTGTTCTTCCACTATAGGACAAAGGCACGCAGTACACCAGCTGTCTTTTCCAAATAGATTTTGTGATGCTAAAGAAAAACAGCCAGTCTCTTCACCATAGGAACTTAATTTCATTTACGGGCACATCTACTAAAAGCTGTGCCAAACGACGAAACCTGGAAACAGCACAAGCACTGGCAAATTAAATGCAAGGCACTGATAAGGCAGGCAAAGGGAGAATTTGAGAAGAAGCTGCCTGCGGAAGCAAAAACGTGTACCAAACACTTTTTCAACTACATTCGTAGCAAAAAACCTGTGAGAGAGTCAGTTGGTCCATTAGATGATAGAGGGGTTTAAGGGGCCCTAAGAGGCGACAAGGCGATAGCGGAGAGACTGAATGAATTCTTTGCTTCAGTCTTTACTGAGGAAGATGTAGGGATGTTACCCATGACTGAAGTGGTATTTAAAGGTGCGGAAGAATTGAAGGAAATATCGATACATCGGGAAGATGTATTACAACTATTTGATAAACTGAAGAGTAGCAAATCACCTGGACCGGATGATATACATCCAAGGGTGTTGAAAGAACAAATATGAGATTGCAGACCTGCTATTAGTAATCTGTGAACTATCATTAAAATTATCTGTAATACCTGAAGATTGGAGGATGGCGAACATAACACCAATTTTTAAAAAGGGTTCCAGGGGTGATCCGGGAAACTACAGACCAGTGAGCCTGACGTCAGTACCGGGAAAAATGGTAGAAACCATCATAAATATCAAAATTACTGAACATGTAGATAGTGTCACGAGGTCAGCCCTCTGCCTAGGGCTAAGAGGGCTGGTCTGCCATGATGTCCTTTAATCAGAAAGTGAGACCACACCTTTCTGCTTTCGCAATACCTCTTGGGAGTTGTAGTCCCTTTTTAGATCTCTGATAAAGGAATAGTTATGAGTCGAGTGTTTAAGGCAAAAATGACAAGAAATTTATTCCCCTCACATTAGGACTTAGGGTAGAACAAAATAGGAGAGTGTCCAGGTGTTTGCTTGAGGATTATTTACAACAAAATCAGGTAGCTGCTTTTCACACTCTGGCTCCAAAAACGTGCTGTGCCTTTTCTAAGTAACAAAGATGGGAAAACCAAACAGCTTCTTCTGGCAAAGTAAAATAACTTCTTTTCCTTTGCTGTTTCACAGCTCTTTAACTCAAAGACTTAACACAGTGACTTGATATCATCGGCTAAGCAAAGCGTGCAATCCATTGGAACTTCAGCTATGCCATTAACATTACAGTCGGTTTGCATTTCTTCCAGCTCAGGATTTACTGAGTTTGGCTGCCAGCTGTTACTACTATGTTTAAGGTAACCTCCCTCTGCAAACTTGGGTGTTTCCCCTGTATACAATTCTAGACAGCAAGGGTTTGAAATACCTGTGACTTTGGAGCTTCTTCTCTGGCTCTCATCTAGTTCCTTCCAGTTATAAGGAAATGCTCTGTGACTCTCTGTTTGTAATTCCTGACTAGAGCCACCCCCTGGCTCTCTGTTCCAGGTAGAGCTTCTTAACCTCCCTGCTTTGGTGCTGGGTCTCCACTTGTGAAAACTCTGAAGCCTTTCCTCAGGCAGTAAGGACTGAAGGGCTCCCTGTTCTCTTTGCCCAGGCTGGTTCCTGGCAACAGGCTGTGCCTTCCCACCTTCTAGTCTGCCGGCTTCTCTCCCAGAACTGCAGGTAGGTTCTTTGCCAAGTCTCCAATTCTCTAGGGGTCATGAGCCTCTCCAACCACGTCTCTCAGGAGTTCTTTCCTCTTGCTCCCTCTCTGGCTTCCTTCCTTGCTTCTCTTGTTGTCCTCGCTGCCCCTCCTTTGCTCCCAACCAACATTTATATTTCTGTTCCCTGAGGCTTGGCTCTGCCTTTCTGAACAGGTGTGAGTGATCAAGCTCCAGGCTTGCTGCTATGTCAGAGCTTGGGCGTGTCAGCTCAGCTCCTATCTCCCACTGTCTGTCTCTTGTAAACAGTGAGCTATGTGAGCTGGCTGACTGTCAGCTTTAAAGGTAACCTTTTCCTTTCTTTCTATTTCCATGGGCTCTATAGGGGCTTCTACATCACAATAGTCATGGCTTAATGGGAGACAGCCAACATTGCTTTAGACAAGGAAGATCTTGTCTTACTAATCTGTTATGTTTTTTTTGAAGGTGTGAATAGACAGGTAGACAAAGGTGAGTCGGTTGATATAGTGTATCTGGACTTTCAGAAAGCCTTTGACAAGATCCCTCATCAGAGACTTTTGGCAAAACTAAAGAGTCATGGGATAGGAGGCAATGTACTATTGTGGATCGGGAACTGGTTAAAAGATAGAAAGCAGAGGGTAGGGCTAAATGGCCAATTTTCCCAATGGAGAAAGGCGAATGTACCCCAGGGATCTGTGCTGTGTCCCCTACTTTTCGACATATTCATGAATGACCTGGAAAAGGGATTAAAGAGTGAGGTTATCAAATTTGCAGATGACACAAAACTATTTAAAGTTGTTAAAACCCAAGAGGATTGTGGAAAATTGCAAGTGGATCTTGATAAATTAGAAGACTGGGCATCAAAATGGCAGATGAAATTTAATGTGGACATGTGCAAAGTTATGCACCTAGGGAAGAACAACCCAAACTATGGTTACACGATGCAAGGTTCTACATTAGGAACCATCACCCAGGAAAAAGATTTAGGCGTCATTGTGGATAACTTGTTAAAACCCTCGGCCCAGTGTGCAGCGATGGCCAAGACAGCAAATAGAATGCTAGGTATCATAAGGAAAGGAATGGAAAATAAAACAAAGGATATTATAATGCCTCTATATCGTTCCATGGTGAGACCGCACCTTGAATTTTGTGTGCAATTCTGGTCGCCGTATCTTAAAAAGGATATAGTGTTATTAGAAAAGGTTCAGAGAAGAGCCACCAAAATGGTAAAGGGGATGGAAGGATACCCCTATGAAGAAAGGCTAAAAAGGTTAGGGCTCTTTAACCTGGAAAAGAGACGGCTGAGGGGAGATATGATAGAAGTTTATAAAATTAATGAACAGAGTGGAACGGGTAAACGTAGATCAATTGTTTAGGTCATGCAATGAAGCTACAGGGTAAACTATTTAAGACTAATAAAAGAAAATATTTTATTCACTCAACGTGTAATCAAACTCTAGAATTTGTTACCGTAGGATGTAGTAAAGGCTGTTACGAGTAGTGTAGCTGGATTTAAAAAAGGTTTGGACAAGGTCCATAAACCATTATTAAAAAGGGACCCAGGATATCAATGCTTGACCCAATACAAGCATTGTGTCTTTTGAGGAAACTGCTAGATACGTATGACCTAGATTGGCCACTGTTGGAAACAGGATACTGGGCTTGATGGACCTTGGTCTGACCCAGTATGGCATATCTTATGTGCTAATAGCGTGCATGCAAAATAGGCTGTAACGAACCGTGTGCTATCTGCTTAGTGTATGATTGTGAGGGAAATGGGCAAGGAGGAGCAGAGAGTGGGCATGAATGCACATTGCAGTTAAGGTGAAATTAGACTTACCTGCTAATAGTTGTTCCTGGAGTAGATCCAGTCTAGTCCCGAACCTCTGAGTTGACAATCCCATTCAGCAGCTTGGAGACTGAGGAACCTCCTTTTTCTGTGATGTCATCTGTATATCTTCCAGGGATCCGCCTGCCCCCATCAGTTCACTACTGACAAAGCAGACTCTCTGGAGCAACAAGTAAGAATCAACCTCCTAAGATGTTTTTTTCCCCCCCCCCCCCCAATCGCATAAAAGCTACCATAACATTCTGTTACTAACCCCAAGTTAAACTACCTTCAGAAAACTTTAAATGTGCTGAGGCTTTCCCCCCATCTGAGTGGACGAAACTTGCCCCAGCTATGCGATGCTTGCTTTCAGGAAAGCTCCCCACCAGGCTGTGCGGCTTACCTGCCATAATCCCGACCTTCAGGCTGATATTTGCAGACGCACCAAGCTGGGACGGGACTCAGGACTAGACTGGATCTACTCCAGGAACAACAATTAGCAGGTAAGTCTAATTTCACCTTCCTGATCGTAGCTCCAGTCTAGTCCCGGACCTCTGAGTATGTACCAGAGCAGTACTTTTCATGGGAGGGACCGGCAACCCCAGCCTGAAGGACCGCCGATCCAAAACGCACATCTTGTGCCGCCTGTACATCAAGCCGGTAATGCTTCACAAAAGGATTCAAATAAGACCAAGTCGCCGCTCTACAGATCTCGAGCGGCGGCACCAAGCGAAGCTCCGCCCAGGACGCCGCCTGCGCCCTGGTGGAATGAGCTCTAAGCCCTTCTGGCACCAACTTGCCCTTCAACACATACGCGGACACGATTGCCTCCTTGATCCACCGAGCTATAGAGGCCTTAGACGCTGCCTCACCACGTCTGGGCCCACCGAACAGGACAAACAACCTGTCAGACTTGCGAAAACTCGCCATCTGCCGCAGATACTTCTTCAACGCCCTTTGAACGTCCAGGCTCCTAGGGGCTGGACCCCCCCGAGTGTCTACGAAACACCGGCAGAGAGATGTCCTGATTCAGATGAAACGCCGACACTACCTTAGGCAAAAAGGCCGGCACCGGTCTTAACACTACCTTGGACTCAAAGAACGACAAATAAGGTTCCCTGCAAGACAGTGCCTGAAGCTCCGAAATCCTGCGGGCCGAACAGATGGCCACCAGAAACACAACCTTCAAGGTGAGATCTTTCAAAGATGCGCCGCTCAAGGGCTCAAAGGGCTCCCGCTCTAGCACTTCCAGCACAAGCGGAAGGCTCCATTTAGGCACTAAGAGCCTCCTAGGCGGTCGCAATAAGGACACCGCCCTTAGAAAACGCTTAATATCCAAATGCCCCCCGAGCGGAAGGCCACCTAACTGCCCTCGGTAACACGACAGCGCTGCCACCTGCACTCTAAGGGAGGCCGCCGCCAACCCTTTGTCGAAACCATCCTGCAGAAACTGTAGAACCTGCGGAATGAACGCCCTCAAGGCCGCCGAGCCCCTGTCTTCACACCAACCTTCGAAGATTCTCCAGACTCGTACATACGCCAAGGACGTCGACCTCTTCCTCGCCTTCAACAATGTGGTAATGACCGCCGAGGAGTATCCTCTGGTCTTCAGCCGTGCCCTCTCAAGAGCCAAGCCATAAGTGAGAATCGATCCACGTGAGGCATGAACAGGGGACCCTGCGACAAGAGGTCCACCCGAGCTGGGAGACGCCAAGGTCGCGCTGCCAGCAGCCTGATGAGGTCCACATACCAAGGGTGACGGGGCCAATCTGGCGCGATCAGAATCACCTGCCCCCAGAAGCTTTCGATCCGCTGCAGCACTCTGCCTATCAACACCCAGGGCAGGAAGACGTACAGAGGTTGATCCTCCAGCCAGGCCTGGATGAGTGCATCTAGACCCTCTGACATCTTTTCTCTTCGCCTGCTGTAAAACCGACTGGCTTTTGCTGACTGGAACGTCGCCATGAGGTCCATCACCGGAGTTCCCCACCGACGCACTATCATGTAGAACACCTCCTGATGGAGGATCCACTCTCCTGGATCCACCTTCACTCGACTCAGGAAATCGGCCTTCACGTTGTCTACTCCCGCCACATGCGCCGCCGACAGTGCTAGGAGATGCTTTTCGGCCCAACCGCACAGGACCTCTGCCTCGGTTTCCAGCGCTATACTGCTTGTGCCCCCCTGCCGATTGACATATGCCCCCGCGGTTGCGTTGTCGGAAAACACCCGGACCGCCGTCCCGGAGATGCAAGTTTGAAAGCTTTGCAGGGCTAGGAACACCGCTCTCAACTCCAACCTGTTGATCGACCAGGCCCTCTCCTGCACGTTCCACTGCCCCTGGAAATGGGCCCCCCATCCCAGGAGACTGGCATCCATCGTTAACGGCACCCATTCGGGCGCCTCCAGCGGCCTCCCCCGCACCTGCGATGCGGGAAGGAGCCACCAAAGCAGGGACCCTCGGGTCTCCTCCAGGCAGGGGAGCCGTTGCGACAGAGGATCCCGCTGATGAGACCAGCGCCGGAGGAGCGCCTGCTTTAACGGCCTCATGTGCGCTCTCGCCCACGGCACCAGTTCGATCGTCACCGCCATCGTGCCCAGCAGCTGAAGGTACTGCCACGCTGTGGGTTCCGCGATGCACAAAAAGCTCCTCACCAGGGCCCGCAACTTCTGCGCTCTCAGCCGAGGCAGAAACACCTGACCTGCCACCGTGTTGAACCGCGCCCCTAAGTACTCTAAGCACTGTAAGGGAACTAGCTGACTTTTGGGTACGTGGACCACCCAACCTAGACTCTCCAGAAACGCTACTACTCGGGCCGTAGCACTCTCGCTCTCGCTTCTCGACTTTGCTCGAATAAGCCAATCGTCCAGGTAGGGGTGTACCAGGATTCCGTCCCTGCGCAGGGCCGCTGCCACAACCACCATGACCTTGGTGAACGTGCGAGGTGCCGTCGCCAGACCAAACGGCAAGGCTCGGAATTGAAACTGCCTGCAATGAACCGCAAAACGCAGATACTTGTGGTGATCCGGCCGAATTGGAATGTGAAGATAAGCCTCTGAAAGATCCAGGAAGGTGAGGAACTCGCCTCTCCGCACCGCAGCTATCACTGAATGCAGCGTTTCCATATGAAAGTGAGAGACGCGAAGACACCGATTTATCCCTTTTAGATCCAGGATGGGCTGGACTCCTCCGTCTTTTTTCGGCACCACGAAGTAAATGGAGTATCGACCGCAGCCATACTGGTCCCGGGGAACTGGCTCTATTGCCCTGAGGTCTAGAAGCCTCTGTACCGTCTCCCGCACCACCTTGCGTTTGGCCGGCGACTTGCAGGGGGACCGTACGAAGGCGTCGCGTACAGGTCGTTGCAGCTCCAGCGCATAACCTTCTCTGATTACCACCAGAACCCACTGATCCGTGGTAATCTGGCCCCAGGCAGCATAGAACTCCTGCAAACGTCCTCCCACAGGAGCTACGGGCGCCGGGGCCCCCCTGGCATCATTGAGATTTGCGAAGGTTAGAGGAGGCGGAGGAAGAGGAACCAAAACCTCTACCCGCTCCTCGAAATCCCCGAAACGACTGGCTTCTACTGGGGAACTTGCCTCTGGAGCCGGAATTAAACCGTTGAGAGCGAAAACGGCGAAACACTCGTTGCTGGCCCTTACCACCAGCCCCAGGCCGTCCCTGCTTAGGTTTGTCCTCTGGGAGTCTACCGCCTTTCGTTTTCGCCCAGATCCTTGACCAGTTTCTGCAGCTCTTCCCCGAACAGAAGATGCCCCTTGAAGGGAAGCTTACTCAATCTCGCTTTAGAGGAGGTATCCGCTGCCCAATTGCTGAGCCACAGATAAACGCCGTGCCGCCACCGCCGAAGCCATGCTCTTTGACAAGGCGCGCATGAGATCATATTGGATATCTGCCAGGTAAGCCGCTCCCGACTCCAACCTGGACGCGTCCTCTACCGCATCGGTCTCATGCCTCCCTGGACTCCGCTGGGACCACCGCAAGCAGGCCCTGGCCACCCATGCTCCACAGATAGCCGCCTGCAGGGAGAGGGCGTTCACATCAAAAATCTGTCTGAGTAAAGCATCCAACTTTCTGTCCTGAGAATCCATGAGGGCAGCACTGCCCTCCACTGGGATAGTGGTCTTTTTTTATCACTGCCGCCACCACGGTGTCCACCCTGGGAGGCTTGAAGATCTCCTTGTCCTGATCCACCAGAGGGTAAAGCCGACTCATCACTCTAGAGCCCTTCAGGGACGCCTCAGGAACGTTCCACTCTTCCTGTATCAGCTCCTGAAACACCCTGTGCACCGGAAACGCCCTTTGAATCTTTCGAAAGACCTGCAACAAAAGGATCCTCCAGGGTCGCATCCTCCGCTGCACTCTGGTCCGGCATATTTAAGGCTTTCAGGGTCTCCGCAATGAGGGCCGGAAGCTCCTCCCTGCGGAAAACCTGCACCACTCTCGCTTGCTCTTCCTTCTCAGCGAGCTCACCTTCTTCCAGTTCATCATCCAGCTCCACACACCTGTCTTCCTCCTCTGATACCTGTTCCTCTGACACCACCGACAGCTCCGCAAGATCACCGTCCAGTCGAGGTCTTTTGGTCCCCTCCCGAGCCTCTGCTGCCAAAGGGGACCCTGATCTCCTGAGTCCCCGACTCTCAGCTTTGCACTGCACCTGCTTGGAGGGGAGGCTTTCCACCGCTCGCTGCAGGAGGCCCAGGAAGTCGGCCGAAAAAACCGACTCAAGCCCCTTGGACCAGGCCACAGATGAAGGTGGGACATCCAGGGCAGCCAAAGTCCCTGCCACTGGCTCTCCCAGGGATTGAGCAGCCCCTTGATCTACCAGAGACCCCAGCTCAGACTCCATTCTGACTCCATCAACTTCCCCGGAGAGCTCCCGGGCAGCCGACTCTCTAGTGCAGCCTTTACATACACCAAAGTCAACAAGTGTGCCTCTCTTGGCCCCACATACTAAGCATTGCGCCTTGCCCGGCATCTCAGCACTGAGTGGGGAGCCTGTCAAGCTCTGCAGCTCCCTAGATGTGCTGCTGTACGTTGTATCCTTCCTTTCTGTTAAATAACTTCGCCTGCTCCGGCCAGAGCACAGAGAGCCCTGAAACCAATCCCCCCCGCACGACTCCCGATGACCTGAACCGTCGCGGTAACTGGGCCGAGGCTGCGCTCGCGCTTCCCACGCTAGAGCCACGTGGCGAGGCCTACCCTGCAAAGCGCGCCCTTTTGCGCCGAGGAGAGAGACGCCGCAGCCACTTGCTTACCTCGTGCAGCTGCCCCCTTCGCTCGTCAGCGTATCTCCGGCTTTCCTCCGCTCACGGGGAAAACAAGCCGCGCCAACTCGGGACCCCTGCCTGTGCACTGCTCCAAGACAGGCTCCTAGTTATCGCCGCGGTCAGCTCATGCACGCTCACAGGCAAACCCTCTGCTGCGTGCCTGGCTGCCTCCTTCTCCGCAGCACCGTGATAGCTTCAGCGATTCAGCTCCGCTACTGCACACAAGGAGCGAATGCTGCACCTCCATGCCCCCTGCTTGTCTGCCTTCCCGCAGCAGCAACCACAGATCGGAGGAAAGCCTGTGCACCTTTAAAGCAGAGCATGGTGTACAAATCTTAGTTAGCCCGAACCAGACATCCAGACAATGCTAATCCTGCCACTTTACCACTAACTATCCTTAATTGTTCCTCCAGTGAGCCCGGACCTCCAGGCTCACCATCCCCTTCAGCTGCTTGGAGACGGAGGTAATTGATGAGGGCAGGCGGATCCCTGGAAGATATACAGATGACATCACAGAAAAAGGAGGTTCCTCAGTCTCCAAGCTGCTGAATGGGATTGTCAACTCAGAGGTCCGGGACTAGACTGGAGCTACGATCAGGAACGCAGGGATTGGTGACATGTCAATGCTGCAGTTAGTGTGGGTGCACTTAACACCACCTCTATGGGTGTTGTTAAGTGCACATGCATTAAGTATGAAGGCCATTGGCATGTGCTAGGGTTTGAATCAATGTGGTATCTCCCAGGGATAGGCTGCACAAGCTCCTCAACAGGTAGAGCATACTTTGCAATAGAGTGGACTCACCTGAGGGAGTGAACAACATGAGGAAAGTTCTACAAAATCTGGAAGAATAAATTTTAACTGCCAAGCATTAAACCAATGTGAAGAAGTGCAGTGTCATACGGAGTGGAGTAGCCTAGTGGTTAGAACACTGGCTTGGTAACCAAGCAACCAGGGTTCAATTCCCACTAGCACTCCTTGTGGCCTTGGGCAAGTCACTTAACCCTCCATTGCTTCGGAAGAAAGGCCTAGCAATCTACTTCCGGTGACACTGCCAAGAAAATCCAGGAGCTTCTGGGTCGCCAGGAGTCAGGACTGACTCGTAGGCACACATTGCATTGCATTGCAGTGTCATACACTTAGAAAGCAGAAATCCAAGGGAATTGTACACGATAGGGGGCGAGAGGTTGGTGTGCACGGACCAGAAGAAGGACCTCAGATTGATTATTTCTGAGGATCTCAAGGTGGCAAAACAGTGTGAAAAGGCGCTAGCAAAAGTCAGAAGGATGCTGGGTTGCATACAGAGAGGAATTACCAGCAGAAAGGAAGAGGTACTAATGCCACTGTACAAGTTGCTGGTGAGGCCTCACTTGGAATATTGTGTTCGGTTTTGGAGACCATATCTCGCAAAAGATATAAAAAGACTAGAAACTATTCAGAGGAAGGCGACCAAAATGATTTGGAGCCTGCATCAGAAGACTTATGAGAAGAGACTTGAAGACCTAAATATGTACACTCTGGAGGAAAGGAGGGGCAGGGGAGATATGATTCAGACCTTTAAATGCTTAGAGTATTAATGAACAAACAAACCTCTTCCAAAGATGATGAAGCTGTAAAGCTAGAGAGCATAACATGAAGCTGCAAGCTCCTACTCCCCCAAGGACTATTGCACGTAATCCACTTAATCTTCTCCCATGCCATTCTTACCAACCACCTTCTTCTCACCCTCCGGCCTCCCCCTCCACTGTCTTACTGACTCTCTCATTTGCTCTTCTCAACTGTTGTTCTCTTCGCTCCAAAACTTCCCTGGTTCACGATCTCATCACCCAACACTCTCTGGACGCTCTTTTCATCACCGAGTCCTGGCTTCGTGAGGGGGAAGATGGCCTACTTCACTGCTGTCTCCCTCCAGGCTATTCTGCTCTGCACACACCTCGCCTCCGTCGGTCAGGCGGAGGCGTGGCTCTCATCTATCGGTCCTCCCTCTCCTTTTCCTTGGTCACTCCTCCCCCACACTATCCTGAGTCTCTCTTCCTTCGTTTAGGATCCGCTACCCCCATCTACTTCCTTCTCCTCTACGCCCCTCCTCACTTTCTTAGCCCTGCCCTATGGAACTCACTTCCGCACTCCCTCCATATTGAATCATCCTTTCCATGCTTTAAAACACTTCTCAAGACACACCTCTTCTGTCAGGCATTTGATCTTCCCCCGCCTGTTGATGGCTCTGGCCTTCCCCTGTCCGACCCTCCCCCGTAGAGCGCTCCATTGCCATTAATCTGGGAATGCTCCTTCCATTCAGATAGCAATTATTTCCCCCCCCCCCCCCGGCTCGTTACCCAGGCCCCCTTACCTGTCCCCCCCTCTATCCCATTCTACGACACCTCCTTTTTTTCTTTCCTTTCCTGACTGCTATTGGCGTTCTTTTTCCTTTTCTGATGCTTTTCGGCAGCCACCATTTTGTTTTGTTGTACACCGCCCTGATGCTTCGGCAAGGGCGGTATATCAAGTCTTGCAAATAAAGATAAAGAGTAAACTGAAAGGCAACATCAGGAAATACTTTTTCATTGAAAGGGTGGTGGATGCTTGGAATGCTCTCCCAATGGTAGTAGTGGGAGCAAATACAGTTACAGAATTCAAAATGGCATGGGACACAGTGGATCCTTTTATAGCAACAGGATAAATCAAAATAAACTTAAATATCTCTTATATCGCAACAAATAGGGGTGACCTACATGGAGCAGTGGGCACACCCCTTAACAAAAGCATGAAAAGGGGTGACCTGCAGGGAGCGGCAAGTGCACCTACTCTTGCCGCCTTGCTGGGCAGACTAGATGGACCATACTGGTCTTTATCTGCCATCATATACTATGTTACGATATTGCACATACCACAAGTTGGATTTCTACATAATAGTGCATGCTATTGCACAATACAGCATACTATTGATGGGAACCGGGAAAAGACAACAATTACATCATTTCCTGTTTTGCCCAGATCACCACTTTTGTTTCATATGAAAGCACATCTCTATAAAATATCATCTGCATAGGAAAATACAACACTTGTAATCCCTCTTAAACAGCACCAAATTCACTTAAAAATATAGAAGGTTATATTCAGCAGAAGTGGCCAGTGCCATTAAAGCAGCTGGCTGTCGCCGCTTTCTTTTATTTATTTCTTTTATTTATTTATTACAATTTGAATATCCTGCTTACCACGTATTAGACATTTTGAATATTGTCTAATACGTGGTAAGCAGGATATTCAAATGGCACTAACATGGTAGCTAACTAAGTTAGGACAGGTAAAAGTTGTACTAACTGTGTGTGTTAGCTATCTGGCCAGCGGCTGAATATCGCTGCTGACAGGCTAGCTAAAGCACTGTCTGGGCAAACCAGATATTCAGTTGCCAGATATGGCCCAGTACTGAAGACTGACTCAACGGCACACATTGCATTTGCATATTGACTAAAACGGGCGATAATGGTGAACAGTGTGGGATGCCGCAAGTTAAAAATCCAGTCTTTAGAATATTTACATTTCCACTGAACACCACATCTATTTTTTAAACTTCAGAAAACCAAATTTAAAAAGGAACAGGATACTCTTCCTGAAGAAGCAGATCACGATTAATTGAATTGATTACCGTTGAGGGGTTAAACTGCATTAGAATGATCTGTCAACCGATATCCAAGACCATCGCCAAGGTTGGAAGCATATTGTTTACAACACACTGAATCCAGCACCACCTACAGCAGTGTATTGGTTGAGAGGTCAACCTGTTCCCCAAACGCCAGCTAAGGGTTAAAGAAGAAGAAGATCCAAGGCCATTTGTGCCTCATGTAATACTGTAGCCAGAACAGTTTTGGTACTAAATTGAGAGCGACAGGCTGGCACATCAAACCTAGCCACATAATCCTGACATTCTGCTGCCATCATTGCTGCAAATTAATTTACTTAATACTAGCAAATTAGCAATAGGTTGTTAGCTACAGTTAATATTTTTGCAATTTGGCTTCAACAGTGGTGTCAATGCAATAGTACCCAGAGACGTTGGCTAGCAACCTGCCAGTAACAAATTTTGTAATTAATGTAGTAAACAAAAGCAATTTATCATAAGAAGGTGTGTATAAATGATCCACTAGGGCAAGAGTCAAAATAATAAAGACTCCTTAGCGTACTTGCCAACCAATCTTGTATTTCGGTGATATCAACAAGAGAAAACATCTCCAAGGAAATAATCAGTTTGAATACAATTTAATCTTCCATTGTGTCTATGTTAATCACCAATTTGTTAGTTAGTATCAATATTACTGCATTTCTGCAATCTAATGTCAAGCTCTTCTTGTAGTTTTGTATTCTTCTGCTGATAAAAATCACCCAAATCTGCCACAGGCAATTTTACAGGTTGTTCCTCTGCTTGCTGTTGTAGAGGTTTAAACCATCCATCTGCTTTTCTAGGATTATTATCGATTTGAACTGGGATTATTATCGATTTGAACAATCAATTTTGTATAAAACTTATAACAATGAAAATATTTACAGCAAACTATTTGGAGACTATTCTCTGCTCTTACTAAGTTCGGAAAGGAGCAGGCCTGGCCCAAGAGCTGGTTCAAGGTGTTCATGCCCTCAGCAAATGTTAAACCTTATCCCCCTCCCCTCCCTCATCTGCCAGAATCTATTGTTTAGTTTTGAATGCCCTGCTCTCCCCCTCCCCCCAAGAAGCTGCTGCCCTAGGGGACTGCCTAGTTTGTCTGATGGGTTGGACTGGCCCTGGAAAGGAGGTGTTTACTAGCACAGCTTCTCCACATAAAATTTTACTCACTGAACTGCTGGTACAATTTTCTTCACAGCCCGAGACCCTGGATGTTGCAACTATCTTTGCTGATTGCAACAACTCCCTGCTCCTTACTTAACTTCTTCCAGAAAGTCACTTCCTTTCTGGCTTTCTTAGCTACTCTGGTTTGAAGACTACCTCCATGTAATCTCATCTCAGGATTTCTTCTTTCTGCAAAGGAATTTCTGATTCTCTCTCGTCTCAGGATGAGTTCAAGACCTGAAAAATGCCTTCAGAGGGGAAGACAGGAACTAGATTCTGTAGCTCTGCCTTCAAAAAGGGAAAAGCTTAGAAGTCTCTCTTGTTTCTCTTCAATTTCTGAGGAGCAAAAGGCACGGATCTGTCCGCTTAGCATCTTTTCTCACTAAAGGAAAACAGACTGAACGTTCCCCCAAAAGATATGGCGCTACCACCTCCTAACCAACACTATAGCTTTCTCTTAGTGCTGCAACAATTATTCTTTAGTAACACCACTCACTCTATCCTAAGGAAAAAGGGGTTCCCACGACAGATGTGCACAAGGAAACCTTTTTCAGTTTGTTTTTGGCTTTTCCCCCCCCCAAATTTCATGTTTTTTTTCAGTTCGGTTCACATATTTGTCTTAAATGTTTATTAATGTGTGAAAACCAACTTTACATGTATTAATTTGCAGCTTAACGAAAGTAAATCAAATTTTGTGTTCAGTAAATGTTAAGACACACTCATGAACCAAATATATGCTAATGAATGCCCCTTAATATATTTTTTTTAACAGTTTTTTTTCTATACCGCTGTATCTCCAATTCTAAGCAGTTTACATAATAGCAATGGTGAGAACAGGACTTTATATAGAACTGTGTCATTACAACATTATAACTGGAAGGGAATTAACAGTGGAACACTAACATTGAAACTATATTTTTTAATATTGTAACTTGACTTTTCATGGAATTCCTGCTGTGACATCACTGTAGTTCCATTTAAGGAGCTACAATCATGCAGTGAGATCCGAAGCCAAGTTCCAATTGACAAAGTTTTACTGGAATTAATTACACCATCATGTCAAAAAAGAAAAAGAAAAAGGAGCATCAACTTTTTTAAATCAGAAGTTTCTACAATCAAAGTTTTTTTTATAGCATATGATTACATGATTCATTTACAATTTCATTCTTAAAAACAAACAAAAAAAAAAAGCATGATAAACTCCCTTTAACATTTTTTCAAAGTCCTATTCCTGTCATAGCTACCTTCAACAAAATAAATGCTGTATAGGTGAGTCATCAGATGTCAGGATTTTAGCTTCTTTGTGAGAGGAGAGTTCCCATAATTCACATGTTTTTGTCACTTGTCATACCAACTCCGCCCATTCATTCATGTTCATTGAATACCATACTGTCCTTTTAGAACCACATATGCTTCCCTAGTCACGGGCCAAGAAGAAAGATAGGAAAATTGGCCATCCATACCTTCTTGAAGCTACCTCCAATTTTTCTTTGAAAAGCAGCCAGTGTAAAGTACATGAGAGCACCTGTGAACTTTATAACTGCTTGATGTGCTGGGATAGTTAAAATGGTGCAGGTATGTTTGAAAACGGCTAGTACATGCTCTGTTTTTTTTCCCCTGGCCTAAAGGCCTCTCTGAGTACAGGAGTAGCCTAATGGTTAGAGCACTGGCTTGGTAACCAAGAGACCAGGTTCAATTCCCACTAGCACTCCTTGTGGCCTTGGGCAAGTCACTTAACCCTCCATTGCCTCAGAAGAAAGGCCTGGCAAGCTACTTCTGGTCACACTTCCCAGAAAACCCCCTGTCCCCACCCCTACTGCTTACCTCCCCCTCCTCTTCCTCATCCCTTTCCCACACATGGCCCACTTTCTACCCCCTGTCTCCATCGGAGTTGTCTAAGGCCCTGTTGCCCTCTCACAAAACCACCTGATCCCTGGATCTCATCCCCTCCCACTGGCTCAGCGAGCCCTCTCTGGCTCTCCTTCCATATATTCTTTGCTTGTTTAACTCTAGTCTCTCCTCTGGCACCTTTCCTTCTCTATGGAAGCATGCTCTGGTCTGACCCCTTCTTAAGAAACCCACCCTTGACCCCCACTGTTCCAGCTTACTGGTGCCCTGTTTCCAACCTTCCTTTCCTCTCTAAAGTACTAGAGAAACTCGTTTTCGCACAGCTGCTCACACACCTCGACTCCGCTTGCGTCCTACACCCCCACCAGTCCAGTTTTTGTCCAGGACACAGCACCAAAACTATTCTTCTCTCCCTCTTAAATGAGCTTCACGCCACCCATGAGCATGGTGATATCACTTTGGCAGTTTCTTTGGATCTTTCCACAACCTTTGATTTGGTTGATCATCCCACTCTTCTTTCTAGACTTCACGACTTTGGAATTAGGGGCACTGTTCTCTCCTGGTTTCGATCTTTTCTCTCTGTCCAAGTAGGTTCCATGACCTCCCCATCCATCCCTCTCTCCTGTAGTGTTCCTCAGGGTTCAGTCCTAGCCCCCCTTTTGTTTAACATCTTTCTGGCTCCCCTTGCGCTCATCATCTAGCAATCTGGCTTATCTGTTTACTTTTATGATGATGATAGATATTATTCTACTTCACCCACCAACTCCACTATACCTGCCCTCCCCCAATAAACTCTTGTCTACTGGCTGTCGCCAAACTTCCTCCACCTCAATACTGCTAAATCCGCCGCCATCTGGTTCACTTTCAGGTCTACTCCCCCAACCCTGTCTCCCTCCCTCGCCAATTTTACCATTCCCCTCACAATTTCAATTTTCTGTCTTGGTGTAACCCTGAACTCCCACCTCTCCTTTCATGAGCACATCTCCACCATCGTCTGCCGTTCCTTCGACAGATTCATGCAATACGCCCCTTTCTTTCCTTACCTTTACTTACAACACTCACACTGTCCCTAGTTACCTCTCATTTGGATTACTGCAATGTTGCCCTGGCTGTCCTTCCCCTTTTTCAGGTTCAATGCCTCCAACTTCTTCAGAACACAGCAGCTCGAATTCTCACACACTCCACCAGACCACATTACCCCCCTGCTTATACGACTACACCGGTTGCTGCTCAAATACCGCACTGATTACAAAATACTTATCTTCGTTCATCGAGCACGCCACACTGCCACTCCCCAATACCTCATAGACCTTCTACAATATCATACCCCGCCTCATTTCCTCAGGTCTATTGAGTCCAACCATTTGGTTCTTCCTTCTCTCTCCCATCTTTTGTAAAGTTCAAATCACTGCTCAAGACTCTCTTTCACAAAGCTTTTGATCTCTTGTCTACTACTTCCTAGTTTCCCTCTCGACCCCTGCCCCTCGCCTTACTTTGTACTGTCCTCTTCCCATCTTCCCTCTTCTGCTATCTGCTAGTTTCTTGTGCTTTGTCAATAATGGCATTCTTTTTCTTTTCTCTCATGTAGCCGTTTTATCTTGTGTACACCACTCTGATGCTCCGCCTGAGCGGTATATCAAACACTCAATAAAGATAAACATAAAAGGAGCTGCTGGCTTGCCACCAGGAATCAGCTTTGACTTGGAGGCACACATTGCATTGCAAAGACCTCCTCAGAGTCATCTCTTTCTAACCCAGGCATAAAGCACACTTACTGTAGGATTTCCTCCTTACACATGGGCAGAGGAAAGTGGTTTTACCACAGGGCAAGTCACCTGAATACACCGCTATTTGCCCAGATAAATGGCTTTGAAAAACTACCCTCCACGTTTACAAAATATTTTCTTAAAATTTTAAGATGTTTGCTAACACTTGTGTCTTTTCATGTGTGCTGAAGTTTTTTTCAAAAAGGACAAAGCGACCAGAACTTAAGGGGTTGAGACTAAGTTCTAAATATTTAAAACACTGCTCAAATAACTCACAAAACGTCTACAAGGCACTCGCAAAATGTTATGCAACACTCAGGTGCATCAAATTACAAAACGGACATACAGTATAAATTTAAATATACGGTAAATGTGGGGCGTCTCAGTAGATGGCTATATACAGTTCACACTATCTGTGCTGCTGTTAGTTTCACAATAGTGTTATTATAGCTATGCAAAACATTGTGGCTGCTTAAGGACCACCAAGTGCCGGTGCAGCCTATGCTTCCTTCAATCATCAGCTCCCAACCAATATTTTATTGATTTTTACTTGAAATTTGTAATTCTCAATTCATGTCCATTACTATAATATTACTTGAGTATTATCCACTTAAAGGCACATTTTACAAAAGGATGTCCACGTATAATCTGGGATGTCCAAGACAGAACATCTGGAAAAAAATGCAGGCATGCATTTCACAAATGTGGACGTGCCCTAGGGGGACATCTACATAGACATCCCCAGAATAGCATTTCAGAATGGAAATAACTAATAGCCTAATGCAGGGGTAGGCAACTGTTTTGGCTCGGGGGCCACTTTAAGAGGGCCGTGGTTAGCGGAGGGCCGCACCTTCTAAAACTGAAAGTATTTATTAGGTAACATTACATTTTGTTTAATGCGAAGTGTAAATTGCATAATAAAAATAATAAATAAATAAAACTAAAACAATAGTGGTACACAGAAAAGGTTTCATTGAATTTATTTATGTGCCAGCATGAGAGAGACGGGGTGAGGGGAACAATGAGGGATGAGAAAGGCAAAGAGGGAGGCCTGAAGGAGTGCTATGAGAGCAAGGGTAACAAATAATTTGGAAGCTGGAATGTGTGAGAGACAGAGCAATGGGATGGGAGGCAGTGAAAGGTAAATTCAGAGGAGGTGAAGAGAGATGAGATGAATGTCTGTGCAGCGCTGCGTATGACTTGTAGCGCTATACAAATGCTCAGTAGTAGTAGTAGTAGTAGAATCAAGAAGTTATGATGGTAGCAACACAACAGACTGAGAAATTAGATAAACAGAACGGACATGAAAGAAACATCCGTCAAAAAGAGATAAGAGGGATTAACAGAAGGGGGTGAAAAACTAGAAAGACTGATCAGGAATAGGAGTCTGGGTAAGACAGTCCTTGGCTTTCATCTTGTCTATGAGAAACATGCGAAGAAAGAAAACCGACAGCAGAAAAAAGGTAGAAAAACATTTCTTTTACAGTCAGACACCGGTTTATGTAACTTTCAAAAGCTGTACATTCTAAACTAAATACACATCTTCTTAAACTGTTTTAAAACTAGAACGTGTGTGTAGGAACTAAAACTGAGCTGTTTTGTGTCACATTTACTACAGTGAGTGGGGCGTACTGCAGGTACTTGTAGGGGTGCCGCAGGCCGAACTCGAGCAGGGTGGCGCAGGCGGGCTGGCTCTGGCAGAAGGCGGGCAGCCCCTGCTTACAGCACTTCAGGCACTGCGCCCACCTCAGCAGCTCGCCGAAGACCCGCAGCTCGGGCCAGCTGCTGCAGTTGAGGTGACAGAAAGCCTCGTTGTCCCACAGGAGCCGGTGCAGCCGCAGGCTCACCTCCAGGTAGCGCACGCTCTCGCCCCACTTCTCCTCCGTGTACTGGTCCAGCCCGTACTTGTAGGCCAACTCCAGAGTCATGAGCTCGTCGCGCGGGAAGCTGCAGAAGCGGTAGTGCTCGTACTGCACCCCGGTGCCTGCCACCAGCAGCAGCAAAAGCAGCACCGACCCCCGCATGGCTTGATCGGATCCCTGCCGTGGGCCGCAAAAAACTCTGTGGCGTGCCACATGCGGCCCGCGGGCCGTAAATTGCCCACCCCTGGCCTAATGGTTAGAGTAGTGTCAGGTGGCTAGTCTCAATTCTTCATCTTCTCTACACCCTCTGGCTGTTTTAAGGCCACAAGAAGCACTTTCCTGATGCCAGTGTATACCTGGAGCAGGTCTAAATGCGGATGTGCCTCCAGACGGTCCCCGACAATTCTGAAATCGAACCGGGACGTTTATATTCATTGCACCTCCTCAGACATGCCTCCACCACACCCCCTATCTACTTAGATGTCCCCATACCGAAGACGTCTCTAAAAGTCAAATATAAAATGGCTCTGGAGACTTCTCCATGATTGCGACATCCATGTGCATGCCTTCGGATGTCCAAATCACAACCAAGGCTTTTAAAATGATCCCCCTTAGGCAATAAAAACTTTAAGTGAAGCACTCTGTCCAAAAGCTGCCCAAAAGAAAAGATACACATTCATTCAATCATTATGAATGTAAAAAAAACAAACAAAAAAATCCCAACAACTTTGAATAGGGCATAACTCAGTGTTTTTCAAACTTTTATCCCGTATAATCCTATTTTAACAACTGAAAATTCACATGACCCCAGATGATGATGAAATTAAAATAGCAGGTCTCCAGCCCCTTCCCCTCCCCTCCACTCCACTTATCTTAAACAGGAAGGCAAGAGCAGCAGCAGTCAGCACAGGGTGCCTTGTGTCAGTGTGAGGCATGTGCTGTACTCAGCATGGGTTTCCAGCCTAACAGGAAGCGTACTCAGGAGGGGCAAGGGCCCATGAATGTTCACAGGCTACGGGCTGACTGGTGACATGGCATGGGTTACAGTTACAGCCCAGAGACACGTGGCAGTGGCCATGCTTCTGTGACCCTATTTGGGATCCTGACCCCAAGTTGGGAACAACTGGCATAGCCAAACCTCCCACAATCTCCAAGGAGGGCGGCAGCACTAGTCAGTCTTGGTGTTTAAACAGCCTCCAGATATTCAGAGCCAGTATCCGATTGGGCAGCCAGCGATGGGCACTGTCGGAGAGCACTTTGGACATCTTTTAGCTGGGCTATATGCAAAAGGGTGGAATTTATCCAGACAGCAGCTGAAGATCACCACTATATGAACCCCCCACGTCATCCACGGACTGCCCTGCACAGTATTTGCATAGTGCCAAGGTGGTCTGTGGAGAGATTCAGCAGCACTATCGCTGCTCTTATCTGGATAACCACTGTGGTTATCTGGATAAGGGCTTTTGCAGATTGGCCCCTAAATGCTCATTAAAATGTTGTCATGCTGTATATTTTATCCTAGTTATTTTTTAAACGGCAGCTTACTTTATTGTTCATGATTACAACCCTGTCCCAAAACAAGCTTGAAAGTTAATAACCTTAACAAATCAGTTCCCTGCTATCAGTGATACACCAAGTCATAACAGATACAAGAGAGACTGTGAAAGTATACGGCATGTAATATTACTACCAAAATTACTAACCATCTAGCAACCGATTTCATATGGTGAATGAAGTGCTGAAGATACAGGGGATGACATCAAATGTATCCCTAGAAATATTTTAGGGGACAGTATACAAAAACTCTTTACCAGGATAAAAGCCTGGTTGAAAAATGTCCCTTCCCTGCCCAGCTAAAATTCTGCAGGAGCTTCCACAGCAACTGTACTTGTAGTCAGGTTAAAATATGCATTTGCAGAGGTAAGCTTAGGTCAGGAAAGGAAAACATGGTATACAGAGACATGTGCAATTGTAAGTGTACTATATTCATCCCTTGGCACCCCACCTAATACCGCAGATGCAAAGTACGCAGGCACTTCTAACGTGAGCACTTTGGATTCACTTTCATAGAAGAAACTTAAAGAGTCTAAACCCTGCCATGCTAGATCAGATCAATGGCTCCTCAAGCCCAGATTCCATCTCTGCCAGCGGTCAATTTGGATCTCATGAAGCAGGTCGTTCCATATGGTCACTGTCAGAAACAGGGAGGTGGAGATGCCTCGTTCTCTCTAACTAATAGTTATTTGGGGATCTGCCTTCCAGAATATTATCCAAAACATTTTGAAATTGAGCTATACTAATAGCTTGGCTCACGTGCTCTGGCTACAATTCCATAGCTTAACCGAATGACTGAAAAAAAGAGAGAGGAAAAATCCTGTATTACTTTCCCCAGGGGAGTTAGTGAGGAAAGGGAATGGGGGGGGGGGGGGTGCAGGGGAATAAACAGGTGAGGAAAAATGGAAATTTAGATGCATAGATGGTTAAAATTATTCTTAAATATATATTTCTTCAGTTTCTTAAAATAAGTCATATAACTTAAGAATAATGCTCCAGTAGCTGTGAATATTGTTATGATCTATAGGTTTTAGAAGGGATAATACTGTAGAACAATGGTCAGGTCGCTCCTTTATTTCCGTCACTGCTGAACTCCTTTCTATCATTAGCTTCCATTTTCTCCTACCATCTTTCAAACTCTCACCTATTCCTCCGCTCCATTTTCCTATCCTACTCTTTCCAATCTTTTTGCCTCCCATCCCTTCTACTAATCATTTGTATAGGGCTATAAGGCGAACGCAGCACTGTCTGTCTATATAGCTGTAAGAGACAGTCCCTGCTCATCAGAGCTTAGAATCTAATGCTTCTTATTCCTTTGCCTTTCCCACGCTTTTATCTTGCCTCCATCAACTCTCCATGTCTATCATCTCCATCAGCTGCCCTCTGCCTCTTCTCCAGCATCTGCCCCCTGCCTCTCTCTGAGAACCAAACTGAACAGCAGGAGCCCATCCCTCGACTGCAAGGTACAACTTAGGTCTCTCCCCAAGAGGGTTAAGAATCCTAACAGTTGTACCAGTATATGTAACGTGTCAAACTCAGATTTGAAAAAAAACAAGTAATTAAATCAAAAATCCAAATCCAAATTCATATATAGTCTGTGCCAACACCGCAAGCATTTTCCAAAAACTGAAACTGCCACTTCCTGGCTCCTTATCTCATGTATCATGAGATCAGTGGTGTCCTACTGTATTTCAGAAATTGGGGCCAAGTCTTGAAACTGAACATAGTCTATCTTGAAGTTGCATACGGTAAGAAAGCATAACAGCAACTAAGGGAACAAAGCAGAGGACAAAAACAAGGATCTCCAACTGAAATCCTACTCAATAGTTTTATCAAATTGAATAAACTAAATGAACCTGTCACAGCCATATTTTGGTGCACAACCACCTGCATCAGGGGTATCAATTCCAAACAGTTGCCTTGGATTTTTGGGAATCCAAGACAACTATTTGACTTGCCATGGGATGCTAGCTGTTTTTTTTTTTTTAACTAATGCACTCTATGGAAGGCTATTTTATTTGATACTCCTGATGCAAGAGGTTGTGTGCTGAAACACAGCTGTGTTGGGCTCATGTATTTTATTCCATTTCATTAAACTATTAAGTAAGATTCCATTTGGAGATCTTTGTCTCTGTCCTCTGTTTTGATTCCTTTGACTTGTGCGTTGGTGGGCCTCTCTGTGCGTTTCCCTCGCGGATTGTTGAGAGGCTTTCTTAGTCTGCCTATGTGTTGAAGCCTGAAACTTTGAATCCTAGCAGCACGATGGTGCTGTTCCCGAAACCTGGGATAGAGCATAAGCAGAACTGTAATAGTAGAAAGCAAATACATCCTGCTCAGGACTAAATAAAAACAGAGATAAACAGGAAATAAGATAAATCAAGCCTTGACAAATTTTGTGCAGATTTAGGAGCTAGGCTAAAATCTTAGGAGCCAGTGCTTGTGACATCCTCGTGCCCCTCCTGGTTCTCTTGCGCTGGTAACATATTCTCAAGTCTTGTGACACCAGCGCCAGGGTTCCTACACTGTGCATCATCTTTAGATAGACACTTGATATCTGACGTTACCGCTGTTTTATGGGTATGCGCTGCAATGGTGGTGTGCCAGTCTGTGCATGGGATGTGGTGGTGGGTGTCTGTGTGGGTGGGGTGTACAGTTGTGGTGCATGTGTGTGTGTGTACTGAAAAACTGAAGAGCTTCTGTGTGTGTGCTATGGAGGTGAGGTTCCTGTATGTGCAATATGTATGTAGTGTGAAACTGGGGTACATGTGTGTGTTAATTTTTGAGGGAGGAGAATATACTTTTTGGTAAACAGACAATGTGCCCTTTTCTCCCCATGCATTCATACATTTAACCTTGCACTGTTCCTGTCCCCTCCCCACTCTCTGTTCCCCTTCCAGACTCTCTTTCCCACTCCACCCCCCCCCCCCCCTTCCCATCTAACTTTTTAAACTGCAAGCCCAGACCGGCTCTCCTCTTCTGCCTACAAAAGATGGGATCCCTACGAGCAGCTTGCTGCCTTCCAGGCAGCGATTACAGCCCTACCCTCTTGTTCTGGCCTTGGGGATCTGATCTCCTGCAGGCAAGAGAGAAGTGGAAGGCCACGATCGCAGCCCAGATGCAAGCTACCTTTCCATAGGGATTCCCATCTTCAGACAGACAGCTTGCACCTGTGCCACAATCATGGCTATTCCCTTCTCTTCTGCCCATGGGAAATGGGATCCCTGCAGGCAGCCAGAGCCAGATTATGCTGCTATAGGTGTTCTGAGCCCCAAGCACAAGGTCCAATACTTTTAGTCACCATGGCGACCTGGCACCTGGGGTTTATTGAGCCCTGAGATAAAGGCCTGCTGACTATTCCTCTCCCTATGAACCCAAGCATCCTTTTGACATTTGCTGTTACTTTATCTAGCTGTTTGTCCACCTTAAGGTCAGACAGGATGATACCCAGATCCTGCTCTTCATTCTTGCATAGAAGAACGTCGCTCCCTATAATGTACTGCTCCCTTGTATTTTTTGCAGCCCAAATGCATGACCCTGCATTTCTTTAGTATTACCTCTTAGCTGCCACACTTTAAACTATTCTTCAAGCTTCACAAGATCCCTCCTCATGTTTCCCACACCTTCTGAAGTGTCTATTTTGTTGCAGGTTTTTGTAACATATGAAAAAAGGCTAACTTTTTCTGACTGCCCATTTGCAATATTGCTTACAAAAATATTGCAAAACAACCCAATGAAGGGACATAGCATTGCCGCTATCTGAGCTCTTCAAGAGTTTCTTACAGTTGAGAGTGGTCCCACAGGACTGGAGATGGGCAAATGTGATTTTTTACAAAATTTGAAGGAGAAGGCTGGGTACTACAGACTGGTTAGTCTAACCTTCATGATAAGCCAATAAAATAGACTGAAGTATCTTTGTCCCTCATGCCACCTACTCTGTCTCCCCCACAGAATCTCCTTCACACCACCATATATAAAGGAGAACACACCCTAACTGGAATCCTCAAACACAGCCTTTTATTTGGTTAACTGAACCACAGCCTTAGCAACAACAACTTGTACAAATTTCCAACAACATGCTTCCCTACCCAAAATTCCAGCATCTGGGCAAGCACACACCATGGCACCAATGGTCCTTGCCTTCAACCACAATGGTTTCAAATGCCTTCCAGCAGTCACCTGTGAATTGCAAGTTGCTCCATCCCCAACATGCCACAGACATCAGTGTGTGTGTTTGTGCCAAGGTGACTCCTCATCTTCTCCACCCCCCAGTATGCCCATCACCCCAAGCAATGCCTCAATATTTACCTGTTCCTAAAACAGCAACATTACAGAAAACTCTTAAGGCTTGAGTTTCTGCCACTGCGACATTCAGTCAACATTACAGAACAAAGGGATGGAAGGGCGGGAAACTCCCCAGCCCCAAAGATGTGCTCTCTGGCCAGCATGGATCCTCCTTTTTGCAAACTTGCATCTCTGCTCCTCCCCCCACACCATATATTCTCCAGATCTTCAAATAATAAAATCTTCCACCCTATTAGTTTATCCCCTACCCCTTCCCCCACGCCATTCCTGCCCTGCCACCCACATGCTACTGCATCAAGAGGGGCCAACACCCATGTGCCATGTAATAGCCAGCAGTGGTTAATGCACCCTTTAGTCTCCTAATGACACTACTGCTAAAACAAGAAGATAGCACAGTTTCTGTAATCCTGTGGTTTACAGGATCCAAGGGAGCATGGTGTCAGTAAAGGTAGATCTTGTCAAACAAATCTGATCAATTTCTTTGACTGGGTGACTGACCAGAGCGTTGGATCAGGGGGAGAGCACTAGATGTGGCACACTTAGATTTGGGCAAGGCTTTTGACATGCTTCTGCATAGTGACTTATAAATAAACTGAGGGTTCTTGATATGAGCCCTAAAGTGACTGACTGGGTCAGAAACTGGTCAAATGGGAGACAAAGAGGTAGTGGTAAACAGAGATCACTTTTGAGGAAACAGGCATTACCAATGAGGTGCCAGAGGGCTCAGTCTTTGGTTCAGTTTTTTAAGTAATATTGTGTAGAAGCTGTTGGGAAAGATCTGCCTGTCTGCTGATGATACAAAAATCTGCAACAGGGTAGATACTCTGGAAGATGGAAAACTTAGTGGGGTAAGGGGAGGGGGGTAGAATCTAGTAAAGCTTGAGTAATGATCTAATGTTTGGTAGCTACGATTTAATGCTAAAAATACATGATCATGCATTTGGGCTGCAAAACCCCAAGGAAGCAGCACATTATAGAGAGTGAATTTCTTCCATCACTGAAAGAATAGCGGGATCTGGGGTGACTATATCTGATTATCCTAATGTGGCCAAGATAGATAAGGTGACGGCAAAAGCCAGAAGGATGCTTGAGTTCACAGGAAGAAAATGGGCTAGCAGGAAAAAGGAGACAATATTGCTTCCATACAAGTCTCTTGTGAGATCTCATTCAAAGGAATGTGTGCAATTCTAGAGCCCACATTTTCAAGAGGATATAGACCAGATGGATAACCACAATGAATAATGAGAGAAATTTGCATGAACTGCTTTCACTTAATGCAGATCTCTCTCATGCATATTCATTCTAGCTATCCTGAAAACCTGACTGGCTAGATGTGTCCCGAGGATTGGTTTGAGAATCGCTGGTTTAAGGAAATAGGATGGTATTTGCATGACAACCTTCCCGTGGAGGTGGTGAAGACAAGAGCAGTATCTGAAGTTAAGAAAGCATAGGACAAGCACAGAAGATCTCTAAAGGAGAGGAAGGAATTGTACATCTGGGCACTGTTTGGAAGGGCAGATTGGATAACTTATAATATCTTTTTGCTAGCTGCTTGAGACACTGCTGACAGCTTTTGCATGTTGAGTTTTATAGAGAAAGATTGGCTTCTGTAAGCACTTTATTTTTTTAATACCTTATTTGTTTGGATTTTAAAGAATACTGGATGCTAATTTTGAACATTTGTGATATTTTACCTCATATCTCAGTATCCCTGATTCAGGCAATCATTTCTGTAATTTATTGAGATTAAAGAAATTTATTTTTAACCAAGTTTGTCGTCTTTTTGGTCTTCTCACTTTTTCCATTATCCTATTTCTGTGTGAGTTGCTTACCTCTGATTGTGTGGATTTCTTGGTGGTGAAGTCAAAGGATAGTGTCTGAGGTTAAGAAAGCACAGGGCAAACACAGAGGATCTCTGAAGGAATGGAAAAGATTGTAGATCTGCAATTTGGTTTGAAAGGACAGAATGGATAGCTCATATGGTATTTTTATGACATGTTCTCTGTTTTTAAATTTTAAATTTTTGAAGTAAAAATATTTAATGTGTGCATATACCACAAACATAATGCTACTCAAATATATAGAATTGTATTTCCAAATTTTTCCATTGCTCTCTGCAGTTCAAAGAAACTTACTACTCTACCAGTTAATCTGATATAGTGTTCCCATTCATAGTGTCATTTTATAGTATAAAAGGTGACATCTTGTTGTTGTTAAGTGCTGTCGAGTCGGTGTCGACTCATGGCAACCCTCTGGATAGTTGTTCTAAATTGTGTTAGGTCTTCAGTCAGGCGGCTCATTGTTGACAGACTGGCATCCGCAGCTGCTGTTACTGTATCGATCCATCTCATTGCTGGCCTTCCTCTTTTGCGTTGACCTTCTACCTTGCTAGGCATGATGTCTTTCTCTAATGATCTCTCTCTTTGCATGATGTGTCCAAAGTATGAAAGTCGAAGTCTTGTCATCTGAGCTTCTAAAGAAAGCTTAGGTTTGATCTCCTCTAGTACTGACTGGTTTGTTCTTCAGGCAGTCTATGGTATACGCAGCATTCACCACCAGCACCATAATTCAAAAGGCATCAGTTTTCTTCCTATCTTTTTCACTGTACAACTTTTGCAGCCATATGATGTTATTGAAAAATAATGTCCTTTCCTTGAGTCCTGGTAGACCAGTCCAGACAAGTGGGTTGTGTTCCCCTACCAGCAGATTGGCTCTTTGTCTCCACCAATAAAAAGCCCAGGTTTCAATGACATCACTCCCATGCCTCTATCCGCCTCAGTCACCAGAGGTCTCTTCAGTATTCATCCCAAAGCATATGGCAGAATATGGCAAGCTTCACACAACCTCAACGTAGGCAACAATGAGTAATCAAACAGTAGTGAACTATGTGCAGGAAAGCATAAAAAGAAAGCTGTCCTAGAAGATGAACCCACGGAGTCAAGTATATAAAATCATAGCAGACCCAAGGAAACTGCTGCTGAAGAACAGAGCAATCAGTTCCAGGGGGTGGGCCCTGGACTTGTCTAGAAAGACTTGAAAGGACATTATCTGGTAAGTAAAATGTCACCTTCCATATTGTCCTGCTAGACCAGTCAAAACAAGTGGGACAAACCAAAGTTATGACTCCACTGGGTGGGAAGAAGGCAACAGCTTGCAAAACCTTATAGAGTCAAAAGGCTGTGTCCGCCCAAGCAGTCAAGCAGAAATGCTTGACCAAAACGTAAAGTGATGCCCACATTGCTGCCCAACAAATGTCTGCAAGGGCTACCAAGCTGTGCTCTGCCCACAGGGATGCTAGTGCTCAGGTAGAATGGGCACACAAACCCTCCAGAACTGGCCAGTCCTGCAACAGTTCTGCCGAGGCAAAAGCCTCCTTAATCCAGCACCCCAATGCAGACTTAGCCACTATGTCACCTTGCATGTGCCAGCAAACATAAAAAGGATGGTCTGACTTACAAAAAGAATTCATAACCTCCAAGTACAGGAGAGGCACCCTCCGGACATCACAAGGCGAAGATCCTGACCATTCCCCAGACTCTGCTCCTTAGAGAAGAAGGACAGGCAAACCTCCTGGTTCATATGAAAGGAGAAATCACTTCAGGCAAGAAGGAAGGCACAGGCTAAATAGAAACGGCCTTCTCAGGAAAAGATAGATAAGGATCTTGGTAAGAGAGCCAGCAGCTCAGAATCTTCCTTGTGGAACAATCTGCAACCAAGAAGACCATCTTGAGCATCAAATCCTTCAGAGTAGTGTGCTTTAACAGCTTAAAAGAGCTCTGACATCAGGGCCCTGAGCACCAGACACAGATCCCAGGAAGGGATCACCAACCTGAGGGGAGGACGCAGATGCTGAACATCCTGATGAAGGTGCCAAAAATCCAGGTATAAGGCTAGAGACTTACCAGCCAACGGACCTCTGAAACAGCCCAAGGCTGCCACCTGAATCTTCAGGGAGCTAAGAGAAAAGGCCCTTCTCCAGACCATCCTACAGAAAAGGCCAACAGAGATGGCACTTTGGCTACCTCAGGAGGCAGCTGCCGTGTGCTGCACCAGCAGTCAAGGCATTATACCTGCACTTATGCCAGGTTGGCAGACCTCCTCTGGGCTCTGAACAGAGTGCATAACCACCGCCGGACAGTAGCCCATACATCTCCTTACAGAAGCCAAGCCATAAGCGAGAAGGGAACAGGGTCCACCAAGACAAGCGGCCCATGACACAATAGGCCCTGAGATGGAAATGCTTGCAGAAGCCACATCAGATCTCCAAATCACACTCTCATAATGATCCTCCTCATGTGGCACTCCATATGCCGAATCACATGACCCACCAGAGACCATGGAGGAAACACATCTAGCAGGTGTTAACTTGGTCAAATTTGAGCCAGAGTGCCGATGCCCTCAGACTCTCTCCATCTGGCGAATGAAGAAGCAGCACACTTTGGCATTGGAGCGGGTCGCCATCAGATCCCTATTGAGGCGACCCCAGTGGCACAGAAACTACTGAAACACCTCCTGACTCAACTCCCACTCTCCTAGAACTAGAGTGCCGACTGAGAAAATCTGTTTCCATCACAGCCACCCTGGCAATGTGCAGAGCCAACAAACCAGGAGGTTCTTTACTGCCCAGGCAAACTAGAGAGCCATCTCCAGGACTACCCCGGCACTCCTTGTGCTGCCTTGTCAACTGACATAAGCCACCACCATGGCATTGTCCAAGAACACTCAAACCACCCAGCCCTCGACCCGGGGCTGGAAAGGCAGAAGAGTCAACTTAATGGCCCTTGCAAGACCACACTGCTTCCCAATGACCCTGGGCCATTCATCCATTGACAGAAGGGACCATGAGCAGTCATCCAGCAGTATGCCCCTCCTCAGAAGGCTGGGCTGCTGCCACCACTGCAGGCTGGCCATCACCATCATTGGGAGCAGGAGCCTGAGCTCGAACTGCTGAAAACTCAGGGACCAGAAAGTCAGCAAAGACAGGTGGAGTGGCTGCAAAAGAGCATGCACCTATGGCACCAAATTGATGGTCGCCACCATCAATCCGAAGAGTTGAAGATAATCTTGGACTCTGGGAACCTGCTGTGAACAGAACAGCACTAGGCAATTCAACAGCCTTTGACTTTTTTTCCCTGGCAGAGAGACACTGCACACTTGAGTATCGAACCATGCTCCCAGGAACGCCAGAGCCTGGGAATGCAATAACTGCTTCTTTCCCCAAGTGATCATTCAGCTGAGGCTTATCAGAAAGGACACCACTCAGGAAGCTACCCAAGACACCTCTGAAAGAGAATGGGGTCAGATGAGCCAGTAGTCCAGATAAGGGTGCACACAAATCCCTTGGTGCAGTAGTGCTGCAGTCACCACCTCCATGACCTTGGAGAATGTCCTTGGAGAGAGCAGCAAACTGAAAGTGAAAGCCAAGCATGGCAAAATACAGATACTTTGTTGATCCCCTGGATCGAGATATGAAAATACGCCTCAGTCAGATCCATAGATGCCAGGAGCTCCCCCCGGCGCACTGCTTGAATCTTGGATCACAAAGTTTCCATCCAGAAGCACAGAGACACAAGCACTCATTGACACACTTGAGGTCCAGAATGGGCTGAAATATTCCTTCCATGTTGGCACTACAAAATAGATGCAATACCTTCCCTTGCCCCAATCGTCCGAGGGAGAACGGGCACCACTGCCTTCTGGAGAGGCAACTTGTTAAAGAAGATCTACACAGTAGCCCTGCTGTTCGCAACCCCACAAAGGCGAAAAGACAAGAGGCCAGGATCGGCTCTTGCATTCCAGGATATAGTCCCCATTCAGTGCGGCTAGCAATCCTTGGAGACCCGGGCCCATTCCTGAAGGAAGAAGCAAAGCCTGCCCCCAACCAGAGAAACCAGGGAATGGGCCCCCAAACTGTCAATGTGCAGTCCAGGAAGGTCCTCTTCTGGATGGGACTGGGTCCCTGGGCCCAAGCGCTTCACCAAAAGTACTGAGAACGAGTCCAAAGTCCATAAGCAGAGGGGAAGAAAGATTTTCCAGGCTGCCAGCGAAGAGGGTCCCCAGATACTTGGGAGTCCGACCGGCACGTCCGTGAGGAGCAGGTGGAAGTTGATGGAAAAGGGGCTCCTGCCTGCTTCACAAGCCCCTTGGACCTGTCCTCCAGAAGGTGATAAGAAGTCATCTCACCCAGGTCCTTCACCAGCTTTCCCAAATCATACCCAAGAGAAGCAATCCTCTAAGGCTGGATGGGCAACCAGGCTTTGGAAGAGGAGTCCACTGCTCCATGTCACTGTCAACAGGGCACAATCTCTGGCCACTAGATGTACCAGGCCATACATGGCATCAAAAAAGAAGGCCATAGCAGACTCCAAAAGAGGGCTAGAATCAAAAGAGACTAAATCCACTGGGGCCCAGTTTGAGATGTCAGGCCTGCACATACTGCAACTGAAGAATAACAGTCGTCGCAGCGAATTGGTTCTTCAACACAAATCTACCTTTCGATCCAGAAATCCTTTAAGGCCAATCCGCCTTCTACAGGAATGGTGGACTGATTGGTAACCACTGTGACCTGCGCATCCACCTTGGAAATATCAAATCAAATGATGCACTCCTTCTCTGGGAGAGCATGCATCTTCTTATGCACCCTTAGCCCCTTAGACAGGGAGTCAGGGAATCTGACTGACTGGAAAGGCCCTTGAGCACCTGCAGGAACGGGAAGACAGTAGTGGATTTCTGCACCCCTTGCAGGAGTGGATGCATCTTTGGTTCCTCCTCCATGCCTGGAGAATCCACCAAGTTCAAGGTGGATAGGACCCTGGGAATGGATAATGCCCTGAGAATCAATGACTCCAGGTCCTCCTCCTGAAACAGGGTGATAAGATCAGCCTCCTCACAATTCTCTGATGAGAGTACGTCTTCATCCACATCAGACATCTGAATCCAAGCCACAGTCCATATCTTGGAAAGATCCAAGCTTATCCCCATCTCCAGAGGGCACTCTTTCCTGGGGACTCTTAGCCATAGGCAATCGAACAGGGCTTCCACTCTCAGCCTGCCCATCATGAGACTGTGCTCAGGGGAACCCAGAAGCCGCAGGGTCTGAATTTCCACACCAGAAAAACCAGGTCTGTAGTGAAAAGGAAAAGAATCCCAGGGAGGACAATTCAGACTTCAAAAGCTCTTCTTGTGGAAATGACCCCCCCCCCCCCACACGAGGGGGCATAGTCGCTGTTAATCTCCTACAGGTCAGGGGTGGCACACAGCATGGTCGCCGGAACCTCCGGCCAGCTGGTTATACTTACCCACAGCACCATCCACCACCTCCTGGCCTTAGGTAGGTAAGGCTGGACTACCCACATTCCCCGGCACAGACAGACTAGCAATCCCTCCAGGGACAACTCAGGAGCTGCCATGCTAGAAGAGCAGAGTCCAGAAGATGGAAATGAGGCACTACGTTTGCCACAGGCCAAATGACAATTCCTGGAAGAATACATAAGAGAGTTAAGGCAAGTATCACAACAGCCGTACGCTAAGGCCACAGTGGCCTGAAGGTGCACATTAACTGCGTTTTTACTGCAGCAAACGATACAGGCACTAGGGTAAGAATGCACATTGAAGCCACTTGAGTAGAATGTGCGTACAGACTGCGTTACCTCCAAGCACACATTAGGAGAAAATGCTACTAGCACATGCAGAAAACAGTGGGAAACCCCTACACCGCGCCAACAGTCGCCAGTAGTCTACCCCGAATTGCATCCCAGACGGAAATCGGGAGCCCCAAAAAGGACAATGAGGTGGTCAAGCCTTGGTACTCAGCCCCCCCAAGAGCCCCAGACAGAGGATCCATGCCGGGGTCAGCTCTACTCCCTTGATACTGTTTCTCTGGCTTTTGCAGCACTGCATTTAAGGTGGCTGGCAAAAAGATTCCTCTGAGAGCCTTCTACAATCTTTGGGAGAAAGCAGGGGGAAAAGAGGAGAAGGGAGGGGGCATTGAGGTTGTGTGAGGCTGCTGCACTCTTCCAGATCCTTCCAATTTCTGGCTGCTCAACAAGCTTTTATCAGGATAAGCACATGGAGCTGAACCAATTTTTCCTCCTCCTATGGCTATCGAAAAGACTGCAGTCTAGTGGAACTTACCATGTCGTGCTCAAGTGTCACCCTCAAGGTGGTTGTTCACAAGCGTTTAATCAATCTTTTCCTCTCAATCTTCAGAATTTTCTTCAGACAGGAAAAAATCCATCTACCATCTACTGGAGACAAAGAAATACTGAAGAGACTTCTGATGGTTGAGGTGGATAGAGGCACGGGAGTGATGTCATTGAAGTCTGGGCTTTTCATTGGTTCTTTATCTCCACTGATCTGCTGGTAAAAGAACACAACCCACTTGTCTGGGGTTTAGCAGGACAATATGGAAACAATCATTTCCTATGTGGCAGAACCCCACAATGTGCTCTTTGGGGATAATTAGCCAACAATTCGCCTAAATGGCAGTATATTAGTTATTTAAGCACACACATGGCCAAGTAGTGTAAAAGTACATGTGTTGTGTGTACTTTCACAGTGAAAGTATGCATGGATGGAATTTAAGCAGAGCACAGACACAGTGTGCAAGTATGTGCATTGATTACACAGGTACACTAAAAATTTTTTTTTTTAAAACTGCCTCTAATGTTTCGATTGATTTTTACGTTTATTGGTGCGCTGAATCCAAATCTGGTAACCAATTTGCTCCATCACGTACAGAGTTTTTGCTACATTGGGTTAGCAGTTTGAGGTGAACGTTTCAGATTGAGTGCGATCGAGATAAAAGTTTCTTGGATGAATTCTTTATACTAATTGTTTAGTAGTTATTCAAATAAGAATAAAGAAAATTGTAACAAGGCAGCACATAAGAATAGAGTAATGTCAACAAAATACACTGTGATGGTAGCAAAATTGTCTGCACTTAAAACAGCCACATACATGTGCACAAACATTGAGCATATAAGAGCGAGGTTAGACACAAAGCAAAGAAATGTGCAAAAAATGTTGTACAGGTATGTATGTAAGAATAGAAAACGCAAACCGCACCATTGCAATACATGAAGACAAACACCCGATGGTGTGAAAATAAAATTCTAATAAATGAGATCCGACACTGTGGTAATAACTAGCAATTTTTTATTTCAAAGTTTAGTAAAAACACAATATTTGTCAACACCGTTTAGATTTTAAAGTCATTCTTGGGTCAATCAATCTCCTGGTGGGCCCGTTTCTTCTTCCCCCGAATGCTTCTCTTGGTGCACTGCTTGGCGTATTTTTCATCTGGGGTTTCCCGCAGCAGCAACCAGCAGAAATCAGCCATCATAGTGGTGTTCCATCTTCCTTGGTACCTTCTCTCTGCGTCCTTGATGTCCTGGTGAAACCTTTCACCTTGTTCTTCACTGTACGCCCCCAGGTTTTCGGGAAAGTAGTTCACATGGGAGTGCAAGAAATGGACTTTCAGGCTCATGTTACAGCCTTGTTCTTTGAAGGCATTGAGCATCCTGGCAACAATATCCTTATAGTTCTCATCCCGCCTGTTCCCCGAGAATTTGAGAACAACATCCTTGAAGGAATCCCAGGCTTCTTTTTCCTTCTCAGACATCGTTTCAGCGAATGCTCCATCTGAAATGAGTTTCCTTATATCAGGGCCAACAAACACTCCTTCCTTTAGCTTTGCTTCAGAAAGTCGGGGGAACTTTGAGCAAAGGTACCGAAAGCACTCACCATCTTTTGGAAGGGACTTGATGAATTGCTTAATGAGACCCAACTTAATGTGGAGAGGTGGTAATAGAATTTTATCACGAGGTACCAAGCTCTCATGAAGAACATTTTTCTCACCGGGTCTCAAATACTCCCGAATTGGCCAGTCTTTTTTCCCCCAGTGTAGGTCGCGGGCCCGGCTATCCCACAAGCAAAGGAAGCAGGGATATTTGGTGAAACCGGATTGCTGCCCTAATAGCATGGATAGAATTTTAAAGTCTCCACAAATCATCCACTTATGCTCATCATAACGAATCTTCTGAAGAATCAGGGCCAAATTCTCGTATTTTTCTTGGAGAACAACAGAGTGAGCAATAGGAACTGAAGCGAATGTGTTGCCATTATGAAGAAGAACACCTTTTATGCTGTTTTTTGACGAATCAATGAACAGCCGCCATTCAGCAGGATCATACTTGAGTTTAAACTTTTCCATCACTCCGTATATATCGTTGCAAAATACCAAATCTTCCTCTTTGCTGAAATACTTCAAAAATTGTGTCTCGCGGTTGCGGTACCAATAAAAAGTTGTTCCTGGTGACAATAGATTTTTCTGTTTAAACCGAGAACCTAGCAGTTGGGCAGCATCTTTTGGGAGTCCTAAATCCCGGACTAAATCATTCAATTCAGCTTGAGAGAAAAGTTCAGGTTTCGGATCTGGTTCAGTTTCAAACTCGGAAGTACTGGACTCATCGGGAAAAGCCATCTGATGAGTCTCATCATGATCAGAACCGTCCACACAAATATGATCCAAAGATTTTGGTGGTTCAGGCACAGGTACTTCGTTGCTATGAGGCATAGGCCTAATTGCTGAGGGAAGGTTGGGGTAACTTATTACGTTCTTATTTTTTAAGTTGTATCCCTTCACAATGCAAGAGCAAAAATAGCAGTCACTGCTGTGGTCTCTTTGTTCACGCCACATCATAGGTATTCCGAAACGAAATGCTTGTTTTTTACCTTTCATCCATAAGCGTAGATCTTCCTCACATGTCTTGCACACTTTGTGAGGAGCCCACGGTTTGTCTTGATCGCCTAACTTCAAACCGAAATAGGCGAAATATACTTTTTTAATAAATGCAGAAATGTTCCTCTGCTGCTTTTTCACGGTATATTCCCCACAAATAAAACAAAAACTGTCCGGAGAGTTGACGCAACCTCTGGCTCTGTGAGCCATCACAAATACACAGCACTGCAAACTACAACTGTAGTGAACCACTTCAGAATAAAGCTGGATTACGACTGAGCAAACAAAAGGTAATAATGAACTTGCAAGAAACTGAAATTTGACAGGAACGTTCATGTCGCAACCACCGTGTTTGAGCGAGCGAACGAGGCGAGGCGAACAGGAAAGAACATGCGCCAGCGCGAGTACTGGATTTAGCCCCCCGCCTCCCAATTGTCCTGTTAATGTATAAAATGAATACAAAACACTCTAAAATATCATGAGGGAGTGTTTCTAGTTAGTTAACCATTACAACCTCTATTTTGGGCCAAGAAAATAAACTGCAGTCGGCTAAAAAGAAATTATGTGAACATTCCTTATATGGGTAAGAAATCTAATTTTGCAAGAAAACGTGACGTGATGGAACATTTTGGCTATTTTTCCTGGATTCAGCACCCCAAAATCTATAGGAATCGGTTGCAAAACTGGAGGCAGTTTTTTGGTAGTGTACCTGTGTTATAGAATACTATAATTTATGTGCGTACTTTCAAACAGTAGATGCAGGCATTTATACCAGCTCTAGGGCTGATATAAGTCATGATCTTAACTTAAGGCATGTTCTCTGCCACTTAAGCTAGTAAATATGCACACACATTAATAAGGCACAACTTTATAAAAATCACCCTCTATGTTCAGACATAGGAACATTCTGGAGTCTAGTCCTTGCTCCTTATCAGACCTTCCTTCAGCGTGAGGCAGAGGAGGGTGGGCCTGCCTGTCAGTCACTAGTCAGGAGATGTCTCCTTCATTGCTTTCGGAGAGAATAATGAAAGGCTGTCTTTCTCCAAAGGAGCCCAAGGAAGAAGGAAAGGCAGCAGAAGCACAAGGTGGGGCGCAGGCCCTTCCTGACGGCCAGCTAAGACATAAAAGGGAGTGCCATTATCTCTAAACCAGACAGACTTAACCACAGCTAAGGCTAAAGTATAGGAGAGCAGATAGAGGAGAAGTGAAAAAGACCCAGGGGGCTTTGGGCTGAAGCAGCTGCTGTGGGAGAACCTCAGGATCAAGAGGCAGCAAGAGCTTGGGTTAGGATTACAGAAAAGTCCATCTGCACTAAGAGTGGTTTTCTCTGTAGTAAGGCAAGTGGAATCAACAAGGTGCATCCTCTCTCTAACATTGAGAGACCCAGAACTGACGAGCCCCACTGCATCCCAAACATCTAGTCTAGGGATTACTTTGAGTTTTTTGCAGTTCTGCATTTTTCCCCAATTTACTCTCTTGGAAGGAGATTAAGTTTCCCCATTTAAGTTTCCTCCAGATAGCAGGCATACTGTGAAGGCATTTGGACTTTCTGTATAGCTATCCAGAGCATGAGACACTGTCCGTACCCACTTAAGCTCCTAGAAGTCGGGCGTTCTGTATTCTGTGCAAGTATTTTGCAGATATGCCTAAAGAAGCATGAAGTGCCAGCCTGGGACTCAGGAAAAGAGAACAGGAGAAATCCAGGGGGACGGGGGACCTACTTCATATCTCAGGACGTGAACTACTGATAATCTTGGGACTTTAAAAAATGTAAGGTCAATTTAAATTGTCTTACACTACCTTTGCACTGCAAATACTTAATTTTGGGGATCACCACTAAAATATACCTTTTGTGACCAAGTGTCCTTTTGAGAACCTTAGAACTCTTTCACTTCAGCCTTGAGGTTTTGCCTCTCCCTTTCTTCCTTTACAGTGGTCATTTTGCTGTGTTCCTTTCTCCTTGTTTTCTGAATGCTAGCGCCCTCTCTTTTATGTAGCGCCTCACCTCTTTTAGTGATAGATTCCTTACAGTACACCTATTATCTTGCTCCATACCACACAGATTTTTAGAAACCTCTTTAATACCCCCCTAAATTTTCTCTTCACCAGCTGAATAATCCTAAGCTCTTTAGCCTATTTCCAGTTTTATTCTCCATTCCTTTCCAAGTTATTTCTAGCATTCTATTTGCTTTTCTGACCACTATTGCACAGCGAGCTGGAGATTTCAACATATTACCCACAATGACCCCAAGATACTTTTCCAGGGTAGCGACTCCAAATATGCCACTAAATTGCCGTTTGCCCAGATAAATTGGTTTAAAAATGACCCTCTACATGTACAAAATCTTTTAATTTAAAGGTTTCTAACACTTTTGTGTTTTCATGTGTACTGACGTTTTTGTTTGTTTTTTTAAAAGGACAAAGCTACCACAACCTACTTGTTCAGTAAATGTTGTCGTGCTGTGTATTTAATCCTGGTTATTTTTAAATTGCAACTTATGTTATTGTTCATGATTACAACCCTATTGAAAAGCAAACTCGGAAGCCAGTAATCTTAACAAACCAGTTCCCTGCTATCAGTGACACATAAAATCATAACTGATACAAATGTATACCTTGATCTGTGTGCTTTAATCAAATATGTATCGTATCCAAATACTTGTCCCGTGTTACGTAATCATTGACTAATCAAAATGTAAAACTGAAATCTCAATGTACCGTACAATACATTATGATTCTGTAAAGTAAACCGCTGCTGATCGTAGGAAGCAGCGGTATACAAGTGTTTACTAAATAAATAAATAAATAAAGGAATATGACATATAATATTACTATCCAAATTACTTAACTACCAAACAACTGATTTCCCCCTGGATATCTTGAATGACATGCTGGAGATAATGGGCAAGAACACTGAATTTACGCCTGGAAACATTTACAAAGCTCTTTACTGGGATAAAGGCCTGGATGAAAAACGTCCCTTCCCTGCCCCACTAAAATTGTGTGCGAGCTTTCACAGCATTTGTATACCCATAACCAGGATTTTATTCCCCGGGTACATTGCTTTTCCCTAGTTCATATTAATATTCGTCTACTATTTAGATGCCCAATCTCCTAGTTTTGCAAGGTTGTCAACTTAGCATTAAGTACAGTTTGTATGCTGAAAGCACCCACATACTTTACAACTGTGCAGTCTATTTGAAAATTGCATCCCTTGTCTAGATCCAAAACAGGAGTGTAACTTATGATTTTGATCATTGAAACAATTTCTAAAGTTTAAATGGATAATTTTTCAAAAGCTGGGTAGATAGTGCAATGAAAGACCAAAAGAAAGTGAGGCCAGCTGTTGTCACCTGCCCAGCATTCCAGAGAGGAGCTGCCCCCAAGCATGGTGGGTGTGATGGTTCTTGTCCATAGAGAGGACAAGGTCCTCAGATTAGCGCATCACTGAACAGGTCCACCCCAGGTAAAGGTAAGGTTGAGCAGCGTCTTCAATCTCTAGCAGCCATCTTTTCTTTGGGTTCAGCCCTCTGGTGCTGGCAACTGCCAGGACTTAGCTGCCCAGTGCCCAGAGTGGAAAGCCAGAACCCAGGAAAACCCAGAAAGAAGATGGAGAACACAGGCATGCAGGAATTCACCACGAAGACTCTGAAGAGAATCAAGACTGGAGCACAAAAGGACCTGGAACAAGGTGAAGAAGGGCTCTGCGGAGAACACTCGGAGAAAGCAATGAGGGACAAAGTGCCAGGCAATACTTGAACAATGCAGACCAAACTCTAACAAAGAGCTCTCAGCCAGAGCTGGGTTTATATTTATGTATTTTACATTTCTAGACCACACTTCTGAAAAACAGTCATTGCAGTTTACAAAACACATATCATTATAATAACCAACAAGTGCAAATTATAATAATTATCAGCCCAATTTCCCCCCAAAAGGCCTGCATAAACAAATGTGTCTCTAATTGACCCTTAAAAGATCCAAGGTCAGCCTCCAAATCGCAGATGACAGGGGAAGGAATTCCAAAGTACTGGAGCCTGCACCTGGAACTGGAGCCAAAATCCCTGTCTCATAGACTTCCCTCAAACTGGGAACAACCAACAAAAGCCTTTGTCTGCAGAGTGCAAAGTATGACAGCGGGCATACCACTGCAAATGCTGACTGAAATAACCTGGTGCCAGTTCTTGGAGAGCCTTAAACACTAACAGTAACCATTTATATTGTATAAGGAAAGACTCCAGCAGCCAATGAAGCTCTCTTAAAATGGGGGTAATGATCAAATTTTCCCAGCCCCTTAATCTTGGCTGCAGTAGTTTGTACCAGTTGCAAACAAGTCAGCTCCTGCACAGGCAAGCCCAACAGCAAATATTTACAATAATCAATGATTGGCATAAATCAAAACCCTCATAAGTGCTACTACTAGCCATTCTGACAACAAGAAAGGTGCACAAAGTATCTGCAATACCCCAAATAAGGATCTTATCCTGGAGACATAGTCGTGCAAGGTCAAGGAGCTCTCCAACCATACCCTAAACTACGGCACAGTCCCGAAACCCCCTGCAGGCCCTCTAACTGAGAAGTAAGCGCGCCAAGCAATTGAAAGGGTGAGAGCCATAAGATTTACATCTTCTGCAGATTCAAATTAAGATACATCTGGGTAAAGCCTTCTCGTAGCTTAGAAATGCAAGAGGTAATCTTTTCAGATGCATCTACTTCCCGTGAAGACAATGGAATGGAAGCAGTACCTGTACGTCATCCATGTACATATAAAACTTCAAATCCATCTCTCTCAGCAACGCGCAAAGCGGTAGCATGTACACATTAAAAAATTGCGGAAACATGGAGCCTTGAGGGACCCCACTCTCAAGCTTCCAAAGTGACAACAGTTGCTGACCATACTTTGCACACTGCTCTCTCCCACTCAAAAAGGATGAAAACCATTGGAGAGCATGCTCGCTCAACCCAATACCCTTTAAACAATCCAATAAAAGGCAGAGCGCAGTGTTAAATGTGGCTCCTACATCCAACTAAAGTAAAAGCCCCTCACAATACCACCAAACATAATATATATTATCATCCACCAGAGTTCTAAGCAAGGTCTCGGTACTATAAATCTTGCAAAACTCCGACTGACACTCATCCAAAATGCTGAGTTGCTGAAAAGTCCACAAAAATTGTAAGGCCACACAGCTGCTAGGCAAGCTAAGGCAGCCAGTCAGCTGAATGGAGCTTACTGACATCTGCTGACTGGAGATTGGAAGTTCACTTGAGTGAGAAAGATTCTTCCATGATGAGAACCACTTGCAGGCTGGCAAGGAAGTATCCAATCCCTGGGTAAATGCTACCACTCCTGAAGCTGCCACTGCCACCAAGTGTGCCCTGCAGAAGCAAATCAATAGCTCAGACTCCACCTTCCCACTGTCACTGGGTGCAATAATCATCTGCCTCCCCTGGCTCAGGCTCTGTCTTCCTGTCAGCTATCTCCACACTTCCTGAAAAGCCCACGGCTCTGCCATTCACGTGGTGCTTGGCCCTCCAATCCCCTGCTGCTTAGCATGCCATCTAACCCCAACAGCCAATCACAGCAAAACTGAGGAAGTTCATGAAAAAAAATATATAGATATTTAAAAAAAAGTGGCAGATTTTTCATTTTTAAACCCAAAAACAACTTCTTTCAAGGTATTTAGAAAAATTAAGGCATAAAACTGATCCCAAACATTGCTCCTAAATTTGGCTAACAATAGGGCATAAATATAAAAGCCTAAGTTTTCAGTTGAAAATGTATTTTAATTTAGGAGCTTACAAGCTGTGACCCTGATATTCAAAGGATTTATGCTCCTAATTTTGAGAGCTATGGGCCCAATATTGAGGTGGGCAGGCTATGCACCACCGTGGTGCATAGCCTGTCCGCTGATCCCCTTAACCTAGATATTCAGTTCTGCGCTGGCAGAAGTGAATATCCGGATTAGCCCAGATGCCCCAGAGGCTACACGGGTAGCAACGAAAATCACTGCCAGGGATGTCTATATAAACTACCCTGAAGACATCCACATTGGGCACCTCCATGTTTATGAAATCATGCCTGAACTTTGACATGCCTGCATTTTTCCAGATGTTCTGGTTTGGATGTCCTAGATTGCACTTGGACATCCTTTGTAAAATGTGCCTTCACATGTGCTGTTAGCTCTGCTTCGTAAACATGGCCCTCGGAGGGGGATTTTAGAAAGACCATCTAAGCCTGAACATCTGAAAAAACAAAATTAAAACAGGCATGTGCAGATGCAAACATGATTTCACAAATATGGACATGCCCAATATGGACGTCTACATAAACGCCCTCAGAACAGCATTTCAGATCCTGGACATCTAGAAATAGCCTAATGGTTAAATTAGTAGGGCTAGGAAGAGGGAAGCCAAGGTTCAAATCCCATTGCTGCGATTGTGAAATTGCTGTTCAAATCCCATTGCTGAAATTGTGCCGAGTACCGAGAATGATGGAGAGCTTTCTTCTCTACACCCTCTGGATGCTTTTCAGCCAAAACAAGCACTTTTCAGATGCCTGTTCATGCCTGGAGCAGGTCTAAACCAGGACCGGCTAGTCCACTAGGCGGCCACCTAGGGCAGAAGATCTCTGTGGGCGGCATGCTATGTGCTTTGGCACACATGGCCTGCCGACCCCCAACTCCGTGCACCAAACCATACCATCCTCCCTGCCCACATGCTGAGCTATGCCGCTATGCCACCCCCGCTGCTACTGATTCCAGTGGCAGGGGTGGGGGATGGCTAGGCTCAGCAGCAGGCCATGTGCTTTGGTCCACATGGCCTGCCACCGAGCCAAGCAGCGCCTCCCCCAACCCTGCTGCCGGAATTAGCAGCAGCAGGAGGGTAGTAGCAAGTGTCAGTACAGGGGGACGTGTCTCGGCATGCGAGGGAGGCGGCATGGTCCGGTCGGGGCTTCTGCCTTCACCCTTGGGCCAACCCTGGTCTGAGCTTAGACACGATGATGAACACCCAGGATGTTTTGGGCATCCATAGACTCTGCTTCTAAAATGGCTCTGGAGACATCTCTATGCTTTGGATGTTGCTATGCCTGTTGTCAGATGTCCAAAGCATGATGAACAGGGCTTCCAAAATGACTCCCTAGGTGTACAAACATCTAAAAATTTGAAAACAATTCCACAAACAAACTGAAAATGTTTTCGGTGCACACCCCTACTTAATGTAACTTTTTACATTCCTGATCCCAGGGAGACAAACTGGTCTGCCAGCTCAAGAACATGTTTCTATTGTCAATAAAAGTCTGAGAATCTAACCTTATAGACATACATTTTTTTCTCGCCATTTTGTGCATAGCTAGAAGGGAAAACCAGAAAAGCAGTCTGTAAAGCTTAGATTAGATGAGAGTACTGTGTCAAGAATCACACTCCTTGTATCAAAACGTAGCTCCCAATGTTCAAGTACAACAGCCTCCCAGATCCTGAGCCCAGTCACTTATGAAAAGAATTTGTTTACAGACATGTTTTTCTGGGGGGAAGGGTTCTGCCACCTGCCACTCACTATCTGACCTTGAGCAAGCCTCTTAGCTCATACTGTATGCTCTTTGGGGAAGGAGTACCATGAGAAAAGATGAACCGTGTTCATTTGCCTTTTCTGAGAAGTTTCCCTACCATCTCCCATGCACCTCTCCTATTGCCGCTTCCTGCTCCCCCACCTTTTTTGCTAACTATGTCATCTTGTACTGCCCCCTCTCTCTCTTTCTGTCACACTGGACTGTGAAATGGGAGACGGCGGAAAGATCATGCCAGGAAGGATAGATTCTAGTTTGCGAAGGCTTTTCTTCCATTGTATATCTATGGGATAAAAAGCTTAAGAAATCAAGAGCGTTCCTAGCCTTTGCATACACCAACATAGCCCAATTCCTTATTATCATCAAGTCTCAGATGCTTTTACCCAGAGCAGAGCAAGTTTCTATTCATATCCTGACCATATTCCACCACCTCTCAGAAAGCAAGCAGTGGCTTGCTGAAAACTTCTAGTGCAGAAAATAGAAACCCACTTTGCAAAGCAGAAATTCTCAATTCCAGACCCTACAATCCCCCAACACACATTTGGTTCAAACTATGCAAAATTTACCTCGTACTTGGACCAAGCTTATGTGTAGTAGGATCCTCGTTATCTGTGCAAATCTTCACCAAAAGCTGGAAAAGAGTGTTACAACTCAAAATCCCCCTAACTTGGGTTTATGGGTACTACTGGCAGGAGCCTTCTAGTTCAGGAGAACTTGGTATGTTCAGAGAAGTTCCGTAGAAGATAAGTAGCTGGAGGGGGGAGTTTGATCTAGATTCAGTTTGGTGCTGGTGGTATAGCAGCCTTCTTGAAGGGTGTCACATCTAACGGCTGTGGGGGAACTAAGAGCTCTGCACATTGGTCTCACTCTGTACAGTAAGTAAAATCCATTGATTAGCTATGACTCTAGATTATTGTTAAAATATAGTTTAGGCACTAATAATTTGTTCAAATTCATTTTTTGCTGCTGCTTTGTATTTACTAATTGTCAACCCTGAGATAGATTCTATGCATAGATATAGTTTGCCAGATTTTTTTTAAAGGGGGGGGGGGCGGCAAGTGATGGCAAAGAGCAAGGAAGTCATATTAGCAGTGTGGAAGGGAGACCAATTCAGCATTAGCGCCCACAATGTTTGGACAGGGGCATTGCCCTTCAAACCCACTCTAAACTACACTTACAATAGCTATATGTAATATAAAAAATGTTGCAGAGCCTGAAATGCATTCTGTTCTAATTGTTTTAGTATCTACCTCAGATTACTACTACTACTACTTATTTGTAAAGCACTACAAGGCATACAGTCTGCAGCACTGTACAGAGACACAGAGCTTACAATCTATTCAAGACAGACAACACAACAAACTAGAACTGGGGAAATCTAGGGGAATGGTAAATATTCACACAGGTGACGAACAGGAGAACAGAGCCAGAGGTGGAGCCTGACATATTGACTTGGGTAGCTTGCTACAGGCATATGGAGGAGCAAGGTAGAATGAACAAAGTCTGGAATTGGCAGTGGCAGAGAAGGGCACAGATACAAGCGATTTCCAAGAAGGGCAAAGTTCCCAAGCAGGATGTAGGGAGAGCTAAGAGAGGAAAGGTAGTGAGTAGCCACAGAACGAATGTGCTTATAGGTCAGTAGTAGAAGTTTGAACTGGATGCAGAAACAGATAGGGAGCCAGTGAAATGATTTGAGAAGAGGGGTTATGAGAGCATAGCGACACTGGCAGATTAGCCATGAACCTGAGTTTTGAACAGAGTGAAGGGGAGAGACATGATTCATGGGGAGATCAGCAAGGAGCAGGTTGCAACAGACTAGACGGGAGAGAACTAGAGAGTTGATATGGGGTCTTAGTAGTGTGTTCAGAAAAGAGGGGACAAATTTTGCTGGCGTTATTGATAGAGTGAAGGAGTAGCCTAGTGCTTAGAGCAACAGCCTAGTACCCAAGAGACCTGCATTCAATTCCCACTGGCACTCCTTGTGACCTTGGACAAGTCACTTTATCCTCCATTGCCTCAGAAGAAAAGGCCTGGCAATCTACTTCTGCTCATACCTTGCCAAGAAAACCCAGGGGCTGCCGGGTCCCCAGGAGTCAGCATTGACTTAATGGCACTTAAAAAACATTTTGAGAAAGAAAACAGCAGGTTTTATCTATTTGTTGAATGTGTGCAGAGAAAGAGAAGAGGAGACTCCAAGATGACCCCAAGGCTCCAAGCTGAGGAAACAGGGAGGAATACAGCGTTAGTCACAGAAATACAGAAAGGAAGGAGGGGCAAAGTGGGTTTAGGGGGAAAATATAAGGACCTCCGTAAACTGCATCACACAATTTCAGGTTGCTATTATTGAAAATAGTAATCAGCTATTTCCATACCAAAGGTCCGTTTTCTTATAGTCTTTTTGAAAGAGCAATATCTTATTTTGACAGAGGAAAGTCCTGCACCAGCCCGAGAACCCAGCTGCATATGCAAATACAGCATTTGATGCTCACTGCATGTGTGATGAATATTCATTGTAGACATCTAGAAAACAACGCCTTTTTGCAGCTTCTATTGACCAGAGTTGTAGATACCAAAAACAAGTGGATATGAACTAAACCTAACACAAAGCTCAAATGCACCCTTGAAAAAAAGTGTCACCGCATCATCTTTCAGGTGATAACACTCAAACAGCGTTCACCTCATCCCAGGACGACTGAACATGTGATTCAGTCCTGGTTTTGGCTCATTGCATGCATGGATGATAGTCCTGACTTTCCCCATTACATTCCCTAAGAAAATAAGGACTCTCAAATCTAACATCTAACACAGCAAAACCATGATAGGATCAGCCTGTTTGGTTGATCTGGGTTAAGGTAGAAAACCTAAATGCCATGCCTCCTGCTTTGGCCCCAATGCAGTAAGCTGCACTATCCTTTAACTTAGCTCTTCACCCATGCTGGTCTTGTTCCTAATGTAGTAAGAAATTTTAGCATGGGAAAATCAGAGGTAAAACCATGACACTAAAGACTAATGCTATGACAAGAGCTATGACAAGATGCGCCATATCAACTTCAAATAGAGCCTACAGCCTGAGCGCACCAAGCCTCTGGAACTCCTTACCACCACACATCAGAGCTATCCCCAATTTGAGCCAGTTCAGGAAGGCCTTAAAACACCTCCTCTTTATTAAATACCTCACAGCCTCCCTCGAACCCCAGCCACCAGGTACGAACAACACACAATGACCCCATCTCACATATATACAGTTACCAATTTCATTATCCCATCTGTGTACATAGTTTACCAATTTCAGTATTCCATTTATGTACATAGTTTACCAATTTCAGTATCCCATTTGTGTACATAGTTTACCAATTTCAGTATTCCATTTATGTACATAGTTTCCCCCGTTATCCAAGTTGATTGCTCCTGTTCATTGTAATGACCTGACTCTTGTTCATTGTCGGATTCTGTTTTGTTTTATGTAAACCGCGCTGATCGTAAATAGTGCGGTATATAAGAAATGTAAAATAAATAAATAAATAAATAACGCAGTGGTCATGCACAATGCTGAATTTCAAATTGTTTCCGATGTTAAAGAAATACATTCTCAAAATCTAGCAATTTTTTAAACTCTTCTTATAGTGCTGAATCTTAACCATTTCGCTCCTGCACTGCATCTTTACTTCAGCTCTGATTTGAAGTAATCTGAAGTGAAGTATAGCCCTTCACCTCAGATCAGAGAAGATCATTGGTGGCTCCCTCTCCCTGACCACACCTAAAAAATAAATAAAATAAAAGCAACCAGATGGCCCAAGAGGGTCTCTGGACTTCCCATCTCTGAGAATTCCCCTGGTGGCCTGTGGCCCTCTTGCATCTCCCACACCCTCAGTGGCCCGGACCCCCAAATCCCAAGATTCCCTAACCATCTCTAAAATAGGGAGACAGGAGCAATGTCCACGTGCTCCTGTCTCCAGTACTGCCATCTTCCAATGCTTCCCTAATTTGGCAGACTGACATGATTTGGGAGATGGCGGCATAGAGAGAAGGATGCTGCTGTTCATTTCTCTGGATCAGATAAGTATAACTGATCCAGGTATAGCCTACCACTGGAGGCTCTCTAGTCAAGAGCCTCCTTATGCCAAATGCCTGATCCAGAGCTGTCTGGGATCAGACAGCCACAGGGTGGGAGGCAGGATGTCTTGGACCCACAGGGCCACCAAGAAATTTTTGCAGAGTGGGGGTAGGGGACAGAGAGTCTGGCCAGATTTTTTTTTTTATGTCTTCTTTCTTGTCGGTGCATGAGCCAATCCTCACTCATGCACCGACAGAAGGGTGACATTTTGGATGTTATTTTAGAAGCCCTATTTATGCTTTGGACATCTGAAAATGGGCATAGAGATGTTCAAAGCATGGAGATGTCTCCAGAGGCATTTTAGAAGCCAGGTCTGTGGACGTCCCCAACATGAGGTCATCCAAGTGTGAATAGGGGCATGGTGAAGGCATTTCCAAGAACCTGGATGTCACTTCCCGATCTCAGAAACATCCGGAGTTGTGTCTAAGATTATACCTGCTCCAAGCATAAATAGGCATTGGGAAAGTTATCGTTTCAGCCACAGAACATCCAAAGGGTGTAGAGAAGATGGCACTCCACCATCCCCAGTACTATCACAATGATAATACCATCCATTAACCCAGACTTAAAATTATGGAGTACCCTTAGGGTAAATAACCTAAGCAACCATATTGTACAAAGTTATCTGTATATAGTTAAGGAATGTTTTAAGTTTTACAACGAACAATGTAACTATATACATATGATGTTCTATGTAAACCGCCCCTGATCTCAGGAAGGGGCGGTATAAAAAACTTTGCTAAATAAATAAATGATAGCAGCAAAGGGATTTGAACCTAGCTTCCCTGGCCCTATTCTAACCATTAGGTATTCCTAGATGTCCACAGTCTGGAATACTATTCCAGGGATGTCTATGAAGATGCCCCCACTCCTCCCCCTCTAGCCTAATGGTTAGAGTAGGACCAGGGGAAGCCAGGGTTCCACATTTGTGAAATCATATCTGAACTTGGACGTGCCTGTCTTTTTCAGATGTTTTGGCTTGGACGTCCCAGATTTCACTTGGACGCCATTTGTAAAATGCTACTTTTTAACTACAGCAAATGGCTGCATATCAACATAGCAGTGTGCACTTTTTTTGGTCAGCACATTTTTTGTAATTTACAAGTCATTCATTTACTGCATCTGGAGTAAAAAGCACATGAGACAGAACGTTGTATACTGAAACTTAGCAAAGTGCTGTAATGCATCAAGGCTTTTGTATGCCAAAGAGGACCAGAAATCCTTAGTTCAAAAAGACTGACCCAAGGCCAAGTTCATGCAAACTACTGAATTCTACCCTGCTCTGCCTCCCCTGAGCAAACATGAGTGTTTTCAGCCTTTGATAGATGAAATTGCATCTAGTAATTTACTTTGAGCTATTAGCCCCAGCACGCTCATTTATTCACACTTTTCTCTCCCTGTCTTTTCTATCCTCCTACCTTTCTCTCAGTCTTCTCTCACACATTCTGCTTTCTTTTTCTCCACCTTTTCTAGGAGATGCAAAAATGGAGGCAGGTGGGAAAGCAGCGTGATCTGTCTTCTCCTCCCATGGTATATCCAAAGAGCAGAAAGGAAACAGCTTTGTACCACCCTGCCTACGCACCCCTACCTGTGCTGTCTGCTGTGCTGCTAACACAGAAGAGGAGATGAAGAAGGCTCTTAAAGATCTGCCTGTCTATCTATCTATATATCTAATAGCACAAGCCAATTATCCATCCGTCTGTCTGCACTACACAGCTCCCAACACATCCTCCTATACCACCCACCCTCTCACCAGCCACAACGCACCCCAGATATACACACACACACACAGACCTCCCCTCTGCTTCTAGACACACATTCTTCATCCTCAGACACATAAGCTCCCTGTCCCACCCAAATACATATACAAACTTCAATCACACGCAGCCTCCAGTCCCCTTCATATATACCTCACCTCCATATATACCCACACATACCCACACCCTTCACTCCTACAGACACACCCCAGGTCCCTCCCCCCAACACCTTATATAATTATACTGTAACACCTACTCCCACCCCCCCATTATCTGCCCCCCAAAGTAAAACTACCTCAAATTAACCTTATGATCTGGTCGTATATACAAGAAACAACTTCCTGATTGTGATAGAAATGTACATAGTTGATGTAAATAGTTAACAATATTATACACTTTGATCACATGTTCATGTAAAAGTTCTAATTTATTCATTTTGCTCCATGTAAAAGTTGTGTTATAATGTAAACCGCCCCTGATCTCTGGAAGGGATGGTATAGAAAACCACTGCAAATAAATAAATACTGTACATAATATCAATGGAGCAGTTTGCCAAAAACAAAGGGACTAGTGGAAACACTATAATTGTGCAATGTTTTTCCATCGCTAGCTGCATCGATAGGTAACTTCCACGGAACTGAAATAAGATTATGGAGGGAAAAATTCAGAGACAGCATGGTGCTGTTGAACTGACCACAGGAAAATGCGCTGATCCAGAAACTATAGTCTCTTGCCAGGGCCAGGAACGACTCATTCACTTTCCTTAGAATTCCCCTGGGATAACCACATAGAAAGAAGATGTGCTGAGCATTTACCCCACCAGGCTCAGTGAAATGCCAAACAGAAGGTGGTTGAACTCTGACTGTTTCTGCACTTTTTCACTGTTAACTCTAAAAACCCCTCCTTGTTTATTTATTTAGCAACTTCTTTTATACCGCTTTATCTACCAGTCAGTGGTTTACATGGAACAAATAGAACAAGTAACTTTACATAGAACATAGTTAACAATTAATAACACAGGTAGCAATTTTAAACAATTAATAATTAATAAATAACATGTAACAGGGTGAAGGTAACTATTTACAAAGTGCGTCATAGAAGTTGAATGTGGTCACAGTCAGGATGGGGTGGCTGGATATTTAAGCATCAGGATTGAAGTGTTCCAGGAAGGGAAGGATTTTTAGATTGCAACGGAATTCAGCTAGAGGGAGAGGGAGTTACAGATGGTGGGGGCATAGAAGGAAAAGGCTCTGCTGGTAGTGGTATGATTGGAGTGGATGAAAGCACTTGGCATTGAAAGGAGATTGAAGGTCAACCAGTGACAGACCCCTGAATGTGTGGTTCACAAGGGTCTGAATCAGCTCCACAGAATTTATATAGAAAAAAGGGTCACATTCTATTAGTGACATTCACAATATAATGCCCAATTTTTTTTATCACAGGAGCAGGGGATCGTCTCCTATGCCCTTGAGTTTGTCACCCCATATACATGTCAATTAAAGCATACTAGGTCTGTTTGAATCCATGTAGAGAGGGTAAGATCAGCACAGCTTAAACCACTGTTAAACCCATTTTATTTCCATTGCAGGATCCCGCTGCTTTTTAACATATTCATAAATGACCTGGAAATGGGAACAAATGAACTGATCAAGTTTGCAGATAACACAAAATTATTAAAGGTGCTAAATTGCAACTGGATTGTAAAAAATTGCAAGAGGACCTTGAGAAATTGGGAGACTGGGCGTCCAAATGGCAGATGAAATTAAAATATGGACAGGTGCAAAGTTATGCACTCAGGGAAGAACAACCCAAATTATAGTTACACAATGCAAGGTTCTACCATCCAGGAAAAGGATTTGGGCGTCATTGTGCATAATACCTTGAAACTTTCTACTCAGTGTGCAGTGGCAGCCAAGAAAGCAAATCAAATTCTAGGAATAATAGGGAAAGGAAATAAAGAATAAAACCAAGGATATTAGAATGTCTCTATATCACTCCATGGTGTGACCGCAACTTGAATATTGTGTGCAGTTCTGGTCGCCATCTCTAAACATGGATATAGCAGAATTAGAAAAGGTACAGAAAAATAACCAAAATGATAAATGGAATAGAAGGATACCCCTTTGAAGGAAAGGTTTATAAGGCTAGGGTTCTTCAGCTGAAAATAAAATGGCTGAGGGGAGATATGATGTCTATAAAATAATGAATGGGAGTAGAACGGGTAAACATTGATTGGTTGTTTACTCCTTCAAAAAAGTAGAATGATGAGGGGGACAAGCTATGAAGCTACAATGCAGCACATTTAAGACTAAATCAGAGAAAGTATTTTTTTCACTCAACACCTAATCAAACTCTGGAATTCGTTGCCAGAGGAATTAGTAAAAGCTATTAGTGTAGCTGGGTTTAAAAGAAGTTCCTGGAGGAAACGGCCATAAACCATTACTAAAGAGGACAAGGGAAATCCATTACTTACCCTGGGATAAGCAGCATGGAAACTATCTTTTGGCAACCTGATGGGTACTTCTGACCTGGATTGGCCACTGCTAGAAACAGGATACTGGGCTTGATGGATCTTTGGTCTGTCCCAGTATGGCATTTCTTATTTTCTTAAAATCACATAAGACTTGTTTGGAGTGTGATCCCTGCTCTGATTTTAACTTATTTGACTCAAAAGACTATACTTTCAGAAATCGTTTCTATAATTAGTAACTTTTTGGCTCAAGGTTTGTCTTAGCAGCATCAGCAAAATCAGTTTTAGGATTCTGATCCAAACTGTCCCCCAACCCATCAAAACATACCCTTATCAAGCTAGTCTCTATATGATGATTCTGCAAAACAAATATTAGCCCATCTCCTATTATTATTATGCATTTATAGAGTTATTTACATAAACAATGGAGACAGTATAGAGTTACAAAGAGCAATAGTTTCTTTAAAGAAGTGTACCAGATCAGGGTCAGCAGGGGGATATGGCGTCCTGGCAAGATCTGGCGGAAAATTATCACTGGTTAAATGGAGACCTCGCATTGCTCGTGTCACTCACCAGAAAAATACTGCACATAAAATGCAAACCCTTGAGATTCCTAGTGACCAAGCCACAAATACCGTTCTTTGCTGTAGCCCTTCTTTCTGACACCGGAAAGCTACATTAGGTTTCATACAGCTGCAGTTAAAGAGATATCTACTACAGTACATGGTTAAATTTGTTAAACTTTCAAAATAGAACATCAGTATAAATAAGTTGAAAAGTGCATACATACATATGACAAAATGGCACATTTCTCTTTTCCTCCATTCACAGACTCGGTCTTGTCTGTGTGGGGGATTTGGCTGAAATAGCCATGGTAAAAACGTGACTCAATAGTCTAGAAGGAAATGTACAAGTAGTAGAGTGCTAAGAGTATGGGTGGTGACCGATAATGTGTGCGAATGGGTGCGTATATCACTCATATGATGTGTATCTCTCTATGGGCGGAGTTTAGCTGATTATGTACGGTGATGTGAAAATGAGATCTCAAAGAGCAAGGGGGAAATATGTAGGCGTATGTGTGATGGGTGTTTGTGTGTGCTGGAGGTGTATGCTTGTTGGCAATGTGCGTCGGGGGCTGTATATATACGTGTATGTCATGGGTGTGTGCATTAGGGCCTGTGTGCTTGTGTTTCTGTGTATGCATGTTGGCAGTATGTGTCATGGGGCTGTTCAGTGGTGTGTGTGATTGTGTGTGTCAGGGGTCATATGCATGTGTGTGCATCAGAGGTGTGCACATCTTGGCAGTGTGTACATCTCAGCATGTAGCCTTCTTGCTCCCTTGCACTTTCCAACATCCCCCTGCACTATTCATTCTCTCTCCCTTCCTTGCCACCCCCTTTCACTTCCTCCCTCCCTCCCTCTTTGCACTCTCCCAGTTCCTAACCTCCCCTTCCATTCTTCCTGCAGGTGATCTCTTTCATTACCTCCTCTTTATCCCTGTCCCTTAGAAACATGACGACAGAAAAAGACCACATGGCCTATCTAGTCTGTCCTTCCATATCAACCACAACAACATTCCCCTTTTTTCCTTTAGAGATCCTCTGTGTTTGTCCCAAGCTTCTTTGAATTCAGATACTATCCTCATCTCTACCACCTCCACTGGGAGACTATTCCACAGATCCACCACTCTTTCCATAAAAAAATACTTCCGCATATCACGCCTGAATCTATCCCCTTTCACCCTCATCCCATGTCCCCTCGTAGCAGAGTTTGATTTCAAATAAAAGAGGCTCTCCTCCTGTGCATTTATGCCATGGAGGTATTTAAATGTCTCAATCATATCATCTCTATCCCATCTTTCTTCTAAGGTATACATATTAAGATCCTTAAGTCTGTTCTCATATGCTTTATAATGAAGACCACTAACCTTTTCAGTAGCCACCCTCTGTACGGACTCCAGCCTGTTTATATCCTTTTGAAGGTGCAGTCTCCAGAATAGCACACAATACTCCAAATGAGGTCACACCGAAGACTTATATAGAGGCACTATCACCTCCTTTCTTCTGCTGGCCATTCCTCTCCTTATGCACCCAAGCATCCTTCTAGCTTTTGCCATCGCCTTTTCTACCTGTTTAGCTATTTAAGCTTTGCAATCCCCTTACCCCACCCCTCTCTTTTTCCCTCTCTAAACCTACCCTATCCATTTTACTCTGTCCCATTCCTCATGCTAATCCCACCTAATTCTCAGACCCCACCTCCCTCTTCGCTGATGGACAATTGTGCTGTGCCGCCGGGAGCTGGGGATTCCTGCCAGCTCTTCAACACTGAAGGGGCCGCTCTTACATCAGGAGACTGGAACTCTTACCACCCCTTCATCTCTGCTCTACTCCATATTCCCCCCCCCCAACACTTCATAGTTCTGCACTTCCCCCCACAGCCCTCTGCCACACCTGGAGCTCCTTCAACCCTGTTTCATCAGCTACACTCTCCAAGCAAATCTCCACCTCCCGCAAGACCACCTGCCTTCTCAATCCCATCCCCTCTGCCTGGCTCCCTGATCCTGCCCTCGCTCTTCTTCCCGCTGCCCTCTCTATCATCAACTCTAGTCTGTCTTCCAGTACTTTTCCCTCAGCATGGAAACATGCTCTGGTTTGCCCTATCCTTAATCATACTTCCTCAGACACTACCTTGCCATCCAGCTATAGACCAGTTTGCAACCTCCTCTTTCTACCAAAGATCTTAGAAAAACTTCTCTTTTCTCAACTCGTTCACCACCTGGATTCTACTAATGCTCTTCAACCTCGCCAAGCCGGTTTCCACCTGGATCAACCTCGCCAAGCCGGTTTCCAACTGGATCACAGCACAGAAACAGTTATCTTATCTCTCCTTAGCGAGAATATCGTGAATCTTTGGACAAAGCGATATCACCCTCATAGTCTCTCTTGATCTTTCCTCCACTTTTGATCTGGTTGATCTCTCCCTCCTCTTTCCCGTCTTCATCACTTTGATCTTCATGGCACTGTTCTCCACTGGTTTGACTCCTTCCTCTCTAACCAATCCTTCTCGGTCCATTCTAACTCCTCCACCTCTGTCTCTTTCCCTATGGGTTGCAATGTTCTACGGGGTTCTGTTCTTGCCCCACTATTATTCAATTTCTTCCTTGCCCCACTCGCTTTTCTCATTCAATAACTAGGCATCTCCACATACTACTATGCTGATGATACTCTGCTTCTTTTACACACTAACCCTTCTTCACCTGATCTCTCTCCCCTCAACACTTGTCTGACTCACATCTCTGAATGGCTTAACACCAACCGGCTCGTCCTTAACCCTCGCAAGACCTCGGCCACCTGGCTAACTGGTACTGTCCCTCTCCCATTTCTGCCCTTCTTCTTGGTGGGTGGTTTCTTCTGTATGTCACCTTGATCCTTGATTAGATGCAGGCAATGGAGGTAATATGATCATGAAAGGTCAACAAATCCCTTTTCATCCTACGCCAGATTAGAGCTATTTGTTCTTTTCTCCCTCCCCCCCCACCCCACCCCCATCCCGACTACCTTATTGCTTTCCTTTGTGAGTTCCCGGCTAGATTAATGCAATGTCGTTTTTGCAGATCTTCCACAATATCAACTCTGTCACCTTCAACTCATCCAGAATACTGCTATTAGTCTTGATATAGCGGAAGGGCTGTCGGGTAAGGTTTGCCTCTTTGCAGATGATACCAAAATCTGCAATAGAGTAGACACCCAGGAAGGTGTAGATAACATGAGGAGGGATCTAGCTAAGCTTGAAGAATGGTCTAGAATTTGGCAGCTGGGATTTAATGTTAAAAAAATGTAAGGTCATGCATTTGGGCTGCAGCAATCCAAGGGAGCAATACAGTATAGGAGGTGAAGTACTTTTGTCCACTAAAGAAGAGCGGGACCTAGGCGTGGTTGTGTCTGATGATCTTAAAGTAGCTAAACAGGTAGAAAAGGCGACGGCAAAAGCTAGAAGGATGCTTGGGTGCATACGGAGAGGAATGGCTAGCAGAAAAAAGGAGGTGATAATGCCTCTGTATAAGTCTTTGGTGCGACCTCATTTGTATTTGTATATGTATACTCATTTGTATATGTATACTCATATGTATACTCATTTGACCTAATGAGTATTTCTGTTTAATGTAAACCGCGCTGATGAAAAAGAGTGCGGTATAAAAGAACAATAAATAAATAAATAAATAAATAAATAAATAAATTTGGAGTATGGTGTGCAATTCTGGAGACCGCACCTTCAAAAGGATGTGAACAGGATGGAGTCGGTGCAGAGGGTTGCTACTAAAATTACACAGGTACACTAAAAAAATTTTTTTTTAAACTGCCTCTAATGTTTCGATTGATTTTTACGTTTTTTGGTGCGCTGAATCCAAATCTGGTAACCAATTTGCTCCATCACGTACAGAGTTTTTGCTACATTGGGTTAGCAGTTTGAGGTGAACGTTTCAGATTGAGTGCGATCGAGATAAAAGTTTCTTGGATGAATTCTTTATACTAATTGTTTAGTAGTTATTCAAATAAGAATAAAGAAAATTGTAACAAGGCAGCACATAAGAATAGAGTAATGTCAACAAAACACACTGTGATGGTAGCAAAATTGTCTGCACTTAAAACAGCCACATACATGTGCACAAACACTGAGCATATAAGAGAGAGGTTAGACACAAAGCAAAGCAAAGAAATGTGCAAAAAATGTTGTACAGGTATGTATGTAAGAATAGAAAACGCAAACCGCACCATTGCAATACATGAAGACAAACACCCGATGGTGTGAAAATAAAATTCTAATAAATGAGATCCGACACTGTGATAATAACTAGCAAATTTTTATTTCAAAGTTTAGTAAAAATACGATATTTGTCAACACAGTTTAGATTTTAAAGTCATTCTTGGGTCAATCAATCTCCTGGTGGGCCCGTTTCTTCTTCCCCCGAATGCTTCTCTTGGTGCGCTGCTTGGCGTATTTTTCATCTGGGGTTTCCCGCAGCAGCAACCAGCAGAAATCAGCCATCATAGTGGTGTTCCATCTTCCTTGGTACCTTCTCTCTGCATCCTTGATGTCCTGGTGAAACCTTTCACCTTGTTCTTCACTGTACGCCCCCAGGTTTTCGGGAAAGTAGTTCACATGGGAGTGCAAGAAATGGACTTTCAGGCTTATGTTACAGCCTTGTCCTTTGAAGGCATTGAGCATCCTGGCAACAATATCCTTATAGTTCTCATCCCGCCTGTTCCCCAAGAATTTGAGAACAACATCCTTGAAGGAATCCCAGGCTTCTTTTTCCTTCTCAGACATCGTTTCAGCGAATGCTCCATCTGAAATGAGTTTCCTTATATCAGGGCCAACAAACACTCCTTCCTTTAGCTTTGCTTCAGAAAGTCGGGGGAACTTTGAGCAAAGGTACCGAAAGCACTCACCATCTTTTGGAAGGGACTTGATGAATTGCTTAATGAGACCCAACTTAATGTGGAGAGGTGGTAATAGAATTTTATCACGAGGTACCAAGCTCTCATGAAGAACATTTTTCTCACCGGGTCTCAAATACTCCCGAATTGGCCAGTCTTTTTTCCCCCAGTGTAGGTCGCGGGCCCGGCTATCCCACAAGCAAAGGAAGCAGGGATATTTGGTGAAACCAGATTGCTGCCCTAATAGCATGGATAGAATTTTAAAGTCTCCACAAATCATCCACTTATGCTCATCATAACGAATCTTCTGAAGAATCAGGGCCAAATTCTCGTATTTTTCTTGGAGAATAACAGAGTGAGCAATAGGAACTGAAGCGAATGTGTTGCCATTATGAAGAAGAACACCTTTTATGCTGTCTTTTGACGAATCAATGAACAGCCACCATTCAGCAGGATCATACTTGAGTTTAAACTTTTCCATCACTCCGTATATATCGTTGCAAAATACCAAATCTTCCTCTTTGCTGAAATACTTCAAAAATTGTGTCTCGCGGTTGCGGTACCAATAAAAAGTTGTTCCTGGTGACAATAGATTTTTCTGTTTAAGCCGAGAACCTAGCAGTTGGGCAGCATCTTTTGGGAGTCCTAAATCCCGGACTAAATCATTCAATTCAGCTTGAGAGAAAAGTTCAGGTTTCGGATCTGGTTCAGTTTCAAACTCGGAAGTACTGGACTCATCGGGAAAAGCCATCTGATGAGTCTCATCATGATCAGAACCGTCCACACAAATATGATCCAAAGATTTTGGTGGTTCAGGCACAGGTACTTCGTTGCTATGAGGCATAGGCCTAATTGCTGAGGGAAGGTTGGGGTAACTTATTACGTTCTTATTTTTTAAGCTGTATCCCTTCACAATGCAAGAGCAAAAATAGCAGTCACTGCTGTGGTCTCTTTGTTCACGCCACATCATAGGTATTCCGAAACGAAATGCTTGTTTTTTACCTTTCATCCATAAGTGTAGATCTTCCTCACATGTCTTGCACACTTTGTGAGGAGCCTAACTTCAAACCGAAATAGGCGAAATATACTTTTTTAATAAATGCAGAAATGTTCCTCTGCCGCTTTTTCACAGTATATTCCCCACAAATAAAACAAAAACTGTCCGGAGAGTTGACGCAACCTCTGGCTCTGTGAGCCATCACAAATACACAGCACTGCAAACTACAACTGTAGTGAACCACTTCGGAATAAAGCTGGATTACGACTGAGCAAACAAAAGGTAATAATGAACTTGCAAGAAACTGAAATTTGACAGGAACGTTCATGTCGCAACCACCGTGTTTGAGCGAAGCGAACGAGGCGAGGCGAACAGGAAAGAACATGCGCCAGCGCGAGTACTGGATTTAGCCCCCCGCCTCCCAATTGTCCTGTTAATGTATAAAATGAATACAAAACACTCTAAAATATCATGAGGGCGTGTTTCTAGTTAGTTAACCATTACAACCTCTATTTTGGGCCAAGAAAATAAACTGCAGTCGGCTAAAAAGAAATTATGTGAACATTCCTTATATGGGTAAGAAATCTAATTTTGCAAGAAAACGTGACGTGATAGAACATTTTGGCTATTTTTCCTGGATTCAGCACCCCAAAATCTATAGGAATCAGTTGCAAAACTGGAGGCAGTTTTTTGGTAGTGTACCTGTGTTATTAATGGGCTTCATTATAAACCATATGAGGACAGACTGAAGGATCTTAATATGTACACCTTAGAGCAGCGATGGCGAACCTATGGCACGCGTGCCAGCTGTGGCACGCGAAGGCCTTGCAGCTGGCACGCGTGAAGGTCCGCAAAAAAAGAAAAAGCGGGCTCTGGCTGCTGCCGCGGACGCGGCAGCATGCAGTGTCCCGCGGGGCCCCCTCCGCCCGCTAAGCCCCTCTGCAAGGGCTTTCAGATTCGCGAGGGAGACAGCGTCTCCCTCGCGTCTCTGTTAAGCCCGCAGGGGTTAATGGGAAATTTCCCATCCGCCCCTTTAGACGCGAGGGACTGATGGGAAATTTCCCATTAGCCCCTGCGGGCTTAAGAGAGACGCGAGGGAGACGCTGTCTCCCTCGCGAATCTGAAAGCCCTTGCAGAGGGGCTTAGCGGGCGGAGGGGGCCCCGCGGGACACTGCATGCTGCCGCGTCCGCGGCAGCAGCCAGAGCCCGCTTTTTCTGTTTTTAAATTTGCCGGGGGGGTGGGGGTTAGGACTGCTAATGGGCTAGGAGGGGGGGGGGGTTAGGACTGCTAATGGGCGAGGGGGGGGTTAGTACTGATAATGGGCGGTGGGCTGATGGGGGCTGTCTGGAAATGGGGTGATGGGGGGTTAGGACTGGTAATGGGCTATGGGGGGGGGGTTAGGACTGCTAATGGGCTAGAGAGGGGGGGGTTAGGACTGCTAATGGGCTAGGGGGGGGTTAGGACTGCTAATGGGCTAGGAGGGGGGGGTTAGGACTGCTAATGGGCTAGGAGGGGGGGGGATAGCACTGCTAATGGGCTAGGGGGGGGTTAGGACTGCTAATGGGCTAGGAGGGGGGGTTAGGACTGCTAATGGGCTGTGGGCTGATGGGGGCTGTCTGGAAATGGGGTGATGGGGGTTAGGACTGGTAATGGGCTATGGGGGGGGTTAGGACTGCTAATGGGCTAGAGAGGGGGGGTTAGGACTGCTAATGGGCTAGGGGGGGGGGGATAGGACTGCTAATGGGCTAGGAGGGGGGGCTAGGACTGCTAATGGGCTGTGGGCTGATGGGGGCTGTCTGGAAATGGGGTGATGGGGGTTAGGACTGGTAATGGGCTATGGGGGGGGGTTAGGACTGCTAATGGGCTAGAGAGGGGGGGTTAGGACTGCTAATGGGCTAGGGGGGGGTAGGACTGCTAATGGGCTGATGGGGAGTGGTTAGGACTTGAGGTGGGCTGTTGGGTGGGGTTAGGACTGGAAATGGGCTGATGGGGGGTTAACACTGGAGGTGGTCTGATGGGGTTAGGACTGGTAATGGGCTATGGGGGGGTTTAGGACTGATAATGGGCTATGGGGGGGCTGGGACAAGAAATGGGCTGATGGGGAGGGGTTAGGACTTGAGGTGGGCTGATGGGGTTAGGACTGGTAATGGACTGTGGGCTGATGGGGGGGTTAGGACTGGCAATGGGCTATGGGGGGCTGACTGGAAGTGGGGGGTTAGGACTGGTAATGGGTTATAGGGGGGGGGGCTTAAACTGAAAATGGGGTGATGGGGGGTTAGGACTGGAAGTGGGTTGATGAGGGGGGGATAGGACTGGTATTGGGTTGGGGGGCTGCTAGGACTGGAAATGGGCTGATGCAGGGACTAGAAGGGAATGGATGCTGGGTGAGGCTGGAACTAGAAGGGAGCTGGTGTTGGGGGAGGATTAGAATGGGATGGGGCTGGGAGAGTAAAATGGAGAGGGGAAAAATATTTTGTGTGGGAGGGATAAAAAATCTACAATTGGCCGGGTATTGGGAGAGTAAGTGGGGATTGAGGATGGAGGGGTAAATTTTGAGTAGATGAAATAGGAATGAGGAAAGAGCCAAAGGAGAAAGATTAGTATGTTAAAGCAGATGTAGAGAGAGAATGGAAAAAAAAAACAAGAAGACAGAAGAAAGGACAAATGGACAGCAGATGGAGAGTTAGCAGAAGACACGAAGAAACCAGAAGAAAGTGGCTGGAACAATTGCAACTGAAAAAAAATGCACAAAAGGTAGAAAAATATCTCTTTATTTTGAATTTATTAACTGGAATATGTCAGCTCTGGGAAATGTGCATCATTTGCTAGAAAACAAACCAACAAGAGAGCCTTCTCACATTCAGCACCTATCCTCTGGAATAACTTTCCTGACAACATTTGTTTACTGTCAGACAAAGGAATTTAGAAAAAAACTGAAAACCCACTTATTCTCATTACACTACAAAGGAGCAGAATCTAACCAGACTACACAAAGAGACACAGGTTAACAACCATACTACAAATATCTATAACTACGTGCTTTGAAGTTTAGAATAATGTATACAACCACAAGTGATAAATGATATAATTTGTAATATCTACAATGTATATAAGTTCTAATAGTTTAATTTGTAAATATCTACAATGTATATAAGTTCTAATAGTTTAATGTTCAAACTTTTATATTGTTCTAATAGTTTAATGTTCAAACTTTATATTGTACCTGTATCTAATTCCACCTGTTCTATGTAAAATGACTTGGTATGATATTACCCATACCATATTACATACTGTTCTTTGTAAACCGCACTTGATACTTGGGAAAGAGCGGTATAGAAATAATTGTTAAATAAATAAATAAAATAAATTAATTAATTTTTGCGCTTTGTTTAGTACAAGAGGAAATTAATATATAGTTTTATTTCTACAGTGTTGTTGTATATTCCAAGTTTGGCTTTTGGGGTTCCCAGTTTAATTATTGTCTTCCTGTTTCTAAATTGTGATTCCTTGTTTGGTGATGGTCTGTTCTGCATGTGTAACTGAGCTGAGGTATTCTGTTTATATAATTCCTATTTGACATTGCCACTTGTTCTTTCCCCAGTAGGTCATGTATTGTTGTTCTCTGAGATGTATTGGTTTAATATTTGCAGTGTTGCCTTTTGATAGGTAGAGTATGGTGCTTTGTGAGTCCTGGTAGTGCTGTTAGGATACGGCGGGTTTGCTATGGGTTCTAAATGGGCAGCGTTTGTAGTAGTTCCTAATGTGCCTGGCGGTTGGTACTGGATTATAGTAATGTAGAAACCTTTTAGTCTTTCTTTATCCATATACTCATTAAGAGGCATGTTTACTAAAAGTTAGTGTATGGTAACATTATGCAAATATTTATGCAAATGAAGCACCTTATGCAAATGGGGCTTTAATTGACGTGCTGGCACTTTGAGGAAATTCTTTGGTTTTGTGCGGCAGTTTGGGCACTCGGGCTCAAAAAGGTTAGCCATCACTGTCCTAAACTGTAGGCAGGGCAAAACGTTATCAACATATCAATTATTTTAAGAAAAAACATGTGTTACTCTATAGAACATGTCATTCTTTGCACTTTTACCTGTATTTAAAAGAATAGCAATAATACTCTCTTCCCTCCCAAGGCTCAGTATAGTTTGAGGAAGTTAGAATATTTCCTGTGTGCATGTATGAAATTTTATGGTTTCTAGAAGGGCCTTTTACTGCAGTGAACTAAGCTGTTAATGCATGACAATCACACTCAAACCTGCAGTAACTTAGTGTAGGGGTATGACAATTACCATGTGCTGCTTGTGCATGAACTACTACTCATGCATTGCGGTGGAGAATGGGAGTGGTGAGCACACTGTAGTTAGCACAGGGGTACATATTGTGCATTGTCAATGTTGCAATTAATGTGGCTGCAATTAGTATGGGTGCAACTATCTTCACCTCAATAGGTGGAGGCAGGGTTGGCCCGCACAACCATTAGGCAAACAAGGCAGCTGCCTAGGGTGGCAGCTTCGGGGGGGGGGGGGGGCGGAATGCATAGATTCTGACAGCTGGAGGGGTTAAGGCTTAAGGACAGCCTAGCATGTCAACATCTTGAACCATGGGGCCAGCCCTAGGTGGAGGCTAGTGCCTAAACTACTAAACACATGAACATGTTAACTGTGGGGAACATGCTGGGCACGCCCCTGATTTAGAGCCCCTTCATTTTCACACTAAACTTGTGTTAAGTGCAAAACCATAGGGTACTTTAGTAAAAGGGCCCCAAAGTAAAAGAAAACATACACAGACATCAAAAGCATAAGAAACATGCCAGTCCCTGACTTTTGCCCACCTGCTGGAAGTTTCCAATTTTTTTTTAAACTGAAGCTAAATAAATGAAGTGTTGTTTTGAAACCTTTCTAGTCTAGCTTTAATATGCACATTCAGTAGCAAACTTCAGGTCATGTTTTGATACAGTTTCAAGGTCCCGGCAAACAATGTATGGAGTGAGGGGGCAAGGCAAAGGATAGAAGATATGTCACTTTAAAACCTGTCAACCTTCTAGTATTTAAATTTGCTAGTCCGATTGCTGCTGGATTTCTGATCCACAAGCGAGCATGAGGTATCTAAATATAAATTATGCTCTCCCTATTAAATAAGTATTTTAAGATGATTGGCATAAGTACCAATACGAAAAATGCAGAAATGGACGACAACCATGGTTTACGCCTGGACTGCTGTTGCGCTGTTCCCAAGTTTGAAACTTGTGCTAATTTAGCCTCTCTTTGTGAAGCAGTATCACGTTTTTTACTCCAAAATGAAAAGGTCTGTTTGGTGCCGGAAAGCCTCCGCCCCTCCCCCTCATTGTCATGCATCCTGGTTTTAGCAGGACCTGGAGCTGACGGGGCTTCGTCCCCTGTCCCCGCAGAGGTGCCGGTCCAGGAAGCTCCCGGCCTAGAAGACAGCCCCCCCCCCGCGCAGCCATGATTTCGCCGAAGGAAGGAGCCCGCCTCCCTCTCCCCTCGCACGGACGCAGCAGCAGCAGCTGCGGCGGTGCCGGGAATTCCCCAGCCCCCCTTTGCCGGCATCGTCGTCGTAGCTGCGTGGGGCCACTCACCTCGTTCACCAGCCCCTGCCAGTCGCTCTCAGTGCGCTCGAAATTCATGACTGAAGGCGCGCGCTCGCCCGCCCGCCACGCATCAGCCGCCCCTGCCGTGCATGCTCCGGGCTGCCTGCACTGCTTACTCTACGTCAGCTCGAAGCGGCCCTGCTGCAAGGGAGGAGCCTTCGGGGACGGAGGACAACCTGTTACCCTCCCTCCCTACCTGCTGCTGCTGCCGCCGCCGCCCGTCAGCCTCTGCATCCTCCACACCCCCAGGCGCCTGCCACGTTAACGCTGCGCCTCTTTCGCGCTCTTGTAGTCCGTCTTAATACGTGATCTCGTCAGCCGGGATTGCGGTTAGTTTTGTTTCTCTTGACTGGTCACCAGGGCCAGCCCAACTCTTTGGCAAACTAGGCAGTCTCCTAGAGCAGAAACATCTGAGGGTGCTGGTGGCAAAGAGCAAGGCATTCAAAGCTAAACAATAGATGTTGACAACGGGGGGATGTAAAAGTAAGGCTTAAGGTTTGCCTAGCCTAGAGCACCAGCACCTTGAGCCAACTCTGGGGCCGGCCCTGCTTGCCTCCCCACTGCCATCTGGTTCGAACCCAGACTGAGATGTGGTAAAAAATGACTGAAGAGGGAGAGCTCCAGATTTCAGCCTGGGCAGTTATCCACCTGCATTTATTTTGGAGGACTTCGTTTTTTAAATAAAGTCCATACAAAAGATAACAAATAGCAGCTGCTGTACGGTGCAAACTTGTACTGTTCTTGCACATGTTTTCCTGGTGTCCATAAGGCAGGCCTTTCCATTAGGTGGCAAAAGTCACAGAGGGCAGCACCAGATCTCTCCTCTCTCCCCTTGTTGCTGTGCTGCCCTACCTCAGTTGTCACTTGGAGCTGCGGCTGCAAGTACATTCAGCATGGCAGCGGGTCTCCCACTTGTACATATGCTGTAGGCTGGCCCTGACCCATACCTTCCGACAAGAAGTTTGCATCAGCGGGGGCAGGACAGGGCCAGCCTAGAGTGCACACGCAAGTAGAAGGAGACCCGCCACTGTGCTAAATGTACTTCCAACCATGACAGTACAGTAGATGACAACTGAGGTAGGGCATCAAGGGGAGGAAGAAGAGATTCAAGACTACTGTATTGGGGACAGAGAAGGCAAAGGGAATGCTGGACACCTGGAGAAGAGCGGTAGGGAAGCAAGTCTAGTTCTACCAGTAGGCAAACTAGGCATCGGCCCTGCAGAGTCACCATTGCTGCTGCTAATGGGCCTCTCAGGACCTGCAGCAGCAGTAATGACTGCAAACAGCCCCGTGGCGCTTACATTGAAACTTCAGCCCTACCGGGCTATTTGCTTCTGCCCTCCTCTGATGCCCAATGCCGACTTCCTGTTTGCAATGTTGGACACCTGGGGAAGGAAAGAGAAGAAGAGATGCTGGGGGCAGAAGGAGGGGTAAGCTAGGTAAGGGGAAATGCTGCCAGGGGGCATGGTTGAAGGTTCACCTAGGGCATCAGATAGCCTTGGGCCAGCTCTGGGTATCCAGCAATAGCTGAAAAAGGAAGGTCCCATGACAAAGGGCCTGGGAGCTGATCCTGCATGGCAGAGTGCCCCCAACTAGTCCACCCATCATTCACACTTCCCTCCCAGCTTCCCCCCTCCCCCCCCAGCACTAAGAGCCAAGCAGGAGCCACATCCCATCAGGGCTGGCAGGGAGAGGGCTAGAAGACCTCTAGTTGGGCTATAGCCTTGCTGAGCAAACGTGGGAGGAGTAGCCTAGTGGTTGGGGCAAGGTACTTCAGGTCGGGGGTTCAAATCCCATTAGAGGACAGCAACCTTGGGCCGGAAGGACTGGGGTTTCTAGTCCCACAGATGCTCCTTGTGGTCTTGGGCAAGCCACTTAACCCTCCATTGCCCATGTTCCCTGTAAGTATTAGTGTATGTGTCTCATATCCCCGCGTGTTAAATGTATCCCCCAATTGTGTTGTGACCGCTTTGATTGAAGGATAAGGCGGTATACAAAACTATCTAAATAAAAAAGTAAGTAAGCTTTTAGCTGGGAATCATTCTGGACCAAGCACTATCATTCAAACAGCAGATTGTGAAAACTGCAAAGACAGTATTTTTCAAAGCCAGATTGATACAATGGCTGAGACCACTCCCAGACACTAAGGACTTCACATCTGTCATGCAGGCTTTGACTCTCCCGCATCTAGACTACTGTAACTCCATATACCACGGCCTCCCAACTACTGCTCTCAACCCACTCCAAACTGCCCTCAACACAACAGCCAGAATCATCCAAAGAGTGAGAAAATTTGACCACATCACCCCAATTCTAAGAGTTCTCCACATCCTTCCAGTAGAGGCTCGGATCAAATATAAAACACTAGTACTGATCCACAAAGCATTTCTTCAACAGCAACCATCACAGCTACATACACTTCTGTCAGAACCTCTCAGGAAGAACTACCCAGCAGCTCGCAAACAACACACTGATTGTACCACATAAAAGAACCAAATTCAACCAGCAAATCTGCAACCGAGCATTCAACCTATATGCGCCTTCCTAATGGAACTCTCTGCCAATTAAGACCCGATGCACCACGGAGCTCTCAACATTTAGAAGGCAGCTAAAAACCCACTTATTCAGGGAACATCTGGGACCCGAGCAGAACACCACCCACTGAAAATAAAGACTGGGTATAAAAACTTTGAAAAACTGGACAAACAGGATTGTGACTATGTTAGATAAGTGAACCCCATTGTGATTCTAATGTTTTCACCCCCTCCCCTACCCTCCCCGGTGATGGGCTCCCCCCCAAAAAAAATGATGCCACACCTTATTTGTTGTAAATAATTTTGTTGAATTGTAAACCGCTTTGACCAGGTGAAAAGCAGTTGGAGTGGAGGAGTGGCCTAGTGGTTGGGGCAAGGTACTTCAGGCCAGAAGGTCAGGGGTTCAAATCCCACTAGAGGACAGAAACCTTGGGCCGGAAGTACTGGGGTTTCTAGTCCCACAGGTGCTCCTTGTGGTCTTAGGCAAGCCACTTAATCCTCCATAGCTCATGTTCCCTGTAAAATAGTTATCTCCAAGTTATAATGCCCTGTTCAATGTAATTTCAGTTTGTTCAATGTAAACCACACTGATGCTGAATAGCACAGTATATAAGAGAATGTAAATAAATATAAGCACAGCTAAATAAATAAACAAAATACATTTCAGCAAAGCCTTTGATATTGTTCCTCATAGAATGCCAATGAATAAACTGAGCAGCCTGGGAGTGGGTCCCGATGGGGTGAACTGGATCAGAAACTGGTTGAATGACAGATAGCAGAGAATGGTGGTAAATGGGATTACTCCAGAAGAAAGAAAGGTGAGTAGTGGAGTGACTCAAGGATCAGTCCTGTGATCAATTCTGTTCAATATTGCTGAAGGGTTGGAAGGAAAAAAGTTTACCTTTTTGTGGCTAACACCAAGATTTGCAACAGAGTGGCTGGAGTAGACAACGTGAGAAGTTATCTGCAAAAATTAGAAGCATGGGCTAAGTGGTGTAGGAGTTAAGGACGGGTCAGTGGCAGCTAAGCTTTAATGTGAAGGCGTGCAGAGTGATCCATTTGGAGTGCGGAAATCCAAAGGAACTATATGTGATAAGAGGCTGATATGCATGGAGCAGGAGAGAAACCTCGGGGTGATAGTGTCTGAGGATCTCAAAGCCAAAAGGATGCTAGGCCAGCAGAAGGGAGGACATGATAACGCCCCTATACAGAGACTGATCTACTGTGAAACTAATGAAGCTTAAGCTTCAGGGCCCCTAATCCCAGAGAGGCCCCAGGAGTGACTTTAGTCTACATTGCTTAAAAATTTTGGGTTTACTGAATGAGAACGGTTAAAAAAACAAAAATAGTGTAGTGTAATTCAACAAAAATAATACTTTAATAATCTTTTAATTTTTATTTTAACTATCATGTAGGTTAGCCATAAACAAGCAAACGTTCTGAGATGTAGTGGCTAAACCTTTTAAATATTTGTGGTGATTTGATGTGGAACAACTCCATTGAAGAAGATAACAGTGCTTACCCAGGGGCCCCCATAACAGTTCAAGCTTCAGGGCCCCAAAAATGTATGTCCACCACTGACCCTATACAGGTCAGTGGTGAGGCTTCACTTGGAGTACTGTGCACAGTTTTGGAGGCCGAACCTCACTAAGGATATAAAAAGACTTGAAGCAGTTCAGAGAAAAATCACAAAACGAAAATAGTGGCAGTAGAACAACTATCAAGACAGAAAAAGTTGAATGGTTTATTTACAAATCAAACAAATATTTTAAGTACAAGTTCTTCCACTGCCAGTTCAAGACTTTGATCCTTCCACCTTGCCTGGAAAAACTACCCAAATCGGTACATCAGACTCCATCTCTCGTCCTTTTTCAAATCCAGGCAAAAACTCACCTCTTCGAAGCTGCTTTTGGATTCTGATCTGCTTAGTTTTCTGCTCTCCAACTATGTTTTTTTCCCTTCCTGTTCTCCTAGATATATCCTAGTCCCCAGTTCTTGTGTTGTCTGTCTTGACTAGTCTGTAAGTTCTGATGTGCAGGGCCTGTCTTTTATATGTCTCTGTACAGCGCTACGTACCCCCTGTAATGCTATACAAATGATTAGTATTACATTAGTATCTATTCATAAAAGTCACTTGTCTGAAAGCCCAATGTGTTTTGGACTATCTCCTGCAACAAGGACATATACCTCTCTTATACAAATAAAATCTTGTACAAATGATAAAACATATGCTAAAATGATAAAAACTTGTTCACATCAATACAATAATTCTTTCAGGATCTGCAATGTATAATCTATAGATAAAAAAACAAAAGAATATACAAACACAAAAATGAAAACAGAACACAAATTAATAGACACCATTAAAACAAAAACTGTAAAAAAACCGATCAGAAAAGTATTTAAGAGGATGAAAGAAGAAAGGAGCAGAAACCTCCCTAGAAGACGTCACTGCATACTTCCCTGGATGGGTGTATGGGCAGACCTTCTGCTTATAGTCAAGAAGAACAAACAAACAATAGTCATACTACATCCAAATATCAATAGGTGTATATAAAATAAATTATAAAAAGACACTTACTGCAGAATGCGCAACTGCAGAGGCTATGAACTGTAAAGTATACGAGTATATCTCTCTGTCCCAAACAAACAATGGGCAGAAAAGCAAATCTTGCCAGCCTTGTTTATTCGAAAGACAAGAAGCACTTTCATCTCTATCTACAATCCGACTGGTTATGTCCATTTAAACTAAACCATATAATCCAGCCACTGTTTCCTAGAAAAAATATATGTAATTATTAACAAACTCAATAGCCACTTTTTTTTTTTTTTAAGTGCCATCAAGTCAGTGTTGACTCATAGCGACCCAGCTACCTCTGGGTTTTCTTGGCAATGTATCACTGGAAGTAGATTGCCAGCCTTTTCTTCCAACAATAGCCACTACTTCAGCTGTAAAAAAAAAATATATATATATAAATACTTTTAACTACACAGGCAATAAAATCACAAAGTAGCTTTAAAACCACTCCATAAGAACATAAGAAATGCTATATTGGGTCAGACCAAGATCCATCAAGCCCAGTATCCTGTTTCAAACAGTGGCCAATCCAGGTCACAAGTACCTGGCAGAGTCCCAAAAAGAGATCCTGGTTCCACAATACTTGTCCAGTGATAAGCAGTAGATTTCCCAGGTCCTCTTTAATAATGATTTATGGACCTTTCTTCCAGGAACTTGTCCAAACCATTTTTAAGCCCAGCTACACTAATGGCCTTCACCACATCCTCCAGTAACGAATTCCAGAGTTTGATTACACATTGACTGAAAAAATATTTGCTCTTATTAGTCTTAAATAGGTTACATTGTAGCTTCATTGTGTATCCCCTAGTCTTTCTACTTTTTGATGGTGTAAACAACTCATCTACGTTTACCTCTTCCATTCCATTCATTAATTTATAGACTTCTATTATATCTTTATTTATTTTTATTTATTTATTTGGAACATTTTCTATACTGCCCCTTCCAGAGATCAGGGGCGGTTTACATTGTAACTAATAGTATACATCAAACATAGTAGAAGAGTTTGAACAATTAACTATTTACGTTCAAACTATGAACAATTGTACATCATTGCAGGTGGTAATGGGTGTACTTGAGAACTAAAACATATATACAACAATTTGCTATTTGGTACATAGTGCGTTCGACTATTTGTTGGGGAGTTTGGCGGAGAATGATTTAGGGGGTGATAGTGCTAAGGGGTTGTGTGGTAGGGGATTCGTTTGAGTTTCAGTTGTAGATGGGATTGGGATTGTTGTAATGTTCAGTGAACAAGTATGTTTTTTAATTCTTTTCGGAACGTTTGAAGGTCTTTGATTTCTCTCAAAGCTTCCAGGAGGGAATTCCATTGGGTGGGGGCTGTATATGTATATGCCCTGTTATTCGTTATTTGTTTGGTTTTATGGATTGATGTTGGAACAGTGAGAGAATTCTGGTGTTTCGTCTACTGGATCTGGTATCTATACAGATGTGGATTAGTAAAGTGAGGTAAGAGATAGCTATATTATTAATTAGTTTTAAAGTGGTCATTATGGATTTGTATTTTATTCTATTGGCAATTGGGAACCAGTGACGTTTATACACGATGGGCGTGTTGTGGTCAGATAGACGAACTTTAAAAATTATTCTGGCTGTGATGTTTTGAGCCATTTGTAGTATGTTTAGGTTCTTTTTTGTTGAATACTGTTACAGTAGTCAAAGTGTGGCATGATTAGGGCCTGGACTACTGATCTGAAGTCATTTATGTCTATAAGGGGTCTGAGTTGTGAATAGTCCTTAACTTGAAAAATATGGTTCTGGCCATTTGCTTTATGTGGGAAGTCATGTTGAGGGTTTTGTCTAGGATGACTCCTAGATATTTTATTTCTTATTTTACTGGGAGTGTAGAGTTATAAAGGCAGATTGTTGAGGGGGGGGGGGAGGGTTGAAGTTTTGGTTTCTTGAAGTAAACAGTACTTCTGTTTTACTGAAATTGATGCTTATGTTATTTGCTAGGAGCCAGTTTTCTGTTTCTTTGACTAATATGTGGAATACTCCATAACAAAACTAGAAAGTATACTGTATCCTTCCTTAAACTAGAAACATTATATCACATGTTTTTATTTTCTTAAAGTAGCTGTAAGGTCTCAGAAACTCAGGCTGCCACTGACGTATACTGTACCATCAAGTGGACTAAAAGCCATCAATACATCAACGACCTCAAATCTACACGGCCACTGAATGTTGACAAAAATAATTTTTTAGACATGTATTTTGAAATAACTCAGTGCTTAGCTTTGAACAGGAGCTTCGTGTTCTAATACTTCTCCCGACGCTGTCAGGCGCGCTATCCTTAGCGTTTCACACTCACAGATTTCCTCAGGGGAATAATTTCAAAGCATTATGATCCTGCCGAAACTCCTTCTCAATGGCCTGTTCACTCTACTTTCACCAACTGTCTAAAAAATTATTTTTGTCAACGTGGCTTTTAAGTTGGGGTTTGTTGTATCCAGGGGGGAGTACAACATGATGTCGTCAGCGTATATATGGTATCCAATTTTGTGTTTTTTGAATATGGAACATATTGGCTGGAGATATAGGTTGAACAGGAGGGCTGATAGGGCAGAGCCTTGGGGTATTCCTTGTTCCTGGGGGAAGGTTGCGGATGTTTCATGTTCTATTTGCATGAACTGGGCACGGTTGGAAATATATGATTTGAATCATTTGTGGATTGTTCCTTTTATATTTATGTAATTAAGATTGCAGAGAAGGATATTGTGATTCACGTTGTCAAATGCATATGTGATGTCCAAAAAGACAATAATTAATGCTTGTTTTGTGTTGTCCATTCCTCAAATTACATAGTAACATAGTAACATAGCATATGATGGCAGAAAAAGACTAGCATGGTCTATCTAGTCTGCCCAGCAAGGTGGCAAGAGTAGGTGCACTTGCCGCTCCGTGCAGATCACCTCTCCCCATGCCTTTGTTTAGGGGTATACCCACCACTCCGTGAAGGTCACCCCTATTTGTTCAGATATAAGAGATAGTTATGCTTATTTTGTTTTTATCCTGTTGCTATAAAGGGATCCACTATGTCTGTCGCATGCCATTTTGAATTATGTCACTGTGCTTGCCCCCACCACTTCCATGGGGAGGGCATTCCAAGCATCCACCACCCTTTCAGTGAAAAAGTATTTCCTCACATTGCTTTTCAGTTTACCCCCTTGCAGCTTCATGTTATGCCCTCTAGTTTTACAGCTTCCCTGTCTTTGGAAGAGGTTTGTTTGTCCATTAATACTCAAATTGGGACGTTGAATAATGCTAGTAGGAGTGTTTCGACTCCATGGAATGGGCAAAAGCCATATTATTGTTCGTCTAATTATACATTTAAGTCTATGAAATTTTAGAGTTGGCGTTGGACCACTTTTTCAATGACTTTAGCTATGAATGGGATACTGGCAGTGAGTCTATAGGAGGATGGATCATCTTTATTTAGAGTTCTATTTTTTAGTGTAGGTTGGATTGTGGTAAGTTTGAGTTCGTTTTGCATAAGTCCTTGGTATAAGGATTGGTTAACAATGCTTAATAGGTAGGGGGCAAGTTCAGTTTTTGTTGCTTTGATCCATGCTACAGGACACAGATCTAGGGGGAAGGTGGTTGTATTGATTTTTGTGATTGTTTCTAGTAGTTGTCTATGGTCAATGAGGTGGAATGAGCACCATTCATTAGGGTTAGCTGGGAGTGTCGTTATGGGGGAGCGTAAGCTGGGTATTTCATTTTAACTTGTCGGCATAGTAGTTGGCTAAGGTTTGGGGTTCATGGATATTTTGTGTGGGTCATCCTGTGGGGATTTGGTTAGTGATTTAACAATTTCGAAAAGCTCTCTTAGACAGTTGATAGACTTGTTTAGGACTTTTGTATGATGGTTCTTTTTGGCATTGTTTATGTTTTTTTTATTTGTGTTTAATGTTGACATGTAGTATGTTTTGCATTCTATGGTCTTTGATCTCCATTTATGCTCTAATTTTCTGAGTTCTTTTTTTTATCTTAGCTATATCAGGGGTATACCATTTCTCGGATTGTTTACGAGGAGGTTTTGATGATGTGTGTGTTGGTTTGGCCACTTTATTAATTGTGGAATTCCATTTTATTATTATTTCATTAAGGACATTTGATGTGAATCGAGCTGTGGTATGGTGATATTTGAGAATGTATCTCTGTCAAAGGGTCTGTATTATGTATTTTGGTGGAAGGTGAGTGAGGGTGTACAGGTGGTTAATGTTAAATGTACGGAGAAGTGTATTAGGAAGTGGTCTGCCCAAGGGACGTGAGTTATTTGTGGTGGAGTGTAACTTGAGTGTTCGGTTATAGGTTTTGGGAGGAACACTAGATCGAGTGTGTTACCCTTATTGTGGGTTGGACATTTTATTGTTTGATGGAAGCCCATGTCTTCCATTGAGTCTAGGAATGCAGTGGTTTGAGCATTAGAGAATGAAGTTAAGTTAAAGTCCCCCTAGGATGATGTGGGGATTTCTTATCGGAGATGTACAGGTGGATTAAAGGATTGTTGTTATGTTTTGGTGGTTGGATGCGGGGAGGGGGGGTCTATATAAAAGGCATATGGCTATACCTTTGGTTTCAATTTTGAGGATGTCCATCCCTTCATGGTTACCGCATAGGCTGGGTGAGGCTTTTAAATCATTTTTGGCTATTGTAAGTTGTCATGATGCGGGCACTAATAAAGTTGGTTTTAAGAAAAGAAATCCTGTTTTAGAAGAACTAGATGTGCAGTTACCTTCAGGCACAGCTAGAGGGAGCAGGAACAGACATACTGGTCTTAATGAACCTAATCTCACTGATGACCTGCAGCTGAAAGGGAACCAGGAAGTCAGCAGTAACGGTTCACTTTATAAGCCAGAGCAGAATGCTTCTGGAGGGCGGAGAGAGCAGTGGCATAAGGAGTGGAAAAGAAGGCAATGGAATGAGCATATGAAGCAGCAGGAGCTGAGGAAGGAGGAGAAAGAGGAAGAAGGAACTGGAGCTGGACTAGAAGGAGAAACAGCAGAGAAGCCTGGAGGCTATCAAGGACATAAGCCTGATTGCTGTGGAAGAAGCCAAGCTGGAAGCTGGAGGAGAAACAGACCTCACAAGGTGGGAAGCCAGAAAGCCCAAACTGGACCTGTTGTGCAAGGGGAGTTTGGTGGAAGTTGCTCCAAGGTGAGAGGCTCTGCCACGCCTAGTTCCTATACTCTGCCTGTTTGTAACATAGAGAGAAGAAAGCTAAGAACCAGAGAGGGAGGTTCTGACAGAAGCTTTTCTCTAGAGGATCATTACCCAGTTTCACCTATTCAGAGGGAAAAGCAGTTTAATAAGCAACGGAAGTTTTTACTCAGTGAGCCAAGGTATGAAGCATTGAACAGTAACTGTAATGATTGCACTGCTAAAAGTTATGCTAAAAGAAGGATTCCTCCTAAGGGAAACAAGAGTGCAGACTGGTTCACTAAACTACCGCCAACCTTAAGAGTCCCTGGTTATGTGAAGCCAAACTCCCAAGCTGGAGATTACCACGCTGAAATAGACAGGGACAGTAAAAGCCCTTTGAATCAGTATAGGGGAGAGGATTTGATGGAAGTGGATTCTCCCAGCACTATTCCCACACCTTTGCCTGAGGAAATGGAATGTGATTGGTGCACTGCCTATGCTCCAAAGTGTGTACGCTCCACAGAAGAATAAATGAAGTATAAGTTGATGTTTATTATACTGAATATTACTTTGAAGAAAACCTGCTTTAAACTGTGAAGTAACAGTTAACTAGCCAGTGAATATTGGTACCTTTTGAAACAAAGGACTGTTTCTGTTATCTAAAATATCTCTTAGTTGAACCTTGCTTTAAACGGGGAATAAAAGCCTTTATTACCCTACACTCGGACTCTTTGTTCTTTAACAGCGCTACCTAGTGGCGTATAATCTTTGTGTCACCGGCAACCGCGTGACATAAATGGCGTAGTTTTTAGGATTTTGCATATAAGCCTAAGAGATACAGCGAAGAAATATAGAAATAAAATTGCCAGTGTTCATCTTGAAGAAAAAAAAAATCACAAAACCCGGACCGGAGTGTCAAAGAAAACCGGACCGGAGTCAAAGAAAACCTGGACCGGAGTGCCAAAAAGGAAAACCCGGACTGGACTTCTAAAAAAAACCGGATCGGACTTGGAAAACAAAACATGGACCGGACAGCAGCAAAATTCCGGAACGGAAGGCGAGTTTCTGGAAGGTGCTACGACGCGGAGTCACACCACCGTTGCTGAGAGCCTGAGTCTACACTTCTACCAGGTAATGGGTAGAAGGGCCTAACTTGTGGGGACACAAGTGTCTGTCAGTTTAAAAAAAAACCAAACAAACAAAAAAAAAAAAACCCACAAGGAAGTGTAGGGCTGAGTGTTGTACAGCCGCACTTGGTTTTTGTTTGTTTCTTTTCAGGGATCATCGCGATGGAGCAACACGACCTATTGGATTGGATGGCATCACAATTCAGTAAGCAGGCTGAACTGGCTACGCAGACACAGCAGCGTGCTATCCTGGCGATGCAGGAGCAGCAAAAGCCAGTCCTGCAGATGCTGGAGACCTGGATGAGCCATCAACAGAAGACACAGGAAGCAGCCGCTGGACTCATAAAGCAGAGCTCAGGACTGAGCCATGGTCTGGTAGGACTGGGATCCTGTGACTCTCTGACTTTTGGGAAGTTGGGGGAAAAGGATGATCCAGATGAATTTCTGGAGGCATTTGAAAGAATTGCCCTTTCAGTGGGTTGGCCAGAGGACCAATGGTCCATCCGACTGGCAGTGTCCCTTACGGGAGAGGCACTGTCAGCCTACAGGGCAATGCCTGCTGCGTTAGCTGCAGACTATAGCGAAGTGACAAAAGCCATCAGGGAACGCCTGGGCTTGACCCCACTTACCTATAACCGCAGGCTACGTGCAGCACGACTTGAAGTAGGTGAAACGCCTAAGTCATTGGGTCACCGACTGAGGCACTTGGCTGAAAAGTGGCTACGGCCCAGTGAAAGATCCGTAGATTCATTGATCGATATGATTGTTCTTGAGCAATTCATGACTGCAGTGCCTGGTAAAATCAAGAGCTTCCTTATTCTACAGAATTGTCGCTCAACTATGGAGGCGATTGCCTTAACCGAGAGGTATTTGGAGGCCGAATTAATTACTCAGCCTATGGAGGGGGTAGCTAAGACAGCCATAGCGACATTCAACCCAGTCTCAGGAAGTCTCTACCAGGCTAAAACATCTAATGTAAAGGGTGATAAAAAAGGCAGAGAAAAGTCTTGTTAAGAGATGTTTTAACTGTGGAAAGTTAGGACATGTCATGAATGAATGTAGGGTACGTACTGCTCTCATGGGGGAGCATAATCATTTATTGTCAGAAGGTTTTGTACTAGATGTCACGGTGCAAGGGGTAGCTGCAAAAGCCTTGCTGGACTCTGGTGCGGACCAGACAATGATTTCGCGCAAGCTCTGGTCTACCATTCAAGAGCAAGCTGCGTCCGCCCCAGACCGTCCAGAAGGCCATGTAAGGATTAAGTGTGTACATGGTGCTGCTACCTTGTATCCTGTGTACAAATTGCTGGTCAAAGGTCTGGGAATAGAAAAAATTATGCTCATAGCAGTAGTCCCTAGATTGCCCAAAGAGCTGGTTCTTGGTAGAGACTGGCCACAATTCGAGAAGGGCCTAGAAAAAGGTTTAAACCCCCGAGAGGCTTTTGTCTCCACTCGTGGACAGACGAGTGCTGCAGAAAAACCCTCATGTTCTAGGGAAGAAAGTGTAATTGATCTCCCATCCCATGATGACTTAGTCAACATTCCTCCGGATAGGGATAGAAAGACTAGGGCTCAAAAGCGAAAAGAGAGAAAGGGACGCTCTGAAGGCCGAGCGGGTTTGGAAGCGGGTGAAGAACTACCATGGATCCCAGCGGAACTGGTAGAGAAGTTCCCTTCATTCGCCGCTGAGCAAAGAGAGGACCCTGTGCTAGCACGCGCATTTGAATATGCTTCAACAAAAAGAAATGAGTTTCCTCGCTTCATAAAGGAAGAAGGACTCCTGTACCGAGAGAGTATCGACCCACGGACTAGGAATGTCCGAACACAGTTGGTAGTCCCAAATACCTTTAGGGCAGCAGTACTAAGGATAGGTCATGATCACCCAACAAGCGGTCACAAAGGGGTACAGGGGACCCTTGACCAGATACTGGCCAGATTTTATTGGCCAGGAATTTTTAAGGAGGTCGCACGTTTTTGTGAGTCCTGCGCCTCCTGTCAAAGGGTGACCTCCATAAAACCCGCTGGAGTGCCATTATTACCAATGCCAGTGATAACAGAGCCTATTAAAAGGATAGCCATGGACATAGTTGGCCCCCTTTTAAGGACTCCCAGGGGTTTCCAATATATATTGGTTATTGTTGACCAGGCAACCCGGTTCCCTTGGGCCATACCCTTGAGGAATATATCAGCCAGGTCTATTGCCAGGGAACTCATAAAACTGTTTTGTGAGGTGGGCTTCCCTCAAGAAGTTTTGACGGACCGCAGTACAAACTTTTTGTCCAAATACCTAGCCCAAGTGTGGGATGCTTTTGGCATCAGGCATCTCAAAACCTCCGCATATCACCCCCAATGCAATGGTTTGGTAGAGAGGACAAACCAGACCATCAAGCAAATGTTATGACGAGCGCTGGATGGTGAGATGGAAGAGTGGGACACAATGCTGCCGTTTATATTGTATGCCTGCCGAGAAAGGACACAGGCTTCATTAGGCACGTCGCCTTATGAGCTAATGTATGGGAGATCACCCAGGGGGGTGCTCGATATTCTGAAAGAGCAATGGGTGGAACCCGAAGAAAAGGAAATAGGGATACCACAATTCTTAAAGAGATTGAGAACACGATTAAGAAAAACTTCACGATTTGCTGAGGGGCAACTGAAGTGCAGTCAGAAAAGACAAAAACAATATTATGATAGGAATACCAAGCCTAGACACCTAGCTGTAGGCGAGAAAGTAATCGTCTTGGTATCAGGCACCACACCAAAATTTGAAGCCAGATGGAAAGGACCTTATGTAGTGGCCCAACCACGAGGTACAGCATCCTATTTAATAAGGGATGAAAAGGGACATGAACAGGTCTATCATATCAATCTCCTTAGACGATGGTATGAGAGACACGCCTTATTTACATCAACACAACAGAGCTCTAAGATTACGTGCTGTAATGGCGGTCATTCAGCCCGTAATATTTTAAGAGGGGGGATGTGTCATGATGCGGGCACTAATAAAGTTGGTTTTAAGAAAAGAAATCCTGTTTTAGAAGAACTAGATGTGCAGTTACCTTCAGGCACAGCTAGAGGGAGCAGGAACAGACATACTGGTCTTAATGAACCTAATCTCACTGATGACCTGCAGCTGAAAGGGAACCAGGAAGTCAGCAGTAATGGTTCACTTTATAAGCCAGAGCAGAATGCTTCTGGAGGGCGGAGAGAGCAGTGGCATAAGGAGTGGAAAAGAAGGCAATGGAATGAGCATATGAAGCAGCAGGAGCTGAGGAAGGAGGAGAAAGAGGAAGAAGGAACTGGAGCTGGACTAGAAGGAGAAACAGCAGAGAAGCCTGGAGGCTATCAAGGACATAAGCCTGATTGCTGTGGAAGAAGCCAAGCTGGAAGCTGGAGGAGAAACAGACCTCACAAGGTGGGAAGCCAGAAAGCCCAAACTGGACCTGTTGTGCAAGGGGAGTTTGGTGGAAGTTGCTCCAAGGTGAGAGGCTCTGCCACGCCTAGTTCCTATACTCTGCCTGTTTGTAACATAGAGAGAAGAAAGCTAAGAACCAGAGAGGGAGGTTCTGACAGAAGCTTATCTCTAGAGGATCATTACCCAGTTTCACCTATTCAGAGGGAAAAGCAGTTTAATAAGCAACGGAAGTTTTTACTCAGTGAGCCAAGGTATGAAGCATTGAACAGTAACTGTAATGATTGCACTGCTAAAAGTTATGCTAAAAGAAGGATTCCTCCTAAGGGAAACAAGAGTGCAGACTGGTTCACTAAACTACCGCCAGCCTTAAGAGTCCCTGGTTATGTGAAGCCAAACTCCCAAGCTGGAGATTACCACGCTGAAATAGACAGGGACAGTAAAAGCCCTTTGAATCAGTATAGGGGAGAGGATTTGATGGAAGTGGATTCTCCCAGCACTATTCCCACACCTTTGCCTGAGGAAATGGAATGTGATTGGTGCACTGCCTATGCTCCAAAGTGTGTACGCTCCACAGAAGAATAAATGAAGTATAAGTTGATGTTTATTATACTGAATATTACTTTGAAGAAAACCTGCTTTAAACTGAAGTAACAGTTAACTAGCCAGTGAATATTGGTACCTTTTGAAACAAAGGACTGTTTCTGTTATCTAAAATATCTCTTAGTTCAGGGGTCTGCAACCTTTAAGACATAAAGAGCCACTTGGACCCGTTTCCGAAGGGAAAAAAAAAACTGGGAGCCGCAAAACCATTGCGACATTTAAAACAAATCTAACACTGCATATATTGTTTCTTACCTTAATGCTATATACGACCCCCTACTTTTCCTGTTAAAATATAGGTGTTTGGCCTATACTCGCCGTATAAGACTACCCCTCTTCCTTCGCACACCAAAAAAAATACGCCAGAAAATATCACAACAACAAGTAACAATATTTGATTTCAAAATTATGATGATTTTGTAGTCAAATCACTAATATGAAATAAAATTATTTTTTCTACCTTTGTTGTCTGACCAATTTATTCTTTGATCATGCTGGTCCCGATCTGAGGCTTCTGCTTTCCTGTCTTCTCTTAGCTCTCTTTCTGTGGTCTATGGTCCATCTGCCATTTCTTATCTCTTGTTTCGTTTTCTTCACTTCTTTCCATCAGCCTATTTCCAGTCCCAGTAACCCTCCCCAATATCAGCCCCTTTCCAGTCCTCACTCCCAGTACCTTCCAATGTCAACTTGCATTCCCATGATTGCCACTGGTGTCCATTTCCTTCCAATCCCCCTCCTTCCCCACTGACCAGTCCCTTCTAGTACAAATACCATGGCAGCCTTAGCCCCCAGTTATCTTCCAGGGCCAGCAGCTCTATCCTCCCCTCCCCACAATCAGCCCATGCCCATTCAAAGCCCCCCAATCAGCTCGCTTCCAGTGCTAGCCTCCCCTAATCAGCCCAATACCAGTCCTACCCCCCATCAGCTCATTACCAGTCCTAGCCTCCCCTAATCAGCTCATTTCCAGTGCTAGTCCCCTCAACCCCATTACCAGTGCTCCATCCCTCCATGTCAGCCTCCCTCGCTCCATGTCAGCCCACTCCATCCCTCCATCCATGTCAGCCCCCTCCATCCCTCCATGTCAGCCCCCTCCATCCCTCCATGTCAGCCCCCCTCCCTCCATCCATATCAGCTCCCTCCCTCCATGTCAGCCCCCTCTATCCCTCCATGTCAGCCCCCCTCCCTCCATCCATATCAGCTCCCTCCCTCCATGTCAGCCCCCTCCATCTCTCCATGTCAGCCCCCTCCCTCCATCCATATCAGCTCCCTCCCTCCATGTCAGCCCCCTCTATCCCTCCATGTCAGCCCCCTCCCTCCATCCATATCAGCTCCCTCCCTCCATGTCAGCCCCTCCTCCCTCCATCCATCCATGTCAGCCCCCCTCCCGCCATCCATAGCAGCGCCCTCCATCCCTCCATGTCAGCCCCCCTCCCTCCATCCATATCAGCTCCCTCCCTCCATGTCAGCCCCCTCCATCCCTCCATGTCAGCCCCCCTCCCTCCATCCATCCATATCATCTCCCTCCCTCCATGTCAGCCCCTCCTCCCTCCCTCCATCCATGTCAGCCCCCCTCCCTCCATCCATATCAGCTCCCTCCCTCCATGTCAGCCCCCCTCCCTCCATCCATCCATATCAGCTCCCTCCCTCCATGTCAGCCCCCTCCATCCCTCCATGTCAGCCCCCTCCCTCCATCCATATCTGCTCCCTCCCTCCATGTCAGCTCCCCTCCCTGCTTCTGCAGCCGCGGCTCCCTGCCACTTACGGAACCGCGGCTGTGCTTTTAAAATCATCTCGGAGCCCTTCCTGTCTTGACGCAGCATTGTCCCGCCTCGGGCGGGACAATGCTGCACGGAGCCCGTCAAGACAGGAAGGGCTCCGAGATGATTTTAAAAGCACAGCCGCGGTTCCCTAAGAGGCAGGGAGCCGCGGCTGCAGAAGAAGGGAGGGAGCTTACAACACTATTGCCTGTCACTGGGCGGGCAGTGTGCTCCGGAGCCGCGGCAAAGGTGAGAAAGAGCCGCATGCGGCTCCGGAGCCGCGGGTTGCCGACCCCTGTCTTAGTTGAACCTTGCTTTAAACGGGGAATAAAAGCCTTTATTACCCTACACTCGGACTCTTTGTTCTTTAACAGCGCTACCTAGTGGCGTATAATCTTTGTGTCACCGGCAACCACGTGACAAAGTACACCTCCACCTCTTTTATGGTCTCTGGGGCAGTTAAAGATAATATAGCCTTGTATTTTTAGCTGGTTCAGGAGAACAGTTTCAGCATCAGAAAGCCAGGTTTCAGTGATACAGAGGAAATCTGATTTTTCATCTATGATAAGGTCGAGAATGAGTGTGATTTTGTTTCTTATAGATATGGCATTGATTAGGATAAATCTTAGTGAGGTGGGCAAGATTGTGTTATTTTGCAGTTTATCTTTTGGTAACGTGTTTATATGGTTTAGTCTATGATGAGGTCTCATCTGATTTGGGTGTATACCTCTAGTGAACATATTTCTGTATAGATAGAGGTGTTGATCTTGTCTGGGATGTTGATAGATGATTGGTATGGGGCAGAGTTGGTAGACGTTATGAGGGGTGGTAAGGGTGAGGAGTAATGGGATGTGTATGAGTATGAGGTACAATGCATACATTAACATTTTCTTGAGTTCCATTGTGGTGTATTCTTGTTCCTGTTGTAACTGATATGTATTCAAGTAATATTCAAAAATGTGTAAAATCGTAAATACATTAACAAAGCAACAAAGTGGAGAATAAATTTGGGCAGTATTGAGTATACAATTGTGGATAGAATATATAGCTTTATCGGTAGCTTATAAAGAAACAGATAATTATGAGAACTGAGTATAAATGCAGTTGCTAAGTCTAACGTAGAGGATTAGAATCAGAGATGGTAAATTTATGGCACAATATTGCAGATAGAACAATAGTAAAGCAAGAGTGATTTCAATTGTGGATAATGTGACAAATTAAATTAAATTCTGTTTATAGTTATATATGTAGAAGCATTGGTTTCGGTGGCAGTCTTAATTTATGTCATGTTCAGTTATGGGTACTGTGCAATTGGTATTATTGCTAGGAAAACTTACTGGGCTGTAACAGTAGTCATTTGATGATGCTCTAGAGGTATTTTGTTGTTGGGCTTAGTGCTCCTGCCCCCATTTCTCACCTAAGTGCCACGCCAAAGGGCCTTCTGGCGAGGCCCTCAGGCGTGGGCATGCCAGTAGCGTACTGCTTTTTAAGTCAGTTTGCTGGGAGGCTGATTGGTCCTTGGCGGGGCAGGGAGGGAGGGGCCAGGAGCTCCTGCTTCCACCCCTGATGGTGAATCAGAGCCCGGTGATGGTGGTGAGTCCGGCGGCAAGAGGAGTTGTTCTTGTAGTGTGCTGCTTTTTAAGCCGGTTTGCTGGGAGGCTGATTGGTCCTTGTTGGGGGGAGCAGGAAGGGCCAGGAGCTCCTGCTTCCACCTCTGCTGGTGGTGAGTCCGTCAGCAAGAGGGGTTCTTGTAACGTGCTGCTTTTTAATCAGGTTTGCTGGGAGACTGATTAGTCCTTGGCATCTTTTTTTCCAAGTTGAAGAGCCCTAAACTTTTAAGCCTTTTCTCATAAGGGTATCCATCCATCCCCTTTACCATTTGGTGGCTCTCCTCTGTACTTTTTCTAATGCCGCTCTATCCTATCCTGTTTAAGATATGGCAACCAGAATTGCACACAATATTCAAGGTGCGGTCACACCATGGAATGATACAGAGCATTATAATATCCTTGGTTTTATTCTCAATTCCTTTCCTTATGATTCCTTGCATTCTATTTGCTTTCTTGGCCACCGCTGCACACTGAGCGGAGGGTTTCAAACTATTATCCACGCTGACACTTAAATCTTTTTCTTGTGTGATGGTTCCTAATGTGGAACATTGCATCGTGTAACCGTAGTTTGGGTTGTTCTTTCCTAGAAGCTTAACTTTGCACTTGTCCATATTAAATTTCATCTGCTGTTTGAACATCCAGTCTTCCAATTTATCAAGGTCCTCTTGCAATTTTTCACAATCTTCTTGCGTTTTAACAACTTTGAATAATTGTGTCATCTGCAAATTTGATCACCTCAATCGTTATTCCCATTTCCAGGTCATTTATGAATATGTTATAAAGCAGCAGGCCCAGCACAGATCCCTGGGGTACTCCATCTTTCTCCATTGAGAAAACTGGCCATTTAGCCCTGCTCTCTGTTTCTATCTTTTTACCAATTCCTGATCCACAATAGTACACTGCCTCCAATCCCATGACTTTTTAATTTGGCCAAGAGTCTCTCATGAGGGACCTTGTTAAAGGCTTTCTGAAAATACAGATACACTATATCAATCGGCTCACCTTGGTCTACCTGTTTATTTACACCTTCAAAAAAATATAACATTAAGACAAGACCTTCCTTGGCTAAATCCATGTTCGCTTTCTCCCATTAAAACATGACTGTCTACTTGTTCAGTAATTTTGTTCTTTCTAATGGTTTCTACCATTGTGCCTGGTACTGATGTCAGACTCGGTGGTCTGTAATTTCCTGGATCACCCCTTGAACCCTTTTTAAAAATTGGTATTACATTGGCCATTCGCCAATCTTCAGGTATTACAGATGATTTTAATGATAGTTCACAGATTACTAATAGTAGGTCTGCAGTCTCATATTTCAGTTCTACTGCTCTTCAGTTTATCAAGTATTTGTAATACATCTTCCCGCTTTAGCAATATTTCTTTAAATTCTTCTGATATATCACCTTTAAATACCATTTCAGGCATAGGTAATTTCCCTACATCTTTTTCATTAAATACCGAAGCAAAGAATTCATTCAGTCTCGATGCAATGGCCTTGTTCTCCCTTAGCGCCACTTTTATCCCTCTATCATCCAATGGGCCAACTGACTCTCACAAATCTACTTTAAAAAAGTTTTTATTATGCATTTTTGCTTCCACGGCAAGTTTTTTGTTCAAATTCTTTCTTTGCCTGTCTTATCAATGTCTTGCATTTAAGTTGCTTATGTTGTTTCCCATTTTCGCCATTTAACTCCTTTTTCCATTTCCTGAAAGATGCTTTTTTTTTTCCTTTTGGCTACAACAGCCTCTCTGACCTCTCCTTTGAACCATGCTGACAATTTTTGGTCTTTCTTCTACTTTTCTTAAAGCATGAAATACATCTGGTCTGGGATTCCAAGACAGTATTTTTAAACAATGCCCATGCTTGAAATAAATCTTTAACCTTTGCAGCTGTTCCTTTTAGTTTTTCCTTAACTATTTTCCTCACTTTATCATCATCTCCCTTTTGAAAGTTAAAAGGTAGTACTGTGGATTTCCTTGCCATCCTGTTTCCATTTATTAAGTCAAATACAATCATGCTATGATCACTATTGCCAAGTGGTCCTCTTGCATCAGATCCTGTGTTCCACTAAGGACTAGGTCCAAAATATTCCCCTCTTGTTGGTTCATGAACCAGCTGCTCCAAGAAGCAGTAATTTATTTCAACTAGAATCTTTATCTCCCTGGCATGTCCTGCTGTGACATTGACCAGGTCAATACTGGGGTAATTAAAATCACCCATTATTACTGTGTTGTAGCTTTTGTTAGCTTCCCTGATTTCTCTTAGCATTTAATCATCTGTCTGTTCATTCTGGCCAGGCGGATGGTACTATTCATCCATAGAGATTCTACAGTGTATTTTGTTTCATGCAAAACGTTAATCCTAAGTGACCCAATGCCCTCTCTAACACAGAGTGCAACCCCTCCACCAATTTGATCTACTCTACTGTTGCAATATTGTTTGTACCCAGGTATAAAAACGTCCCATTGGTTGTTCTCCTTCCACTAGGTCTCTGAGATGCCAATCATATCTAGCCGTTCGTTTAGTGCTATATATTCTTGCTCTCCCATCTTGTTTTTTAGACTTCTACCATTTGCATACAGACATTTTAGAGGTTGTATTTTATTTATATTAATCTGGTTATCAGTTGAGAGGGGTAATTTGGAATCTTTCAGCTCTGTACTTAAGGGCATCTACATTACTTTTATCTTTATTGGAACCTCTCTGTTGGGATGCCCTATCTTCCCTCTTTTGCAAGTATCCTTCAAGGATACATCCTTCTGAACCATGCGCTCTTGGGCGACTGTTAGCTTTCCCCTGTTATCTAGTTTAAAAGCTGCTCTATCTCCTTTTTAAAGGTCAATGCCAGTAGCTTGTTTCCATTCCGGTTAAGATGGAGTCTCTCCCTTCAAAAAAGCCCCTCCCTTCCCCCGAACATTGCCAAGTTTCTAACAAATCCAAAACTCTCTTCTTTGCACTATTGTCTCATCCACGCATTGAAACTTCAGAGCTCTGTCTACCTTTTCAGTCCTGCACGTGGAACAGAAAGCATTTTTGAGAATGGTACCCTGGAAGCCTAAATTTGGCATCCAGGACCTGCCTCCCACACTTTCCTATGTCATTGGTACCAACATGCACCAAGACAGCAGACTCCTCCCCAGCACTATCTAAAATCTTGTCTAGGTGGCGCATGAGGTCCGCTATCTTCGTACCAGGCAGGCGATCCTCACTTCCACCAGCCACCCAGCTATCTACATGCTTAATGATTGAATCACCAGCTATAGCGGCTGTCCTAACCCTTCCCTCATGGGCACATGGCCCTGGAGAAACCTCAGCAGTGTGAGAGGGTTTTACATCACCTGGAGGACAGATCCTATTTACAGGATCACTTCCTGCCACACCAAGGTGATGTTTTCCTTTTACGCGACCTTTCTCCTCCATGGTAACCGAGAGGCTGCCAGATTGGAGGTGGGACTTCAGTACTACACCCATGTAGGTCTTGTCTATATACCTCTTTGTCTTCCTTACTGTATGTCCTCCAAGTCTGCCAATCTAGCCTCCAGAGATTGGACTTGTTCCCTGAAGGCAAAGAGCTTTTTGCACCTAGTGCATACATAAGACTCCTCTTCAACCAGGAGAACATTGTACATTTGACACTCAATGCAAAAGACTGGTTAGCCCCCATTGCACTGCTGGACTGCTGTCTGCATCTTAGTTTTAAGGTTTTGTTTAGCTATTTAAGTTGTCTACTTAAAGTTTCTAGGAATACTTGTACTGATACAACTATATCTAATGAGCCTGATTTTTGAAGTCATTTACCTTGTTAACCATGTAAATGCCTTAACTGGGAATTTTCAAAGGCACCTACATAGCTAGTACCTTTGAAAATCTCTGATTAAGTTTCCTACGCGCTCTGATGCTATCCGGTTAGTATCAGGGCCTGTTGGGGGCGTTGCAGGGTGGGGTGGGACAAAGCGGAGGCAGGGAATGGCACTAACTGGTAGGAGTGATTTTGGATGCTGCCCGGTTAGTGCTCTGTGCCTTAAAGATAGGTGAGGAAAACCCTTGCCTACCTTTAAGGTGCAGAGCGCTAACCGGGCAGCATCCAAAATTGCTGCTGCCCAGTTAGCAGCTTTCCAGCTATGTGGCAAACCCCAGATTTTCACTTCCATCACCGCAGATGTGAAAATCCAGGGTTAATGGGTCACAGGCAGGGCTTCGCGGTTACGGTGCTTAGCCTTGTCCAACTGATAATCGGCCCCAATAAGTTAAAGGGACTTAGTTCACCTCAAGATTAATCAGTCTATTCCTGGAGAGGATAACCAGCTGAACCTGAAAGTGAATTTGAACACCTCTTCCCCTTTAATTGGTTCAAGAGCCTATAAAGCTAAGATTATGCCTGGGGTGGAAGGGAGGTAATGAATACTTAGTAAAATTAGCTTGCTACACAGTGCCCTGACCTGTGCTTCTAAGGTAACAATTTCCTGGGTGATTCACACAGCCCTTGGTTTGATAGAGGGAGCCTTTCAAATTGCCCCTTTGAGCTGTCACTTGGCTTTAATACCTATTTAAAATGATTTCACAGATCTTTTGCCCCCTAACTGGAAGGCTTCTTTAAAAGGTCTCTAGAAACAATTTCTTTCTTTCTTTCTACTCAAAGAATATTTTCCCTATTCTTCCTTCTATGCAATGCTATACTCTAAGTTGATTTAAATTAAAATCTTTCTGCTGCTACCGATGGAAGTTTAAACTTAAAATAAAAACTCCCTGCTGTAATAACTGAGGTTTAAATTTAAATTAAAAAACTCCCTGCTGCTACTGACTGAGGTTTGAACTTAAATTAAAATCCCTCTGGTGCTATTGAGCCCTGACTGAGTTAGCAAGTACACTGGATTCTAAAATACACTAATTTATCAGCTTTAATCCAAAGAATTCCCTTTTCCCCCCAATTTAGAGAATTTTCCAGAAGTAAATACTTATAAGTGCATATTTCTTTCTGGCAGTAGCAGTCTCTCTTGGTAGTCATTCAAGACTCCATTTAATGTATAAACAACAAAAAATATAAAACAGCAAAATAAAGCTGAACAGGAACTTGCTCAAACCCACAGAGACAGGCTACTAAACTTACCCTCTCTAACCATCCATACTGCCTATATACTAGACATACAGCCCTAAAAAATACACTAAACAACGTAAAGCCATAAAAACCTCACCGAAAACTTACCAGATGACGGCTTCCTTATCCAATTGAGTACAATCCAGCTGTGGGCTGCCATTTATGAAGGTTTTCCCACTGAAAAGACCAGACTGACAGCAGCATGGAAATGAGGCTGCCAGACCTTAAAAAATTAAAAATTAGCAAAAAACATTGAGGCTTCTTTTACATTATTTTTTATGGTTTTTGCACATTTTCAATTTTTTAAGATCAGGCAGCCTTGTTTTCATACTGCTGCTGGCAAACTCAAGCCCTGCAGGAGGTTTGTTACTTTGGACAGAGCCGGCTTAAGAGCTGAGCCAGTGAAACACTGGCTCAGGGCACACAACAAGAGGGGTGCAGGAAGCCTGCCTCACTGGCTCGCTTCCATCCTGCCCTTTGCCTCCCCAGTCGGGGCTCCATTATACATTAACACAGCCACCAGAAAATTGGCTTTTGCTCCCGTGGCTGTATTAATGCTCAGCATAGCTGTGGGAGCATTTACTTTTACTCCTGCGGCTGTGCTGTACTCAAGCCGCCAACATCGCAGCTTGAGTATAGTACAGCAGAGGGAAATGTTCCTTTTGCTGTATTAATGTTCAAAACAGTCGGGGGAGCATTGGCTTTAATATTTACTATAGCTGCAGGAGCAAAAGCAAAAGCAAATGCGCCCGCTGCTGTGTTGCAGCAGGTAGGGGGGAGGGATGCCTGATACTGGGGCTTTAGAGAGGCAGGAACTGGGCTGGGGGGAACCAGGCCTGGGAGAGAGTGCTGGGACTGGTAATGGGCTGATATTGGGGCCGGGGGAGAACTGAAAATGGGCTGATACAAGGGCTGGGGAACTAGAAATGAGTTGATACAGGGGCTGGTGGGGGCTAAATGATACTGGCAATGGGCTGATACACTGGAATGTGGGGTTGGGATTGTAAATGGGCTGATACTAGGGCTGGGGACTGGTACTGGAAATGGACTGATATTGGGACTGGGGGACTGGAAATGCACTGATGTAGGGGCTATAGGGCTGACTGATACTGGCAATGTGCTGATACTGGGAATGGGGGCTGAGACTGGATATGGGCTGAAAATGAGGCTGGGGGACTGGAAATGGGCTGATACTGGAAATGGACTGATATTGGGGCTGGGGGGACTGGAAATGGGCTGATACTAGGTCTGGGGAGAAGGGACTGGAAAAGGGCTGGGACTGCAAGGAGCAAATTCTAGGGCTGGTATCCTGTGATTGAAAGGGTGGGGGGGGGGGTGATGCTGGCAAATTCTAGAGTCTGAGTAGGAAAAAGAGGAAGATTCTGGGGGAGTGAGAAGGAAGAGGAGGACAGATATTTTGGGGAGTAGGGAAGAAGCAAAGTCAAAAGGAAGGAGGGCTATAAGAAAGCATGCTGGGATAAAAAGGACGAAAGAAGGAAACAAAAGGAAGGATCTCTCCAGTCCCATCTCCCGAGACCTAGTATCATCCCCCACCCTTCAATCAAGATGTAGACCATAGGTTCCCAAACCTTTTTGCCCCGTAGACCACTTGCCGATTTTTTTTGTTTTCCGTAGACCTCCCTGCCTCCCTAATATTGAATTTTCCTAAACTTATTAACTTCAAATATGTTTTTGACAGCTGACACAGTGCTGCTCACTTTGATAGGGTTTTTTGTAGAGTGGACAATTGTAAAAAAAAGAAAAACATGTACAATTTTTATTCATATCTTTATTGAAAAGACAGAAAATGCAAGTAAATATTTGGATTTGAAACAAAACAAATCAGAACCTAGTAAAATTCTTACATAAAATTAATACAAAATAATGCTGTTAATGAGAGGGATGAACCTGATGCTCTGATAGCAATTGTTCAATATTTGGCTTCAAATTAGTGAGGTGTATAGTCTTAAATCTCCGCGTCCAGTGATTTGCAATAGATTTATTTTTTTCGTAATAAGATTGGCAACCGCACTAAAACCCCTTTCCACGAGGTATGAAGATGGAAAAGCTATCAAAACCTTTCTTGCGATAGTCCATAATGCAGGATAAGCAACAGGTATATCTTTCTGAAGCCAGAACTGCTGATACCCCTTTCTGCACATTAAGTTCTTCGTTAGTGCTTATTCCGATCAGTTCTTCTTGTAATATGACATCCGATTCTTCAATGTCACTGTATGGATTGATAATCCACTGTGGGATTTCCATAGTCAAAACATCCTCAAACCTGGTTTTAAAGTCTGTGTGAAGGACATTTAAATGTTGAACGTGGACCAAAACGTGGACGTTTGTCAATGACAAGTTGGGTAACTGGGAAAATTCTCTATGTCCAATGTTTTGCTTCATTAGATTCATTCTGGCAAGAAAAGCTGCAATGATGGACTTTGTTTTTATTAAATTCAGACTGTTACCTTGTAACTGCACGTTAACCTCATTAAATTTAGTAAACAAATCTGTTAAATAAGCAATGTCTGGTTTCCATTTGATTAAATTTTTTTCAAAATGGGATGTTCAGCATCCAAAAACTCTAAAACGGTCTCAAAAAGTGAAAAAAAATCTTGTCAAACATAAGCCTTTCGAGAGCCAGCGTACTTCAGTGTGAAGGAATAATCGATGAAAGTTCTCGTCATTTTCTTCACACAACTGCACAAATAACCCAGAATTCAATGCGTTACTACGAATCTTGTTTACTACGTTTATGACGAATTGAAGAGATTGATGCAATCTGGCACGCAGACTTTTAGCTACTAAATGTTGTCGATGAATGATGCAATGAATTGCAAACACCCCGGGTACATTTTGTTTTAAATGGCTTATAAAACCGCAATAGCGCCCAAACATGGCTAGTGCTCCATCTGCTGCTGCCGATATTATATTTGATAAAGGGATCGATTTTTCCATGAAATAATCTTTCAAAACATTGAATATTGATTCACCTTTAGTGTCTGTTGTCAAAGTTTTCGAAAAGAGCAGTTCTTCATGGATTTGTTGGTCCATAACAAAGCGAACATATGCCAATAATAGTGCTTCATTACCAGGTAACATTGACTCGTCCAGTTGAATAGAGAAATGGTTTGTTTGCAGATAATTACACAAGAAACTTTCAACATCATGACTCATTTCATCAATACGTCTTTGAACTGTGTTGCTGCTCAAAGGAATTCTTTTGAGTATATCATATGCGATGCCTCCAGCTGGGCCCAGGGGCTTACAGCATGGAGGACGGCCTTGTATGTACTTTTGGAATAAAGTTCTTTTAAAGACACCAGAGGATTCTGGGTCTTGTAGTACTCTTTACTCCTCAAGGGAAATAATGTAGTTGAGTCGTGGTAAGGCATGCAAGAAAATTTATTTATGGGGATTTCCAAAAGACGCTAGGGCTCATACACAACTCAGGCAGTAGGATACATCTCCAAAGAAAAAGATGAAATCAGGATTTAAACCAGAGGGAGAATAACAAACAAAAACCTTTTCACTTCTCAGCTGTTCTGCTTTCTTACACATTCACACCGGGACTGCCCCGTGTGGTCAATTAGCAGAATTCCAACAAACTTTGTCACAGCTGGGTTTCCTTTTCAAACACACAGTTCCTCACTGCTTCTTTACTTCAGCCAGTGATACAATACACAGAATTAGCTTTCTTCAATAAAGGTAAGAACTGCCCCTATTTTCCTATAGGGTTTTCAGACTCTCTGTTCTTGTTCACAACTGTAGAATTCTTTCTTTGTGCCAAAGAACAATCCATGGGCATAGGTAAATATTCAGAGCTAGACACACATGCATCTATTTGCATTCCCTCACTATCGTTAGGGTAAATAGAGTCTCTCTCACAATTATGAGCTTCCTCAAACTTCCTTTCTTTTAGGAACTCCAGAAATTGGCTCCACAGCAACTCAGCCCTTGTTGGCACTTTTAACTTAGGGGAGTGAAACTTCTCCTCAGAGGATAGTTTCCTTAATGCCTCTAGCTTAGAGGTCTCACAGGCTTCACTGTTATCAGAGCTACGGCCTTTAACATCAGATAAGCTTTCTATCCACTTCTTAATCGTGGGAGGTGAGGGCTCAACTTCCTGCCCTTTAAAACTAGCAAATTGTCTTTCTGCTGTGTTATCAGAAATAAAACTGCTGGCTTTACCTTGAGGCGGTTTCTTCACATAAGCGCTGCTTCCTTTCCTCCTGGGTTTCTCCAGGCTTTGAAACGCAGGCTCCTTCTCTCCTATTCCAGTCCCTCTGAGGTAGCTGCTTTCTGGAGAGATTTTCTCTGGCCTTCTCTTCCAGCCTAGCACTGCTCCAGCCTCTTTCCTTTCTCTCACACTTTTCCAGCTCTCACAGATGTTCCTATTCCTTGCCTGACATCCAGCTCTCCTCCATTCACTCGTGCCTCTGCCTTCAGTTGCTGGCTCTGTCTCCTCCTCCTCCCAGTCTGTGTCTGTGTCCAGGCTCCAGCCTGAGACTGCCACTGCCTCTGTCTCTCCGTGTGCTTCCCTGCGTGCTTCTCTCCAGCTGACTCTGGATGCTTCTCTGGGCGGTTCCTTGGGCGGTTCTCTCTTGCTTTGCTTTGCACGTGTTTTTAACCACTGCTGCCTGCTGGGCCTTCCCTGCTCTCTGCCCCCATGTGACCAATCAGCAGGGAATCCTGTCTCCACCCCTGAGCTAGGGCGTGGTCTGACTCTTGCAGGGAGCTGACTTTGCTTCTGACCTGGGCTGTAATTCCCCTGCACCTGTGCACTACCATTCACTTCTATGGGGAATTAAGGATTTTCATCCAGTTCCATGTTTTCCAAAGGGCTTTCATCACCACACATATGCAGGCTTGTGTAGAACAGTTTTTAAAACCTCTTCAACGGCTGGCAAAATCAGCTGTTCCAATAGTATGAGACTTTCCTGATTTTGCTATAAGTAGTGAGATATTGTAAGATGCCCGCAAACCATCATCGTCTCTTTTTGATGTTGACGCGAACATACTGTCCACCGTGGTTCTCTTCTGAAGTTTTTCTTTCAGTGTTTTAAAGTATGTCAAATCTTTACTTGTTTTATCAGGGTGATACCTTCTCAGATGATCCTCCAGCTTGGATGGTTTCATAGCGCCATTGCTTAAAACTCTGTTGCACAAAAGGCACATGGGCAGATGTTTGTCCGACAGGGATGGAATGAAGCCGAACTTCAAATAATCAACGCTATACTGCCTACATTTCTTTTTACAAAAATAATAATGGTCGTCTCGGAGTATAGAATCCAAAATCAAGTTGAAATTACTCCAAATAGAAACAAACACAAAAAATCAAAGTGGGATAATCTCTTCCCGATGGATAGTGGTTTTATGAGCAATTCTTAATTAAACAACAGGAGGTCTTAGACCCATGTGTACGCTCGAGCTAATGCTTGATTGAAAGTCTAGCATTGGCGCATGGTAACATCAACGACCAACCTGAACATTTCCGTTTTTTTCTTTTTTTATCTTGCTCATAAAAAACCTCCTTTCCCCACCGCTTATATTTTCAAACTGGTAATTGAAATCTTTGAAAGCTCTTAGCTTATTGATGCTTTGATCTTCCACCTCTATGCCTCCCCCGGCACCTTCGTAGCTTTTCACTCCGCTAGGAGTTTCATCAGGAGGGTCTAAAAATATACAAAAACATCATTATCATTGAGCTCTGAACTGTCAACCCACTGTGACTTGAAGGCATTGTGTACTTTAAAAATATCATGACATCAAGAGTGTCTACTAAATAAACCTATGGTCGAACTTACTCAATTTTCTCTATTTTCTGCTGCCCGCATTTCAGCTCATGTGCTTCTAATGTCAAAAAACGCCGCGCATGCGGTCTAACTAACTCATTCACCATTTTGTAGCTGGTATGAGGCAAGCCCATTGGTCCACATTATCCAATAATATCCTGCTCTTGAGCTTCCATAAATTAAAGACAAACCTTCCAGCGTTTTTTGACATTAGAAGCACATGAGCTGAAATGCGGGCAGCAGAAAATAGAGAAAATTGAGTAAGTTCGACCATAGGTTTATTAGCTTGGGTAGAAGTTATCTGTCGACAAAAATGAAGCTATTTAAATATGATAAGACAGAGCAATTCAAAATTGATTCCTGCCCAGACAGCACACAAATATTTTTAAAATATTTTTTAGGAATTTAGGAAAAATTGACTTTACCTAAAGTCGTGATCAGCATCTACGCCTCTACGCAATTGGAGCGACTACAAAAATATGTATACAATTTTGTACTTACTTTTCTTAGGCACTCCTAAAGAAGATGATTTTGATTCACTGATTTGTACCTATTTATATTTTTGAACGTATTTTCAAACCACTTTTCATCTCAAAACTCAGAAGACAAATGAACAGTGTCTCTAACAATCTTATTTATAACTGATGAATCAAACAAGTGTGTGCAAAGCTTTGGTACAAGTCTGGACAAGTGTTATTCACTGCACGTACGCGCGCGATGCGTTGCTGCTGGTATGAAAACTTGTAAAAACTTGCACATGAACGTAGCACACCACAAAGCAGATAGGTACTGATGTACTCGGGAGTCGCTTCACTGCTCCGTCCCTTTGAATTGGAAAAAGGTTTAAAAGAATTGTTGAACCCATACATTATTTATTATATCAATTTTTATATTTATGCTTTTAAAAAGGAGTTGACCCTTTTTAACCTCCTTGTTTTTAATTTGGCGATTTTCAGCCATCTCAATATTGCTGGAGAACTTTGGAATGATATGCTTCTTGCATGTTTCCTTTGTATATGAAGCCTCTTTTCCTCTGCTAGTTTTGTCTCCTGTCATAAGGAGGTATATTAAATTTTACCAATTGGTCGTATGGTCTTTATACGACAGGTACTTAAACAATTTTATGAAATATAGTTTATATATATATATATATTTATATAAGTAATTTCTATGTCTATTATAAGTATTATGTACACACAATCTGTGTTAGGTGTAATAAGACATTTACGGAACGCCTAAATGTTGATGATGATCTGCCTAAATGGGGGGGGGTCTGCTCACATGGACCCCCCATTTACATCTCGTGCACCCCCAATTTTTTTTTTCGCTGACATGGACCCCCTGCAAGTTGAAATCGACCCTTGGGGGTCCATATAGACCACTTTGGGAACCATTGATGTAGACAAAAAACAATGGAGAATGACCATGGCTGGAACACTTGATAATTTCTTGATGGATATTTTATTAGGGACCTGACTTGGCCGAGTTTTGGCAAATTGTGCCTGCATCAGGGGTCTTAAATTGTATCAATTTGTGAACAAATAAAAATATATCTATAGCATGTTATGTAGACACTATGCTGTTTGATTTGAAGCTGTGAACCATGATCATTCCAAATTGACGACCTTTGACCAAGAACTATGTGCCTGAACTTGTTTATATGACTGCTGCCTAGTGTGGATGATGTTTTTTTAGACTGCATTCTACGTAACATGCTATAGCTATAATTTATATTTGTTCATGAACTGATATAATAAAAGACCCCTGATGTAGGCACAATTTACCAATATTTGGTCAAGTCGGGTCTCTAATAAAAACATCCATCAAGAAATTATCAAGTGTCCCAGCTGTGGTCATTCTCCATTGTTTTTTATCTGTATCTGTAAGAAGGAAAAAGATAAGGTTAATGAATATTAGGGAAAGAAGTAAATGGGTAAGTGCTGGGAAAGAGGAGTAGGAGGCAGGAGGGCAGGTAGTAGGGACAGAGGATGTGGGAAGGCAGGGACTCTGACAGGTGGAGACTCTAATGGGTATGTTTACTAAACCGAGGTAGTGTACTCCGTGCGATATCAGAGCCCTATATCGAAAATTCCATAACATCCTATAAGATCACCAGGTTCCCCCTCCCCTGAAATAAGTTACCCCCCTGTTTCTGTTAACTCCAAGTTATATCTCCCTTAAGTTCTATGTAACTGTGTCTCAAATGAGATTGCTGTTCTCTGTAAACCGCTTTTGCCCTAAGGCAGTATAGAAAACCTGTTAAATAAATAAATAAAATTGGGTGAGAAAACAGAAGAAAGATTCTTAAGATAGGCTGGGCATTGGGAACTTGGAGTTGCTTGGGAAGATAGTGGGGACTAAGAAATTGACCAGAGATTAAGAGGACAAGTGATTTGCTGATGTCAAGTAATCATTTGCAGAGTTTTGTGTTATGATGCACAACGTCTAGCTGAGTAGGGAGTTAGTGCTGTTGTTACTGATGCGAGACTAGAATCTGAATAGGAATTTTTTGTATTTTGAGATGTAAAGTGCAACACCCTACTTCTGCTCCGCGTCTGTTGTTGGGAGAGTTTTATTGGTGAGTCTGGGAGTGTTCCATATGAATGAATAATTATGCCCTATTAGACTGATATTCAAAGGCAATTAGATGTTTGCTGGCAAATGCATAATTAGCCTAATCGTGTATTTTCAAAAAACATATAGATAAGTATCAGGCTTTAAACTGCACAGAATAGCCAGATATTATCTGTATACTTGTGGGGTGTGTTAGGGGAGGTGCAAGGGTAGGCCAGGAAATTATCCAGATAGCGGCACCATCCAGCCATTATTCAGTTAAGTTACATATTTAGTTTAGGTCTGCAGAATATCAGGCCTAGCCTAAGAAGATAATACACCATCACTCTCCGTATATTCAGCGCGTGATCTATATGGATAGTGACACAGAATATACAGGATTAAGTTAAATGGGAGAGTGGCATTTAGCAAGCCAGTAGGCTGAAAATTTATCCCTGTTTGCAGAGCTTGCACTGCAAGATTGGACCCAAGATGGGGGGTGGTGCAAAAGCAAAAGTTGGCTCAGGGTGCTACAATGCCTTGAGCCGGCCCTGACATTGGAGTTCTACAGTATTAGATTCAGCATTATCATTCAAACCTCATATAAAGCAAGTTATTAAGAATGTTTTTTTTTAAGTTGTGGATGCTAAGGAGATCGAAGCCCTTTCTTGAGGTTGGTGATGTTGGTACAATGTTGTATTTGTCCCCATGGATTATTGTAATATTGCATACCTGGGTTTACTGCATCTTCTCTTAGGGGTATGTTTACTATGCTGGGCTAATGGTTAACCCAGTTATTCAGTGGGACCTAGTTGAAGATAGCATGGGTTAAGCATTAGCCCAGCTTAGTAAACATACCCTTTAGGGTCTTTAAACTTATCCAGAATGTTGCTGCTTTTGACAGAAATCAGGCCATGTGATAACATTTCTACTTTATTGTCTCATTTCACTGACTGACGGCCAAATGGCAGGTCAGGTTTAAAATGATCTGGATAGCATTCAAGAGCATATGGTCATCTGTTCTGTTATACCTGACATTTGCCTTGATGCTCTGTCAGCCTACTATAACATTGTGTTCACAAAACCTTATGTGGCAGACTGACCCCTAGTAGTGCATGCAGATGCACCACTAGAGGTCAGGTGCTACCATTTTCCAAGATGGCAATGCGAAGAAGTGGTCGACAGACCAGGTAAACATAATTGGTCTTGGGGGTTCCAGTTCACCACTAAAGACTCTCTGGTTGAAGGCCTGCCTGTCCTGGGTGCCTGGCCAGGGGTGTTTTGGACCACATACAGTTGTCCAGGGGAGGAGGGTTATGAGAGCCCAGGGGAGGAGAGATGTGGTGAAAAGCACCAAGACTCACTGGTGCAACACAACAGAAGCAAATATCACGTCAAAAGCAGAAACCAGTCCAAACAATATCACGACCAAGACTCACTGGGCTACTGGGGAATTTTTGTGGGGTGGGTTGGGAATTCGGGGTCTACTTGGATGCCAGGGAAATTTTGAGGGATGGGGGTGGGGGAGAGCAGCTGCCCTTTTTTTTCTTAAATGTCTCCTTCCTATCAGTGTGTGAGCCAGTCCTCACGCGTGCACTGACAGGAAGGGAAACATTTTACTCACAATGCAGCAAACGGCTGCATATTACCACAGTGCTGTGCATTGTGTTTTTCTGACGGCACACACTTTTTAACATCGTGGTGATTTGCATGCCATTAGTTTACTGCATTGGAAGTAAAACGTTTTTTTAGAATGCTATGTGCTGAAGCTTAGCACACCATTGTAAGGCACTGTATTGAAGGCAGTGTCTATCGTGTTAATGGGACACTTACAGGCAAGGAGGGGAAAGAGATGGGAATGGTCATAATAGCCTATGTCAGAGGTACTCAAATCCAGTCCTGGAGGGCCGCAAACCAGCCAGGTTTTCGGGATATCCCTAATGAATATGCATGAGATAGATTCAAATACAATGGAGGCATAGATTCAAATACAATGGAGGCAGTGCATACAAATATATTTTATTTTATTTATTTATTTTATTTAGCGTACATTTATATCCCGCTGCTTCCAGTGATCAGCAGCGGTTGTTACACATGGTGATGTTGGCTGTACTGGCCAGGAATTAGATTAAAACACTCTGATTAGAGGGGGGGGGCACAGCAGAATACAGGTTACAGGCTTACAGTTGATTGCTATATACATATTTACACATGATTGTTATATACATATTTACAATTGACTAAACTGTAAAACTTTATAAGTGGTCTGCATATGTATATGAATATTTACACGCGGTTGCGTGTAGCTCATGATGTTAGGTTGTAATGGGACTTGAAAAGGTGTGTCTTAAGCTCCTTTCTAAAGTCCTTTAGATCATAGATTTCACGCAGATCACTTGGTAACCGATTCCAGAGTGTAGGAGCTGTAAACGAGAAAGCTCTGTTAGTGGTACAGGCATTAGCCTTTGTGAATGATCTCGGGAGGCAGATGGTGTTGAGGTTCGCTGCTCTCCTACTCCTGTTGTTGGGTGGATTGGAAATCAAGTTGTTGAGGTGAGAGGGTGCTATATTATGGATAAGTTTGAATGTAGTGACTAGTAATATGTACTGAATGCGGGCCATGATGGGGAGCCAATGCAGCTCAATTAGGGTGGGTGTAATGTGGTCAGAGTTTTTTTTGCATGATGAATCTGGCTGCAACATGTTGTGCCATTTGCAGAATATTTGTAGTTTTCTTTGGCAAGCCTTGCAGTATGGCATTGCAGTAATCTAGGTGTGGAATGATGAGGGCCTGAGCGACAGATCTGAAGTCATCATGATCAAGGATGTTACGTAAAGGCTGCAGTATTCTTAATTTGTGGAATATGGCACGATTGGTGTTTCGCAGGTGCCTGTCCATATTTAGGTTGTTGTCAAGCATCACACCTAAGTATTTTATTTCTGATTTTATGTTGTAAATGTTGTTGTTCATGGTGACATTTTTAGGGGGCTCAAAACCTGGTTTCCTGGAGATGCACATTGCTTCTGTCTTCTTATGGTTAATGAGCATGTTATTTCGTTGGAGCCAGATATATCTCATGCATATTCATTAGGGATGTCCCAAACTGGTTTGCGGCCCTCCAGGACTGGATTTGAGTACCTCTGGCCTATGTTATAGGCTCATTTTTTTACAGCAGTCCATGGAATGTATCTGATTCTCTGAAAACCTGTGGAATATCCATTGCTGCTGAGGGCAGGCCACCTAGGAAAGGGGATACTATCCCAGAAAGTGTCCCTTCAGTACCTAAGAACGTCTTGTACTAGTGGTATCATTTAAGCACTTCATTACTTTTTTTGGAGATAATTTTCCACTGAACCACAGATTCACTAGCCGTGACAAAGGGTAACACCATTATCTGTTTCCCTATAGTGAGATTTTCTCACAATCCTATGCAGTCCTTTGGCATACATATTTGGCAGTTCACACGCAAGGGAATAATTTTCCTTCTTAGGAGAGTCGATAGCCAGTTTACATGGATTTCATTTTAGGAATAAGTCTGTAGACAGCACATTGATTAAGGCAGCATGTGTTAGCTGTAAATTTTTCCAGATGACAGGAATTGTTCTCCAAGGTGGAAACGCCACCATGCACCACTACACTGTCTGAACTAAATATATTTCACTTGAAAAAGTTGCCTACCATGGGCTGCTTCTTTTAGCAACGAGACTTGAATATGCTGTCAGATTACCCACGCTCAAGAAAAGGTACTAAATCTTCAGGCCTAGTCAAATGTTAGAGTCCCCTTAGGTGTGCATGAGTGTGATCATTATGGGAATAATTTTGCAAAGCATTCCCATGTGTTCAAACTATTTTACACATGAAAATAAGCTTTTGTAAACATGCATGACTGCATATGTGCGTAAAAATTATGTGCACGGAAAATGTGTGCCTACATGATCTGCGTGTAGGCATTCCTGGGGGCATAGCTTGGGCAGAGCAGAAACTGAGTTCTGATATACTTGTGTAGTTTCTAAAATACATTTGTATACACATACAGTACACACACACGTTTACTCCAACTTCAGAGCAGAAAGTTTGAAGACATGTTTTTTGTAAAGGTGAAATTAGTCCATAGCAAATGACTGAAAGATTCTTGACAGAACATTTGTGGACATATTCATGTGATGTATCAACCTGTCAAATGGCTTCATGGTGTGCCCGGCTCTAATTTTATTTACTGGGAGGATGTCAGCCTCAGGTTCCTTGTTTTCAGTTTTGCTAATACTCTACATTTACGGAACTGCCCACGGTAGCATCAATATTATCTTCTCTACTTGCCCTATTATTTTATGGCTGTGATTGAGAGTCTATCCATTCTCCTGTATTTGGTGGCTGCAGGTAGCTAATATCTTTACCATCTTGGAATATGCTAGATAGATCATCAGTATTTCCGCTACAGACGATTTCTGGTTCAGCACTAATACACTCTTTCAGACTCAGTCTCAGTTGGGTCTGCAGTTTAATTCTGAAGTAACCAACTCTGTTTTCTCCCTGCTGCTTTTTTCATCTAGCTCAAGATTCAAATTCAGATTCATCCTCTGAGTGGCCACTCTCCTTGTTCAGGCCATTTGTTGCTTTGGTACTTTAGTCAGTTTCGAATGAAAGAAAATTAGCTGGTATAACCTGACTCCCATGGATGAATTTTCTTCCCTAGTCACCAAATTGCAAATTTTGAGTACATGAATTTGGTGGTTCATATCTACCATGTCACACATTCTGGGTGCCCATCTATCAGCAAGTTTCCTTTCCTTCCTTCTTTATTATTAGCTACAGTATTCTATCTCTTGGCTGCAGAAAACACCACTTTATCTTTTTTATCATGCTAGAGTGATTCAGCTCTTTGATTTTCATTTTCATTTTTCTGAGCCATCATAAAAGCTTTTTTTAAAAGGTTTTTGCAGAGATGCCACACATTTATCATCCCACAGAACATTCTGGAAAATGATGTTAATTGGCAGCTGAGGAATGCATCCAAACATAAGACAGAAAGGAGCATAACCTGTTGTCTCCTGCACTGTACAGTTGGACATGAAGGTCCGAATTTTTCCAATCTGTGGCCATATGCATTTTGTTCTTGGTGGCAAGGCACTAATCATTTTTCTTAGAGATTATTTAAATTGTCATTTGAAAGACAGCTTGCCTTTTTCCCAGCTGTTACGTTGTAGGAGGATATATTCTACTCCCGAAGAATATCATAGACAAGAAAATATTATGGCCTATAAGTTTCACAAAGAGGTTATCCTGAAGCTGTTGTGCATAGAGCTTTAAAGCATGCCAAATCTAATCATCGTGAATGGTTGCTTTTGCCAGACAACAATGCTGTGAGTGAGCCTGTGGGGGTGGCTAACTGCATATTGCAACACTCAAGGTTATCAGCTCAATTTACTTCGAAACTTTATAAATGTTGGGCAGGATTTAAAGCCCCCACCCAGTGTTATCTTGATTGCATCCCAGGATAGCGTACAGTAGAGGCAGGATTTTGCCCAGCTGTTGATCATCAGTTATCTTTAGGGATGTTTCTTGGATATCAGAAGTTTGGGAAGTGTTCCTTTTGTGGGCTAATGGAAGAAGAGTTATCATTTATAGTCAATGGTAAAACGTATTATCTTTGAGTCAGTTCTTTATGGACTTCAAGCTATGTTGTTTATCTGTTGCGCTGTCCTTGTCATCAAATATATGTAGGTAAGACTACCCGCCAACTCCGGGTGTGATTGTCAGAGCATAAATACTGTCTGGCTAAAAAGAAGATAGATGCCCCTTTGGTATCTCATTTCACAGGTCTGCAAAATTTTTTTTTTCGAGAGCTGTTTTGGTTATTTCACGTAATCTTTATGTTTTTGGTGCGCTGAATCTGAAAATGACCTCCATTTTGTCATAGGACATCACGTTTCCTGACAATTTAGATAACTATGTTAAATAAGGCAATACCTCAAAATAAATGGAAATAAACTTATAAAATTAAAGGTTTATTACAATATTTTCATGAAAATCCCTTTTTGAACTGAAATGAACTCACCTACACACACTAAACTCGATTCTTCTTCCTTGTGAGGCTCCTCTTGGTGCATTTACGCTTGTGAGTAGCATCTGGAATGTCTCTCTGAAGCATCCAACAGTAGTCTGCCATCATTGTAATGCTCCATTTTCCCTGGTATCTCCTTTCCATCTCTTTAATGTCTTGGTGGAATCGTTCACCTTGTTCCTCACTCACAGCTCCCAAATTTTCAGCAAAGTAGTCAAGGCGGGACTGGAGGAAATGCACTTTCAAACTCATCAGGCAACCTAAAGCTTGAAATGCTTTCAGCATTCATCCGATGGTCTTTTTGTAATGAGGATCTTTGTTATTGCCTAAAAATTTCTGTACGACTTCTTTAAATGCAATCCACCTTTCTTTTTGAGGATCCGTCATGGTATTGACAAACTCTTGATCAACTATAAGCCTTCTAATGTCTGGTCCGACGAACACACCTTCCTTCAATTTTGCCTCCGACAGGCCTGGAAACTTGGTGACCAAGTATTTGAAGCATTCTCTATCTCTTGGAAGTGATTTTACGAATTGCTTCATCAATCCCAATTTTATGTGGAGAGGTGGTAGAAGAACTTTATGGGAAGGTACCAAAGTTTCTCGGAGGACATTTTTTTCACCGACTGTTAGCACCTTCAGCTGCCAACTCTTCTTGGTCCAGTGATTTTGTCGGTCTCGACTGTCCTATAGACACAGAAAACAAGGATATTTGGTATACCCAGTTTGTTGCCCGAGCAGCATGCACAAGACCTTCAAGTCCCCACACACTTGCCAACCATGATCTTCATATTTAAGTTTACGAAGAACCAATTCCAAGTTCTCGTAGGTTTCCTTTAAGTGTACGGAATGACCTACAGGTATAGAAGCGTAAAAACCGCTGTGGAGTAAAACTGCTTTGAGACTTCTTTTTGAAGAATCTATAAAAAGACGCCATTGCTCTGAATCATATTTGATTTTAAATTGACCCATCAGACCTTCGACATCGATGCAATAAACCAACTTGTCTTCCTGGGCGAAGTAAGGAACGAACTCCTTTTCACGATGTCTGAACCATGAAGATTCAGGAGTGATATGCGGAAATATTTCTTTACAGAAAGAGTAGTGGATCTGTGGAATAGTCTGCCAGTGGAGGTGGTAGAGATGAGGACAGTAACTGAATTCAAAAAAGCATGGGACCAACACAGAGGATCTCTAAAGGTAAAAAGTGGACTGTGTGATGAGGAAGTTCCATTCTCTACCTTAAAAAAACAGGATTCACTGAATTCTAGTCCTGAAACTGACAGGCAGGCAGGCCATGTGAGCAGCTGTTGTCAGGGACGACAAAAACAAACTCAGCCACGAGGTTTGAAAATACGCCCAGCTGAGAAACATTCCCCAGTTCCTAATAGCTTGCACCTGGAAAGGGGAAGAGCTTATAGCCACTATAAGAGCTATGCAGGAAATACAGAGTTAGAGCTGGCAGAACGGAGAGAACTAGGAGAATTAGCTGAAGCAGCTGACCTAGAGGAAGAAGGAGGAGTTTCAGACTTTGACCCAGGACGTGAGTCAGAGTCAGAACCAGGAAGAGTTCACCACAGAAACTACCCAGAGTCCTACAGGAGGAAGCAGCTAGTAAGGGCGGAGAACAGGTGTGAATGTTCTGCTGATTGCAAACCCTTTGGAGCTCAGAGGCAACGTTCCGACCGGAGTGATTGGAAGCCTAAAGACAAACAGTATGTATCTGAGAGCTGTAGCCTGAAGAATGATTCTGGTGGGCAGTTAAAGTTTGTAGATAAAAGAAATACCTACAGGGTGAATGCTGAGAAGCCTCGTGCAGAAAATCCTAGGTGGGGGCAGGGCTTTAACACCCAGCCGAGGGATTTAAGCACAGAGCTGAAGAGAGAGCATTTAACACCTCCAGAGAGAGAAAGGTATTTCCCCGAAGATGTGTGCATGTCTGAGGAAGATATCCTAGAAGTTCCTAAGCCTCAAAGAAAACCCCGCAGGCTGAAACCTGGTGTTAGGAGGGGAGAAGTATTAAAGCCTGAAGATAGAGCCAGTAAGCTTTCCAGGGGGAGAACCTCATACAAGAAGTGGGACTATAGAAACCCTGAATGGTGGCTTCCCTCTCTCCCAGACACTAAGGAATACGGTAGCTGGTATTCCAGCCCTAGAGGGAGTTGCACAGAGAGACACTGTGACAGCACGTTACAGGGGAACTTGCAGAGGTATTCTGATAAAGAGAAGTCAGATAATTCTGAATGCATACAGGAGCCTATGATCATTGATACACTCAGTGAGTGTTCATTTAATGGTGACCCAATGGACTGCACATTGATTTTATCTGATAAAGTGACGTCTCTGTGTTAGTCAAGGCTGTGTAGTGTGTAAGGCAAACACTATAACTGAAGAATGCTGTTTTGCTCATAGTGAAACTATGTGCTGCGTTTGAATGTTTAACTTTGACCATTTACTTTGAGAAGCAAGAAGAAGCTATTCTACTTTCCTCTATGTTTTGCCAGAAAGCATGGCTTATTTATTTTGAGCATTGTGTTATGTTTATTTGAATAATCCGACCCTGGGAGGGGAAATAAATCCTTTTACCTTCAACCACTCGTGTTGCACAACTACTTAATTGCCATCAGACGCAGACCTGCTAGCCAGGTGGCAGTCTGCCCACCTGGTGGTGACATCTGTTGTAGTTGTTGTTATGGAAGGACAGACTAGATAGGCCATGTGGTCTTTTTCTGTCATCATGTTTCTATGTTTCTATGTAAGATGACACTCCTGGCAACAATAAATTCCTGCTTTTCAGCCTTGATCCAAGTAACTGAGCGGCATCTTTGGGAAGATTCAAGTCTCTTACCAAATCATTCATCTCCTCCTGAGAAAACAATTTTGGTCTTGTATCATCTTCAAAGTCAGAACTTGATTCGTCATCTGGTTCAGGTATGACTTCACCTTCATCGGAGCTAGGTATCTCTTCCAAGGTAGCAGGGGGCTTGGGTACTGGTATATCTGTGCCATGGGGGATGGGACAAATTGCCGAGTGAAGATTGGGGTATGAAATGGACTGCTTCCATTTGGAATTAAACCCTTTCACATCGCATGAACAAAAGTAACAGTCATCACTATGGTTCTTTTGCTCTCGCCATACCATAGGAATCCCATAACGGAAAGATTTTTTCTTACCCTTGAACCAGTTTCGGAGGTCCTCAACACACCGTTTGCACACTTTATGAGGCACCCAGACTTTATCTTGATCTCCAATTTATAGTCCAAAGTATGCAAAGTATACTTTTTTCACAAAGTCTGTAATATTCTGCTGTTGCTTCAACACTGTATATTCACCACAGATGAAACAGAAACTGTCTGACGAATTAATACACTTTCACGAAGCCATAACATAACGGTTGAAGAATGACGAGCTAACACGAATTGTGATGAAAAAGTGTGAACAGCCTAGAATCAAGAACCTGATGATGATTCGTGCACAAGTGTGGCATGCAGGAGAGAGCAGCTCTGTGTCTGTACACGAGACGTCACAGTGCTGGCCACGCCCCCCTGCACTGACCAGAGCTGCTGCTATCTGCCCTGTGTCTCCCTCCCACTGGATTCTTCAGGAAAGATTAACCCCTTCTACCATTAGAAGCACGGACTTAAAACTTGCTTAACTTATGTATATATTGCTGACCATCAGATTTACAGTGCTATATTTTTTTTACATAACTCGGACAACCCCTTTAAGGTTTTTTTTGGCATTTCATATCTTAAATGCACTTATTTGAATTAATTAATAGTAATTTGAAAAAATTTGATAAATTTGAAGACAATTTTGCATGTTGTGGCAAATCATGATGTCTAGGAGTTTTTTCAATATTTTATTGTTTTCAGCACACCAAAATACATGGAAATTAGATGAAAATAATCAAATAGCTTTTTAGTCGCAGACCTGTGTAATGAATAAGAAAGATGAGTGGTTATCCCTTTGAGATTGTAGCGACCTGAAACCATTTTTGGTGAAACAAGGACCTTGCTGGGCTTGTGTCTTTAAAGAATCTACGAGGGACCTTTGAATGTTTGAAAGTTAATTAATATATGGCTAAATGGAAGGATCTTTAGTAGTCTTGGATCAACTTGGACCACTTCACCCGAAGGGGAGGTGGGAACAGTTATTGGTGAGGAAGGCATGTCTGGTGGGCGAAGGCCCGATACTTCATAAATGGAGAGAGCCAACACTCCCTACATTCTGGGAATGGCACAATAGGTTTCATCAGTTGATGTTATTTGAGAGAAGGGGAGCGAGAGGCAAGGTCCTGCACTGGTCTTCCTTCTTACTGGTCTGGGAACCCTATATTCAAAACTTAAGACCGTGCATACGTAACTAAATATTGCAGGTGGGCTAGGAAGGGGGTCTAGGTCTAGGGAAAGTATGGGTGGGACTGAAGAACACCAACAAATATTAGGATAAGGAAGGTGGATGGCAATACAGTGATTATCCACTCATGGGGGGTGGGCGGGGGGAAGTTGTGTTGGGAAAGGGAGGAGGGGGGATATAGAGAGGGTTGTGTGTTATAACTGAGGGTGTATTGGCCTTGAGGGTGGGGATCAGAGTCAACCCCGCCTGGGGGCGATGTGTTTTTTTGTAGGATGTACAGTTCTGGATTGTTGTATGATGTGCTTTGTGTGGTTCAATAAAGAGTTTCAAAAAAAAGATATGGCTAAATGGAAATGAAAGTGATAACGTCATTGATGTTTGGCATTTTGTTTTAGGTGCGGCTTAAGAGACCAGCTGTGTTGGCCATTTTCCTCAAAAGAGTTTAATGGAGTTAAAATTTGGTCTTTGAGACTGGACCATTTTAATTGTTTCATGATTGAATATTGTATTTTGGATTATCAATTTGATTCTTTATGATGGGCTAGAGAAGCTAAGCTTAGCTGTTCAGCATTACATTAATGTATTTGAATAAAAATCTTTATACAAAGGAGTTTTTTGATCACTGATGGTATTTACAACTTTCCCCTGCTGGCGGGTAACTGCCGATTAGAGGGATAAACTAATATCTGAGATCTTTCCTCCTCTGTGTATTTGGTTATGATTTAGGTCCCTTATTTGGAATTAATAGTTTTGTTTTGTATCTAAGGTGGTTTGTATTGAACTTCATAAACCATAGACCCAGATATTCAATGCTGGGGCCATATTTGGGCTCTGGTATTTAATATCTGGGTTGCCCGAATAGCGATGAAGCTGACCAGGCATTTGTTGCACGGTTAGCTTCTGTGGTGAAAGTTAGGCAGTGTTTCTTGTGCCTGACTTTTACCATATGTCACTATCTGGACAGCGGCTCAATATCACTTGGCATCCATGGATAGTCAGTGGCACTAACTATATCCCGCAGAGCGGCATCTACACGGTTTGCAGTGAGGTACTGCACATCGTATATTTATTGTCATTTTCATTAACTGGGATATTATAAAATCTGGATGTCAAATCTATGAAACTAATAAACAATTGCCACCTAGTGCTTCTAGCACATTGAGTTAATGGAAAGAGTATAAGGATCCTTAAAAGTACACCGACTCATCCCCTGGAAATCAGTACAAATGCAGAGCTCACCAGACTTTCCCACACAAGTACTAGCAGGGAGGCCTGCTCTCTACTTAACTTTCTGATTATCCTCCTTTCGTCCATTTCATCCAGAACTTGCTTGAGTTTACGCTAGACTGCTGGTATGGTAGCCAGAATACTTCTCATCATTGAGACAAATTCGATGCATAAAATCCTTAGTTTCCCCACAATCTAACTTGTATCTAGAAAAGATGTTTTCATATCGCCAGAAACTTATTTTTTTAAATTGAATTTACAATTTTAACAAGCCTTAAATCTTGTACAGAAAATAAGGAGGACATGAAATAGAAAAATATATAACAAGCAAAATCACCTTAAGTACCCCTCAATAAAGCCCACAATATAGAGGGGGCTCAAATTATTACAAGGAAAAAAGAACAGGAAAAAACACGAGAACAATGTGTTTTAAACAGCCAGTAGCCAAAGCATATTAAGGATTAACGGTGCCGGTGACCTGAGGGACAATAGGTCTGCATGCATTAATCAAGGAAAGCCGCTGGGAAGGCTCAAAGAAAATGTAACTAATAGACAGAAACTTCACCAAGCATTTACATGGAAACTGAAGAAAAAATAAGCCTCCCAGCTGCAATAACCCTGGACTCAAATGAAGGAACTCTCTCCGGGGTATCCCTGGCCAAATCAGGAAATACACAGAGCATGTTGAAAGGAATTGAAAGGAATATTTCTTTTCTTAAAAAGCAGCCACTCACGGTCTGACAATAAGGCAAAAATAAGAATCAGAGTAGCAGGGAGTACAATATCAGCTTCCAGTGTCTCCAAAATAGCGAACCATTCAAAACATCCATCTGCTGCAATCCATTACCGGAAGACCCATCCGAATCCTTCTTAGCATACAAGCGGGTCAATGGTGGATGTGACTCTGGTGGGACCCCAGAATTTCAGTCAAATAACTTTTAAACATATCCCTAGGCAAAACCAATGAAGATTTAGGAACATTAATCAATCTCAAATAAGCAGAACAGACCAAGTTCTCCAACTGTTCAATCTTCAATTTAACCAAGGTCATATCCTTTATAATAACTTCATTAGAATCCTCCACATGCTGAAGTCTGGTTTCAACCACTGGGAGAGTCCGCTGAATACTAGCCAGCTTTTCCTTATTTTTTTGTAATAGCAGCCATTTTACTTGAAAATTGCTCAGAAAGTACCTGCATTTGAGGAATCAAAACTCCCCCTAGCTGTGATATGGCAGAATACTCCAAGTTCAAAACACTCCTTAAAACTCACTTCTTTTGCCTAGCCTATGACCTCCCATTGGACCTCCCTAGCTAATTTTTCCCCCACCCCTCCTGCTCTTCTCCTCTCCCTTTCACCTCTCTCCTTTATCCTGGGTATGCTTGTTGCTGTTCTATGAAGAATTGTAGTTCTTTTCTGTTTCCTGGCCAAGTTCTGGCCTCTTTGTATTTTTTTTAAACTTATTGTAAGCTACCCTGCTGGTCGCCGAAGGTGCAGTATAGCAAGAAACTCGATAAAGATAATGAAGATAACGACTATATGGCTTCCAGAATAAAAGTATCAGGCCGAACCAGAGAGAAGGAGGCCAACGCTTGAGAACCAAAGGCAAATGAATCAGGAAAAGCAAACAGAACAACTAACTCAAGTTGGAACAGCAGCTTTGCTTCCAGCCGCCTTAGCAACCATCCCTCACCTGGCAGGTCCCGTGGGAGTGTCTCCAGACTCACACTCACCCCAAGTGTTGTCACCCTCCCCCCCCCCCCGAGGGCTGCACTGTCACTTGTCGGTGGGCCACTCACATATCAAAGCAACAAGGATGGAACGGCTGATGGCATCAGGGGAATCCTGTCTTGGGGGAGAGCGATACCTCTGTGCCCAAATGAGATGCCGAGTCACCCAACTCCAGTGTCAAGGCTGCTGGGCTTGCTCCCAAAGTACTTGGCCACAGTTCAGGATGTAAAAGGAAAGAATCCATCAGGCCAGAAAGAGCAGAAGGCAAGGCAGATGCAACAACCGGTACACTGTAGGGTATTTTTTTTTTTTTTACCAGATTTCAACTTCCTCTTGCCCATTGCGATTTAGTAACCCAGAGGACAGCATCTAATTTCCATCATCTTGGACTGCCCCCCCTCAGCATCTCCAAAATCTTTGCAAGCTTGTCTGAATCTGAATTGGTTGTCTCACTTCTTTGTGCTTCCCCCGATTGCTCCTCTTGCTGCTTTGCTGAGTCACTTTTATAATCTCAGGGCTACTAATCATGGAGCCTGCATGGTCCCTATTCCTCAGGCTCTACTCTTTGAAATGCATCAGGCATCTCCTGGATCTCCCCAACAGTCCATTTTTCTGGGGGCTGGCATATAAATGATCTTGCAAGCTCCTGATCATGACAATTTTTTTACAAATATTATTGTGACTTTATGTTTTGGGTCATAGCATCTCCTTCCGTCACTGTAAATACTCATTGACAAGATCCACTGACTTATCCAGTAATCAAGTATACCTTCTCCTGTCTTAAGTAAAGTTTGTATAACTTTCCCATAATGTTGCTTTAGCAAATCAAATATGTACACAGGATGACCATATGATCACCACCTAGATAAGGTCTTAGATAGTGCTGGGGAATGAATTCTTTGCTTCGGTCTTTACTGAGGAAGATGTAGGGATGTTACCCATGACTGAAGTGGTATTTAAAGGTGCGGAAGAATTGAAGGAAATATCGATACATCGGGAAGACGTATTACAACTATTAGATAAACTGAAGAGTAGCAAATCACCTGGGCCGGATGGTATACATCCAAGGGTGTTGAAAGAACTGAAATATGAGATTGCAGACCTGCTATTAGTAATCTGTGAACTATCATTAAAATCATCTCTAATACCTGAAGATTGGAGGATCGCCAATGTAACACCAATTTTTAAAAAGGGTTCCAGGGGTGATCCGGAAAACTACAGACCGGTGAGCCTCACGTCAGTACCGGGAAAAATGGTAGAAACCATCATAAATAATAAAATTTCTCAGCATGTAGATAGTCATGGCCTAATGGGAGACAGCCAACATGGCTTTAGACAAGGAAGATCTTGTCTTACTAATCAGTTATGTTTTTTTGAAAGTGTGAATAAACAGGTGGATGTCATTGTGGATAGCATGTTAAAACCCTCGGCCCAGTGTGCAGCGGCAGCCAAAAGAGCAAATAGAATGCTAGGTATCATAAGGAAAGGAATGGAAAATAAAACAAAAGATATTATAATGCCTCTATATCGTTCCATGGTGAGACCGCACCTTGAATATTGTGTGCAATTCTGGTCGCCGTATCTTAAAAAGGATATAGCGTTATTTGAAAAGGTTCAGAGAAGAGCCACCAAAATGGTAAAGGGGATGGAAGGATACTCCTATGAAGAAAGGCTAAAAAGTTTAGGGCTCTTTAACCTGGAAAAGAGACGGCTGAGGGGAGATATGATAGAAGTCTATAAATTAATGAACGGAGTGGAACGGGTAAAAGTAGATTGATTGTTTACGTTATCAGAATATAGAAAGACTAGGGGACATACAATGAAGCTACAGGGTAAACTATTTAAGACTAATAAAAGAAAATATTTTTTCACTCAACGTGTAATCAAACTCTGGAATTTGTTACCGGAGGATATAGTAAAGGCTGTTAGTGTAGCTGGGTTTAAAAAAGGTTTGGACAAGTTCCTGGAGGAAAGGTCCATAAACCATTATTAAGAAGGGACCCAGGATATCAATGCTCGACCCAGTACAAGCATTGCGGAACCTTTGTCTTTTGGGGAAACTGCTAGGTACGTATGACCTAGATTGGCCACTGTTGGAAACAGGATACTGGGCTTGATGGACCTTGGTCTGATCCAGTATGGCATATCTTATGTATCTTAGCCACATCCTTTGCTGTCTCCAACAAGTCTTTCCAGAAGGAGCATGTCCAAGGAGCAGGTACTGCTCCTTGGTTGAGCTCCTTCAGGTGACTTTGAAGGGTGCACCAAGGAATATTGTTTCTTCTGTCTTATTTGCTTACATCCAACCCCCACATGACTACAGACCTGAATGATTTCTCATTACCAGTCCCTGTTTACTGGCAATATTGGGTCTCTTGCAAATTACTTCCCCCTCTGCCGGTCTCAGATAAGATATCTATTTCTTGTTTATCATCTAATACATAGGTGTCAAACTCTGGCCCGCGGGCCAAATTTGGCCCGTAGTGTAATTATATTTGGCCCGCGAGGCTATACCAAATGACTACTAGAGCTAGCCCGCCAGTATTATACAGCGCATTCATTCATCGCTAATACTACAAATCCCATAATGCCTTGCTGTTGTTTTGGCGCGTCAATCAGGACAGGTCCCAGAAACGCCCTCTCCTGTGTGACAGAAGTCATAGCGATCTCAAGCTACAACTGTCACTGTGGAACCCCTTCCCAAAAATGGCAAAAAGAAAGGCAGACAACAGGAACTTTCTGGACAGGTGGGAGACAGAATATTTGTTTACATATGTAAAAGACAGACCTGTTTGTCTGATTTGTGGAGTCAACATGGCTATAACTAAGGAGTATAACATTCGACGACACTATGAAACAAAACACCATGACAAGTACAAGGACCTGGACATGACTCAAAGGAGCCAGAAAGTGGAGGAGATGAAAAGAAGTTTGGTTTCACAACAGAATATGTTCAAAAAAGCCACATCACAAAGTGAGGCTGCTGTAAAGGCTAGTTATATTGTGGCAGCAGAGATCGCAAAATCAGCCCAGCCCTTTAATGAGGGAGAGTTTGTGAAAAAGTGCATGTTGAAAGTTTGTGACATCGTGTGCCCAGAGAAAAAGCAAGCCTTTTCAAACGTGAGCCTGAGCAGAAACACAGTAGCTGATCGCACATGTGATCTTGCCACCAATCTGTATGACCAGCTTTTGGAAAAGGGAAAAGATTTTGTTGCATTCTCCCTTGCTGTGGATGAGAGCAGCGACGCATCTGATACTGCTCAGCTGTCAGTCTTCATCCGTGGAGTGGACTCAAATATGTGTGTTACGGAGGAGCTATTGGGATTCAAATCAATGCATGGCACAACCACAGGAAAGGAAATTTTTGAGGAGGCTTCCAAATGCGTAACTGAAATAAAGCTGCCGTGGGATAAACTCGTGGGATTAACGACAGATGGTGCGCCAGCGATGTGCGGTAAAACAAGTGGACTGGTGGGCAGGGTCCGGGAGAAGATGCAGGAAGAGAACTGTGCAGGTGAACTAACTGTTTATCACTGCATCATACATCAGGAATCATTGTGTGGCAAAGCCCTAAAGATGGAACATGTTATGACCACAGTAACACAAGTAGTTAACTTTATAAGAGCCAAAGGTCTGAATCACCGCCAGTTTAAGTCTTTTCTGGAGGAGTGTGGTTCGGAATACGCAGACGTGCCGTATCACACAGAGGTGAGATGGTTAAGCCGAGGAAAAGTACTGAATAGATGTTTTGAGCTGCATGAGGAAATATGTCAGTTTCTGGAAAGCAAAGGGAAGGACACAGCAGAGCTTCGGGAGAAAAGGTTTCTGTGTGAGCTGGCCTTTCTGTGTGACATCTCGAGCCATCTCGATGCGCTGAACCTGCAGCTTCAGGGGCGGGGGCGCATCATCACAGACATGTACGCTGCAGTGAGGGCTTTTAAAACTAAACTGTGCCTGTGGGAGAATCAGATGCTGCAAGGAAACCTTGGCCATTTTCCCTGCTGCCAAACCATGAAAACGCAGTTCTTTACCAACTTGTTCCCATGCGCACAGTTTGCTGAAAAACTCAGTGTACTCGGCGCTGAGTTTAGTCGGCGATTTGCCGACTTTGATGTCCAGAAATGTAGGTTTGAACTGCTCAGTAATCCCTTTGCAGTTAATGTGGAAAACGCACCAACCAACCTCCAAATGGAGCTAATTGAACTCCAGTGTAATGACACGCTGAAGTCAAAGTATGATGCTGTGGGCGCCGCCCAGTTTCCACAGTTCATCCCTGACACAATGCCTCAGCTCCGCACCCAAGCTGCTCAGATGCTCTCCATGTTCGGCAGCACATCTATGTGAGCAACTTTTCTCCTCGATGAAGATGACCAAAACATCTCACAGGAGACGTCTGACTGATGAACACCTTCGCTCGATACTGAGGATTTCCTCAGCTCAAAGCCTGAGCCCAGACATTGATGAACTATCATCCAAGAAGAGATGCCAGGTATCTGGCTTGGGCACATCAGATTAGATCAGTGTGCAGCAAACTGAGCAATAATTAACGTTTTCTTTATGCACTTTTTCTTGCTACTCCAAGACATGGGCTTGAATGGTTGATTAATTTTATTATTGTTGTTTTATTTTAAAAATTATTATTTATTATTATTTAAATCTTATTTAATAAATGAATGTCATTGATGTTTTTTTTTATTTGAAATTGGTTTTTGCATATCTGAACTATTAAGTTATAAATTGTATAGTAATAAGTGTTGCTTCATATTCAATGTTAAAGCAAATCTTGTTTGGGTCCATATTAAAAGGTTCATTTGTTCAATGCTGGCCCGCGACTTTGTTCAAGTTTTACATTTTGGCCCACTGTGTATTTGAGTTTGACACCCCTGATCTAATATCTCTCCTTCACAACCTGTGATTCAAAGGGATGTCACTCCAAAACACATAGATTTACTGAATTCACCTCATGCCACCCCAAAACTGTATTTATTAATGATCTAATTATTGATCGTCACTTATTTCTGCTTTGCTTGACTGAAACCTGGCTAAACCGACTGAAGACAGCTAGTTAAGATACTGCCTCCTTCAGAATACTCTTATTATGTGATCCCGAGGCCAGCTACAACTGTGTGGAGTGGCAATCATCTACTCAGATATCTTGCAACTCGTGAAGTGCAATGATTCTCTCCTGTCGTATTCGGAATCATTACTTCTGAATCTTGATTCTTCTACCCCACTGTACATTCTACTTCTTTACTGCCCCCCAAATCTTGACCTTTTAGCATGAGATGCACTCTACAATTGCAGACATGCCCCTGTACTTATCAAATAGTTTTGGGTGCTTTTTAATAGTCAGTTTGATAATTCCTTCAAATCCTGTGATAAATCTTCCCTAGCTCATTCGCATAGCTTGAACTTGCTGCAACATGTTTCCTTTCATACCCATGTGGTGGGTCATTCATTTGATTTAGTATTTACTACTGCTCAAGCTGATATCAATCCCTCAGCCTTTTGCTTCATTACTCTCCCTTGGACGGACCACTTTTTGGTCACATTTATCCTGCCAATGCCTCCTTTAAAACCAGTGCCTGCAGTTTCTCCTATGTTGTCCCAAAAACTGAGAGAGATTGATTGATTTATCTCACTTTACTACCTTCCTTAGCCCCCTCCTTTCCATCTGACTTTGCTAACCTCTCCCTTGATGGCCAAGTTAATGTGTGGATGTCAACACTGAAAGAATCATTAGACACAATTGACCCACTTGTGCCATCCCTCTGGAATATGATGCCCCTGGTACCATCTTGGCCTTCAAATTCAAAAGCAGCAAGCTTGGTGCGCTGAAAAAATCTGGTGCAAATCAAGATCCCCTGCAGCCTGGAAGCTCTGATTGGAATATTGCAATACATATAAGGTTATGGTACAGCAAGCCAAAAATAATTATTTCTCTGAACTTATTAATTCTAGTGTTAATAAATTTAGGGCCCTTTTTTCTATTTTCTTCAGGCTCTATTCTTCCCATTCTTACTGTAATCCTCCCTAAACTAACATTCCTACCCCAGCTAGTCTTAATAAATACTTTGGATCTGATATTCAGCACTGGTGGCTAGTGCTCCTATAGTGGCTAGCCACCGGCGCTGAACCTTACACCCAGATATTCAGTGTTGGGGCCATATCCGACCAGGGGCATTGAATATCCGGGTTGGCTGCAGATCCTGGAAGCTAACTGGGCAATGGCAATATTGAGCCGATGCCCAGTTAGTTTACTACTTCTACTACTAATCATTTGTATAATACTACAAGGCATATGCAGTGTTGTGTAGAGACATGTAAGAGACACTCCCTGCTCTAAGAGCTTACAGTCTAGTCAAGACAGACAACACAACAGCCAAGACTGACAACACAACAACTGGGGGACTGTAAAAAAAATTGCAAGAGGATCTTGAAAAATTGGGAGCCTAGGCATCCAAATGACAGATGAAATTTAATGTGTACAAGTGCAAAATTATGCACTTAGGGAAGAACAAACGGAACTATGATTATACGATGTAAGGTTTCATGTTAGGAATCATCACCCAGGAAAAGGATCTGGGCATCATCATGGATAATACATTGAAACCCTCTGCCCAGTGTGCAGCCATGGCCAAGAAAGCAAACAGAATGCTAGGAATCATAAAGAAAGGAATGGAGAATAAAACGAGGATATTATAATACCACTATATCGCTGCATAGTGCAACCACACCTTCAATATTATGTGCAGTTTTGGTTGCCATATTTTAAAAAGGAAATAGCAGAATTAGAAATGGTACTGAGAAGAGTGACCAAAATGATAGAGGGGATAGAAAGATATCCCTATTACAAAAGGCTTAAAAGGTTAGGGCTCTTCAACTTGGAAAAGAGATGACTGAGGGGAGATATGATAGAGGTCTATAAAATAATGAATGGAGCAGAACGGGTAAATGTAGATCGGTTGTTTACTCCTTCAAAAAGTAGAAAGACTATGGGACATGTAATGAAGCTAACACATTTAAGAGTAATCGGAGCAAATATTTTTTCACTCAATGTGTAATCAAACTCTGAATTCGTTACCAGAGGATGTAGTAAAAGCTGCTAGTGTAGCTGGATTTAAAAGAGGTTTGGATGAGAAAAAGTCCATAAACCATTATTAAAGAGGACCAGGCAAATCCACTGCTTATCCATGGGACAAACAGCATGAAATCTGTCTACCTTTTGGGAACTTGACAAGCACTTATGACCTGGATTGGCCACTGTTGGAAACTTTGGACCCTTGGACTGACCCAGTATGACATATATATATTTATTTATTTATTTACAATTTCTTCTATACCGCACTATTCAGCATCAGCGCGGTTTACATGGAACATAAAAATCAGACGGGTACATAAGTCTGAGTTTACAATGAACAGGATATTATGTTCTTATATATCTAGGGGAATGGTAAGGAAACATATAGGAGGTGAACAGGAGATTGCAGGATCAGGATCCAAAAGCGGTTTCAAAGAAGTGAGTTTTTAGTCTGGATTTGAGCAGGGCCACAGACGGTGCATGATGTACTGACTCAGGTAGTTTGTTCCAGGCATAAGGAGCAGCAAGATAGAAAGAAAGATTGAAGTCTGGAGTTGGCAGTGGAAGAGAATGGCACAGATAGTTTAGGAAGGATCTCGCAGATCCCTTCTAACACTCCTCCCTCAGCCAATCTTGATAGATCCTTTGGGTCTGATATTCAGCGCTGGCGGCTAGTGCTTCTGTAGTGGCTAGCTGTCAGTGCTGAACCTTACGCCCGCATATTCAATGCTGGGGCCATAAATGGGCAACTGGCATTGAATATCTGGGTCAACTGCAAAACCTGAAGATAACTGGACAGAGGTGTAAGTAAGTCCAACGTTTGCTGTGCCTTATCTTCACTGTATAGCCATAATCGGGCAGTGGCTCAATATCACTGCTGCCCGGTTATGACTTGCTGGTGCCCCTGGCGTGCCCCGCTGCTAACCAGTTAGCATCAGGACATGCAGCAGCAGTACCCATGGATAACTGTGTCGGTGTCACTGAATATCCAGCTTAGCAGCATTTACACAGTTTGCAAGTCTGCCTTTGACTATTGAGCCTTTTGGGCCTGATATTCGAAAGGCTTTTGTACGGTTTAGCACACTGTAAACTGTGTAAATGCCTCTAACTGGGTTATTCAATGGCACTAACACAGGTAGTGCCACTGAATATCCCTGAGCTTCTCCCCTACGTGCCCCGATGCTAACCGCTTAGCATTGGGGCGTATTGTGGGCATTCCGGGGAGCAGCGGCGGCAACGACACTTGATAACCGGGCAACGGCGATATTGCCTGCTGCCCAGTTAGCGACCTGCGGCTAAAAGATACAGTAGGTGAAGCAAAAGCTTACCCGGTTAGCTACTGCAGCTGGGAGGTTGTGCGGCAAACCCTGAATATTCAGTGCCAGTGCTGCATATGACCCTGACATTGAATATCTGAAGGTTAAGGGTCAACCTAGGTGAATATCAGGCCCTTTGTGTCTAAAATCGCTGATATTCATTCATTCTTTACATCCCCAACTTCTCCCTTTATCCTTACCTCCTCCCTAAGTTTAGATAGTAGTGACATCTCTCTCCCTCCTCTTTCAGAGAATAATGATACTTCTTCCAATGGGCCAGTCACCTTCATTACTTCACATGTTTTGCTGGTCCCAGTTAATGTGACATGGAAATCATTTAATTTATTTACAGCCTTCTCGCTTGATAAACTTATTTCCAATATGAGAACTACCACTTGCCTACTCGACCCACTTCTTTCCCATTGTCTCAAACATGTAAATCTTGGACTATCTGCTTTCTTTGTTAGTATTATAAATTAAAGTCTCTTTTCAGGGCAAGTATCTGACTCTCTAAAATGAGCCATTATTCATCCCATCTTAAGAAAAGACCAACCTTGATACCATAATATTAGTTAATTAATGACTTATCTCGCATTTTCCTTTCTTCTTCAAAATAATTGAAAAAGCTGCTTTCCACTCGGACTACTGTATGTTGACAAGTCTAATATCCTCCATCCACGACAGTCTGGTTTTAGAATCAGTCATAGTAGCAAGATCATTGTCACTAACCTTTTCAGTGAACTCCATAGTGACATAGAGGCACTGTGGCTCTTTTGGTCTCTTTAGACCTGACCTCAACCTTTGACCCTGTAAGCCATGACCTTATTTTACATCATCTTTCATCTATAGGTTTGACAGACACTGTTCTCCTCTTTCCTCCATAATTGCACTGACAATTTTTTCTCAGGCTTAGATTCTTATTCCAAAGACCTTCAGCTTCCTTATGGAGTCCTGAAAGGCTCCATGTTGGCTTCACCACTCCAATATTTTTCTTGTGCCACTAGCCACCATTATTCAAGACTAGGGGATAAGTAGTTATTATTATGCTGATATTTATCTTGTAGCATACACATTTAGGGTCCGATTTTCGAAGGCTTTTACACAGGTAACATCCCTAGTTACCCATGTAAAGGCCTTATCCAGGATTTTCGAAGGGCACCTACATGGGTAATGCCCTTTGAAAATCCAAGATATGTCCCTTCTATCCACATAGTATCGGGGCGTGTTAGGGGCATTCCGAGGTGGAGCAGGGGCAGAAGAAAGGGCTAAATGGGTAGCAGCGATTTTCGATGCTACCTGCTTAGCCCTCTGTGTCTTAAAGATAAGCAAGGAAAAACCTTGCCTATCTTTAAGGTGCAAGGGCTAAGTGGGTAGCATCGAAAATCGCTAATACCTGTTTAGCCTCGGTGGCTTCCAACGCATCCAGACAAAGCCGGATTTTCACTTCCGCGGGAGGTTGTTGGGCAGGCTATGCGCCACCACAGTGCATAGCCTGCCTAATTGAAAATTGGACCCCTATTTCATCTCCTAACCTCATCCTGATTAACCATCGTCTCAATGCCATATCCTCTTGGCTCTCTAACCACCATCTCAAATTAAACCCCTCTAAATCTCAGGTCATCTGGATTACAGGAATGCCAAGCCGTCTGACATTGTCATCCCCCATCCCCCCATTCCCCCCACTTATTATGGGTACTCCTGTTACCTTCACTGAATCTCTTACCTACCTGAGTGTTATTTTAGACCTAGAATTTACTTTTAATGATCACATCTCAGCCACTGTTAAATCTTATTATTATGCTTTAAGGCACATCCACTCAGTTAAGCTCCATCTTGTTACACACGCCCTTCGCTCACTTCTTTACGCTCTCGTTTCTTCATGTTTGGACTACTGTAATTCTGCGTATGTGATATTGGAGTTTCTGACAGAATACAGCCATGAGACTGCTTTATAATGCTTCTAGGTTTGATCACATAAGTCTATTGCTTTACCGTAATCACTGGCTTCCATTCTCCTATTGTTGTCATTTCAAAATACTTATTCTCACTCATCGGGCATTCTACATGAGTTTCCTATTCTATTTATCTTCTCTTCCTATTCTCTACTGTCCTACTCGCACTTTATGGTTACTGAACAAGAACCGCTGAATTATTCCCTCAGTTTCATGTACCCTTTTAGAAACTACTAGACATTCTGCCTTTTTCTTTCTAGTGCCTTCCTTGTGGAACACCCTCCCACATTGCTTCTTCTATGAGTCCTCTTTTAAACAATTTAAAGCGGCTCTAAAAACTCATTATTTTGAGTTCACCTGTGCAGGATTATTAGTATCATAACTTTTGTTCCCCTCAGATGTTTCGCCAACGACCTGTCCAGCAGCTCCTCCAGTGAAGCTTGCCTGTGCATCTCTTGATTCTTACTGTCCTATCCTTTTAATGTTTTTATTGTAGTTCCTTTCATTTTACACACATTTTTTATTATAAATCACCTCACTACCCCAGCAGTAGTATAGTAGAGACAATATAGTACATGTGTGACAAATATACTTTGCTCTTGCAATTTGAATCCTCCTTTTCGAAGAAAAGTATGCATCTTTTCTTCCAACTCATAAATAGTACAATTTTCTGTCTCTACTCAAGGTGTTTCCTCACATCTACCTTAATTGCTAGGTTTCTAATGATGAGCTAATATGCAGAGAAGGAGGTTATCTGTTTAACTGGGAGCTTTGTCCTCCTATGACATTACTGAAATTTAAATGAGAACTTATAACTTTGTTTATCTGCTCCCCCAATTGTTGGATAACACCTGTCAATAACTCAGCAGAGTCATCAGTAACCACGTTGGATATGTGTCTGTATGTAATGCCAGCTTTTAAAAAGAGTTCCAGGATGATCCGGGAAACTACAGACCGGTGAGCCTGACATTAGTACCAGGCAAAATGGTAGAAGCTACTATAAAGAACAAAATTATTGAACATGTAAATAGTCATGGTTTAATGGGGGAAAGCCAACATGGATTATTCCAAGGAAAGTCTTATCTCACTAATCTGTTATATTTTTTTGAAGGTGTGAATAAGGTGAGCTGGTTGATACAGTGTATCTAGATTTTCAGAAAGCCATTGACAAAGTCCCTCGTGAGAGACTTTTCGGGAAATCATGGGATAGGAGGCAATATACTATAGTGGATTAGTAACTGGTTAAAAGATAGAAAACAGAGAGTAGAGCTAAATGGCCAAATTTCTCACTGGAGAAAAGTGAATAGTAGAGTACCCCATGGTTTTGTGTTAGGACCGCTGCTTTTTAACATTTATAAATGATCTGGGCATCATTATGGATAATTTTATTTATTTAACAGGTTTTGTATCATCCATTCAGGGTGGGTTACATTACAACTTCAACAGTAACTTTACAGAAAACAGGGAATTAAACTTGGATAATCATACATATAACATATAAGAATTAAGATGAACTATTATACATAGTTTAAATCATCTGTTATATTGAAGTATTGTAGGGGGAGAGAGGGAGAGTTAGTGAGGAGGGACCGTTTGTGTAAGGAAGGGTATGTGGTAGGGACTGGTTGTGTAAGGAAGGACTAGAAGGTGTTCCTCAAGTAATGTTGGCATAATGCTCTGTGAATAAGAATGTCTTTATGAAAATTCTAGAGGTCTGTAATGGTTCTTACAGTTTCTGGCAATGAGTTCCAAAGTGTTGGAGCATATAGGGAGAGCGCTCTGTTGCAGGTTATTTGTTTTGCTTTAGCTTTTGTCTTTGGGATGAGCAAAAGGTTTCTAGTGGAGGCTTGTCAGTTTCTTGTTTCTGGGTCTTTCTCGATCATTGGTTGGAGGGTGATTGGAGCTAGCTGGTGAATTATCTTAAAGATGATAGTGTGCATTTTGAATTTGGATCTTTGAAGGATTGGGAGTCAGTGCAGTTGCTTTAATGTAGGGGTTATGTGGGTGTCCCTTGGTGTCCTAGAAATTATTCTTGCTGCCACGTTTTTGTATTAGTTGTAATGGTTGGATGCTATGTTTTAGTAGACCTTGATAGATGCAGTTACAGTAATCTAGTATTGGCATATTCATCGCTTGGCAGACGGTGCGGAAGCTGTTCTCATCCAGGAGTGGTTGGAGTATTTGTATTGTTCGTAGCTTATGGTAGGTGGATCTTGTTGCTTTGGAAATGTGTGGTTGGAAATTTAAGTTATGGTCCAGTATGACTCTGAGATATTTGACTTCCTGCTTAATCTGTATGCTGTTCTGATGTATATTAAGTTTGTTTGTGGATGTGAAAGAGCTATTATGGGTTATTATGAGTGCTTCCGATTTGGTATAGTTTATGTAAAGGTTTTGTTGACATAGCCAATTGGTCATTGTTTCTAGACAAGATATAATCCTGGAGAAGTCAGGTTGAGTTCTGTGGAATGGGGCAAAGACCATTTTATCGTCCGCATAATTTTGGTATTCAATATTGTAGATTTTTATTAAGTCGCTCAAGGGTTGTAGGTACATATTGAATAGTACAGCGGAGAGTGCTGATCCTTGAGGTATCCCTTGTGGTTGGACAAGTATTCTTGAGTCCAACCTTGTCTTTCATTAGGGGCATGTAAACATACTATCCCTACTGGTTTATTATTCATCTTACCCTCCCATATCAGCTATCTCCCCTCTCTGTCCCTCTTAACTTTCCCCTCCTCAATGTGTAAGCTTCTGGAAAACAGGATCCCCACCCTACCTTCCAGGCCTTGGCTTTATTTCCCGCTAAATATACCTGTGGGTATTCTTTCGTTCTTAACATACCCTCCTGTTTTGATGTCATATGAATTTCTTGTATCAATAGAATATCAGCCCGTTTTACGTCCCCCCCTCCCCGAATCAGGCTTCATCGTTTCTGCCAGGATGTTACCCGTTAACGTCTCCCTCCCCCTCTCCTCCCTCCCACTGGTCCCTTCCCTCTTCCCTTCCCGCTGTCCCAGCTACCTCCATCAGCAAGGATTGACTTCACCAAACCTCCTGCCCGTTCACTCCCTTTTCCACTTCCCCTTTCTTATCCTGCCCCCCCCTCATCCCATTTATCATCCCTTCCCCTCTCCATTTCTCCCCTCCCCTCTCTTCCACTTTCCTCCCTGATTTTCCATCCCTTCCCTCTCTCCACCTTATATATGCTTAATCTTTCAGTTCACATCATTCATTCCAATAATACTTTTCAGTATAATACTATACCCTTCTCCCTCTGCTGGGGATGGTACACATACTGAGGACCAAACCCACTAAATACTGTTTATGCAGAGGGGAGAGGCCCTCCAGCTGCAGATACAATTCCTGTAATTGTCCCGTTCTAGGATCCATCTGCCTCCTGCTGGTTCTTCCGTCTTTGTTGCCATTCTACCGTCTCCCATTTCCATTTCAAGTCCTTCCAATTCCTGGGAGATCTTGGCCTTCCTATGTTCTTGGGCAAGTCCTTGAGCCCCATCTCCAACATTGCTGCTCTCAAATCCTCCTCTGTTTGCTCTCTTAGTGATCCCATCCTTAATGAAGGCCAGTCCTTGTGGATACAGCCCTCTATATTGTACTTTTTTTTGCCTAAGTATGGCAGTGTATCCACTCCATAATCGCCTCCTCACCAGTGTTGCCATGGCTATGTCTGCAAACACTGCTATGAGATGCCCTCTCCACAAAACTTTGCCTGCTTTCCTCATTTGTGCGGCCATGCGCTCCTTTGTCCCGTAATCATGTAAACATACCACAATGTCTCTCATTTGGTTACGTTTTACTGGGCCCAAGGTCCTATGCGCTCAGTCTATTTTGATGTCTTCCTCTCCTTCACCTGCTGTTTCCTTTTCTAGTAGATGTTTAAAGATTTCCTTCACTATCCTGGCACAATCAGCATAACTTTCCCCTTCAGGGACACTTTGATTCTGAGATTTTGCCTCCGCGATCTATTTTCCAGATCTTCCAGTTTTAAGGCCATCTCCTTATTTTCCTTCTCCAATCTTTGCCATTCTTTTGGTAGCTTTTCCACTACTGAACCAGTGTCCTCCAACCTACTTTCCAGCTCCTCCACATGCTGCCCCACCTCGGCTACTTCCGCTCTGAGGCTTGCCACCATCACTGCAAACTCCTCCTTTACCCTGGCAATGTCTCTCTGGACTTCTGCAAACCACTTCTGCATTTTCGCTTTGGCGATCTGTCCCAGGGAGTCTCCCCCGACTGCTCCCTCCATTTCGGGGTCTGTTTCTGCTTGTTCACTAGCCTGCATGCAATTATTGGCCATTTTATCCTCTCCTTTGCTGGACTGCTTGTGACTGCTAAAGGCAAGCTCTTTTAGATCTGTGTTTTTTTGCCGTGTTGCCACCATTGCCGGCTTCCTCTGGTTTTCCGCTCTCTCCTCCTTTCTTTAAAGTGCCGTTCGTAGGGGACCACCTCCTTATTTCCACTTCAAAGCAGGATCGGTTCTCGGTGCTTTATTGTGGCGCGGCCAATCAGCCCAGTGACGTCACTTCCTCCTAAAGGATGTTTTTAATAGATCCTTGGAGATAGGAGAGGTTTCACAGGGCTAGAGAAGGGCTGATATGGTATCTCTTCACAAAAGTGATAATAGGGAAGAGATGACAAACTATAGGCCAGTAAGCCTTATGTTGGTGGCGGGAAAAGTAATGGAGGTGCTCTTGAAAGAAAGAATAGTGGACTTTCTGGAAACTAGTGCATTGCATGATCCAAGGCAACATGGATTTACCAAGGGACGATTATGCCAAACAAATTTGATTGAGTTCTTTAGGTGACCAGAGAACTAAATCAAGGGCATGTGATATACCTAGATTTCAGAAAAACCTTTGATACTGTTCCTCATAGGAGGCTTATCAATAAACTGAGCAGCCTGGAGATAGCTCCTAAGGTGGTGAACTGGATCAGAAATTTATTGACTGATAGACTCACTCAGAAGAAAGGAAGGTGCATAGTGGCATGCCTAAGGGATCAATCCTGGGACCAATACTGTTCAATATATTTGTGAATGATATTGTGGAAGAACCGAATGAAAAAGTCTGCCTTTCTTTAGATGACATGAACATTTGCAACAGAGTGGACACTTCTGAGGGAGGAGAGATCTAAAAACACTGGAAGAATGGTCTAATGCTTGGCAGTTAAAGTTTAATGCGAAGTGCAGAGTCATGCATTTGGGATACAGAAATCCAAAGGAAATTGTATGCAATAGGAGGAGAGAGGTTGGTGTTCACAGACCAGGAGGAGGTTTTAATACACCAATACAAGTCATTGGTGAGGCCTCACTTGGAGTATTGTGTTCAGTTTTGGAGACCATATCTCACAAAGGATAATAAAAGACTTGAAATGGTTTAGAGGAAGGTGACCAAAATGATTTGCAGCCCGCGCCAGAAGTCGTAAGAGAAGATACTTGAAGATCTAAATATGTATAATCTGGAGGAGAGGAGGGAGAGAGGAGATATGATACAGACCTTTAAATACTTAAAGGATATTAATGAACAAACAAACCCTTTTCAAAGAAGGGGAAGCTGTAAAATGAAGCTGCAAGGCGATAAACATAAAAGCAAAATCAGGAAATACTTTTTCACTGAAAGGGTGGTGCATGCTTGGAATGCCCTCCTGATGGAGGTGGTGGAGCAAATACAGTAACAAATTTCAAAATGGCATGGGACAGACATAGTGGATCCCTTTATAGCAAGAGTATGAAATCAAAGCAGACTTAAATATTTATACTTCAATAAATAGATGAGACTGACCTGCATAGAGTGGTAGTACAACCCTAAACACAGGCAAAGAGGAGGATGACCTGCATGGAGCGGCAGTTACAACCACTCTAGCCCACCTTACTGAGCAGCCTAGATGGACCATACTGATCTTTATCTGCCATCATATACTATGTTACTATATATATGTTACATTCACAGAGCCACCAAGACATACAAGCCCAAACACACAATACATGCATGCACACCCTGACATACCCCATCACACACACGCACACACATGCATGCATCCCCTGACATTCATCACACACATATACACACACACTGACATTCCCATGACACACGCATACACCCCGACACTTCCATCACACACATACATGCATGCACCCCCTGACACTCAATATGAAATAAACTCAGATGTGCACCCCAAAGCTCCTTATGACACATAAACACATGCATGCACACCCCCATGACATACACTCTCATTCATCTCCAACACTCCCCATGACATACACACACAGACACATGAATGCATGTATGCATCCTGATACTCACCATGAAACATACACACGTGTGCATGCACCCCCTATGACACACACACATGTACTCCCCATATGCCCGATTCTGCAAATGTGGAAATGTGTCATGGTGTCACATTGCAAGTGTATACTTTTTAGTTTATTAAAAGTTTACATTGTCTTTTCCAGCTCATATGCATCCACCTCTCCCACCTTACTATCATGAAGTCTCTCAGCTTGTATGTCTGAGGAAGCACCAGCTTGTACTTAAGAACATAAGAACTTGTACTTAAGAACATAAGAACATAAGATATGCCATACTGGGTCAGACCAAGGTCCATCAAGCCCAGTATTCTGTTTCCAACAGTGGCCAATCTAGGTCATACGTACCTAGCAGTTTCCCCAAGGGACACAGTTTTGCTATCAACTGGCAACTAATAAAGATTCTAATGTTTATTTATTTAGCAATGCTTATATACCGCTTTTCACCGGGTCAAAGCGGTGTACATTCAGGTATGGTATATATCTTCCCTTGTCCCCGAAGGGCTCACAATCTATGTTATATACCTGAGGCAATGGAGAGTTAAGTGGCTTGCCAAAGGCCACAAGGAGTGCCTGTGGGACTAGAAACCTCAGTCCCTCCAGCCTGAGGTTGTTGTCCTCCAGCAGGATTTGAACCCCCAGCCCTCCAGCACAAGGCAACTTGCCCCAATCACTAGGCTACTCCTCCCTTGTGTCTAGATGTCAGGATAAATTGTTGCACCTTCGCTGTGATACTCAGGGAGGAGAGTCTTATTCTCTCAACTTCCAGGCAGTCAAGGTGAGGGTCACCAGGTTGGGGTGCAGAGTGGTCCCTCCATCCTGGATGATGAGGTCCGCTGTCTGGGATAGGTGGAAGGGCAGGCCATTGGCCAGGTGGCGAAGGTACGAGAACCACATTTACCGGGGCCAGTGGGGGCTAATCAAGATGACCATTGCTTGTCTCTGATGACCTTCTGGATTGTCTTGGAGATGAGTGGGGTAGGTAGGTATACGTACAGGAGCATCCACCACAAGACTGTGCATGGAGGAGCATTTGGAGCAGAAGAGGTTGCACTTTGCGTTGGTCTCAGTGGCAAAGAGGTCCAGCTGTGGTTGGCCCCCGTTGGAAGATGAATGTGGCAATCCTGTCATTGAAGGACCATTTGTGTGGGTTGAGTTGGTGGCTGAGCCTGTCCGCTAGTTGGTTGTGTTTATCAGACAGGTAGCAGGAAGCAACCCCTGGATAGGGCGAGGGTCCACAGTTTCTGGGCCTCTCTGCAGAGGGAGAGGGAGCCCCCCCCCACACTTGTTGATGTAGAACATGGTGACATAAATGTCGATCCAGGCCATGCATTCTCTGAGGATGTACCAGATCTCATAAAGTTATTTTATTTAGTTATCATTTATATACCGCTTTTTCCAGAGATCAAATGTGGTTTATATTAAACAACAGCAAGGTCAAACACATAAGAACATCAGAACATAAGATATGCCATACTGGATCAGACCAAGGTCCATCAAGCCCAGTATCCTGTTTCCAACAGTGGCCAATCTAGGTCATACATACTGTCACACAGTGGCATAAAAATTATTATTATTAGGTAGGAGAGTCCTTTTTAAGAACCAAGGAAACTTGGTCTAAAGGTTTTAAACTCCAATCCTTTAAAGCAATCAATTAAAGCAGAGTGATAGGGATGAAAAAGGCTTTTATTCCCTTTACGCATGGGGTCATAAATTGGTCACAACTGAAAATAATGTCCTTAACTTCAGGCACAAAAGAAAACACAAGGTTTAAGGAAAACTGTTAACTTCACAGTAGTAGCAGGGCACAAACATAGCTTCCAATTTAAAGCACATTTGTACAATTCTTCTGCTCAGCACATAATAGACATTCTGCAGATACCACAAGCCATTCATACGTCCTCCAAAGACTCTGTGCTATGGGAAATGCAGAGAAAGCAATCCATCTCCTCTGGGTCTGGCAACTGTTCCACCAGTTCCACTTGCATCGGCTCAGGAATTGGTATGTCTAATTCTGTGTTAACAGTCTCTGGAATATTGTATTCTGGAGCTTTGTATATTTCCCTTAATACTTTCCAGTGCCTCGGGCCTAGCATGGAGCGCTGGCCAAGTGTCCCCTTAGTATTAACTGGGCTTTCTCTTCTTAGAGATTCCACACTTCCTTCACAAGAGCTTTTACAGGGCAAAAGTTTCTTTGTAGGAATATAATTCTCATACCTTTTATTGCAGCAGCACGATGAGGAAAGGTTTTCTCCTTGGACTTGTTTCCTCCCTTCAGAAGCTTTGTGCCAAGCTTTTCTCTGAGAGTTTGGTTCCTCTCTCACCCGTGGGAACAGCTCTTCTGGTAAATGCCTGCCCTTGCAATAGCCCAAATCCTGGCTTCTTTGCTCAGCCTGGCTTTTCCTTACCGGCTGATTCCTCCTTGCTTCTTGCTTGCAATCCGTATCAGTCTTTCTCCTCTGCCAGCAAACCGCTTTCTCTTTCTGTTCCTCCTTCTGTGTCCATGCCTCTTTCTTTTTCTCTCTCTGTTTAACTTGAGGCAGTGCTTCCTTATAAAGGACTCCTCTCTTTGAGGCTTGTGAAATGTTTGTCATGTGCTTCTGACCAGCTAGGCGTGGCCCTTCAGTCTTCCTGACTGCACTCCTGCTCCCTCTAGCTGGTCCCTGTAAACATTGCACTCTGTGCACATCTTTTCCTTGCTGAGAAACAGGTTTTTTTCTTCTATCAGGGATCTCATCAGCCTCCGCTGCATCACAATACCTAGCAGTATCCCCAAGAGACACAGGTTCCACAATGCTTGTATTGGGTCAAGCATTGATATCCTGGGTCCCTTTTTAATAATGGTTTATGGATCTTTCTTCCAGGAACTTGTCCAAACCTTTTTTAAACCCAGCTACACTAACAGCCTTTACTACATCCTCCGGCAACAAATTCCAGAGTTTGATTACACGTTGAGTGAAAAAATATTTTCTCTTATTTGTCTTAAATAGATCACCTTGTAGCTTCATTACATGTCCTCTAGTCTTTCTATATTCTGATAACGTAAACAATCAATCTACGTTTACCCGTTCCACTCCATTCATTAATTTAAAGACCTCTATCATATCTCCCCTCAGCCATCTCTTTTCCAGGCTGAAGAGCCCCAACCTTTGTAGCCTTTCTTCATAGGAGTAGCCTTCCATCCCTTTTACCATTTTGGTGGCTCTTTTCTGTACCTTTTCTAATAATACTATATCCTTTTTAAGATACGGCGACCAGAAATGCACACAATATTCAAGGTGCGGTCGTAGCATGGAACGATACAGAGGCATTATAATATCCTTTGTTTTATTTTCCATTCCTTTCCTTATGATACCTAGCATTTTATTTGCTTTCTTGGTCGCCGCTGCACACTGGGTGGAGAGTTTTAACATGTTATCCACGATGACTCCTAAATCTTTTTCCTGGGTGGTGGTTCCCAATGTGGAACCTTGCATCGTGTAACCATAGTTTGGGTTGTTCTTCCCTAGGTGCATAACTGTGCACTTGTCCACATTGAATTTCACCTGCCATTTGGATGCCCAGTCTTCCAATTTATCCAGATCCTCCTGCAGTTTTGCACAGTCCTCTTGGGTTTTAACAACTTTAAACAGTTTTGTTTCGTCCGCAAATTTGATAACCTCACTAGTTATTCCCTCTTCCAGGTCATTTATGAATATGTCAAAAAGTAGCAGACCCAGTACAGATCCCTGGGGTACTCCACTATTCACCCTTTCCCATTGGGAAAATTGGCCATTTAGCCCTACCCTCTGCTTTCTATCTTTTAACCAGTTCCCGATCCACAACAGTACACTGCCTCCTATCCCATGACTTTTTAGTTTTGCCAAAAGTCTCTGATGAGGGACCTTGTCAAAAGCTTTCTGAAATTACAGATACACTATATCGACTGACTCACCTTTGTCTACCTGTTTATTCACACCTTCAAAAAAAACATATCAGATTAGTAAGACAAGATCTTCCTTGTCTAAAGCCATGTTGGCTGTCTCCCATTAGGCCATGACTATCTACATGCTGTGTAATTTTGTTCTTTATGATGGTTTCTACCATTTTCCCCGGTACTGATGTCAGGCTCACTGGTCTGTAATTTCCCGGATCACCCCTGGAACCCTTTTTAAAAATTGGCGTTACATTGGCAATCCTCCAATCTTCAGGTATTACAGTTGATTTTAATGAAAGTTCACAGATTACTAATAGCAGGTCTGCAATCTCATATTTCAGTTCTTTCAACACTCTTGGATGTATACCATCCGGTCCAGGTGATTTGCTACTATTCAGTTTATCAAATAGTTGTAATACATCTGCCCGGTGTAGCGATATTTCTCTCAATTCCTCTGCCGTATCACCTTTAAATACCACTTCAGTCTTGGGTAACATCCCTACATCTTCCTCAGTAAAGACCGAAGCAAAGAATTCATTCAGTCTCTCCGCTATAGCCTTATCTCCTCTTATTGCCCCTTTTACCCCTCCATCATCTAATGGTCCAATTGACTCTCTCACAGGCCTTTTGCTACGAATGTACTTGAAAAAGTCTTTATTCCGTGTTTTTGCTTCCATAGCAAGTTCCTTCTCAAATTCTCACTTTGCCTGCCTTATCAATGTTTTACATTTAACTTGCCAGTGCTTGTGCTGTTTCCAGTTTTCATCGTTTGGCTCTTTTTTCCATATCCTGAAAAACGCTTTTTTGGCAGCAACAACCTCTCTGACCTCACCTTTAAACCATGCTGGCAGTTTTTTGGACTTTCTTCCACTTTTCTTAATGCGTGGAATACAGCTGGTCTGGGCTTCCAGGATAGTATTTTTAAACAACACCCAAGCTTGATGTAAGTCTTTAACCTTTCCAACCGCTCCTTTTAGTTTTTTCTTAACTATATTCCTCATTTTATCATAGTCTCCCTTCTGAAAGTTAAAAGGTAGTACTGTGGTTTTCTTTACTATCCCTCCTCCACTAACTAAATCAAACACGATCATGCTATGATCACTATTGCCAAGTGGCCCCAACACCCTTATTTCTTGCACCAGATCTGGTGTTCTGCTAAGGACTAAGTCCAGTATGGCTTCCCCTCTGGTCGGTTCATGAACTAGCTGCTCCAAGAAGCAGTCATTTATTTCATCTAGGAACTTTATCTCCCTAGCATGTCCTGCCGTGACACTGACCCAGTCGATACCGGGGTAATTGAAATCACCCATTATTACTACTCTGCTGTGACCTTTCTTAGCTTCCTTGATTTCTCTGAGCATTTCATCATCCATTTGTTCATTCTGGCCAGGCGGTCGATAGTTAACCCCCACTGCCACCGCCTTCCCCTTTTTACATGGAATTTCAATCCATAGAGATTCTACAGCAAATTTTGTTTCCTGCAAAACTTTAATCCTTTCTGACTCAATGCCCTCTCTAACATAGAGCGCAACCCCTCCACCAATTTGATCAGTTCTATCATTACAATATACTTTGTATCCAGGTATCACAGTGTCCCACTGGTTATCCTCCTTCCACCATGTCTCTGCGATTGCAATATCACATATAACAGTTATGATAATTATGTACAATGAACAATAAACTTGAGACTTAACCTAGTCCAATTGAGAACTATATACAATGCACAGTGAACTTAGGTCTAAATTTGTAGTTTGGTTTTGAACCATGTACCATGTTGGGATGTGTGTGCCTTCCATATATGTGTGAAAGAGTGTTTGGTTTTGTGTTAGGGTGTGCAGTATTGCCTGGTCCTACATTAAACGTATTGAATATGCTAGGTACTTTATGTGTGGTATTAGGTGGGGTCGGAGTAGGGAGGTTCCAATGGATTTCCAAAATGCTGTTTAAAGAGGTGGGGTTTGAGTTCTTTGCGGAATGCAGCGAGATCTTTGATAGCTCTTATTTCATCCAGTAGTGCATTCCAGAGTATGGGCAAGAAGTGTGAAAAAGCTCTGTTGTTAGTGGCTCGAGTGGATTTCCGTTTTAGTCATGGATTCTTGTTTTAGTCGTGTCTCTACATGTTTGTTGAAAAGGGAGGTGAGGTAGCATGGGTCTATCTCCCTGATGAATTTAAATGTAGTCATTAGCGTTTTGTAATGTATTCAACTTTGGACTGGTAGCCAGTGTAAATTATATAATACAGGTGTGATGTGTTCAGAAATATTGGCCTTCCATGCTATTTGTGCAGCAACATGCTGCGCCATCTGGAGTTGTTTTAGGACCTGTTTAGGTAAACCTTGCAGGGTGCTGTTACAAAGTCAGTGTGGCGTAATTAGCGCCTGTAGGACTGATCTGAAATCATGGTTGGGAAGTAGCGGTCAGAGTTGTAACATTCTGAGTTTATAGTAGATTTTTTTGGTTGTGAGTTTTATATGTGTTGACATACTAAGGGTCTGATCTAAGGTGACCCCAAGGTATTTTACTTCCTTTTTTACTAAAATGTCAGTGCCACTATCTCTGATATTTGGAGGTGGGGAAAAGCCTTGGTTCCTGGTTATGTATAATACTTCTGTTTTATTGAAGTTGATCTGAAGAGTATGACTATTGAGTCACTTTGATGCTTTGTTGAAAGAGCCTGTAATTCTTGGAATGGGATTCGTGATGTTAAATGGTAGATATAGCATTATATCATCTGCATAAATCTGGTATCCTACATTGAATTTTTTAAAGATAGTGCAGATAGGCTGGAGGTATATGTGAAAAAGAAGGGCTGAAAAGGCAGAGCCTTGAGGTAGGCCTTGTTCTTGTTTATATGGTTTAGATGTGTGTTGTTCAATTTTAATCTGTTGGATTCTGTCTGACATCTGTTAGATTCTGTCTGACATCTGTTGGAGTCTGGTGAGCGTTATGGTGTGACTAATGCTGTCGAATACAGAGGTGATATCCATGGTAACTGATAACAACCCTGACCTCGTGTGTATCACAGAAACATGGCTATTAGATTCGGACTCCATTCTAATCAACTAACTTAGGACCCCAGGATATAACTTATTCCACTGCCCCAGGGCAACAAAATGAGGTGGAGGTGTTCTCTTCATCTTAAAAGATGAGCTGAAAGTATCCTTCCTCACTTCTAATAATGTTGAAGACATAGATGTCCTCACCATCGAGAGCAACCATCTCATCTTCCGTCTAATATATAGACCCCCGAATGTGAACCCTGACAAACTAGATATCCTCACTGAAATTGTATGCTCTTCATCAAGTAAAAAGTGTTAATCCTTTTAGGCGACTTCAGCGTAGCCTCATTACACAACACCTATGCTACAGCATTCCTAAATTCCATGACTGATGTGGACTACCACCAAATAGTCAATATCCCCACTCACAACAGAGGAAACATTTTAGATATAGTTTTCATACCAAATTAAATATGCAAAGACTTCCACCCTCTCCACCACAAACCCAACAGGTCCCAAGGTCTGACCATCATTTAATAAAATTTCAACTACCATCTCACATCCCTACATAACCAGCAGCCACGCGGACACCCCACGCAGATTATATAGCCATTTGAAAAGAATAGTTACATAAAGCAAACACTCCAGCCCTTCTATTCACTTCAGTTCCAGCAGGTTGATGTGCTGGGCCTGCTCCTTCTCCATCTAGGCCACTTCTGTGCCGAGGTGGGTGCCCCAGCCCATCTTGGAGGTGTCCGTAGTGATGGTGAGGTGATGTTGTGTTGACTGGAAGAGCCTGCTTTGGGTGAGGTGTTTTTGGACCATCCACCGTGCAAGGGCGGCTTGTACTCCTTGATCCATGCTGATGCTACATGTCAGGGACTGGGTGTGTTGGTTCCAGTTCCAGCGCAGGTGCCATTGTATGTCGTGCATGTGTAGTTTTAGCAAGGGGAAGGATCTGGGTCATGGACGCCATGTGGCCTAGGAGTTGTAACATTGTCCTGGCCATAACCGATGTGGAGGAGGCCACTATTGTTGACAGGGAGATGATGGTGTCTGCTCGCTGGGAGGGCAGGAAGGCACGTGCTTGGGACATCCTGATCTCTACACCAATGAATTCCAGGTGCTGCGTAGGTTGGAGTTGTAGTTGATGAGGAAGGCCAGAGATGAGAACAAGGTTGCCTCTTTTGCTTCCTGCTGTGACAGGGTGGAGATGAGCCAGTTGTCCAGGTAGGGGAATATGCAGATCCCAGACTTGCGGAGGTTGGCTGTGGCCACTGCAACGCACTTGGTGAAGACCCTTAGGGTGGAGGAGATGCCAAAGAGCAGGCCCCTGTACTGGAAGTGATTGTTCATGAGGCAGAAGTGGAGGTACTCTCTGTGGGTCGGGTGGATGGGTATGTGTGTGTATGTGTCCTGGAGGTCCTATGAGGTCAACCAGTTGTCATGCTACAGGAGTGGAAGGATGGATCCAAGTGAGTACATATGGAATTTTTCCCTTCAGATTAATCTATTGAGGCAGCATAGGTCTAGGATGGGCTGGATGCCACCAAACATCTTGGGAATAAGGAGTAGAACCCATGGTGATCTCGTTGGGGAGGACTCATTCAATGGCTTTTACTTCTAAGACTGAGTGGAGCTCCACCATCATGGCAGAAATTAGGCAAGGAGGGGTCCAGTTTGTGGGGGCAGACCTCTGGCATGGAGATGCAGAGAACCTGAGACAATATTCCCTGCTGACGATGTCTAGGACCTACTTGTCGGTGGTGATGTTCTGTGAAGCCAAATTAAATACGTTCAACTGAAACAAATTATGGAAAATTTTTAGGTTTAATACCCTACTTCCTATTGACGTACAAGCTCCCCAGTTGGCAAAAAGGTCTCAGACTAAACACGGCACCCTCCTCAGACTTCCGTCTGTTTCTCGTGGTGCCTTATAGCATCAATGACCTTTTATAAACTCATTGCCACTGTGTTAATTTTTAGGGTTTTGCTCCTAGTAAAAACTACCATATTCGCAATTTTCATATCAAATTTCCGTTGATTTCTCAAAATTGGAAACTAGCATGTAAGTCAGCTGTCCTTTCTGTTGCCGCTGCTGTGCATACAAATATGTTGGATAACTTATTTTACTTTGCTTTTCTTTTTGTCTAGGAGCTTCTACCACTTTTTTTGAAGATCTCGACGCTCTCCCTGGGTAACACTGAGGCGTTTCACTGCCGCAGTTTCGTCAGGAGATCACTTCTGAAGCATCTTTTCTTGTGCTCTATGTAAATACAAAATTAACGTCAATATCTAAACCCCTTTCCCAAAGCCATACTACCAACCTAACGCAAATAAAAAATTTAAAATCTAAAATTTAACACTTAAAAATCCTACCCATGCTATGTAAATTTCACACTACTTGCGAATCTGGGGCGGTAGACTAGTCCACATGGACATTGTATAACATAAACTATGTGGGAAAGACGATATGCCCATTAAAGGTGAGAATACGTGAACATAGAAGTAGGTTAAAGTGTAGGAAGCTAGAGGCACCAAAAAGCAGACAATGCATACTCAAAAAGCAGACAATGCATACTCAACTTCCCTCCCCTATCAAGGTTGTACTTATTAGTATCATAATCCTCACACTGATAGACCTAACAAAATGCATAAAAAATAAGGATAATAGACCAATCCCTATAATACAAAGTGCATCACACTATGACAACCTAATATCTCCGTTCAAAATAGGATCCAACCCCAGACCCAGACAATCTAGACTTATACATATAACAATTGCACCAGAATGTGACACACCACAACCACTTTATACACAGAAATACACAACCCTCACCTGCCAACTCATTAATGCAAGATCCATGAGAAACAAACTACCAATCTTTACAGACATCATCAGTGACGATAAACCAGATATTGTCTGTATAACAGAAACCTGGCTCAAAGATACAGACTCAGTATTCTTAAATCAATTAAAGACACTTGAATATGAGATCTTCCATACCCACAGAACACATAAAAAAGGTGGAGGCGTGCTCATAATAATTAAAGAAAAACCTCAATGCAAAACTAATTTCATCTGGTAATATTGATAATGTCGACATGCTTACCATAAAAATTAAAAACATAAGGTTATGCCTAATATATCGACCACCAGAATACAACATAGATAATACTGACAATCTAATTGAATTACTGGCATCATCTACAGACACAAACCCTGTAATACTAATGGGTGATTTTAATCTCCCCTCAACACCCAACAACCAATCAAATCTCTTCTTAAATGCGATAAGCAATTTGGACTTCCACCAAATAATAACAGAACACACACACAACAAAGGAAAAACACTTGACATGGTCTTCCTACCAAAGTCACTCCACAGCCTATATAACACCGATTCATTCTCAAACGTACCCATCCCCTGGTCCGACCACTACCTCCTGAAATTCAATATTACCATCACTGACAACAATCAAACAAAAAGACCACATCCTCAACATACCAAAAGATTCAGAAGGTTCAATGAAGAAGATTTTCTAGACCAAATAATACCATACTTAACTCTAACACCCACAAATCTTGAAGAATCTATCAAAAATTGGAACAAAACAATCTCCATGGCTGCGGAAAGAAAACCAAACCAGTCACACCATAATAGCAAAGACAATAAAATTGGAAAAAGAGATGCCCCATGGTTTGACATGTCACTCAAAAAACTGAAAAGACAATTAAGAAAGGAAGAAAGGAAATGGAGACAATCCAAATCACTAATAAATTATGAGAAATACATAAATACTCTACATATATATAAGGAAACAACAGACAATACTAAGAGAAACTACTACTCTAATATACTCACCAATGCCATTAATCGACCAAGGGAATTGTTCTGTATAATACAGAACCTAACAAACAAAACATTCAATTCAGACGAAATATCCATAGATATTTCCCCACAAGAATTAGCACAATACTACATCAATAAAACAAAACCACAAAAGACTCCCCCACTAACACCTACAGAAATGAAGCACACTACCCCGGACAACTGGTCTAAATTCAACGTAATATCAAAGACCACTCTCAAAACTACAATAACTAACATTAATACAACAACCTCATATCTTGATCCATGCCCAGTGGATTGGATAAAAAAGACTTTCTCAATACTCTCTTCCTTCATTCTCCCTCTGGTCAACCTATCCCTGGAACAAGGCTATTTACCACCATCTCTCAAACACGTTCAAATACGACCTATACTTAAAAATAACACTTTAGACAAATTATCCCCAAAATCATACAGACTGTGACGCAGTGGCAGGGCTGGAAGCCATGGAAACTGATACTGACCCGCTGGAAGGTTCAGGTACTGCAGGTAAATGCAAGGTTTTCCCTTCTCAGCACAAGATGCACAGAGCTAATCAGCTAACACAGTTCACCTCAGGGGAGGAGAGAAGCAGAGTTGCTGATTGGGCACGCCCTAGCAGGAGGCGGGCTCCCCAGAGCAGGGGCACCTTGTTAAACAGAGAGAAGGAAGACAGTAGTGGGAGGGAGTGGAATTGGAATGAGTATCAGAAGGGGAAAACGAATGAGAAGGCAAAGGACGTTGGAAAAGCAACAAGGAAAGGAGAGTGAAGATGGAATAAGGCAAGAAGCTCTCTTTGATACAGAAACCTTTGACCTAGCAAGAGAAACCCTGCCCAGCTGTAATACAAGGAAAAGGGACTCAGAACCAGGAAGTAGGTACCGGGGATACTCAGTGCCTGAAAGAACCTTCTGGGAGCAACAGAGGTTAGAAGCACTGAGAGACCCAGGGATAAAGCCTAGGTTTCTGGAAGAAACAGCTGACCCTTGGAGAGGAAGGCAGCGTGGCAAGGCATTCTCAGACAAGCCTCATTATAAGGTACCTGGTGTATTTAATTCATATGACAAGTTTTATGAGAACCCAGAAAGAGTGAATGCTGACTTTAAAACTCAGGACAGCCTCAGGCCTTGTGAAAGCAGTTGGCTGCAGCCTGAAGTTCCTTTAAACAAACCCAGCTTTTCTCACCGGACAGCTGAAGCTTTTAGCAAGCAGACTGGTATAAGGAATCCAGCTGAATTGTTCAGGAGAGAATTAAGCCAGGATGTTTTAGGAGGTCCTACCTTTGAATCACTCCTCATACAAAGGAACTTGTTAACCCGACACCTGCATACAGAGACAAGTGGGGGAGGGGTAACTCCACTGCAGTGAATGAATGTTTGAACAGAGACGGCATTGCTTGCTTTCCAGAAGTAAACTCTGTAAACAATTACTTACCCAAGGAAGGAGCAAATCCTCAGTCTAGCCCAGCTAGAAAGCAGGCTGAATTTCTCCTTAAAGAGTTTAAACAATTCTTAAATAAAAGAGCTATTGCTGAACAAAAGTTAGTGCAAGCAGGAAAGAATCCTGAGGCAGAAATACCATTAGCTTCTCCGTTGCCCATGATTGAAGTCAATCAGCCAATGGACTGCTCAATCGGTCTGATTGATAGAACTAACTAAAGCAAAGCTTGAATGGTCATTTTCTAGCATGTCCTAAAAGGTATGTTGTTTAAATACCTGGATGAAGAGCTTACAAAAATGTATGTTGTTTAAGTACCTGGATGAAGAGCTTATGAAGCAGTGAAAATAAGCTAAAGCATAATTTAGATACAACTCATGAACAGTATTGTTTTCCCTTGTTTATTGTGATTGCAAAGTAAGAGGACACATGACGTAATGTGAATCCCAGTATGAAAGGACATTTCAAGCACAGCATTGAAAACCCTTGATTTTCTTTTGTTCCTGTTTTGGTTTAATCCTCACGCCTGTTCCATTCCACCACGGAGCGGGGTAAATAAATCCTTATAAAAATAAATATTCTTGTGCCCGCCTATCATTTGGCCCCACAACTACAAAGGCCCATCCCTCCTTAAACCCTCAAGGTTAGGGAGTGGATGCTAAGGGTAACAAGACCCATATTGAGTATTCCTTTTATGGCCAAACTTATCGAGAAAATAGTCCAAACTCAACTACAGGACTTCATTGATACACTGAACCTCCTTGACGAACACCAATATGGTTTCAGACCATTCCATGGGGTAGAAACATTGCTAACAGTCCTTTATGACACATTATTAAGGGGAATTGACGACTCTAAACAAGCCTTCATCCTAGTATTCCTCGACATCTCTGCAGCTTTTGACAGCGTCAATCACTTAACAATGCTAAACAGACTTCAACAAATAGGAATAACATCTACTGTTTATAACTGGTTCAAATCCTACCTATCAAACAGAACCCAAACAGTAAGAATTCTCAACCAAACATCCACCACTTTCAAACAAACACAAGGCCTTCCGCAGGGATCCACACTATCAGCACTACTATTTAACATTTACTTACAACCAATCAGTAACATCTTTAAACGTCACGGCGTCCACTACCATATTTACGCCGATGATATAATGTTCTACCTCCCATTTAAAATACCGCACCCACCTCTTCAACAAATAACAGAACGTTTTAAAGAGCTAACAAAATGGCTTAAGGATCAGAATTTACTCATCAATTTTACAAAAACTGATGTTCTATTTATCACTAAAAATCAAACATACACACCCCCAAGCACCATTACCCTAGATAACCATGAGATCAACACAAAAAAAGAAGTAAAATACCTAGGTGTGATACTGGACAATAAACTCAATATGGACTCACACATAAAATACCTGACAAAAAACATACATTACAAACTCAAGACATTGAAACAATTAAGACCACTGATTCACTTACAAGATTTTATAACCATAATTCAAGCTATCATAACCCCACACTTTGATTTTGCAAATATAATCCTTAACGGCATCACAAAACAAAATATTAAAAAGATACAAATAACTCAGAACATAGCAGCAAGGATTATAATGAATATAAGCCCAATAGAACATATCACACCGATTCTAGCTGAACTTCATTGGTTACCTATTAACAGCAGAATAAAATACAAAATTCTTGTCACCACATTTAAACTTATAAATAACCTAGCACCATCTGCACTCAATACACTCATTAGCGTAGAAATAGATAAACGATCACAAAGGAGCAGAAACACAAACACTATAGCAATACCAAAAGACTACACAAAAGCTAGAAAACAAACCAACAAGAGGGCTTTCTCACACTCGGCACCAATCCTCTGGAATAATCTACCTGACAACATTCGTCTACTATCAGACATAAAGGAATTTAGAAACAAATTAAAAACTCACTTATTCACATTACACTACAATACACTACCAAAGCAGAATACACAAAGAGACACAGGTTAACAAACATACCATAACACTACATATTTCATTACAAATAACAAATAATGACATAACCACATATTAATTAACCATACCACACATATATACAGATGACGAGTCTCCTAACTTTATAATTATGTGATTTGTCACATTTAAAACAATTAATGCATTAAAATATTGATACATGATATAATTGCAAGTACCTACAATGTATATAGGTTCCAAAATTCCTGTTTAAATGTTATATTGTTACTTGTAAATAGTTTCATCTGTTCTATGTAAACGACTAGGTATGCTACACCACATACCATATAACTTTGTTCCCTGTAAACCACACTTGATACTTGGGAAAGAGCGGTATAGAAATAACTGTTAAATAAAATAAATAAAAATAAAATAAATAAAATTGTATAACTGCGGGCCATACTTTTGATCAGTTACGTTGCTTTTGTATTGATAGAGTAATAGAAGCACGGGTAGGGAAGACATTAGATAAAACTCTATTAATTAGGGAGCAAAAGTGGATTTATAAATTGAGATCAATTATACCAAAGGGACTGAACACCGCTATTGATTGGGCTGTATGTGTGTAAATTTAAGAGCGCATGGGATCGTAACAACTAATGGATTTAGATTGACTCTATCCAATTGATATAACAGTAGAATTCAGAGATAGATACCGATACTATTAATGGATTATACAAAATAAAGAATTATGATTTAGTAAATGTAGTAAAGTTTTACCGAGAGGAGGCCCTAGGAAAGCATGAGGTGTTTACCATGTTCTGCAAGGTCGGCCAGGATGGGCACGATGGCTGCACTCGATTTGGGGGATGGGCTCTCAGTGGTCTTTAGACTGTCAAGTAATGTGTTCTGGTAGAGGATGTGCTGACATTGGTGTGCAGCTATCTTTGCGCTGAGCATTGAGGCCTAGTAGGTCTTCTTGCCAAAATTGTTCAGGACCTTGTGGTCTTTTCCAGAAGATGTGTTGAAATGAGAATGTGCTCCTTTTACCTTCTTGAGGGCCAACTCCGCAATGATGGAGTGGTGTGGTAGCTGTGACTTCTCAAACCCCAAGGTCAGCTGCACCTGGTATTTGGCATTGAGTCGCCGGGAGGTGCTGGGTCCACATGCCATTGTCTGCCAGACTTTGAGCAAGTTGTCCAGCAGGAGTTTGTGCACATGAATCAGCACCAGGGATCTGAGGGCATCGAAGCATTTGAAGAGGCCTGGGACCTCGTTCCTGGGATCTGGCATGTCGGCAGGGCACTGTGCTAGACATGAGAACAATTTCTGGAGGAACTTAAAATAAGTAAGGTCCTCTGGTGGAGATGGTGGTTGCGGTGATGGTGTAGGTGCTTCTGAACAGTGGTAGGTGGAGTCTGAGGGGGTCCTCACTTCTCATGGAGTCCTGCATGGCTGCTTCCTTGCCCTCATTGCCGGATGCAGGCCCTCGGGAGAAGTCTGCCTGTGAGGTGGATCTCTGCATCGAGGGGTTCCTGGTGGATTGTGATATGGCATTGCCTGTGTTATTGTTCTTCTTGTTCTGTGCCTGCTGAGTCATGTAGTGATTCAGGAAGTAGGTCAGGAGGTCCAGCATGGCTGCGGGCGCTAGCGGTGACATCGGAGCAGGTGCTATCATACTAGAGTGTGCCTGTGATTGTGCTGGACTGCTGGCGTGATGGTGGTGGCACCGTGCTGCACTGTTGTGGTGGCACTGCTTTCAGGGAGGGCTCCTGGATGTATCTGGGCTGCTGGAGGAGTCCTATTGTCTGTACCTGCTGGAGCCATGCCTGTCAATCAACAACAGTATCCCCGATCCAGTGATAAATATACACACAATCAGCAAAATCACCAAATTACCCCCCAAAAAATTATTTTAAACAGAACACATTCTTTTTGTCGGATATCACCGCAGGTAGAGTACAACTTTTTTAAACAATACTCCCAAACGGTTCAATCCATTTTAATAACCATAAAATTATTTCAAAAAGACTTAGCTCAGTCAAATCACGATTTTCAAATCCTTGCACGATGTGCACGTTTCGGGAATACTTCCCTGTGTTAAGTGCTTTCTTCATACAATTCAGTAACCGTCATAAAACCATGCCATGCCTGTGACTTTGCCTGCCGTAGTCACTGCTGCTGCTGCTGTAGCTGCAGGAGCAGTGCTGGCTTTCTTTGTGCCTGTGTTTCTCATTGCTATTTCTGTTTTGTGGCGCTGGGCTTGTCGGGGGGGGGGGGGGTAAATAGGCAACAACATTGGCACCATGAGGGTGGGCTTTGTGCCATGCCATGTCCTCTATGTCAGTGTGGTGATATGGCTGGCTGCCTTGTTGCTGTTCAGTGGTGCCATGGGAAGGCGGGGCTTGGGCGAAGAGCTCTTCCGGGTCCAAGATGGCCACTATGATTGTGGGAAGTGGTGTGCTACATGGCTCTGCAGATTCTGGAGGCTGCCTAGGTTGCAGGTGTCTGCCCGCTGAAGGGGCCAGTGCCACTGCTACTACCAGGCTGGGGATGGAGGCCTGCAGGAGCACATTCCATGCTGTGACCATGCCTGCCATTGGGATTCCATCAGCTATGCTTCCTGTGGTGACCATGTGGTCAGCCCTGCTTTCTCCTGTGGCCATACGGTCTGCCCTGGAGTGGTGAGAGCCCATTTGTGGGAAGGAAACCCTCCTACCAAAGCCAGAGCAGCTCAGCTGTGTGCGGCTGAGCTGCTACTGTTCTGGCGGGAAGGTACACTGTCATGGGTCCCCACAGTGGTGTACCTTCCTGCCAGAACAGCAGCAGCTTAGCCCCACAAAGACACAGCAGAGCTGCTCCAGTTTTGACAGGAGGGTTGCCACTGTTTACTGGGCCTACAGTGATATCTGTCAGACTGCCCTGATGATCGCTGATGCCGGCAGTGATCGGGAGACAGTCTTGATAGACGATCTGTGCAGGGCAGTAAGTCTTCACTCCCTAGGCAGCGGATGGCAGGCTGCTTTACATTTTAGAAACAGAGAAACATGACGACAGAAATAGACCACATGGCCTATCTAGTCTGTCCTGCCATATCAACAACTACAACAGTCCCCTTTTTTCCTTCAGAGATCCTCTGGGTTTGTCCCATGCTTCTTTGAATTCAGATACTGTCCTCATCTCTACCACCTCCACTGGGAGATTATTCCATGGATCCACCACTCTTTCCGTAAAGAAATATTTCCGCATATCACTTCTGAATCTATCCTCTTTCACCCTCATTCCATGTCCCCTCGTAGAAGAGCTTGCTTTCAATCGAAAAAGGCTCTCCTCCTGTACATTTATGCCATGGAGGTATTATTTTATTTATTATTTAACAAACACTTTTATACCGCATCCTCCCAAGGATCGGATGCGGTTTACAAAGAACCAGTGATGCAAGGCATGACAGATGGGCATGTCTAGTCTTAATACATGGAACATTTGGAAACTTTTTACAAGTAACTTTTTACATGCAACATTATAACTATGTACAGGCAGTACAAATTACATTCCAGGTTGAAGAATTTAAACGTCTCAATCATATCACCTCTATCCCGGCTTTCCTCTAAGGTGTACATATTAAAATCCTTAAGTCTGTCCTCATATGCTTTATAATGAAGACCACTAACCATTTTAGTAGTCACCCTCTGTACTGACTCCAGCCTGTTTATATCCTTTTGAAGGTGCGGTCTCCAGAATTGCACACAATACTCCAAATGAGGTCACAACAAAGACTTATACAGAGGCACTGTCATCTCCTTTCTTCTGCTGGCCATTCCTCTCCCTATGCACCCAAGCATCCTTCTAGCTTTTTCTGTCGCCTTTTCTACCTGTTTAGCTACTTTAAGAACATCAGGCACAAACACGCTTAGGTCCTGCTCTTCTTTAGTGGACAAATATACTTCACCCCTATACTATATCGCTCCCTTAGATTGCTGCAGCCCAAATGCATGACCTTGCATTTTTTAACATTAAATCTCAGCTGCCAAATTCTAGACCATTCTTCAAGCTTAGCTAGATCCCTCCTCATGTTATTGTTTATTGTTTATTTACACTTGATATACCGCCCCCCATTACATCAGGGCGGTTAACAATACAAATAAATATATAAATTAGAAAAGGGAAAAGAAATTACAATAACTTAAAGAAAAAGAAAAAGGAAAGAGAGAAAAAGGAAAGTGAGAACAGATTTGAGCAATAGCAGGAACGAAAGAATCAGGGATCACGGGGGAAGATTGAAAGCAGAGGAGAAAAGATGAGTTTTGAGAAGGGAGTGGAATTTAGAGTAAGACTCTTCAAGTCGAAGGGTGGTAGGTAGGGAATTCCACAGGGAGGTACCAAGGTAGAAAAATGCTGATTGCCGGGTTGATTGAAGGTGAGCTTGAGAGGGAGAGGGGAGATGTACACGATTAACATGAACGGATCGGAGGCTACGAGTAGGAGTATGAAAAGTTAATAAATTGGATAGATATTGAGGTCTGTGGAGAAAAATGACCCAATGTACTAAGGTGAGAATCTTGAATTGGACCCGGAAATTTAGCGGTAACCAATGGATTGGGGTAATGTGATCATGGGGGGAAGCGTGTAAGATCATCCGAGCTGCAGTGTTTTGCAGTAACTGTAACCGATGACGTTGGTATTGAGGGATACCGGCATAAATAGAGTTACAAAAATCCAATCTGATGACCAAGGAAAGGAGGAGAGTAGTGAGGGCTTGAGAAGATAAACATGGCCTAATGGCATGTTATCTATACCTTCCTGAGTGTCTACTCTATTGCAGATTTTGGTATCATCTGCAAAGAGGCAAACTTTACCCAATAGCCCTTCCGCTATATCACTAACAAAGATGTTAAAAAGAATCAGACCAAGGACAGATCCCTGGGGCAAACCACTGGTAACCTTCTCCCCAGAGTGAGCTCCATTTACCTGTACCCTTTGTCGCCTCCCACTCAATCAATTTCCAAACCAAGCAGTAACTTCAGGGTCCATCCCTAGGGTGCTCAGTTTGTTTATAAGTCACCTGTGAGGAATGGTGTCAAAGGCTCTACTGAAATCTAAATACACCACATCTAGGGCTCTCCCTCGGTCCAACTCCCTGGTAACGCAGTCAAAGAAATCAATCAGATTTTCTGACAAGACCTGCCACTGGTGAATCCATGCTGCCTCAGATCCTGTATTCCGCTGGACTCCAGAAACCTCATTATTTTCTTTCAGAAGCATTTCCAATAATTTACTCACCACCGAAGTTAAACTAACTGGCCTGTAGTTTTCAACCACATCCTTCCGCTTTTGTGTAAAGGGACCACATGAGCCTCTCTCCAGTCCTTTGACACCACTCCCGACTCCAGCGAGGCATTGAAAAGGTCAGTCAATGGACCTGCTAGAACGTCCCCAAGTTCCCTTAGTATTCTAGGGTGTATCCCATCTGGTCCCATTGCTTTGTTTACTTTGTTTAGCTAGTTTCTCATGAACACAGTTTTCTGAAAATTGTTTAAGATGCTTCTCGCTTCTGTTCCTGTTTGTAGGTGTTTTCTGAGGTCCTGCTCCTGGTTCTTCATCTGTGAACACAGAACAGAAATATTTGTTAAGCAATTCTGCTTTATCCTCATCGGCTTCTACATATTCCTCCCTTTCACCCTTGAGTCTGACAATACCACTTTTGCCCTTCTTCTTCTCACTAACATATCTGAAAAATCTCTCATCCCCCCCATTTTATTGCATTGACTATTTCCTCCTCTTTTTGAATCTTTTCTTTCCTGACTACTTTGCTAGCTTCTCTTTTTCCAAATATAGATGCCTGTCTTCCTTTCTCTGTGATTTGTTGTATTTCATGAAGACCTCCCTCTTTATCTTCACTTTTTCAGCTACTTCTTTCGAAAACCATAGCGGTCTCCTTTTCCTTTTACCTTTATTTACCATTTTAACAAAAAGGTTGGTTATATTTATTTATTTATTACAATTTCTTATATACCGCACTATTCGATATCAGCGCGGTTTACAGTAAAACAAAAATGACCAGAACAACAGGCTGTTCGGTTTTACAGAGAACAGGTGTACAAACTTGGACAACATGGGTGAACTATATACATAAAATATCTAAAGAGACAGGTGTAAAAAACTAGGATAACATGGGTGAACTATATACATAAAAATCTACAAGTAGGCGTGCTGACAAAGCAGAAGAAGAAATAAGTGGTTGCCCTTAAAATATCACCTTTCAGTTTTGCCCACTGTTTTTCTACATCTCCCAGCTGTTCCCATCCCGCTTACGACTCCCTGAGGTATTGGCCCATCTTGGCAAAGTTAGTTTTCCTAAATGAAGTCTAAGACCCTCGCTTTTGAATGGATTCTAACAGCCTCAGTCATAATACTGAACCACACCATCTGGTGATCACTGGATGCAAAATGATCTCCCACTATAACATCAGAAACACTTTCACCATTGGCAAGCACCAAGTCCAGTATGGCCCCTTCATGTGTGGGTTCTGTTACCAATTGCCTGAATAGTGCTCCCTGTAGAGAATCCAGGATCTCCTTACTTCTAGATGATGCTGCAGCCGGAATGTGCCATTTTCCCCAGTTAAGGGGTTAATAAAGAAAATCAGCTGGAGTGTTAAAAAATATACAACTAACTGATTGAAGCTTAACGAAGCATTTGCAGGGGAACTTAAAAAGAAATACCCCACCGCAACTGAAGTACCCCAGGTCTCAAAGGAAGAGCTCTCTTCTTTTCTGAGTATCCCTGGCCAAATCAGGAAAATTCAAACCATAAATCCCTTGAAGGAAATGTTCTACTTGAAAAATATTCCGAGCAGCCACTCTCAGTCACATGATAAGGCAAATGTAACAATCAGGGTAGCAGGAGCTAATATAGCTGAATTATTCAATACATTCATCTGTTGCAAATCAGAGCCTGAAGCACTGTTCCCTCTAAGCTGTGCACGTGTGCGTGCGCACACCTCGCCAAGCGAGCGCACATACTTTACAACAGAGCGCACAAAAATTACGGTTCTGATTCTGATAGAAAACAACACAAACGTCTTAAAATTTAAAAGCTGTGATTGTAATTACTAGAAATTTTCCGCTTCATTTAGTAATTGTCTATTTTCATTTAATTTGATAAAATCAATGTTGTGTACATACTATATTCTGACGTATAGTCAAATTTTAAAGTATATAACTCCGAGTGTCATTGTGTGGCGCACAGAAATTTAACCTTCCTTCAAAAGCTGCACAGCTGATATCTTATGCGCACACACCCTACAGAAAATTAGAGGGAACATTGGCCTGAAGGAACACCCGAGTCCTTCTTAGCAGGTGGCAAATAATACAAGTGAGTCAGAGGTGGATGGGATTCTGGTGGAACTTCCAAAACTTCAGCCAGGTAACTTTTAAAAATGTCTCTCAGTGAAACTAAAGGTGATTTCTGGAAATTAACCAATTGGAAATTGACAGAACGAAGAGTTGTCCAAATGCTCAATTTTAGATTTCACCAAGGATATGTCTTTCACAAACATATCATTAAAGTTTTCAGCCCGAGAAAGTCTAGATTCTACTTCTGGAAGGGCCGCTGAAGACTAGCTAGCCCTTTTGTATTTCTAGTCTTAGCAGTCATATTGTTCTGAAGTTGCACTGACTACTGTACCTGAATTTGAGGAATCAAAGCCTCCCCCAACTGCGATATGGCTGACCAAATTGCTTCCAAACTAAAAGCAGCAAGCCGGGTCAAGGAGAAAGAGGCCAATGATTGAGATTTGGGTCCAGACAAGAAATTAGAAACAGACACAGATCCACTGGCTCCAGATGGTAAAGTCATGGAACTTCCAGCTATCTCAGCCAGGGGCGGCCCAAGGGGGGTGTGGGGCCATGTGCGGAGACTTGGTGTGGGGCCTCATTTGCATAAGGGACCTCATTTGCATAAATATTTGCATAATGTTACCTTACACTAACTTTTAGTAAACATGCCTCTTAATGAGTATATGGATAAAGAAAGACTAAAAGATTTCTACATTACTATAATCCAGTGCCAACTGCCAGTCACATTAGGAACTACTACAAACACTGCCCATTTAGAACCCATAGCAAACCCGCCGTATCATAACAGCACTACCAGGACTCACAAAGCACAAGACCCTACCTATCAAAAGGCTACACTGAAAATATTAAACCAATACATTTCAGAGAACAACAATACATGACCTACTGGGGAAAGAGAACAAGTGGCAATGTCAAATAGGAATTACATAAACAGAATACCTCAGCTCAGTTACACATGCAGAACATAGACCATCACCAAACAAGGAATCACAATTTAGAAACAGGAAGACAATAATTAAACTGGGAACCCCAAAAGCCCAACAACACTGTAGAAATAAAACTATAAATTAATTTCCTCTTGTACTAAACAAAGCGCAGACGTTAATGATGCACATTTCCCAGAGCTGGCATATTTCAGTTAATAAATTCAATAAAGAGATATTTTTCTACCTTTTGTGCATTTTTTTTCAGTTGCAATTGCTCCAGCCACTTTCTTCTGGTTTCTTCGTGTCTTCTGCTAACTCTCCATCGTCTGTTGTCCATTTGTCCCTTCTTCACTCTTCTAGTTTTTTTCCATTCTCTCTCTACATCTGCTTTAACATACTAATCTTTCTCCTTTTGCTCTTTCCTCATTCCTATTTCATCCACTCAAATTTTACCCCTCCATCCTCAATCCCCACTTACTCTCCCAATATCCGGCCAATTGTAGATTTGTCTTCCCTCCCACACAAAATATTTTTTCACTCTTCCAGCTCTATCCCATTCTAATCCTCCCCCAACATCAGCTGCCTTCTAGTTCCAGTCCCACCCAGCATCCGCTCCCTTCTAGTCCACGCATCAGACCATTTCCAGTCCTAGCCCCCCATAAGCCCATTTCTAGTCCTATCCTAGCCCCACCATCAGCCCATTTCCAGTCCTAGCTCACCCATCCGAGTCCCTCCATCAGCTCATTTTCAATCCCAGCCCCCCATCAGCCCATTTTTACTCCTTTCCTAGCCCCACCATCAGCCCATGTCAAATCCTAGCTCCCCTCCATTCAGCCCATTTCCAATCCAAGTCCCCCATGAGCCTACTTCCAGTTCTAACCCCTCCATGAGTCCATTTCAATCCAAGCCCCCCCAACAGCCCATTTCCAGTCCTATCCTAGCCCTCCATCAGCCCATTTCCTGTCCTAGCCCCCTCACTCAGCCCATTACCAGTCCTAGCCCCCCCATAGCCCATTACCAGTCCTAAGCCCCCCATAGCCCATTACCAGTCCTAAGCCCCCCCATCTGCCCACTTCCAGTCCTAAGCCCCCATCACCCCATTTTGTCTTAGCCCCCCCATAGCCCATTACCAGTCCTAACCCCCATCAGCCCATTTCCAGTCGTAGCCTCCCCACAGCCCATTCCAGTCCTAACCCACCCATTCGCCCATGTCCAGTCCTAGCCCCCCCCCATAGCCCATTACCAGTCCTAACCCCCCAATCAGCCCATTTCCAGTCTTAGCAAGCCCATAGCCCATTACCAGTCCTAACCCCCATCAGCACATTTCCAGTCCTAGCCCCCCTATAGCCCATTACCAGTCCTACCCCCCCCCATCAGCCCATTTCCAGTCTTAGCAAGCCCATAGCCCATTACCAGTCCTAACCCCCCATCAGCCCCTTACCAGTCCTATCCCACCCATTTCCCATTACCAGTCCTAGCCCCCCCCCATCAGCCCACTTCCAGTCCTAAGCCCCCCATCACCCCATTTTGTCTTAGCCCCCCCATAGCCCATTACCAGTCCTAACCCCCATCAGCCCATTTCCAGTCGTAGCCTCCCCACAGCCCATTCCAGTCCTAACCCACCCATTAGCCCATTACCAGTCCTAGCCCCCCATCAGCCCATTTCCAGTCTTAGCAAGCCCATAGCCCATTACCAGTCCTAACCCATCAGCACATTTCCAGTCCTAGCCCCCCTGTAGCCCATTACCAGTCCTACCCCCATCAGCCCATTTCCAGTCTCAGCCCCCCCATAGCCCATTACCAGTCCTAACCCCCTCCCCCATCATCCCACTTCCAGTATTAGTCCCCCCCCCATAGCTCATTAGTAGTCCTAACCCCCCCATAGCCCATTACCAGTCCTAACCCCCTCCCCCCATCAGCTCACTTCCAGTCTTAGTCCCCCCCATAGCTCATTAGTAGTCCTAACCCCCCCATAGCCCATTACCAGTCCTAACCCCCTCCCCCATCAGCCCACTTCCAGTCTTAGTCCCCTCCATAGCTCATTAGTAGTCCTAACCCCCACCATAGCCCATTAACAGTCCTAACCCCCCTCCCCCCACCAGCCCAGATAGATTAAAAAAGAAAACCGGCTGCTGCTGCTGCCGTGGCAGCGGCAGAATCAAACGTCCCGCCGCGGGGCCCCAACTGCCCGGCAGAACCTCCCTCGAGCATCAGCTCCCGAGTCCCTCCCAAAGTGCGGGCTTTCAGAGCCGCGAGAGTTTCCCTTTCTTCTTGCGGCTCTGTTAATCCTGCCGGGGCTGATGGGATTTTCCATCAGCCCCGGCGGGATTAACAGAGCCGCGAGAGGTCAGAGAAGCTCTCGCGGCTCTGAAAGCCCGCACTTTGGGAGGGATTCGGGAGCTGATGCTTGAGGGAGGTTCTGCCGGGCAGTTGGGGCCCCGCGGCGTGGATGTTTGATTCTGCCGCTGCCACGGCGGCAGCAGCAGCAGCCGCCATTTTTTTTTAAAAATCTACTTGGGCTAATGAATGTTTTTTGCGCGGGGCCCCCTGAAACGCGGGGCCCTGTGCAATAAACATTCTTGCTCAATGGATGGGCTGGCCCTGATCTCAGCATTAAACCCCCTCGCCTGATCGCTTGTAGCCAACAATTCTGAAGGGAGTGGCTCACCTCCTGTGCTCAACCCAGGTGATGTTCCCCCACTGGGCATGGCTCTCTCACTCACTGGTGGACCGCATCTGCTGCTGGTGGTTTCAGGGGAATCCATTCTTTGGGGGATAAAGAGATCTCGTCTGAATAAGATGCTGAGTGCCCTGACTCCAACATCAAATTTGCGAGGCCCATTCCCTATACACTCAGCTGCTGCACAGGCCACTGAAGAAAGGACCGGTAAGGACACAGGAGATGGCTGATGCTATCAGCAGGACACTGTTTGTTTGTTTTTTTTACCTAATTTAGCCTTCCTCTTGCCCATAGCAATTAGCGACACTGAGCAAGGAGTCTGAGATCTGCATCTTGGTCAGCCAGGGACCCTTTACCTGCCTAAAAATATTGAAAGAACCCATCTGCGCATTCCAATTTGAGGACTTGACCCTTTTCATTATGTTAAAAAAGGGCTCCAGGAATGATACAGGAAACTATAGAGCAGTAACCCTGATGTCGATGCCATGAAAAATGATAGAAGCTATTCTTAGAAACAGAGGGAGGTTTTCTGGGCAAAGGCACCAAGAGAGAAATTCAGTATCAGTGTTCAGAAAATGCCACGTCTCACATCTCCATACAGCATCTCATGTCTCTTCAATGCATATCATGTCTCCCTAACAAATCTCTCATATTATTATGCTCATGTTGTACTGCTATAATCATTTAATCATACTCAAGTTATATCTCCATTTTTTGTAACTTGCTTTGACTTGTAGATTTTAATATAATCTTTGATTATGGTTCTTGTAACTCACTTTGACTTGTAGATAAGGTGAGAATAAACAGGCTAATTAAAAATAAATAAATAAATAAATAAATAATAATTAAAAAAATAAAATACATTAAAATGGAAAAACACAGTTAAAATAAAAATAATAACGCTGCTGAATATCTCTACTGACTGCCTTAGCACTATGGGGTAGATTCCGACCTGGCTCGGATGTCCAGCCCCGCTAAACGCCAGGGTGCCGATTCAGGTTGCAGATCTCCCTGCACATAGATCTGAGATATACGGGGGAGCTCTATTTGTGGGCGGGAGGGGGTGGGCCAGAGGTGGAGTGAGGGCAGGCAGTGGGCAGGCACCTGAACCTGGACGTACAGGACTTGTCCTGGGGTCAGCCCTATATGTCTGGGTCGGCCATTTGGATGGGGACTTATTTTACCTTGGAGGCACTTGCAGCAGCCGGGCATGGAAAGCAAGGTGAGGGGGTGCAGGGGGCTCCCCGCAGCCTAACCCTGGCCATGGTAGGCCTGATCAGGGGTCGGGATGGGGAAAGGGACATTTTGGAGTCTGCTGGGGATAGTGGCTCCTGCATGGAGCTGCTATGTCATGGTGACAGGATGCCACAGCACCGCTGCTTCATGCAGGAGCCTGGCTGGGCTAGCCGGGAACATGGCTGGACATCTGGGGGCCATGAATTGGAAAACGGCCTTCCCATTTATTTACAGTGGTATGCAAAAGTCTGGAATCACTTGTAAATTTGACGTTTTTTCAACTTCGTGACCTTATATCTTAATTTCTTTTTCCTCCCAGTGGCTTTTTCTGTGTATCTCATGATAAGTGATAGATTTGGCTATTAGGGCCAACTTTTAGTATTGGTTTGTCCCTTATTTTCTGAATTTGTTCCCCATAGTTATCCTGTTGATAGATTTTCTGTGAAAATCGCGTAATGTACATCGTTGGCCAACGTTATATTATTGTAAGTATGCTTTAAAATAATATGGATGCACGGCAGGTTTCCTTCAAATTAATGTACATGGCCTTGAAAAAGGCCGTTTTTATGTGTCAGTGATGGCTCAGTATTTTATGGGCCACCCTTTGTTCTTGATCACCTGACTGCACCTTGTTGGCATTGAATGAACCAGTCTGACAAGGTGATCGTTGGTGACAACGTGGTTCCAAGCTGCAATGAGTGACTCAATCAGCTCACGCTTTGATGTCGGATGCCTCTTGGATATTTCCAAGGCCACCTTGTGCCACAGGTTCTCGATTGGATTCAGATCTGGAGACTGGGCAGGCCAGTCCATTGACTTGATGTTGTTCCGCTGCTTCCAGCTGATCACCTGTCTGGAGCGATGGCAGGGTGCATTGTCATCTTGGAACAGGAACTGGCCAGGAAACAGCTGGTGTGCTGATGGCACCATGCACATTTGCAGTTTGGTGATGTACTTGGCCCCGTTGACCATTCCATCGACGATGTGAAGACGTCCAACACCACTGGCAGCCATGCAGCCCCAGACCATGACCTTCAAAGGATGCTTCACAGTGAGGTTGAGACACTCAGGCTTGAATTCCTCTCCAGGAAATCTCCTCACATAGGTGTGGGCCTGGTTACCAAACAGGCAGAAGGTGCTTTCATTGCTGAATAGCACCTTTTCCCACATTTCAGTCGACCAGGTTGAGTGCTTTCTCACCCACACGATCCGGTTGTGCCTTTGTATGTCAGTCATCAGTGGCTGGTCTCCGGGGCAGCAAAGCATGGAATAAAACTGCAGGCACCCGCGATGAACTGTTGATGAGATGACACTGATCTTACTCTTGTCTGACCACTCTCGAAGTAGCTGAGGAGAGGTCAACTTGCGATTAGTCAGTGAAATGCATCATAGTGCGCAGTCCTGGCGTGATGTTGATGCACGTGGATGAGCTGAACGAGGCTTGTCCACTACTGAACCCGTTTCTTTCTTCTTCTGTACAATCTTAACAACAGCACTTTGACTGCAGCCAACTTTCCTGGCTATCTGACGGCTTGAAAATCCTTCCTCGCTCATAAAGGACACATGAACATGCTCCTCCAACGTCAGGGTCCGAGTCATCTTCATGGTCGATCCAGAAAGCGTATGAAATTCAAAAATTCTGCGCGTTTTTATAGCTGCACTGTTGGCTAGATATCTGCATTCTGATTGGTTAGTGAAACCAGCCTTCTGATTGGTCAGAAATAACGTGTGCATATTGGATAATCTCGATCCAGTTTTGACGCAGGATCCACAAAAATCGCAATAGCTATCTCCCAGTGTCTGTAAAGTATTTAAATTGGAAGCAAGGAATGCAAAAAAAGTCAACTCTAATAGCCAAATGTATCTCTTTTAACGTGGTAGAAAGATGAATACGCTGGGCTTACGCAAAATTAAAAAAAAAAATGTTAGAAAGTACAAAAAACGCAAAACTCGCAAGTGATTCCAGACTTTTGCACACCACTGTAGAAGAAGCTTTTCTCTACCGCGCTCTTTAATATCAGTGCAGTTCACAATTAACAATTCTTGTACAGGGCGGGGCAGATCTGCCTTGTGCTTACATTGAACAGGAACAGTAACTTGGAGTTGTAACTGGGGGAACTATTTACATTTTAGATCATCATAAATTGTCGCTAGGGTGACTATTTACATGTTAGACCATAACCGCATGGTTAGGTCTGAGTCTTATTGGTTATTTACAGTACAAAACCTTATTATATGTACATTCACATATGTCCGTTGTTACAGTTTACGGTGCTGGTAATATTCATAGTATTACTATCACAGATTTGTTATGTACACCATTGATTGACATCGTTGAACATATCCAGTGGTTGGGTATGAGTCTAGATTTGTCCTAGTTTGCATGTGATGTGTGGGGCGCTGCTTGAGTGGATTGGGGTGTGGGAAGTGGGGAGGTACCGTTGTGCTGCGAGAAGTGTAGAAGGAATAGGTGATGCTTGAGGGCTTTCCTGAATTGTGTGAGATCTCTGATCGATCTGATATTGGGTGGGAGGTTGTTCCAGCACTTTGGGGCATAGAAAGCAAAGGCTCTGTTCCTAGTTGTTTGCGCACATTTTGTAGTTTCCATGGGGATAATCAGTGTGTTGGTGGCTACTGTCCTTCTTGATCTGTTGTTGGGGGTGGGGGTGAGGAGGGCCGTGAGGGAGGGGGGTATAATCTCTGCCCATCTAGGCCAGGTGCACCTGATTCTGATCCTGCAGGGATGAGTAGCTCCCATGGGATTAGAATCAGGTGCAATTCCAGCTCGTCCAGATTCTGGATGCCTGGATGGGCCGGAGGCTCCCAGATCTGAATGGGCCGGAGGCGCCCAGACCTGAATTGGCCTCCACGTGAATAGTGTAGGGGCAGTATGTGTGCGGAGTGAAGGCAGAGATAATCACTTACCGCAAAGTGGTGATATTCAGCTGCTTTCCAGATAATTACTGCCCTTTGCAGCTAGTCTGTCTGTATAACCTGGGACAGCAGAAAAGTGCTATCTAGAAGATCTCTAAAAGGAAAAAAGGGACTATAGTATTTGATACGTATGGAAGGGCAGACTAGATAGGCCTTGTGGTCTTTTTCCGCTGACATGTTTCTATTGCCACTATCGGGATAATTGCTGGTGCTGACCACAATATCCAACACTGGCCACTATCCACACAAATACTGGTGCTGAATATCTGGATAATTTTTTAAGCACTGAAGTTAGTGCTTAACGCTTTCCATATCAATCTTTTTGAATATTGGCACCAGAATTACTGGGCATATGGATAGACATGGCTCAGTGGAGAAGAGCCAGTATGTAGTCAGCAAAGGGAAGTCACAACAATCTGTTAGCATTTTTTTGGAGGTGTAAATAAACATGTAAATAAGGACGAGCTGGTTAATGTAGTATATCTTGATTTTCAAAAGGCTTTGACAAAGTCTCTCGTGAGAGTCTCCACAGGAAATTAGAACGTCATGGGATAGGAGTTAATAACTGGTTAAAATACAGGAAACAAAGAGTAGGACTAAGGAGGGTCTTTTACTGGCTGGCAGCTCGTGTTCTGCATATGCTAAAGGCTTGCTGGATGCCTGCTGCCAGGTAATACAGGGCCATGATAGCACAGGGTGATTCCTGCGCTACCTGTGCAACCCACATTAGAGTTGCAAGCGGGCGGGATAGAGCAGAGAGTGGATGCGGAGAGCTCAGCGCAGTTAGCTCACAGTTCACACTACAGGTTAACTGCATTAGCGCAGGTTCATCTAAAGCCACCTCAGTAAGTGGCATTAGGAGCTCCAGTGTTAATGCAGCATGCACTATGGGACATGACTTTGCGTCAACTGCCAGGGAAATGCTTTCCAGGCCCCTGACAGTTAACATGGGGATATTGCACATAACTTACCATGGTTTTGGTGCTATTTGCACATTAGGTACAACATTTTAGCACCCGTTAGTAAAAGGCCCCTAAATGTTTGATTTTGTTATGAAAGATGCATAGTGAACTGCCCCAAGGCTCTTTCTTGTGCTGAGTCTAGGTTTTTTTGCATATTTATCAATGATCTGGAAAAGGATAGGGGCAGCAGAACATCTTTTTGTTTGGAGTTGCCAAACAAACCAATCTCCAAAATCACCCCAGTTGATCTTTGCAATTTTCTGAGTCATAGAAGCCTAAGAGAACATCACCCCCAGTGGTTCACTCCATTCTGCTGCTTATGGAAAAGGGAATAACAGGAGTGGTGATCAAATTTGCAGATAACGGGGTTTGTTACCTGTTTCCTTTGACTGGATCCCGGTGCAGGGAAAGGAAGAGGAAGAGTTTGGCGTCCCCCCCCCCCCCCGGGCCGGTATAACAGCCTCGGCCCGTCGCGTAACGTGACCCATGGGCGCGTACCCGTTGGTGCGTGCCCGAAGGGGCGAGACCAAAGGGGCATGCCACGCCCCTTTGGAGCCCCTTCGGAGCCAGAGGAGGTGTCTGTAGATTCTCATGGGTAAGAGGAGGGAAAAGGTGTTTCCAGCTCTTGGTGCTAAGTCTGCAGTCGGCCCAATGGATCGTCATCTGCTGAACGCCGGAGTTGAACAATCGGAGAAAGATCTATTGGGTGAATCTGTGAGTAGTGTATCAGATTTATCTCTTAACACGCTGGGTGTTGCCCTACCCGGTCAGGAAGTGGTTGCTGAGGTTTCCCTCCCCAGGGAAGAGAAACCTGGGGTAGGCCCTCTTCATGTTCAAGAACCCTCTTCTTTGTTACAGACATCGGGGGATCAGAAAGTTAAGCTACCATCTCCATTGGAGTTTTCCTCAGTTGTCTCTGATGTGACTGCCCCTGTGGAGGTCTCATTACGCGATGTGTGGGAGTTAGTCGCGTGTATGGAGCTTTTGCTCCGCGCTTCTCTCTCCCAAGTATCGCAGTTCTCCGAGGAAGTTGTGCAGAAACTTTCTGATCATGAAATGTTGCTTAATAAACATAATAAATCGTTAAATAAATTGGAAGGTCAGGTTTCTGTATTGGAGGCTGCAGTTACATTTTATATTAGGGATAGTGTTGTTATACATCACCAGTTAGAATCTTTAGAAAATGCTATTCGTTCTAGAAATTAGCGGTTTTTAAATTTTCCCTGTACTCAGTATCTTGCTCCTATGATATTCTTGCAGAAATATTTTAAGGAGGTTTTGTTAAGTCTATTAAGGAGGTTTTGTTAAGTCTATTAAGTTTTCTTCGGTTTATTATGTGTCTTTGGTCTCTTCTGGGGCGACCTCCTCTCCAGAAACTAAAGAAAGAGGGAATCCCACTGCAGCCGAGTCCTTGGATGTTTCTGATTTTTTTGAATCTTCTATGGATGTGATTCTGCATCGAGCTACATTAATTGTTTCTTTTTTGTCACTTGCAGATAAAAATTTAATAATGCAAATGTATTTTTTGAAAAAGAATCAAGCTTTTTGTGGTAATCCTATTCAAATTTTTCCGGATGTTTGTAGACTTACTCAAAATTGAAGGAAAGCTTTTTTGGCTTTGAAAAATCGTACTTTGACTGTTGTGGCTTCCTTCTTTCTAAAATTTCCTTGCAAATGTATTTTGTTATATGAGCGTGTTAAATATGTTTTTCTCGATGTTGGGCAATTAGAGGCTTTCTTGATAAGTAAGGAAAATGATTGAATAATTTCTCCTTCCTTTCCTAGTATAATAGGGCTAAGATTGGTAAGAAAGGGATCCTTTTCTTTAATGGTATTGTTTTGCTTGTTTTTTTTATGTGGTTATTTGAAATTATATTGTTTGTATTTCTATTTGAATTGCTTTTGTAGCTTGGGTAGCTTTCCTCTTGATGTGGACTTGATTGTAATGCCTACTTTATTTATATAATAAAGATTATTATTTAAAAAAATTTGCAGATAACACAAAATTATTCAAAGTTAAAACATGAGCAGATTGTGAGGTGTTGCAGGAGGACCTTGTAAAATTCAGGCATTAGGCATCTAAAGTTCAGATGAAATTTAATGTGGACAAGTGCAAATCAATACACAGGGTAGAAAAAAAATATTAACTATACTCTAGGTACACCCTGCTGGGTTTCATATTAAGAGTTAACACTCAGCAAAATAATATGGGAGTTTTTAGGGAAAATATATCCAAATCTTAAGCTCAAAATGCAGCAATAGCCAAAAGACACATAGAATGCTAGGAATTATTCAAAAAGGAATAGAAAACAAAAGAGAATGCAGGATTGCTTCTGTCTCTGATCATTCGATTAAACCTTATGCACTGTGTGCAGTTTTGGTCACCACACTTCAAAAATGATATGGCAAAACTAGAAAAGGTGCAGAGAAGGGCAACAAAAATGATAGAATGGTTGGAATAGTTCCTTTATGAGGAACCCCTTAACAGGTTATGGCTCTGCATTAGGCAGAGAGTTAACTAAGGAGATATGATAGAGGTTTAGAAAACCTTGAGTGGTGTAGTACAAATTGCTAGGGAATAATTGTTTGTTCTGTCAAACCCTAGTGGGGCTAGAGGATATTCCATGAATCTAATGAATAGCAGATTCAAATCACATTTTTTCTTTTTTTTTTCTTTTTAAATTTTTATTAATATTGCAAAAATTAATACAAACATTCTCAGAAACCAGCATTTTACATATTATACAGCTCTATTAACAGCCAACAACATGTTATGGACAACCTTTAACTATATCATTTCCCCCACCCCTCCATGTAAAGTGTTATTAGACATCGATAAACATCATAATTCTCTACTTTCATAGCGTTGTACACTTTCCAGATCGGTTTCCTATACCCGCATGTGCATTCTCCTTTGTGTCTTAAATTTCCGGAACACAACACCTCGAACCACCCCGTTTTCCCAAAGATGCTTCCAGACTTTCCGCTGTCTCATGAAGTGGCTTACTTGTAAGTATGCATGACGATCACAATGCTCCAGCCCATATAAATACCTCAGGCCCTCAAATTCCAGTGGCCCCTCCTTATTCACTACTTGAGAGAGATGTGTTAGCCCCGCCTGTGCCCATCTGCGCAGAACAGCGACCCCAGGTGCCTGTCCCTTATCAAAACAATCCTCCAGTGTCATGCCCTGTATATAGCCTTTATCTTGTACTAATAGTTTTCTATTTTGTTTCCACACTTGCAAGCTATGTGCTATTAGAGGGTGGTGGCATTGATGTTCTAAGATAATTCCCCCCATCCACACTAGTCTAACCAGGCTGGCTCCCCATATAGTCTCGTCTTCCATTCTAACCCATTGTTTCGTCGTGCCTCGATGCCACTCATAGATAATTTTCAGTTGCGCTACCTCGTAATATTTTCGAAAGTTAGGTACCCCTAACCCTCCCTCTCCTTTAGCTCTTTGCATGACGGTTATAGCTACTCTCGGCCGTCTATTTTGCCAAATAAATCGATTCACGAGTCTTTGTAACTGTTTGAGCTTTCTAGGTGGGACCTGTATGGACAGCGTCTGAAATAGAAACAAGAATCTGGGCAAAAGTAACATCTTTATTATGGCAATCTGTCCAAACCATGAGAGGTAGACCCTCCCCCACCCATCCAGCAAACTCTCTACCTGCTTAAAAAGCTTTGGATAGTTAAGCTCATATAAAGTTTCTGTCCTATTCCCTATCCGAACACCAAGATATCGAATACTGTCTCTAGCCTACCGAAAGGGATATTTCTCTTTTAAAAAGCTCTGAGTGTCCCCCTGTATCGTTAAATTTAATATTTCTGATTTTGTCCAATTAATGGTAAACCCCGATAACCTGCCAAATTTCTCTAGTTCCCACATTAAGATGGGAAATGAAAATCTAGGCCTGCACACGCTCAAAATTATGTCGTCCACGAAGAGAGAGATTTTGTAATCACTCAGCCCTATTTTTATTCCTTCCACATCTTTCCTCTCCCTCACTCTCTCCGCAAATGGTTCTAAAGAAATAGCAAAAAGTAACGGGGATAGGGGGCATCCCTGTCTCGTCCCTCTCCCCTGCTCAAAAACTCTGAATAGGCCCCATTCACCCTAACACAGGCTTTCGGGTTAGTATACAGCGCTTTTACCCAGCTTTGAAATTCTGCCCCCAGGACCATTCTGTCCATTACCTGGAAAAGAAATGGTCAAGACACCTGGTCAAAGGCCTTTTCTGCATCTAGCGACAGCAGTACAGCCTCTCCCCTATGGTGCTCAGTATGCCAGATCATGTTCAGGATCTTCCTAATATTGTCAGCTACTTGCCTACCCGGAATAAATCCCGCTTGATCATGGTGTATTAACTTCCTTATCACCTTGTTTAAGCACATAGCTAATACCAGAGCCAGCAATTTGGCATCCAAATTAAGCAATGATATAGGTCTATATGAGGCATAATCTTGGGAGTCCTTTCCTTCTTTATGTATGAGGGTTATTCCCGCCCATCCCATGGTGCCTGCCAATCTCCCTCCCTCCCTTGGCAAACTGAAGAGCCGCACTAGCGGTGTTATTAACATATCTCCAAATCATAAGAACATAAGAACATAAGATATGCCATACTGGGTCAGACCAAGGTCCATCAAGCCCAGTATCCTGTTTCCAACAGTGGCCAATCTAGGTCATACATACCTAGCAGTTTCCCCAAAAGACACAGGTTCTGCAATGCTTGTACTAGGTCAAGCTTTGATATCCTGGGTCCCTTCTTAATAATGGTTTATGGACCTTTCCTCCAGGAACTTGTCCAAACCTTTTTTAAACCCAGCTACACAGCTTTTTTAAACCCAGCTATAAAATCGCGCTGTAAGCCCGTCAAGCCCTGGAGCCTTATCAACTTTTAGCTGTTTTATTGCACTCCATACTTCTTCTGCTCTGATAGTCTTATTTAACTCCATTTGTTCCCCCTCGTTTAACTTCGGCAGCTGCAAGGAATCTAGATAGCTCTGTATTCTCTCCCTCTGTGGAGTGTCCCTGGCTTTATATAACTCCTGATAGTATCCCCTAAATGCTTCCCGAATCTCCCTTTCTTTGTGTACCAACCCTCCTTCCTTATTCCGAATTTTCATTATGTGTGATCGCAGTTTCCTCTGCTTCAGTTTCTGCGATATGTAGCACCCCGCTTTGTTTCCACCCTCAAAGAAATCCTGTCTCAAAAGCTGCATTTGGTATCGGATCTGATCGGCCTGCATTTCATTTAATTGGGCTCTGACTGCTAGCACCTGACCTCGGTAAGCTCCTGGCTGCCCCTGCGCGTCTAATTCTTCCAAGGCCATCAATTTCATGCACAAGGCCTTCGTTCTCCCCTCCCTTTCCTTCTTCTTTCGCGCCCATTTAATTAAAATACCTCACACTACTGCCTTATAACCATCCCATACTCCTCCCCATGCTACCTCCCCATTATCATTCCATTGGAAGTATTCATGATTTTCCCGCTCTATGTCCTCTTGTACCTTCCCATCTTCCAATAAGGATTCATTAAGTCTCCAAAACTGTCTACCTTTCCCCTCCACCTCTATTGTCAATCGTACTTGCACAGGTGCATGGTCGGACCATGTAATAAACTCCATATCCGCCCCCTTAATCCTTTCCCCCAGTTCTTTCGAAACCCAGATAGCATCTATTTGGGAATATGAACCATGGATATGTGAGTAGTAGGAAAATTGCCTCCTCCCGGGATGATGGAATCACAGTTAGCAACATTACTTCAGACTCCACCAGAAAACAGACTTAGAAGAAAAACAAATCTCAACATGCTACTAATTCCCAATGCCGTGAGAAAATCGAAACAAATAACAACCAACACTGCTTTTTCATATTATGCTCCCAGCCAATGGAACAAACTACCACTAAACCTAAGAGAGATTAAGGACCTTACCTCTTTCAGGAAGGAACTTAAAACCTACCTGTTTAGTCAACACTACAGCAACCTACAACCTACAATCAAATATACTACACAAGAATACACAACTAACCAAACACAAGTCTACCCCACCTAATTCAAGACTCACTTCTGTTAGCATTTGCTTATAACCATCTCTGATACTTCTCACTCACTGAATCCTAACTAATTCCTTTAATAACTATTCTAAACAGCCCTCCTCCCAACACTGTACATATGATTACAAATAACTATTGTAAATAGTTTTTGTTCAACCATGTAAATAATTTACACATTGTTTCTTTGTAACTTAGTTCTTATGTTCCCTTAATGTTATATGTAATACAATATTTCACTGTTTGTTATATTGTTTTTTTAAGTTCCTTGTAAACCGCCCCTGATCTCTGGAAGGGGCGGTATAGAAAAGCACACAAATAAATAAATAAATAAATGGAATCTCCAAGCATCGATCAAACAATGTTGAGTTACAAAATTACGGTACCTTCTCCGATCTGCCTTCCCTCTCTCTTCCCTGTGGCATCTCTGGCAGGATTCCACGTTACATTGAAATCTCCTCCACAGATTAAATTCCCCTCCCCCAATTTCCCCACCTCCTCATTCAGTTTTGTCCAGAATTCACTTTGCACCCCTGTGGGCGCATAGACATTTACTATACAATACCATTCATTCCCCAATTTTAACCGCATCAACACATAGCATCCTGCTTTATCCCTTATCACAGTGTGCACCAACAGCTTCAATTTTATATCAAACAGAATGGTCACCCCTCCTTTTTTCTTTTCTACCATGTTGGAGGCATACACACATACACCATATCCCCTGGGTTTAACCAGGTATTCTGTCACTCTTGTCAAGTGCGTTTCTTGGATGAGCACTACCGCTGCCTTCTGTCACATTATTTCTTTATACAATTTTTGTCTTTTAAATGGGGAATTAAGCCCTTTGACATTTAAGGATACAATTGCTAACTCACCGTTAAGTTATACTCTCCCCCTGCGACCCCACCCCTTTCTCTCTTCCCCTCTGAATCCCTTCCTTCCTCCACCCTCCCTCCCCATCCCACTCCCCCATGCCCTCCTTCCCCCCTCCTCCCCTCCTTCCCTTCCCTTCCCTTCCCCTGTCTCGTCCTTAGAGACTCGACTTCCATGTATTGTGACTACCACTCAGACCATCCCCTGCCTTAACCCTACTAGGACTCCTCTCACCACCCTTACCCTGTTCCTCTTATCGTCCACTACCCTCAGTCCTACTTCCCTCCTCCCCGTATATCCCCCCTCCTCCCCTTTTCTTGAGTTAGCTATACCTCAAGAGCACCTCACTATTACCCCTCCCCTTCCTCTCTCCCCCCACCCTCCTCCTTACACACTGCCCCATTAAATCACATCGCTTAACAATTCACTTAACATTGTCCATCTCTCCAAGTATTTGGTGATATCAAAGAAAGCTCAGCATCTCATGCTTCTTCCTCAACGTGCTTCTTTCGTCACCGCTGTCCCTCTGTGACTGCCTTTGGTGAGGCGCGTTAGCCTCTGCCCGCTGGCTGGGACTCTGTGCCATCTCAAGCCTTCCCCCTCGATGGAAATTTTGTAGTTGCTGCAGTAGTCGTTGCCCCCTCCACCTCATCAGGAATATTTGTTAGTCCCAAATTGCGTAATGCAGTCCATGCTTCCTCGCAGGTCTTCACCTTCCTGGATACCCTTTTTACTGTTAACAGCAGACCAAAGGGGTATAGCCATCTGTATCTCAGCCCCTCTCTCCTCAATAGGGCCGTTACTTCCTTCAGCTCTCTCTGGTGTTGTAGCATTCTAAGGAACAAGTCCTGGTACAGTTCCACCCACTTGAGATGCCCCAACTTCCGGGCCGCCCGCAAAATGCGTTCTTTGACTTTGAAGGACTGCATGCATACCACAATGTCTCTCGGTCGGTTATCCCTTATGGGCCCTAAGCCCCTATGCGCACGCTCTATTTGTAGAAAGTCATCCGCTGTTCCCTCCTTAAGAGCCGCAGCGTGTAGTATATATTGCGACACTCCTGGCCGGGCCCGAGAGCTTACAGGCAGGAGTGGCCTTGTAATGTCCCTGAGGAATGAAGCTTGTACTGGCCCCTGGGAATTCTGGGACTTGTAGTGTGCTTGTATTTCCTTCAGGATTAAATTGTAGTCGTGACACGAATGTTAAGGCTGCAAGAAATTTATTGTTGTGGGGATATTTTCCAGCGCATCAAAATTCAATGGTACATAACGCAAAAGGTGCAACTTCAACCCAAACAGCTGAAACCAGGAACATAGGAAGTACAACTGAAATTAAGCTAGCTTTTACTTGGCTCTTCACAATCACAGCAGCTTTAACTCAGCAGTGCCTCATGTGGTCTTTCAGAATTATTGCAGCACCAAACAAACAGCTGTTCCTTCCACAGCGTGGCTTCTCAAAACAACAAATAAAAACAATTGGTAAACCTTTTAGCTTGGCAGCAAGTACAGCAAACTCCCTGTATTCTTTTCATACAGTGTTCAAGGGTTTCTTACATTGCTGTCCTCTTTGAGGCAGATTGAGCAATCCATTGGAGAAGGGTCCACTTCTAAGGCAGGCAGGTAATTATCCACTTGCATGCATTCATCAGAGCTAAGGCTATCGCTGTCTCTGTCAGGCCTGCTAAGCTTCCCTGACCTCAGTTCCAGAAACTCTTGAAACTGTTTTAAAAGCAATTCAGCCTGTAACTGCTCTTTATCCATGTGAAAGTCTTTGGTAAGGGTGACACCCTTCTCCCACTTGCTATCAGCTTCTGCAGCTGGGTTTACCTTGTGAAGGTTAGCACAAATAAAAGGTTTCTCTAGTAAAGCATTAAAAGTAGAAAAGTCAGCTTTACTTTTAGCAGGGTTTGAATAAGAACTGGCACCTTTCCTCCAGAAGTCTCTCTGGTTCAAAAACTCAGCAGCCTTACTGCTATTTCCTCTGCTCTGTGAATTTCTCTTTGAAAAGCTTTCTTCCTGCTTCACTTCCTTGCTTCTGTAGCCTTGTTTGCTACCAGACCAGATACCTTCTTTCCATGTGCTGAATTTGCTAGCCTTCCCACGCCCAGGCTCTACCTTGTAGTAAGGTTCCTTCTCAGAGTGTGCTTGGCTCCAGGGTTTACTACTCCAAGGTTCTGCCTTGCTCCAGGGTTCTAGCGTTTTCCTCCTTCCTTTTCCCACTTTTTCTCTTTCCTCCTTTTCTCTTTTCCTCCTCTCCTCTTCCCTCTCTGCTTGGGGATTTAAAAGGGCTTCATTTCCCGGCACGCCCTGACCTTCCCCTGAGCGTGCCAAATCAGTGCAGAAGCCTGTCTCCTCCCCTGAGCCGGGGCGTGTCCTGTGCTCAGCAGAGAGCTGTGTTTTTTTCAACTCTGCATTGGAAATCCTGTGTGCTAGTGCTGTTTCATTACTTCTACCAGGATTTTCCCCTATCTCCATCACTTCTGGAGGGCATTCCTCACCACAGATCCCCCCCCTTAAGATATCACGGGCTGGCCTAAAATCATTGGCACAACACGTGATACGGCTCAAGGCATCCGCATTTTGATGGAGCTTGCCGGCTCTATGCTCTACCTGAAACTCAAAGGCTTGGAGAGCCATGAACCAGTGTGTTAGACGTGCATTATGATTGTGCATTTGGTTGAGCCACTTCAATGGGGCATGGTCCATGATCAAAATGAATTTTCTGCCCGTGAGATAAAAATGAAGAGCATCAACGACCCACTTGATGGCTAGACATTCGCGCTCTATCGTTGAATATTTTCTTTCAGCCAGCGCCAGCTTTCGGCTGAGGAATAGCACCAGGTGCTCTGTGCCGTCATGCCGCTGTGACAAAACTGCGCCGAGGCCCGTCTCAGACGCGTCCGTCTGAACTATAAACGGCTGGGTAAAGTTGACACCCTTCAGAACTGGTGCTGCACATAGTTTCTCTTTCAAAAGGTTAGATGCCCGGTCAGCGTCCTCCTGCCACTTCAGAAGATTGGGCGCATTTTTTTTTAACATATCAGTTAAGGGGGCACTCTTCTCTGCGAAACCTGGAATAAACCGCCGGTAGTAGCCTACCAAACCGAGGAAGCTCCACAATTGCTTCTTATTCATGGGTCTTGGAAAGGCTTGGACGCTGGCTATCTTGTTAGTGAGAGGTTTTACCACACCATTGCCGACTAGATGGCCTAAATATTTAACTTCCTGGCCTCCGAATAAGCATTTGGTGGGGTTTAGCGTGAGGCTGGCGTCTCGCAGCGCCCGAAGAACAGCCTCAACTCTGGGCAAATGTTGAGTCCAGGTGTCACTATATATGACCACATCATCCATGTATACGATGGCGTAAGTGTGGTGCGGTCACAATACCAGGTCCATTAATCTCTGGCACGTGGTGTCGGCCCCATGTAGGCCAAAGGGCATTCTCCTGAAGTGATACAGGCCAACTGGGGTACTGAATGCAGTTTTCTGGCGTGCCTCTCTGGTGAGTGGGATTTGCCAGTACCCCTTCGTCATGTCCAGGGTCGTGAGGTGTCTGGCTTGTCCTAGGCGGTCTAGGAGCTCTTCTATGCGCGGCATGGGGTATGCATCGAAGCGGGATATCGAGTTGACCTTTCTAAAATCTATGCAAAACCGCATGGACCCATCTGGCTTTGGCACCAGGACTATTGGGCTATTCCATGGGCTCCGGGACTCCTCAATTACCCCCATGCGCAGCATCTCCTGGACCTGTCGAACAACCTCCTGTTTCCTTGCCTCCGGCAACCTGTAAGGTCGTTGCCTTATTACTTCCCCTGGTGGAGTTGTAATCTCATGGGCGATCAGCCTCGTCTCACCTGGCATCGGCGTGAGGACATCTCTATATCTGGCCAGCAGCTGTGCGAGCTCTTGTCTTTGCACCCATGAGAGACTTTCGCCCAGTCTGGGTTCTGGATTGCTTTTACATTCAGCCAGTTGTGGCCCAAGATCTTCGTCCATTTTCTCCTCCACAACTGCTGACAACCCCTGAAGGCTGGTACCCCCCGTGGACCCAAAACCTCCAGTTCCCCGGGTTGTTGTCAATAAGGTTGATACCTCTTCAAGAGGGGGCAGACCTATCCTTTCGCAAATTAATTGCGCTATCCTATCGCCAGCGACTATCCTAAAGTCTTCTTTTCCGAAATTGAAGAGAAGAACTTTTGTAGAGCCTCTGTAATCCGGATCTTTGACGCCAGCTCCAACGTCTATAAAATGTTTTACCGCGCAACCGGAGCGCGGGGCTATACGGCCGTAGCAGCCCAGAGGCATCTCCATCTGCAGAGCTGTATCTACAAGGGCTTTCCCAAGCTTAGGCACCACTAAGTCTTCTGCGCTGCAGAGGTCGAATCCGGTGGAGTTAGTCGAGGCTCTCTGGGGAGCCTGCGCATTGGGGTTCATTTTGGAGTACCGGAGTACAAAGATAGGCTTTCCATCAGATTTTTCTTTTTGGGATCCAGTTTTCCCCTTCTGCTTTCTTGGTTGGGCAAACAACGGGCTGGGAATTGTCTTTGTTTTCTCCGTTGTTTGAGCCAAAGCCTCCACTTGAGGTTGTCGGGAATCTCCCTGTTCTTTTAAGAGCAAGCCTTGTTCCACCCCCTTTTGAAACTGTGGCCAGTCTCTCCCCAAAATTATATTGTGGGGTAGCCTAGGTATTACCGCTATGGGAATCTTTCTGTTTGCCCCCAACCCTTTTACTAGGAGGTTATAAACCGGGTAGAGTGAAATGCCTCCATGAATGCACCAAATTTTAACTGTGCGTACAGGCTGAATTGCTACTCCTGTGGCTTCTATCTGCTGCCAGAGCGCTTTTGACAACATGGTTTGCTCAGCTCCTGAGTCCAATAGCGCTGTGGTAGCAATTCCCTGCACCTCAACTGTGAGTAGAAAACCCTCTCTACCATTCTGAGAATTTTCTGCTACCAATGCTGTTTTCACGTAACAATTCCTCTGCACATGGCCCTCTTTACCACATTTAAAACATTTTTTCTTGGTTACAGGACCTTTCACTGTTGGCATACACATCTTTACTGATTCCTCATTTAACCTCCAGCTCCTTTCTGATCCACTTACTGCTGCACCCTTGGGAGCACTACCACCTTCACGGGCCACTAATTTTGCCTCCATGAAGCGTTCAGAAAGCGTAATAGCCTCTTGCGGGGTTTTACAGCTCTGTAAAATCAGGAAGGTACGGATCTCCGTAGGCAAAGCATTCATATACTGCTCCAATATGAGACTATCTATGATAACTTCTTTGGATCTTTCTTCTGGATTTAGCCACTTATTCACTAGAGTGTGTATCCTATGACACAAGGCTTTTGGGGTCTCATTTGTCTTTAGCCTCATAGCTCTCAGAAGATTATGATAGACTAGCGGTGTGAGCCCTAGTCTTTCTCTGACCGCTTTCTTAAGCTCATCATAGTTTCCTGTGAGTGTGGGTGGCATGGCTCTATAAGCGGCCAAAGCTTCCCCAGTAAGGGATGCCGCAAAGCGCATGGCCCAGTGTTCTTTTGGCCAAGCACTAAGGTAAGCCACTCTCTCAAAACCCTCGATGAAATCATTGATATCATCAGTGTCAGTGAGCTGACCAAAGTTAAACATGGTCCCAGTTTGCAAACTCAGAGAAGCTGTCGCGGAGAAACCTGGTGGTGTAACTGGTGGCTCAGTCCGCTTCTTTTGCTCGGATAACCATGTACCCAGCTTTTCCAACAAAGGCTTCTGTTGAGCTCGGATGCTCGCTGCGTTCCTCTCTTGGGTTTCCAAAGCCAAGTCTCTTTGCTTTTCGAATTGTGCTGCCATCCATTTGAAGACCTCTTGCGATTCAAGAGACATCTTTGGTATTTCTGCAAGCACACAAAAACAGAGACCAAAGTGCGATACCACAAACACACAAACCCCCCTTTTTTTTTTTTTTTTTTAAAATCAGGGCCTAGCCGTCACCCTTGCCCTGGTATCCCAACCTCTCCCGGGTGGATACCCTTTACCTGGCTCAGGTGACACTTCACGTTTGTCAGCAATGACGAGGGCTGTAGTCTCCCGGTACTGCCTTTCTTCCCCCTTCTTGGACGCTCCACAGCTGGGCTCCTCTTGGGAAGTTGTCTCCTGCAGATCCTCTGGCGTTGCCGCTTTTAGCGCCTGCGCGGTATCCTCAAGACTACACCACTTGCGACGCTCCTGCCCGGGCCCAAGAGCTTACAGGCAGGAGTGGCCTTGTAATGTCCCTGAGGAATGAAGCTTGTACTGGCCCCTGGGAATTCTGGGACTTGTAGTGTGCTTATATTTCCTTCAGGATTAAATTGTAGTCGTGACACGAATGTTAAGGCTGCAAGAAATTTATTGTTGTGGGGATATTTTCCAGCGCAACAAAATTCAATGGTACATAATGCAAAAGGTGCAACTTCAACCCAAACAGCTGAAACCAGGAACATAGGAAGTACAACTGAAATTAAGCTAGCTTCTACTTGGCTCTTCACAATCACAGCAGCTTTAACTCAGCAGTGCCTCATGTGGTCTTTCAGAATTATTGCAGCACCAAACAAACAGCTGTTCCTTCCACAGTGTGGCTTCTCAAAACAACAAATGAAAACAATTTGTAAACCTTTTAGCTTGGCAGCAAGTACAGCAAACTCCCTGTATTCTTTTCATACAGTGTTCAAGGGTTTCTCACATTGCTGTCCTCTTTGAGGCAGATTGAGCAATCCATTGGAGAAGGGTCCACTTCTAAGGCAGGCAGGTAATTATCCACTTGCATGCATTCATCAGAGCTAAGGCTATCGCTGTCTCTGTCAGGCCTGCTAAGCTTCCCTGACCTCAGTTCCAGAAACTCTTGAAACTGTTTTAAAAGCAATTCAGCCTGTAACTGCTCTTTATCCATGTGAAAGTCTTTGGTAAGGGTGACACCCTTCCCCCACTTGCTATCAGCTTCTGCAGCTGGGTTTACCTTGTGAAGGTTAGCACAAATAAAGGTTTCTCTAGTAAAGCATTAAAAGTAGAAAAGTCAGCTTTACCTTTAGCAGGGTTTGAATAAGAACTGGCACCTTTCCTCCAGAAATCTCTCTGGTTCAAAAACTCAGCAGCCTTACTGCTATTTCCTCTGCTCTGTGAATTTCTCTTTGAAAAGCTTTCTTCCTGCTTCACTTCCTTGCTTCTGTAGCCTTGTTTGCTACCAGACCAGATACCTTCTTTCCATGTGCTGAATTTGCTAGCCTTCTCACGCCCAGGCTCTACCTTGTAGTAAGGTTCCTTCTCAGAGTGTGCTTGGCTCCAGGGTTTACTACTCCAAGGTTCTGCCTTGCTCCAGGGTTCTAGCGTTTTCCTCCTTCCTTTTCCCACTTTTTCTCTTTCCTCCTTTTCTCTTTTCCTCCTCTCCTCTTCCCTCTCTGCTTGGGGATTTAAAAGGGCTTCATTTCCCGGCACGCCCTGACCTTCCCCTGAGCGTGCACAATCAGTGCAGAAGCCTGTCTCCTCCCCTGAGCCGGGGCGTGTCCTGTGCTCAGCAGAGAGCTGTGTTTTTTTCAACTCTGCATTGGAAATCCTGTGTGCTAGTGCTGTTTCATTACTTCTACCAGGATTTTCCCCTATCTCCATCTCTTCTGGAGGGCATTCCTCACCACAATATCCAAAAACGTTAGTGATTACTTCTTCGCAGTTTTTATATTTAGCGTCCTCGGGTATGCCTCACACTCTTATATTATAACGCCTAGAGCGGTCTTCCAGATCCTCCATCTTTGCTTTCATTTCTTCCTGGGCTTGCTTGAACTCATGAGATCCTTTTTGTAGAATCTCCATGACTTTCCCCTGCTACTCTACCTGCTGTTCTGTTTCTTCCACCCGGTTTCCCAGGTCCACCAGGTCTTGTCTCAGAGATTGTAAGGTCTCTTTGAGCTCATTTTTAACTCCACTTATTTCCACTTTGAGTTCCTCTTTCAACTCCTCCAGCCACATCTTAATCATATCAGCTACTTCTGGAGTCCCTTGTCCCTCCATCTCATCTTCCTGTTTGTCCCCATGGTCAGCCACCATTTTGTGTTCCTTCTCCCCATCTTTTCTTCCTTTGGGAAGTGCATATGATGAATGAAATTCCGCCAACTTTTTCTTGGTAGACATCGCTCCTCTTGCTTTCTCCATACAGCCTCTCTCCCCCTTCCCCAAAGGCTCGGGGGTGTCCGCAATCGACAACTGCTACTCAGCACTTTCTATGACTTTGATCGTACCAGGCAATGTGTGCTGTCTATCGATAATGCTCTCCTCCCCAGGTATTACCTTTATTGAGGACTGAACTGGGCCTTGATGGGCTGCCCCACGTTCCTCCGAGCCATGCCTAGCTCTGCTGCTCAAGGTCCACTGCTGCACTTCGTTCTCCCCCAGCACCTGCTTGTACCTCTCTCTTCCACCGCATTGTACTTTTCAGCCCGTCTCTTGCTCCGTGCCCCTGTCAGATCTCCTGGGCTACCCCTCCTGCTCTCTCCAGGATATTCAACGCAGCTGCGGCTCCCTTCGCTCTTGTCTCCCTCACTCTAGGCTGCCACGTGGTCTCCTAACACAGGCTCTCCTCCACTTCAACTGCAGCAGCTCCTGTTGTATTCCGGATGGTTTTTTGCAGCTCTGCACGCTCCTTTCCAGCTCTGGGGATGTCGCGAGGCTCAGTCTCTCTCCGATCTGCCTTCAGCGCGCCGTTCACCCCTGCCCTCCAATCGCCGCACTCGCGATCTCTTCTCTCTCTGATAACCAGCCTCACGCTCCTCCAGAGCACGTCCATTCCAGTCCGGCAGAGATGCGCCGCACTATCCTTCTGGCGGCCCTGTTCCCGCCACTCACACCTCTCAAGTTGCGGTCGCCGCGGTCTGCTTCCACTGTGGTGTTCACGCCACATGGTACCACTTCCGCTCTCTGCCTACCCGTGCTTTAATTTTCGCCGCAGCGGCCCACCTGATCTCTCTTCAGACACCTTCGGGAAGTATTTTTGCTTACTTCCCCTGCATCCTGTCACTACCTCCCTGTTATTTGGGGTGCTTTTTCCACCTTTTTGCAGGGTTCGATGGCGGAGCCCGTCTATGGCATCGCCATGTAATCTGGTGACGTCACCGGAAGTCCAAATCAAATTTTAAAAGTTCTTTTTCAGTTAACAAACAATTAAGGTAGTTGCTGTTAAGTGCCATTGAGTTGATGTTGATTCATGGTGACCCTCTGGATAGCTGTCCTAAACTGTGTTCTGTCTTTAGTCAGGCAGCTCAGTGTTGATAGAGTGCATTCATATCTGCTATTTTATCGATCCATCTCATTGCTGGCCTTCCTCTTTTGCATTGACTTTCAACCTTGCCAAGCATCATGCCTTTCTCTAATGATCTTTCTCTTTACATGATATGTCCAAAGTATGAAAGTCAAAGGCTTGTCATTTGAGCTTCTAAAGAAACCTTAGGCTTGATCTCCTGTAGTACCAACTGATTTGTTCTTCAGGCAGTCCATGGTATACACAGTATTCTTTTCCAGCACCATAATTCAAAAGCATTGATTTTCTTTCTGTCTTTCTTCTTCAGTGTCTAACCTTTGCATCAATATGACATTATGTTTTTGCACTTGAAAATCTTGTCTAGGTCCTTCATAGCCATTCTGCCAAGAGCAATGTGTCATCAGATTTCTTGACTGCTTGTCATTTCTTTATTGATTATTGATCCAAACAAGTTACAGTTGTCTACTATTTATATTTCTTCTCCATCAAGGATGAAATGATTGATTTTGCCAGTGATCAGGAACTTTGGGTAGTCGCATAGCTCATTTCAAAAAAGGTTTAGTATGTTTCTGGAGGGCAAGTAAGTCCAAAACCAGTTACTAGCCAGTTGTAGGTGTCGCTACATCATATTTTAGGGCATGAACAATGGGGAATGAATATTCTTATCAGGATCAACTGAGTTCTTTCAAGTGCCCTCGAATACTCTCAGTCAGAAACAGGAAACTGGGCTTGATGGATCATTAATCTATATCAACATGGTACCTCTTGTGTTCTTATCATTGGCCTTAGTTCTGTGTAAAGAGAAGCTTATGAGATCATAATATCTGTGTATGTTGAGATTTGGGAGGATGTATGCATGTGTCCACTCAGGACAGGGCTGGTGCAAGGACTGGAGGCGTCCTGGGCGAGCCCTCCATCCTGCTGCGCTCCCCCCTCCCCCCCCTGCGCCCATTGCCACCACCGCTGGATAGCAATGACCCCGAAACCGTGACACAGCACTTACCCATTGCTTCCAGGGCTGCATTGTGGTTTCTCTCTTGCAAAATCTACTGCTTCGGCCCACTAGAATGCTGATTTTGATTTTGCATAAACTGGTGGTCAGCATCGGAGAGGGGTGGAATCGATAGATTTTGCAAGAGAGAAACCATGATGCAGCACTAGAGATGGTGGGTAAGTGCTGTGTCACAGTTTTGGGACCATGTCTAACGCTGCCAGCCCCTGAGAGGGGTGGCAGCTGCGCAATGGGCAGCAGCGGGCACCCTGGAAGGCCAGCGCTCTAGGAAACCACCTTGTTCACCTAATGGTAGCACCTGCCCTGCCTCAGAAACAGTTTGAGGCAGGGGATCTGAAACTTGAGAGCACAGATGGACTGAAGCAGAGATATGATTTTTATATGTTTGACATTTGTGAGGTGTAATGGTGTGTGCAAATGTCCTGGATTCTGAGCATGTGGCAAAGCCATTTTGTCACAAAAAAACAGATACAGATTCTGAACAAAAGACAGTCTTTATTCAATAGCAAAACAAAAGGAATGCCTCTCTTACCTTTTGCAGGCTTTACAAAGTGGTATAGCATTTGTTGCTATGTATACATTGTGAGCATACTCTTGGGGTTTTCCTCCTCCTGGTGTGGGCTCCTTGCCTCATTCTGAGCCTGGGGTTTTAAGGTCCTTGCCTGGGCCCTGCCTTGACCTTAACTGTGCCTCGTTTAAAATGGATTGGGCTGTTGTCCCTTATTGAGGTCTTGGGATCTCCTTCATACAACCTTTCACACACCTATCCCTCAGCATGACCTTCCTAGTTCAAGCACCTGCCTCTGCTGAGGGCTCTCCTGAGAGGAAATTGGCATTTTGATGGTCCTTGCCTGATCATTGTTGAATTTCATAGGTAAAAGGTTGGAGGCTTAAAACTATTACATAACTCTGGTGTTGGTCTACTTATTTCTAGATGTCGACTTGAATGGTTATTATCCATTACTAGGGTGAACCCATATCCCAACATACTGTAAGAACATAAGGTATGCCATATTGGGTCAGACCAAAGGCTCATCACTGGCAAATCCAGGTCCCAAGTACCAGCCAGTTCTCAAATGTAGACATAAAAACCCAACAGGCTTTTTTTTCTCACAGAGGCTGGTATCCAACCAGTTTCCTCTGATTACAGAAAGTATCTTGCAGATATTGTGTTATATGTTGCATGGCACAAATGTTACTTTGTAATGGTGTCCTGCAAGACCTTTCGGGTGTTGTTGACAAAATTAAAAAACAAACAAACCCCAAGGATAGTATCTTTCAAATGAGCCATCGGATCTCCATACCAACAAGTAGTAGCAGAATGATTTAAATTACCATTTTTCCACCAGAGCTTCCTTTTTGATTACTGCCTAGACTTTCTCCTAGGAAAGTAGTTTCCAGCTTTAAAAGCTACTGGGTGTTCCTGATAATTCTTCTCTTGGTCCTGAACTGCTCCCAAGCCAACTTCCAAGGCATTCATCTGTACTAGGAAGGTGTAATTGAAGTCAGGCTCATTAGAACCACTTCTGAGCACAGGACCTGTTTTAGCTCTTTGAAGACTTCTTCCAACTCTTCAGACTAAGAAATCTTCTTTGGTGCCTTCTTCTGCAGAAGACAGGTTAGTGGTTCTACTTTCTCTGCGAACTTTGGGATGAAGTGTTGGTAGGAATTGAAGAGCCCTGTTGTTGTTGTTAAGTGCCGTCGAGTCGGAGTTGACTCATGGCGACCCTCTGGATAGCTATCCTAAATTGTGTTCGGTCTTCAGTCAGGCGGCTCATTGTTGACAGACTGGTACCCGTAGCTGCTGTTATTGTATCGATCCATCTCATTGCTGGCCTTCCTCTTTTGCGTTGACCTTCTATCTTGCCAAGCATAATGTCTTTCTCTAATGATCTCTCTCTTCGCATGATGTGTCCAAAGTATGAAAGTCGAAGTCTTGTCATCTGAGCTTCTAAAGAAAGCTTAGGTTTGATCTCCTCTAGTACCGACTGGTTTGTTCTTCGGGCAGTCCATGATATACACAGTATTCGCCGCCAGCACCATAATTCAAAGGCATCAATTTTCTTCCTGTCTATCTTTTTCACTGTCCAGCTTTCACATCCATATGATGTTATTGAAAATACCATGGCTTGAACAAGTCGAATCTTTGTATGGAGAGAGACATCTCTGCTCTTGAGAATCTTATCTAGGTCTTTCATAGCCATTCTGCCAAGAGCAATGCGTCGTCTGATTTCTTGACTGCTTGTTGCTTCTTTATTGATAGTTGATCCAAGTAGGTTAAAGTTGTTCACAATTTCAATTTCTTCTCCTTCAACGATGAACCTGTTGATTATGCCAGTTGTCATGATCTTTGTCTTCTTTACATTAAGGTGCAGGCCCATTTTGAGACTATGTTCTTTGATTGTGAGAAGCAAATGTTTCAGATCATCTTCACTTTCAGCCAGTAATGTGGTATCATCAGCATAGCGAAGGTTGTTGATGAGTCTTCCACCAATCTTCACACCTCTGTTGCCTTCATACAATCCTGCTTCTCTGATGATTTGTTCTGCATATAAATTAAACAGGTAGGGGGAAAATATGCAGCCTTGTCTTACACCTTTGCTTATTTTAAACCATTCTGTTTCTCATTGTTCCGTTCGAACTGTTGCTTCTTGATCAATGTACAGATTGCGCAAGAGAACGATCAGGTGTTCTGGTATACCCATGCTTCTTAATGTGGCCCAGAGTTTCTCATGGTTTACACAGTCAAAAGCCTTGCTATAGTCGATAAAGCACAAATAGATATCCTTTGGTATTCTTTAGTCTTTTCAAAGATCCATCTCACATCCGCAATGATGTCTCTCGTTCCTCGCCCTTTCCTGAACCCTGCTTGCACTTCAGGTAGTTCTTGTTCCAGGTATGGTTGTAGTCTCTTTTGAATAATCTTCAGTAGAATCTTGCTGGCATGTGGGATCAGAGCGATTGTGCGGTAATTTCCACAGTCAGTTGGATCACCTTTCTTTAGTATTGGTATAAACACAGATCTTTTCCAGTCAGTTGGCCATGATGTTGTCTTCCATATTTCTTGGCAGAGCCTTGTGAGTACGGTAACAGCTGCATCAGATTGCTGCAATACTTCTATGGGAATGTTATCAATGCCTGGTGCTTTGTTCTTTGATAAGGCTTTCAATGCTGCTTCAACTTCTTCTTTCATCACCAATGGTTCCCGATCATAAGGTACAGATTGAAACGGCTGTTGGTCCACTTGATCTTTATCATATAAAAACTCTGTATATTCCTTCCACCTTTTCTTGATCTTTTCAGCATCATTCAACATCGAACCTTGAGCATCTTGTAACATTCCAATTCGAGGCTGGAACTTTTTCTTTAACTCTCGTAGCTTTAGGAAAGCCGATCTTGTTCTTCCTCTAATAGTTTCTGCTTCTATTTCCTTGCAAGTGTCATTGTAGTACTTTTCCTTGTCCTGTCTTGCTGCACGTTGGAAATCTCTGTTGAGTTCTGCGATTGTCTTTCTTTCTCCTCTGGCTTTAGCTTCTCTGCGTTTCTGGGCAATTTTCAGAGTTTCTTCCGTCATCCATTTTGGCCGTTTTTGCTTTTTCACCTTTTGTAGAGACTTCTCGCTTTCTTCCAACACAACCTTCTTGATGTCATTCCATAACTCTTCCGGAGCTCTGTCATTTGTATCTAAAGCAGCAAATCGATTTTGCAGGCAGTCTTTAAATTCCAGTGGTATATTCTCAAGGTCATATTTTGCTGCATTCATGAGTGGTTTGCTCTTTTTCAACTTTAGCTTGAGTTTGCATACTAGTAGTTGATGATCTGTACCACAGTCAGCTCCAGGTTTTGTCTTTGTTGATGTTACAGAGCTTCTCCATCGTTGACTTCCACATATGTAGTCAATTTTATTTTTATATAATCCATTCGGTGAAGTCCATGTGTACAGTCGCCGCTTGTGTTGCTGGAAGAAGGTGTTTGAGATGAATAGATCATTGGTCTTGCAGAATTCTATCAGTCTTTCTCCAGCTTCATTTCTGTTGCCAAGTCCATATTTTCCAACTACTTTGCCTTCTTCTTTGTTGCCAACTTTTGCGTTCCAGTCACCCATGACTATCAGGATATCCTGTTTGCATGTTCTGTCAATTTCAGCTTGTACTTGTTCATAGAACTCTTCAATTTCATTCTCTTCTGCAGCTGTTGTTGGGGCATATACTTGAATTATAGTTGTGTTGATAGGCAATCCTCGTAGACGAATAGAGATTAAGCGTTCGCTGACTGCATTGTATTTCATTACAATTCTTGCAAGTTTCTTCTTTATTATAAATGCAACACCATTTCTTCTTTGTCTTTCATTTCCAGCATAGTAGACCATGTGATCATCTGATGCAAAGTGCCCCATGCCAGTCCATTTCAGTTCGCTGACACCCAACAGATCAAGTTGTACACGTTCCATTTCATTCTTGACCACCTCCAACTTCCCTTGGTTCATGCTTTGTACGTTCCATGTTCCAATATGTAAGACATCTTTACAGCTTCTGACTCTCATTTCATGCGCAGCTACATCAACAGTCAGACTTCCCGAGGGCTTTGATCCAACCACATCATAAATGCTGGCTTTACTCTGAAAAGTCTTCAGCTCTTCCCCAGTAGCTAGTTGAGTGCCTTCCGACCTGGGGGTCTCATCTTCCAGCACCATAGCACAATTTGTTTTGTTGTAACTATCCTTTGGGTTTTCATGGCAAGATACAGAAGTAGATTGCCGGGCCTTTCTTCCGCGCAGTTTAAGTTTGGTGTTGTTGCCGTTGTCACAAAAATGTGATCCTCCGCCGTCAACACTGTCCCATTCTGCTGCTGCCCAGATGGGTGGTTTGTCTTGGTCTGGCACCTCAGCTGAGACATGTCCATCTTGGGAGACCCTGCCAGTAGTTAAACTACCGATAGTTTAGCTCTCAGCTTCACTGATGCACGCAAGCCCTCACAGCACGACAAGCTGCAAACCAAGTGAAGAGCCCTACGAACATATAATGGCATCTACCTTCCACATCTCCAAGTAGATTTGCCCCTTTCCTATGGAATAAAAACTATTTTCTTTAAATGAGTCTCCTAGTTAGCCCTGTAGATTACAATATCAAGATAAGTTACAATATCTTCAAGATAAGCTACTGCATAGCTGTCATGGGGCGGAGGAGGTAATCTACCAGATGCTGGAATGTGGCAGGAGTTCCATGAAGCCCAAATTGGAAGATGATAAACAGCTCTTCATGGGTAAAAAAGGCTATTTGCTTCTTTGCTGCTGGAATGAGGGGCACTTGGTGATACATCTTTGTTACATACACCCTTGTTTTGTCTAGTGTAGAGATAAACTGGGCTACCCCCAGTCTTTCAGTGAGTTTATCAACCTGAGGCATTGGGTAGACTTCATGCATAGAGACTTCAAGTATAGAGACTGGAAGAGTGGCCTACAGCAGCAGGCTGAAACCAGGGAAGCCAAGGTTCAAATCCCATTGATGTTTTTTGTGGCCTTGGGTAAGTCTTTTAACTCTCCATTGCCTCAGATACAAACTTACAGACCAATGCAGAAATCCTGCACTACAGTCCAGTGCTTAAAGCCCTAGTATAGGGTTTCATAGCATGAGTTTTTTTGCTCTGCACTGCAATATGCAAATTAACCAGTGCACAAAAAGTCACCGTTAAATTGGGAGAGCAAGCCAAGCACATGTGCATGGAAGTTGGTGCAAGTTTGGCATGCTGTACTGGACAAACAGGATCATATGACGTGAAGTTTGACATTTCACCTCAGATCATCCAGGCATCGGCACAATGTCAGGGGACTGGTGCCCCCCCCTCCCCAAACACACACACACCTGACAGAAATAAAATCTTTGGTGAATCCAATCACCCTACCCCTCGAAACAAAAAAGACCCGGTGGCCCAGTGGCTCCCACCCCCCCACCCCTGAAACAAAAAGAACCGGATGGTTCAGTGTACCCAAACCCTCTCCAGTACCTTAAATGTTGTGGGCGGAAGTGTTGCCCACACGCTTCCACCTCCATGCTGCCATCTGGAAAAATGGCAGCACCTGGCCAAGTGCACTGGGCATGGTCAGACTACCATATGAGGCAAAATATTCTTTATATGGCATTCTGGGATGCACGATGCGCGGTGAGCAGGGCCAGGAGGCAACAAAGGGGGTCACCCAAAGTCTGGGTAGTCCCATCCCAGAATGATAGAGGTTTCAAAATCAGGGGAATACTCCCACTTCAAGACTGGCCTGCCCCATTGTATTTACTGAGATTTGGGCAGCGGGGTATTGCTGCTGATCCCCATAGACACAAGCCAAAGTCACACGCTGTTCATAAACTATTTGAATTCTTTTTACCATTTTCCTTTGAATAAGTGAGTTAACACTCCCCAGGTCTATCAATGCTTGGGTGGGAGATCCATCGAGCTCCACAGGAATTATGTGTCCATTCCAGGGTATGGAACATAAACAAAGTTACAAGTTAATGCCCATTGATTCCTCTTTGACCCCAGAGCATTATCTGAAAAATGGCTTCTTTGTCCACAATGAAAACAGGGTAAGTGGTTCCAGGTCCTTGTGTTGGCATATGGCTTGAAGCCATCCCTTCTCCAAGATCTGCTGCAGATGGTCCATTTTCCATTTTCAGCTTAAAACTAAACAAAACAAATACCTAGTTTGTCTTGATCTCATTAAAATTCAAACTCCCTTTCTAACTGGGTAGGGCTTAGCCCTTTAACCCAACAAAAAGACTGCAGTACAGTGAGGCCCAGAATTCCTTAGGATAGTGGTATGAATCTACTTGTGTTAGTTGGGAGGACAGAAAAATCTTACCTTTGCCACCATATGTAATTGTGTTTTTAAGCAGCCTGGGATCTGGACCTGTGGTGAAGCCCCTTTTTCACAACCCCCCCCCCCCCCCCCTCAACTGAATCAAGGTTCAGCTTATGAGTTTGCATCGAAGTATGTGTATGTCGAGGTTTGGGTGGATGTTTGTATGTGCCCCTTCAGAAACAGCGTGAGGTAGTGATCTGAAACTTTGCCTGTTCTTGTGTATTAAACTCTCCAGTGGTGCAGAGCTGGACAAAGACACAGAAAGTGGAAGGAGCAAAGGTGCAAGCTCATCTCACTGTGCTTCAGATTCTGTGCTGCAACAGTTAGGGAGTTGGAATCTGATGCAGATACTGGGAGAATGGAGGGAACTGATGCTGGGGCTGGGAAAAGGGGGATTGAGGATGATGCTGAGGGCTGTGAGAAAGAAGGGCCAATGCTTATGCTAAAGCTGGAGGCTGGGAAAGGGGGACAATTTTTGTGCAGGAACTTGGAGGGGAGCAATGCTGATGCTGGGGACTGGGAGGATGAATTGCTAATGCTGGGGGCTTGGAGGCAGGGGCCGATGTTAATACTGGGGGCTAGAAGAGGGAGGTCTGATACTGATGCTGGAAGAAGATGGGTATATGTTGGAGAAGGTGGAAAGGAAGGGGCAGGGGGATGGATGTTGGGTTAAAGAGGAAGAAAGGCAGGAAAAATGAATACCGAAGAAAGTAGATGGGTGGATGAATGCTGAGGAAGGGGAAAAGGTGATATGGGGAAGCAGCAAGGGCAATGGATAGTGGGGAAGAGGAAGAAAGAGGCAAGTGGGTGGCTAAAAGGGACACAGGGTTGTGGGAGAACAGGGATACAGACATAACAGAGAATCTGGGATTGGATGAGAGGGGAAGCAGATAGATTCAAAGATTGACTGGCTATTGGAAGTGAGGACTCAGGGCTTAGGTAGGATTGTGAGTGAGGACTCCCCTTGCTTCTGTTCCTGTTTGTGGGTGTTTTCTGAGGTCCTGTTCCTGGTTCTTCATCTGTGAACACAGAACAGAAATATTTGTCAAGCAATTCCGCTTTATCCTCATCAACTTCTACATATTCCTCCCCTTCACCCTTGAGTCTGACAATACCACTTTTGCCTTTCCTCTTCTCACTAACATATCTGAAAAATGTCTTATCCCCCCATTTTATTGCATTGGCTATTTCCTCCTCTTTTTGAATCTTTGCTATCCTGACTACTTTGCTAGCTTCTCTAAGTTTTTCCAAATATAGATGCCTGTCGTCCTCTCTCTGTGATCTCTTGTATTTCATGAAGACCTCCCTCTTTCTTCACCTTTTCAGCTACTTCTTTTGAAAACCACAGTGGTCTCCTTTTCCTTTTACCTTTATTTACAATTTTAACAAAAAGGTTGGTTGCCCTTAAAATATCCCTTTTCAGTTTTGCCCACTGTTTTTCTACATCCCCCAGCTATTCCCATCCCGCTAATGACTCCCTGAGGTATTGGCCCATCTTGGCAAAGTTAGTTATCCTAAAGTCTAAGACCCTTGCTTTTGAATAGTCCTAATACTGAACCACACCATCTGGTGATCACTGGATGCAAAATGATCTCCCACTATAACATCAGAAACACTTTCACCATTGGTAAGCACCAAGTCCAGTATGGCCCCTTCACGTGTGGGGTCTATTACCAATTGCCTGAATAGTTCTCCCTGTAGAGAATCCAGGATCTCCTTACTTCTAGATGATACTGCAGCTAGAATGTGCCAATCAATATCTGATATATTGAAATCCCCTATCAATATCACTTCCCCTTTCCTAGCAATGCTGCGTATGTTTTCAATTAACTCTTCGTCCATCTCTTCTTCCTGTGAGGGAGGTCTGTATATCACGCCAATGCAAATAGATTTCTCTTTCCTTTCTAGTTTAACCCACAGTGCCTCCTCTCTCCCTTTTAAGCTCTGTAGTTCCAAAGCTTTAATATTATTTTTTACATAGTCACTCCTCCTCCCCTTCTTCCTACCCTGTCCTTTCTGAATAAAGTATAGCCTGGTATAGTTACATCACAGTCATGGTTTTCTGTGAACCATGTTTCTGTATCTGTCACTAAATCCAAGTCAGCATCTCCCATTAAAGCTTCTACATCTGTGCTATGGGCATTTATATACACCACTTTCCATATGTTGCCCCTTTCACCCATTTCCATAAAGGAATTTAATGTTTCACTTACCTGGGGGCTTTCTTCACCCATCCCCAATGAATCTAGTTTAAAGCCCTCTTCAGTAGATTAGCCAGTCTGTTACTGAAGACACGTCAACCTTTCTTGGACAGATGAACACCATCTCTTTTCTACAACCCTTGAACAGCATCCCATGGTCCAGGAAACCAAAACACACTTGATGACACCATCCATGCAGCCATGCATTCATCTCCAGGATGCAAGCTTCTCTGCCTTGGCCTTTACCCTCAACAGGGAGGATTGAAGAAAACACTACCTACGCCCCTATCTGCTTCACCCTCAGTCCCAGAGCCATACCTGGGATACCTGGCAGTATTATTTGTGCCGACATGGATTAGCAACATTGGGTAATAGTCAGTGAGCTTGATGAGTCTTGGCAAACTCTCCATAATATCTCAGATTTTGGCACCTGGCTGACAGCATACCTCTCTGGACATCAAGTTTGGTTGGCAGATGGATGCCTCAGTATCCCTCAGAAGAGAGTCACCAACCACCACTACCCTTCGCTTCCTTGTTGCCACTGATTCTGCAAATTTGGGGCACTTGAACTCTGGTTCTTCCCTTTCCAGGGATGCTTTCAGCTCCTCCACTTCCAGGGCTGCATAATGGTTCTTCAATTCAAGGGTTGGAAAAGATGGATTGGTGATTCTGCAGGCCCTGGTGACTTGTGTCCAACCTTCGTCATTCTGTAGACACCCATCTTCTCCTCTGCTGGAGAGCTTGGATGTTGCAAGAAGCATCTTATCAATGCACTTCTGTCTTGAATGCTCCTCAGCCTCGCCACCTCCTCTCTGAGTTCTTCCACTTGTTTCTTGAGAGCTTCAGCATGCAGGCATCCTGCACATGGAACCGGTGCTGCAACTGGTATTGGGACCTCTGTCTGGACAGAGGCAGAAGCTGTAATGGGGGCAACAGCTTTAGCGATACGTTTTTCCCAGCCATTGTTCAGTTCGTGAGCTTAGGTATCTGTTAAAGCAAAAGAGAGAGATCTACCAGCCGGTTTCCCAGCTGTCCTTTCAGAGAAAAAGCAATTAAATCTATTTAAGTGTGTTCAAAATGTGTTATTCCAAGTCCCTGTATGTAGTTAATTGGGGAGGTGCTCTATAAAGCAAGACTGCTCATAGGGGTAGGTGGTGGGGGGGTAGGGAGGGAACTAACTCCTGATGAGGTGTCAGTAACTTCAAAGAGCTGAGAAAGATACTAAAGCAGAGTTTTAAACTTACCCCACTAAACAAAATATTTCCCCTTTTAAACTAAAGCACCAAAAAGAATGTAACTTTGTTTTAAAAATGTACCAAAATCCTTTTAAGATCTTCCAGACAGAGCGCTAGTAATTTAAAATATATGGCCATTTTAATTTTCTGAAGCAAAAAGTCATAGCAGGCATGGCATGAAACAAAACACATAAAGTCACATTTTAAAAAGGATGTTCAGATGCAATCAAAGACGTCCAGGCCAAAGGGTGATCACATCCAAGTTCGGGCACGACTTCGGAAATGTGGACATTCCCAATATGGATGTCGTTGAGGGCGGCTATATAGACATCCCTGCAAAGGTATCCTAGACCATAGACATGTCTAGCAGCTTGACAACCACACAATAGGTATCCTCACTTCCAGGGCCAGCCCAAGGCATGTGCGGGAAGGTTGCATGCACATAGCCCCACACTTTGGGAGGCCCCCGCTGGCCTAGCTCGCTTGAGGGGGAGCTGGTGAGGACCGAAGCCTGGCTCCCTGTCTCACTTCTGCACAGCTGTGGGAGTAAAGACCTGCCAGAGCAGTCTCTTTCTTTTTCTCCAACAGCTGTGTTTTCTGCTGGCATGGGTCACAAGGTAGAGATTAAACAGGTTTAACCTCTAGGTAGTGACACATGCCGGCAGCAAACAATTTAACATAGCCGTGGGAGAAAAAAGAAACCACTCCAGCAGGTCTTTACTCCTGCAGCTGTGCAGAAGTGAGTCCTCATCGGCTCCCCCTCAAGCCTGTCAGGCCAGTGCGGGGTCCCCTGAGATGTGGGGCCATGTGTGAGTGAGGGGGGAAAGGGGGTAGCAGGAGCCACTGGCAATGGGACTGCTACTGGGGTTAGAATGGGAAATGAGCTAATTTTGGGGGATAGAGGGACTGGAACTGGAGGAATACTGATACAGGGGGAAGGGGGGCTAGGACTGGAAATGGGCTGATGCTAGGGGATAGAGAGCCTGGGATTGCAAGGGAGATGATACTGGGAGGGATTGGGACTAGAGGAGGACTGATACGGGGGGGGGGGGGGGTGTTAGGACTGGAAATGGGCTAATACTAGGGGATGAGGAGCATGGAATTGGAAGGGAGATGTTGCTGGGAGGGAGTGGAACTGGAGGACTGATATTTGGGGATATTAGGATTGGAAATGTGCTGATATTGGAGGATGAGGGGACTGGAAGGCAGCTGATGCTGGGAGGGACTGGGACTGGAGTAGGACTGATACGGGGGGGGGGGGCTAGGACTGGAAATGGGCTGATGCTGGGGGATAGGGGGACTGGAAGGGAGCGGATGCTGGGAAGGCTGGAACTGGAAGGGGCTGGAGCTGGGGGAAGAAAGAAAGAAACTAGCGGAGTGAGGACTGAGAGGGGAACAGATATTTTGTGTGGGAGGGAAGAAAAAAGGTAATACGGAGGGAAGAGTTGAAAGAGAGGGGCATAAGAGTGAATGCTGGGGTAAGAAGGAGGAAAGGCAGAGTTAATGATCTAAGAAGGAAGTGACTGGGTGGCAGAAGGGATCTAGGAGGCACAGAGGGGAATAAGAGGCTAGTGAGAATGAGATGAGAAATGGGGGAACTGGGCTGGAGGTTAGAAGAATGGGTGGAAAGTTGCTAGATGAAAAGTCAAAAGGGGATTGAGGATGGAGGGTTGAAATTGAGTGGATGAATGAGTAAAAAAGAAATGGAAAAAAAGAACAAAAAGTGAAATGTCAGTATGTCAGTGGCGGATGTAGTCAGAAAATGGAAAAAAATAGGAGAAGAGAAGAAAGGACAAATGAACAGCAGACAATGGAGAGTTAGCAGAAGACATGAAGAACGCAGAAGAGAAATAGACTGGGGCAATTGTGACTGAAAAATGAAATGCCCAAACAACGAAACTTAGAAAAAAAGTATTTTATGTTGAATTTATTAACTGGAATATGTCCGCTATGGGAAATGAGCTCTGATGTCTTTGTGCTTTGTTCAGTATAAGAGGAAATTAATTTCATAGTTTAATTTTCCAAGTGTTGTGATGCATTCCAAGTTTGACTTTTGGGGTTCCCAGTTCAATTATTGTCCTCCTATTTTTTAATCATGATTCCTTGTTCAGTATTTTTTGATGGCCTTTCTGTTTTGCGTGTATGATAGAACTGTGCTATTCTGTGTAGTAGACCCCCTTATTCTCTTTTCCCAGTAAGAGATGTATTGGTTTAATATTTGTAGTGCTACCTTTTGATAAACAGGGTTAGGTGCTCTGCGAGTCCTGGTAGTGCTGTTATGATATGGCAGGTTTGCTATGGGTTCTAAATGAGCAGGATTTTGTAGTAATGCACCTGGCAGTTGGCACTGGAGGACAGTAATGCAGAGATATGATAGCCTTTCTTTATTCTCACTGTATGTGCAAATGGTTTTCAGACAATCATTAAGAGGCATGTTTACTAAAGGTTAATGTGCTTTCACAAATTTGAATGTGTGCTAAATGCAGCAACACCCATTTATGTCTATTTATTTATTTACATTCTCTTATATACCATGCTATTCTGCATCAGTGTGGTTTACATTGAACAAACTGAAATTACATTGAACAGGGCATTATAACTTGGAGATAACTATTTTACAGGGAACATGGGCTATGGAGGGTTAAGTGGCTTGCCCAAGACCACAAGGAGCACCTGTGGGACTAGAAACCCCAGTCCTTCCAGCCCAAGGTTGCTGTCCTCTAGTGGGATTTGAACCCCTGACCTTCCAGCCTGAAGTACCTTGCCCCAACCACTAGGCCACTCCTCCACTCTATGGGTACAGTGGCATTTAACACACCTTAATGTTTGGTAAACATGCCCTTAAGTCATTGTTAGGACAAAAAAGAGGCTTGTGAAGGACTCCTTTGAAAGTCATTTAAAATTTTAGATGGGCAGCATATACATTTTAAAATAAATTAGATTTATACAAATGAGGCTCAGTGAATATGCAAATATTTATGCAAATGAGGGCCTGCAATTAGTCTCCGTGCATGGCCCTGCAACACCCTTGGGTCACCCCTGCTCACTTCCTCTCAATTATCTTTATCGCTGTGAGCAGTATTGGAGATAGTAGAGTACCATCTCCTCTATATCCTCCAAATTCTTTTCTGGCAAAATGAGCACTTTTTGGATGCCTATTTGTGCCCCAGTGCAGATATAGACATGCCTATCATTTCTGGAATCGAGTGTGCATGTCTACGGCCTCTGGAACACTTGGACACGCCCTCATGCAAGATAGATATCCCCAACATGGAGATGTTTACAAAGCCATTTTGTAAAATGGCTCTGAGGACATCCACATGATTTGGGCATCTGCATGCTTGTTTTCAGACATCCAAATCGTGAATAGGGCTTCTAAAATAACCACCATAATAGCTAGTTATCATTAACTATATTTTATTCATATAGTTAAAGAATGCACATATTTCTAGCAGCATACCTCTCATATTGTACTCTACGTACAAAAAAGATATATATAACCTTAGAATGTTTCATAACTGGCATATATCTGTATTAAATGTAGATATTTACTTTATATAAACTAGTACAGTTTACTACCTTACTTATAGCTGGGCATTTTAAAATACATAAAACTGTTGCAAACATTATAACGTGACATTTTACCACTGGTATTCCCACAAAGTTGCACAGGAGTCCTCCCCACATGTTGCTCTTGGTGTAGGAAGGTGCTGCAATATTGTGCTTGAGTCATGAGGGGCAGGTAATGCCTGCTCCTCACAACTAAAAGCATGATATAACAGCACCTCCCCCCACTGGCAGCAGGCTGGTTGGAGAACTCCCATGTATCTTTGTAGGAACCTTGTTTACCACTGCTTCGGCAAGCCTTTGAATTTGCAGAGAGCAGTGAAATAATAATATATTTCTAGTTTTATTTCTTAGTTTGTTACGTTTGGCTTTTCAAATTGACCATCAAGGAAAGAGGCATTACTCTCTAGAATTCAAAGTAACATATGGGGTCAAATGCCAGCTCTGCAATTAACTCTCTCCATAACCTTAAAAGTTACTTGTATTATCTCTCTGTGCCTCAGCTAATAAGAATGACAGCACTAAGTCTGAAAAATGCTTTGAGATTCTGCTCAGTTATAAGGTGCAATAAAATCCCAAATAATTACCATAAATTTAAATGTGCACACATCCCAGAATTAAATGGGATATACTGTCCTTTGTAACTCTTTTTTCCTATTTTGGATTCATTGTGCTAGATGTTCTCTGTATAGTAGCTATAGCTTCACAGTGGCGTTAAGCAGCATTAAACCCAGAGTGTGATAAAGATACTCCCTTGCACAGCTAATCACAATGGGAGGCAGAAAAATTCACATATGCCATTTAGAACTAGTACTTTCTGTTTTCCATCGTCCTATCTGTAGTGCTTAGTAAGTGCATGCACGCTGATAGATCTAATCTCCTTGCAACAGAAATATTACTCAAGACATGTAAAACCATCGTAATTTGCAAAGAACATTGTATATGCTAATTCTAATCAAGGTTTTCCAAGTTCCTCAGCGCCGCTGAGCATGTGTGACTTAAATGGAGCTGTTTAGCTCTTTCTCATTGTCCCAAGCTAGATGTCTATCAGTAAGACCACCTTAGAGAATGCAAGCAAATTCCAGTGAGCAGCAAATTAAAAAAAATGTTTTCTAGGGCTCAAACCATGAGTAGTCCTTGTACAACACTTTCAAAAGGTACACAGCATAAATAGCTTTACAAAAATGTGCATCCTTTGGCAAACTGACAGAACATGCAATGTATTATACAGCGATAAATGCCTTCTCGGGAGATGCAATTAATTTCCTAGTTACAGATGCTCCTCGACTTACGATTATCCGACTTATGATATTTTGAACTTACGATAACAAAAAATGACTGTAATGCCTTCAGACTTACGATAGTGATGTCCTGCAAATCAATATATGCATGCATGGCAGTAGCATCCTGCTCTTGTGCACTTTCTGTATGGCATTTCTTTGCGTTCATCGCAAACCCTAATCATGACCAGCAAACGTTTTATTGACTCTATTGTGGCAGGAGAGAAGAAGAGGAGGAAGGCTATTGATCTGGATACAAAATTGAAGATAATATCTCAACATGAAGGCAGTATACCAGTATTAGTCCTAACACGTGACTTTGGGCTTTCGCAGTCAATGATTTCAACTATCCTAAAGGACAAATAGAGGATAACTGTGGAAAGATCGACCATCATCACCAAGAAAAGATCTGGGCCAATTGATGATATGGAAAAACTGTTAGTCACATGGATGGAGGATCAAATCCAGAAACGGATACCAACTAACGATTCAGATAAAGGCCAAAAGTATCTTTGATACCCTAAAGGACCATGCTGATGATTCTTTGTATACCCAGACATTTACAGCTAGTCATGGTTGGTTCCAGCAGTTCAAAAGGTGTCATAATTTTCATGACGTGAAGGTTAGTGTTGAGGCAGCAAGTGCTGATATGGAAGGCATAGCAGCATTTCAAGAACAGCTACATAAAATCATTGTAAATGAAAATTATTTGCCCGAGCAAATCTTTAATGTTGACGAGACTAGCTTATTTTGGAAGCATATGCTGAAGCATACGTACATCCATCAAGAAGCAAAGACAATGCCATGTTTTAAAACGTTCAAAGACCATGTTGCGCTTTTACTTGGTGGTAATGTGACCAGGTTTAAACTCAAACTGTTACTGATTTAACATTCTGAAAACCCGAGGGCTTTCAAAAATATCAGCAAGCATTTATTTCTCATGCATTATCGTCATAACAAGAAAAAAGCATGGATGATTCTAGTGTTGTTTGAAGACTGGTTTTTGAATTGCTTCATTTCCTAGGTTAAAGAAGACCGCTTTAAAAACAATATCCCAGCTTCCGGTCTGGCAATGAGCTGACCAGACGTGGTCTGATCGGCTCCGGGTAATTACCCCTTATATCTGCTAAAAATCTGCAACCACGCTCCCGATCCCCTCTAAATTTGCTGAACAGTTGGACTCCGTGGCCGGGAGCTTTAAATTATTGGTGTAAGACTACAGCAACCAAGGCACACACGATACAACCCGATGGCAGCGAAGTCGGTCCGGCGGGAGAAGCCTCGTGCAGGGGAGGCTAAAATGGCCGAAGGGAACCCGGCTAGCCCGCGATCAGGGGATACTACTGACCTGGTGACCGAGGTGAGCGCAGCTGTGGTGAGCGCGTTGGAAACTCGCCTCCAGGGTCTCGCCGGGAGCCTCCAGACTCTTAACCAGCATTTTTCAGAGTTTACTGGACGGGTGGAGAGAGCGGAGGAGCGCATCGCCGCCGTCGAGGATTCCCAGCAGTCTCTTGAGGCCAAAGTGGCTGCCCTCGAAACCGTTGTGAAGCAGCAAAATGAGAAGCTGGATGACCTGGAGAACAGGGGACGCCGCAAAAACCTTCGTTTTGTGGGAATCCCGGAGTCTGTGAGCGACGGAGCCCTTCTTCATCATTTGCAGTCCTGGCTGACACAACTCCTCGGCGCTGCTGATAGCGGCCAGGTGAAGCTGGACCGCGTGCACCGCCTGGGACCTCGCCGGGAGCAGGCACAGCGGCCGCGGGCGGTGATTGCCCGGTTTCAAGACTATCGGCAGAAAGAGGAGGTCCTGCGCCTTGCCCGCAACCGACGAACCCTGGACCAGCCGCCTGCTGAGCGCATTCTGGTTTTCCAGGACTATTCGGTCCTGGTTAGCCAACAGCGGCGCGCCTTCTCCTCGATCTGCGCCCAGCTTTTCTCACGAGGACTCCGTTTCTCCCTGCTATACCCGGCCCGTCTGCGGGTGGAACACCAGGGCCGCCCGAAATACCTAGCAACGCCGGCGGAGGCCTCTGCGTTCTTGGACTCTCTGAACATAACCAGCTCAAGCCCCTCCTGAGGACCTCTGTGTGGCTTGGACTGAGGTTTCACTTTTCTCTGGCGTGGCCTTTGGATTACCGGGGCTTGCCCTGTGCGGGCGGATTTGCTGTCTTGCTGGACACTTGTTCTCTGCTTTTGGGACCCGGTTTACCTTTCTATTTTAGTTTTTAACCCCCCACCCCCCCCCTTATCTGTAATTTTTATTTCCCTTTAATCCCTTCTGGTTTTTTTTATTTTTTATTTTAGTTTATTTTCTTCTCCCCGCTGTGGCAGCCATACACTTCCTCTTTAATTATACACCCTTCATGTATCCTTCTTTCCCTCTGTTAATTCACTGGGGCCTTAGCCTCCCTCTTCTTTTAGGCTCTGTTCCCTGGGACTATCTTCTCTCCTGCGGCGTGGGAGATGTTACTGTAACATTTTCTAATTATCTGCTTCCCTTAGCTGTATCAGCTTAAGGCAATACTATCACAATATGAAGTCTCTGTTAAGTTACTTTGTTTTAAAAGAGCGTAGCTATTGTGACTACTTTGTATTATTCCCATGTCCTTGATTACTTGCAATGGTGGCATTCCTTTTGTGGGCCCCAGAGAATTGAGTTGGGCTGAGCGGCGGAAAGAGGGATGTTCAGGGGGGGGCAGGATGTTAGTGGTGGCGTGGTTGGGGGGGATTCTAGGGGGAAAGGGGTAACCCGAATGCTAGTGGGAGTTGTCCGACCGGATGGGCGGACTCGTTGGGATTGGAAGGAAGGGGGAGAGGAGACAGGTGGGGAGGGGGGGAGGGATAGGAGAGGGTGTCGAAGGGGGGGTGGCGGGAGGGGGAAGGATGAGAGGGCAGGGGGTAACCGGACCATGGGTGACATTGTGGTGCTGCATCCGCGCCATTTTGGAGAGAGGGGAGTCCCAGGCTGGGGGGGCTCCCCTACTACATGTGAGCTTGGCCTTTTGTTGGATTCTTGACACTGCCTCATGCCCTTAAAGGTGGTCACATGGAATGTGTGCGGGCTGGGGAACCCGATCAAGCGCTATAAGGTGCTGCAGGCTTTGGCCCGCCAGAAGTGTGACATTGCCCTCCTTCAGGAGACCCACCAGACAGCTGAAGAACATAACAAATTGTGCCGCTCATGGGTGGGCCAAGTCTGGGGTTCTCCGGCACAGGGGCGGAAGGGGGGCGTGGCGGTTTTGTTCCACAAGAGAGTGCGTTTTTCTCTGGCCTCCCTCAAGGCGGACAAGGCGGGCAGATACTTGTTATTGCATGGCCACCTGGACGGGAAATTAATCACGATAGGTAACGTTTATGGGCCCACCACGTTTGCCCCCACTTTTTTCGGTGATTTGGCCTCCCAGATTGAACAGCTTCCCGACAGTCCTTTGCTTCTAGGGGGCGATTTTAACGGCATCTTAGATGTCGAGCTGGATACTTCGACGGAGGGGGGGAACCGAGAGAGAATCCCCACGACCCGTATGCTGCAAAGATTCCGGAGACGGTTGGATCTGGTGGATCCATGGAGACTCCTCCACCCCACGGAAAGGGACTATACTCACCAATCCCGGGCGCATGGTTCAAGTGCTCGTCTTGATTACATCTTGCTCTCGGGGGACGCCATGGTCAAGGTGGGGGAGACTCAGATTGGCCCAGTGGAGATCTCCGATCATGCCTGGGTCTGGATGGAATTACATTGGGGGGGAGCCTCCCCCTCCGGGTCCCGGCTCTGGCGCTTCCCGCTAGATCTGTATCATGATGCTCAGTTCCACGGCTTCCTCCGCCAGCGTTGGCATGAATTTCTAGAGAACCATCGTTGTCACGAGGACGACCCAGAGCTGGTTTGGGAGACGGCGAAAGTAGTTCTGCGCGGCGATATCATTGGCTTTGCGGCCCGCAAGCGCCGTCAGCTCACCGACCGCATCGTACGATTGGAGAGACAGGTGGTGAGTCTGCGTCGGCGTTGTGCTCGCGCCCCACTCGCAACGACTAAAAAACGGCTATGGGAAGCTCAGGTGGCGTTAAACGAGCTACTGCACCAACGGGCTAAGAAATCCCACCTTTATTATCGCTTTCAGATGTACTGCCATGGAGATAAAACGGGGCGGTTGCTTGCCCGCTGTTTGCGCGGTCAGCGTGGCTCCCGACTGGTGGCGGCCCTGCGAGACGATGCAGGTCGGCTCCGCCGCGGCAGTGACGAAATTGTACAACTTTTCCAGACCTTCTTTCGTTCTCTATATGAGCCAGAGAGTGTGCCGTCAGACGACCTTCGTGACTATTTGGGGGGCATTGATCTCCCCCAGCTGACTCTGGCTCAACGTGAGTCCTTGGAACAGCCGCTGACCGTTCAGGAGGTCCAGGCGGTCATCAACGCTGCCAGTTGTTGCAAGTCGCCCGGTCCGGACGGGCTCGGCGCCGAGTTTTATAAGCTCCTGGGCGACACGGTGGCCCCAACATTGTTGGCGGTCTATGATTGTCGCATCACGCAAGGGCACTTCCACTGGGGAAATAATCATGCACATATTGTGTTGATCCCTAAGCCGGGCAAGGACCCCCTAACGGCAAGCTCATACCGGCCTATCTCGTTGCTTAATTTTGACTTAAAAATTTTAGCCAAGATCTTGGCCAACCGCCTGGCGGAGGTGCTGGAACACCTGATACACGACTCACAGGTGGGCTTTGTTAAGGGGCGTCATGCGGTGCGAAACCTGCGGAAAATTTTGGCCTCTCTGGAATGGGTGCACCATCACCATCTCCCCTCTCTGTTGATCAGCTTTGATGCTGAAAAGGCCTTTGACCGAGTGAACTGGGACTATCTCTGGGCGCTTCTGCCTAAGTATGGACTCGGTCCGCAGTTCTGCCAGATGGTGAGAAGTCTCTATGCCCGACCGACAGCGGGGGTGGTTTGCAATGGCGTCGTCTCCAAGGCCTTTGACCTCGGTCGAGGGACGCGCCAGGGATGCCCTCTCTCGCCCTTGCTTTTTGTCCTTTCCCTTGATCCTTTGATCCGGACTATCGAGACCTCCAGAGAGATTTCCGGAGTCCGCATCGGACCACAGGAGTTCAAGCTCTCGGCCTTTGCCGATGATTTACTGGTTCATCTACTATCCCCGGAGCGTTCCCTGCGCGGTTTGATGTCGGAATTCGACCGGTTTGGCAGAGTGGCGGGTTTACGCATTAATAAGGAGAAATCAGAGGCCCTTGATGTGCTGGGCACCCTTCGGGGCGACTGGACCGGTGAGTTCCCGCTTGAATGGGCGTCCGGCGAGTTTCTGTATCTGGGGATTGTATTGCCCGACCACCCCACTAGGTTGTACAGTCGGAATCTCGATCGGATTCTGCGGCGACTGCAGACGCAGCTGCGAGCGTGGGGAGCACTCCCGTTGTCCCTCTCCGGGAAAATAGCGGCGGCCCAGATGGTGGTCCTTCCCCGCCTCCTTTACTGGTTTCAGACCATACCGGTATGGCTTTTGCGCAAAGATTTGCGCCGTATCGAGGCCTGCTTTCATTCCTTTTTCTGGAAGGGAGGCAGAGCACGTATCCCATGGGCCCGATTGCTGGGCGGGTGGCGTGCGGGGGGGATGGGGTTCCCAGATCTACGAGCTTATGCCTTGGCCTGCCAAGCACGACATTTGGCAGATTGGTTTGGCGCCACCGCCTATTACACGCCCCGGCACCTCGAGGAATGCTTCGTTGCCCCGCTCACTTTATTGGGGGCTCTACACACCGCCAACTCGGTTCTCCCCCAATATCTACAACGGAGTGTGTGGTTGACTGCGGCGAAACGAACTTGGCAATACCTAAATGATCGATGGGGTGAACCCTGGCAGACCTCTAGTTGGTTGCCCCTGCGCGGAAACCTCTCCTTTCCCTCAGGCTCGGAGTCGCTCCCTTTTCGAGACTGGGACAGCCGGGGACTCCGGCTCCTGGGACATTTGGTGGACCCTTCTGGAGCCTGCAAGTCATTTCGGATGTTGAGTCGCGAGTGGGATCTTCCCCCTCGACACGCTTATGCTTATATTCAAGCGGCACACTACATAGCCTCCTTGCCGCGAGCGGCACTGAGGGCGGACCGAGCCCAGCGGATCCTGGAGTTCCTTGGGCTTGGTGGCGACCTCCCCGTATCAATTTCCGTTTTTAAAACCCGAGTGGCCGCCCTCACTCCTGGCCCGAATTATAGGCAGGTTGAACTGGCCTGGGAGGAGGAACTGGGCTGCGTAGTGCCGCCTGGCACTTTGGTGATGGCGCTTTCCCGTATAGTTACCCTAGCCAGGGGAATGCGCTGGAGGGAGGTGCAGTTTAAGTGCCTTACTAGAGCTCATTTCTCCCCGAAGCGAGCGCTGAGGAGCCGACTCACTACCGACGGCAGTTGCCCCCGTTGCTCGGAGCCCCTGGCGACCCTCCTCCATATGTGGTGGGGTTGTCCATCCTTGCAGCCTTATTGGAGTAAAATCTCTTCCTTCATAGGGAGGCTCCTGCAACGGCGCCTCCGATGGTCGGGCTCCCTTGTGGTGTTGGACTGCATACCTCCCCCATGCCCAGGGAAGAGGGGGGAGCGGCTTCTGGTTCGCAAGGCTTGTTTGGTGGGAAAGGCGCCGATACTTCGGCTCTGGCGGGAATCCCGGCCCCCCGCGTTTGGGGAGTGGAGGAACAATTTCCATCAATTGATGCAGATGGAGCACCGTTGGGCGCGAGGCAGTGTCAAACGGTGGCCGGCCTTCATGGCGATCTGGGAGCCCTATATCCTACAATTGGGACCCCATAGTCGGAATGAGATTTTGCAGTGTGGGAACTAAGACATTCTGCGGAGAGTTCAAGGCGCATCCCCCCGGGGACGTGCGGTACCACTAGCTCTCTCAGGGGGGTGGGGGTGGGGGGGGTTGGATGGGGAGGGAGAGTGGGCGGGCATGGGGGAGGGTGGGTGGGAGAAGAAGGGGTGGGTGAGAGGGTGGGGGATGGGGGGGGGATATACTATGTTAAAAGCCGCCTTATATTTCTTCTATGCAGGTCCCCGGGGGCAGAGAGGATCAGAGTACACCTCAAACCCCTCGGGTTCCCTGTTTACTGTTCTATACTGAGTTGTATTGTTTTCGGTGGATTATAAATAAACTATTCAAAAAAAAAAAACAATATCCCATTCAAGACACTTTAAATTTTAGATAATGCACCAGGACATCCATCCACCTCATCTCGGCAACGTGCACCTGGACGTAAAAGTTGTTTATCTGCCTCCTAAAACAACAGCACTTATTCAACCAATGGACCAAGGCGCTGTGGCCATTTTCAAAGCATATTATTTAAGGAAAACATTCACACAGGCAATTGAGGCTACAGAACATGGTCGAACGCTTCAGGAGTTCTGGAAGGAATTTAACATCTCGGATGCCATAAAGAACATTGGTGTGGCATGAGAAGAAGTAACAATGCAGTTTATGAACGAAATATGGGAAAACATTTTGAAGACATATGTGCACTTGTTCAAAGGTTTTGACAAAGACGAAACATTAAGTGAAATCAGAAATCTCATTCTAGTGTTAGGACAGCAGCTCGAGTTAGAAGTGGATGACAAAGATGTTGAGCAGGTGTTTGAAGCAGAAGCTGAGGAGCTCATGAACAAGGAGCTCATTGAGCTAGAAGAAGAAAAAGGAAAAGAACCAGAGGCAGGTGACGAACAACAATTACCACAGAGAAACTTTACAACAACAGGACTGGTGGAGGCATTCACTACAATAAATAAAGATGTTCACATGATAGAACTAATGGACACTCATTTTGAAAGGTTCTTGAGATTTGATTGTTTAATAGAGGATGCTCTTGCTTGTTATAGGCAAATTTGCAATGAAAAGAAAAAACAAATGGTTCAATCTAAATTGGATATCTACTTTAAGAGACGGACATCATCAACACGCAGAACACCTAAGAGAAGCAAACAACCTCATCATCTTCCGAAAAAAACTCAAAACCCATCTACTCACCCTTCACTTTGGATCTTCTACAAACCTCAACTCCATTGATTCTCCTCACTCCTCCACTTAAACCCTTCTACATAAGTTGCCGCTCACCCCTCCCTATAGCCCTATATCTGGGCCCTTTACTCGTACTGCCAATTCCAGACTTCGTTCCTTCCAACTGGCAGCACCCTTTGCTTGGAATAGTCTTCCTATCTCTGTGCGCCAGCATCCTCCCTGGCCATTTTCAAGTCCAGACTAAAATCCCACCTCTTCACTATTGCTTTCCGTTCCTGTCTTACCCTATCTTGATCTCTCTACCAACATTTGCTTACTTTGACCTGTAAATTTTTGTTATTTGTATTGTGCAACTTATTTTGTTTTCTGTATTATTAGATTGTGAGCTCTGATGAGCAGGGACTGTCTCTCTTCTATGTTTGTACAGCGCTTCGTATGTTGCGGCGCTTTATAACTCTTTAATAATAATAATAATAATAACCCCCAAGAATGCCTCATTACTTTACACTGTATCAGTCTACACCCCATCTAACACCGAATTGTACATAGCTCAGTGTAATTGTATATAGTTCTATGTAAATCAGCCTTTACAGTTAATGTATATAGTTAAAGAGTTCTTTGTAATTGAAGATGTACTTTTCACTGTACAATTCAAATTGTTCATTGTAAACCGCATTTGATCTTTAGGAAAATGCGGTATAGAAATTTGTAATAAATAAATAAATACATAACTAAATAAATAACCTGTAGCATCCGAACGTGTAGAATCAACAAGCTTTTCACAGGAATTAGAAGAAAAAATGGATGAAGAACCACCATCTTCTAGCAATGAATGAAGTGTTTATGTACAGAAAGATACTTTATAACCTTTATCATGTACTGTACTGTATATTGTATACAAATAAATGTTGAATTCGACCCGGATGAAGAACCACCATCTTCTAGTGATGAATGAAGTGTTTATGTACATAAAGATACTGTATAACTTGTAATGTACTGCATGCTGTATACAAATAAATGTTGAATTCGAGTTTTGATATTTTCGACTTACGGTTGAGTTTTTGGAACGTAATCCCATTATAAGTCGAGAAGCATCTGTATAAAGTTCTTGAGTTGATACAAGTCAATCAATTGAACCACTTTAATTTGACATCATCAGTCTACTGTTAAAGTTTTCCTACAAGGGCAAATTCTATAAAAATCAATTATATAAAATTGTAGCTGATTTTTATAGAATTTGCCTCTTCAGAAATACTTTTTCATGGTTTAATTGATGTGTTGGATTAAATTGGCTTGTTTGACTTATTATTTAAAAAATATATATGGTTTTCTACTACCACTACTATTTATCATTTCCATAATACTATTAAAATGTGTGCAGCACTGTACAATGCATATAACAGGCAGTCCCTTCTGTTTACAGTCTATGAGGCGTGGCATGGGTAATTAGATCTAGGAAGAGCTATGTCTCATCTCTGCTGTGTCTTTGTGAAATGTATGTGTGCTGTCTGTCTACTGAGCGATGGGGGAGTGTGGCAGGGGAAGGGAGGGGCATGGGGCGAGGTAGGTGTCAAGTTTTTCTCTTTCAAAATGTTGGCAACCCTATAGTCCTGTTCTGTCTCTGTCCTGTCTTGTCTGTCTTTGTTGGGTGTGGGTAGTTCCTTTTCTTGATTAGCCATGCTGGGGCCAGCCCAGAGAGTTGCACAATGACCTTGACCCTGGGCTGGGTCATTGTGCTGCGCTTCAGTTTCTTGCTATGTCTAGTTTCTTGTCCTCTTCTGACCACTCCTCTAGTTTCTGCTCCTGAACCAATTTCCTGCTACAGTTATAGTCTCTTCTTGCATGCCTTTTTTTGTCTAGATTCCTACTTTGGACACTTATAAGGGGTGGGACGTGGGAGGTGCTGATTTAAGCCTGCCCCTTGTATAAAGGATAGTGTTAATAAAAGTTGCCTTTAACCACCTCTTTGGGTCTGCACTCTTTTTGTTTATCCCCAAAGGGACCCCTTCTCGGTCTTCCTATGTCCTGGCCGGGGGAAGGAGCTCCTGACACAATTTAGTCAAAAAAGAAAACCCACCGATCAGAGTTAAATATAAAATGTCACAAAAAAGAAACCCTAACCTACAACAGTGAAAAACTATTTTTGTCGGAGTTGTCACACAAAAGCAGGAGGAATCAAATCCAACCCCTCACTGTGGCCTCTCCTTTTTAATAATATTTTAAATAAGTGATCAAATTTAAACACTTAGCTTTTCTTTGAGCTTATAAACACCACGGAATTCAGCAGTAACAACGTGTCACGTTTCGGGTCCGAATATACCGACCCTGCATCAGGTCAAGAATTTTCCTGTAGTTGTAAAAGCTTCAATGTCCAAAGAGCAAACCGTTCAACCATTTGAAGAACTGGCGTCTGACATTGATACTGACAAACCTCTGACGTTGATAGTAATGAACCGAATAGCCAATCAAAATAGTTCATTCATTCACCAATCGGAAAGGAAAAGACCCGATTTTGTTAAAGGGGACCTCCAAATCTGATTGGTTTAGGCTATTCTTTAATTATAAATAAATGATCCATTATAAAGTGAATATACAGGCAATGTTAGAGTGCTGTGTGATGCCACACTTAGATACAGTCAGTCAACATTAAGCAAACGACTCAAATTTGAACAAAAGCCGACATGACAGGTCCATGTAGATTATATACAGTGATTCAACCAATCGGAAGAGGAGAGACCCTATTGAAAAGGGAACCTCCGATCCTGATTGGCTCACTATCACCTTCTTTAGTTTAAAGGTCTCTGATGGGATAAAAACATCATATAATACTGTGCCACTCAAGCTGAGCATTCAAGCCAGAGGGGGAAACAATCCTTAATCTAAAAATCCATCTTTGTTCCAATTTCTGCAATTTAAAAGTCCGATCACCCCCTCTAGGCTCCAACTGAATGAAATCTAAAATGCATCATTGGAGTTGATCAAAAGCATGTGCCTTTTGTAAGTAATGTTCTACCATCGGAGCCGTGAGGGTTTTTGTATGCAGGCGTGACTGCGTACTGTCTTTATAGTGGATCGTTTATTTATAATTAAAGAATAGCCTAAACCAATCAGGTTTGGAGGTCCCCTTTGACAAAATCGGGTCTTTTCCTTTCCGATTGATGGATGAATGAACTATTTTGATTGGCTATTCGGTTCATTACTATCAACGTCAGAGGTTCGTCAGTATATTCGGACCCGAAACGTGACACATTGTTACTGCTGAATTCTGTGGTGTTTATAAGCTTGAAGAAAAGCTAATTGTTTAAATTTGATCACTTATTTAAAATATTATTAAAAAGGAGAGGCCACAGCGAGGGGTTGGATTTGATTCCTCCCGCTTTTGTGTGACAACTCCGACAAAAAGAGTTTTTCACTGTTGTAGGTTAGGGTTTCTTTTTTGTGACAATTTAGTCAAGACAAATACAGGGCAAAAAGACTTTGTTAATGTTATTTATTAAGAAAATGGTTCAAAATATTAGTAATTGAAATCTCTGACGTTAACTCATCTGGGCATCACATTTGACACCCAACTTTCCCTTGACTCACAAGCTGCTGCCACGGTCCACTCTGTTTTCTTTAGATACGTTCAATTAGATCATTTCTTCCCTCTAACTTATTGCATTCACTAATTCACACTTTGGTGATTTCATGCCTTGATTACTGCAATACTATCTATTGTGAGATCAGGTCTACCAATCTCAAGAAATTACAGTTAATCCAGAATACTTCCGTCCGCCTTTTGGGCAATGCTTCCCGTTATGATCATATTTCCCCACTCCTTTATAAATTTCACAGGCTACCTCTCCCTTATCATTTTCACTTCAAAGTTTTGGTTTTGGCACATAAGGCATTATACACAGGCCTCCCTTTCTTCTTTGCTCACACCTTACTGTCCAAACAGGTTACTTCGATCTCAAAATTCTAATTTGCTGGCCATTCCCCCCATTTCTAGTGCTCGCCTCAAAGCATCACGCCGCGTGGCTTTTTACTTCCTGACCCCTACTCTGTGGAACACGCTTCCTACCACCCTTCGCTTAGAGTCCTCTCTCAAGAAACTTAAGGCCTTGCTGAAGACCCATTTTTTTAAAACTTGGCCTTTCAGGGGGTATTGTGAGGTGGTTGAGCAGATGCAGATCGCTTGGTGATTTGTTTTCTACTCTTTCCTTTCTCCTTCCTTCCTGTTTTTTATTGTAGTTCCTTTTTTTCCTTATGTGCTCATTTTGAGACTGTAAACCGTTCTGGTACCATGTGGCATAGAGCAGCGTAGCACATTTTAATAAACATAGATGACTAATAAAATGTGTTTTCCACTATAAGATGCATACTTCTGTATAGCAAATTCCAGTGAGCTTCCTCAGGTGGTCAATCGCATGTCACAGCGCAGGGTGCACTGAAGAAATATTAGTTAAAAGTTCAAAACAAAGAGCAGAGTGTGGACCAAGGAAATTGTGTTTTGGGGATTCTCTTGTCTCACATACAATACATACATTCATATGACAGTAGCTCAATAACAGAGATGAGGGCCTCATTGAGACTTGGAGGGGTGGGGGGGGGGGAGCAGAGCTGGTCCAACAACTAAGTTAACCTAATGGTCGCCTAAGGCAGCAGCTTCTTAAGAAGTGGACAGCAAAGAGCAGCTTCAGTCCAAGCAAAGCAATGGGTCCTGATACCCACTCAGAGCCATCAGTGCATGTTTTGACCCGCAGGAACTAATCCATTTACCTTTGTAAGTGGCTTTTTTGAAATCTCCCTCATTATATATTTACAAAACTAATATGAATATTTAAAAGTGTGATATCCAAATATGCATTTTTCAAGAATTGTTCTGGGAGTGAGTCTCGAGATGATTACAATTGAGTTTTTAATCAAAATCTTGGGGAGGAGGGGCGGTTTTTAGAGGTCTAAAAGCTGCCTGCAGGGGGACACAAGGTTGAAGTTTTGCCTAGGGCACCTAATAACCTTGCACTGGCTCTGGGGGGTGGGGGGAGCGGGGAAGATAGGGGATTGCAATTGTATTGTTTGATTTATGTTGCTTCAGCCATTTCTTTGATATAGGTGGTACGTAAGAATTTTGGAAATATATAGATTTCTAGGAGCTGTAGTTTTATCTCTTGGTCACCAATCTAGACTTTAACTAGGCATGAATAAGTAATTTGGAAATGCCTTTATAAACAGAGAAAGCTATGAACTAGGTAAGCATCTTGATCAGGGCCAGCCCAAAGGTTTGTGCTGCCATAGGCAGAAACTTTGGTCATACTCCCCCCCCCCCATGCTGAGCCGTGTCCCCCCACTGCTGCTGATTCTGTCAGCGGGCGGCTCTATGGCAGTGGTAGACCATGTGCTGAAGCACGTGGCCTGCCGCGGGCTGCTGCCTCTGAGCCTAGCTGCCCACTGCTGGAATCAGTGGCGGGGGGTGGCATCATGGTTCAGCTTAGGGGGAGGCAGCGTGGCTAGGCGCGTGAGGGGACAGCCGGCAATGTATGCCAAAGCACATGGCCTGTCGCCCACAGAAGCCTGCCACCATAGGCGACCACCTAGTTAGCCTAGTGGACAGGCCAACCCTGATCTTGATTCAAATGTCAGAGGCAAGCACAAGATGGGGAGGGGGGAGGTTATATTAAGAAGCTCATGAATGACATGTAAGGGGTCATGAGAAAATACAAATCAAGGTGTTTTAATAGGTAGCATGTGGGACATGAATAGCTTAGGAGAATTATCACAGCCTTACAGAGCTGTTCAATTCCAGGTCATTGGTTCAAATCTAAGTCAGCTTGATAGGGAATTTAAAAAAGTGACTTATGTGGAAGGAGCTGGTGGTTTCATGCCAGTTCCAGGGCATTCATTGCAATCCATCAGACTCTGAGTTCTGCACACTTTGGCACTTATTTATAACAAGGGCATACCAACAAAAATATTAATACAATGTTTCCCATCTCCGTCCTGCAAACACACCTAATCAGCCAGGTTTCCTGAACAGCCACAATGAATATGCATGAAATGTATTTACATATGGGTATATAATGTATGCAGATGTCTACTACTCCATCCAAAAGAAGCAAACACACTTGCAGTATCAGGAGAATGTATAGGAACGAGGCAGCAAAGCAAACATGGAGAATATAGAATATTGAACCTTTATTGGATGTAGAAACTCCTACCCTACGCAGCTGTGTTTTGGCAAACAACCTTCCTCAGGGGTGCAGGAACCTCAAATAAAATACAATATAAATATTGAAAAACAAGAACATCAAATTATAAAAGCTTAAAAAATCTTAAAAACAACATCAAAATAAATAATGAGATAGGACAAAGGAATGTATGGAAGGACAATATCAATATAAATAATGCCCACTATATTATCCTAAAAAAAATGGCAATCATGATTCAATTTTATTTAACCCCATAATACATGTCGCAAAGTTAAAACCATAGCACAGAAAAACTAAATAAAGGGGGCTACAGACAGGTGAATGTAAACAGACATTAAGAGTTACAGTATGCACTTAGAACAATATATACTAAAAGCAGGACATAAAAAGGTAAAAATTAAATTTAAAAAAAGGGGAAGAGGAATAAGACCAAAGCGTTTAAACAACATTCAAGGAGATAACCACAATTAACTCACTGAAGTAGCACATCAGATGGATTACTCCATAGACGTTCAACATAGGGTGTCCCTATAAAGGACCTGAATAAGCCACTACAGGAGCTAATAGCATAAAACATGCTAAGATATATACCCGGGCAGGGCCAGCCTGTCCAGTAGGTGGGCTAGGTGGTTGCCTAGGGCTGCAGAAATCTGTGGGCGGCAGGTCATGTGCTTCAACAGACATACCCAGCCATGCCTCCTTCCACCTGTGCTGAACTGCGATGTTGCTCCCCCCCCCCCCCCCCGCTGCTGCTGATTCCAGCTAGTGAGCCACCTGCCACCTTAATCAGCAGGGGGGAGAGGTGGCACAGTTCAGCATGGGGAGTGGAGAGCGGAATGGCCGGGGCTTCTACCTTAGGCAGCAGAAATCCTTGGGCTTGCCCTGTACCTGGGTCACAAACTATATGAGCAAACACAGAAAGCCATAAAACTGTACAAATGTACCTTTATTTATTTAGGAGGAGTGGCTTGCCCCATCGTATTGGGACCATGTAAATGTATGGAAGACATGAGGGGCTACTGCGTTACAATAAGTGAAGAGCCACTATTCCAAGGCGGTATGTAACAAAACCAGCCAAACTAGACAAGAGTGAGCCATAGGCTACTCCTATGAAGAGAGGCTAAAAAGGTTAGGGCTCTTTAACCGGGAAAAGAGACGGCTGAGGGGAGATATGATAGAGGTCTATAAATTAATGAATGGAGTGGAACGGATAAACGTGGATCAATTGTTTACACTATCAGAATATAGAAAGACTAGGGGACATGTAATGAAGCTACAGGGTAAACTATTTAAGACAAATAAGAGAAAATATTTTTTCACTCAACGTGTAATCAAACTCTGGAATCTGTTACCAGAGGATGTAGTAAGGGCTGTTAGTATAGCTGGGTTTAAAAAAGGTTTGGACAAGTTCCTGGAGGAAAGGTCCATAAACCACTATTAAAAAGGGACCCAGGATATCAATGCTTGACCCAGTACAAGCATTGTGGAATCTGTGTCTTTTGGGGATATTGCTAGGTACGTATGACCTAGATTGGCCACTGTTGGAAACAGGATACTGGGCTTGATGGACCTCGGTCTGACTCAGTATGGCATGTCTTATGTTCAGACCCTGCAACTTAATGAAGGACCCATTGAGCTAATGAAGAAAATGTATTGGTAAACTTAACTCATAGTGCTAAAACTGCTGTCTCAAAAAAGGACTATCAGCATCTAATTTGTGAGGTGTGGGGTAAACTTGGCAATAATTCAAGGGAGACAGAGTGCCAAAAAATTGATTGCCAAAAGGAAAAGGATTGGATTATATCACAACAAAACCATGTTCATAAGGAAATGTGTACAGTAATGCTGTTATCAGTGGTTTTAGAAAAAAGGGAAGAGAAATCAGAACAGGGTCCCACAAAAATCAAATATAGTAGTAGTAGAAAAAAGGGAAAGAGTTACTGCAATTGAAAAACAATTACCTTCTTTTAGCAAGAGCAAACAAGCCTGTCAAAGAAACTTTAATCAAAGCACAGGCAGAACACCAATCATTCAAAGTAAAACAGGTCAGGGGATGCGGCGGCCATATTTAACTTAGAGATTCATGCCAAAAACAGGTCTGACAGTAGCCATGGTAACCTGTAAACATGTCCAAACATAGAAACATGATGGCAGAAAAAGACCAAATGGCCTATCTAGTCTGCCCTTCCATATCAACCACTAATTTAATGGATGGGACAAGTGGACTAAAGATGTAAACGGCATGACTATGATGACATAATTTTTTTTTTTAAAACAGAGATGAATAAAATAAATAAAAGCCATTATGGAGACCCCATGCCGAAGCAGAGCCAAAGGGGAGCTAAAATGTTGCGGTGATAATATCACCTAACACAAGCACTCTAATATTAAATCAACTGACTGGTTAAAGTGAGCACATAAAAGAGGATAAAAGAAGGACATAGCATGGGGGATAAGAACATACAGGAACCAGTAGAGAGTGCAGATGAAAACTCCAAAAATACAGAAGTGATTAAAGGTGGGACTAAGCCTAAAACCAGGGGATAATAATGTGTAAAAAAAGGGAAATAAACCAGCAGAAAAATAAGAAATAAAAAGTAAAATACCCAAGGTGAAAAAAAATGAAGGGATATAGTTGTGGTCAACATTATCGGCACCCTTGCAGTTCAACCGCTAATGTCTAATATTCCTAAAAAAAAGTATCCATTGAAATGGCTTTGCACACATTTGACATATAAAGGAATCAAATAAAACAAGACCAATTAAAAAAGGAAATAGTAGGAAGTAGTATAAAAACTGGGACATTGTCAGGATATGATTATTCACAAGTGAGTATGCCAAAAATCCCATAATCTAATATATATATATATTTTTTTTTGTGGACTATATTATCCAAAGCTGCTGTAAATGAGCTGCTTCTTTATTTAGTCCATTTTATTCTTTATAATAGTGATCATGGATTGGAGGAGTAGCCTAGTGGTTAGAGCAACAGACTACTACCTAGAAGATCTGGATTCACTTTCCACTACACTCCTTGTGGTCTCAGGTAATCACTTTACCCTCTATTGCCTCAGAAGAAAAGGCTGGCAATCTACTTCCAGTCATACCTTGCCAAGGAAACCCAGGGGCTACTGGGTCACCAGGAGTCAGCATTGACTTGAAGGCACTTAAAAAAATAGCGATCATGCAAAAAATATCATGAAATCCTCTTTCTTAAAATTATCCATATAAAACCGACCACGACTGTTATGTTTCGAATTGCTCATGCTTAATTCTGCTTCAGGGTTATGATAATTTTAAAGTTACTCATCTGACATCAGCATACTGTGGACTTTCCAACTTGAATCTGCCTTCTACGGACATCTGTCCTGCTATGATCTTCTCGCTGTCAAAAGAGCTTCCATGGCTTGTAAAAGATGGCTACAGCATTCTTTTTGACTACTATATGATCCTCCCACTTGAATTGCGCCAAACTTTAATTAAATTATCAGCTGAATTATGAAACTGAATTGCAGATAAACACCAGAAAAGCAAGAGAATACTCCACAAAATATCTATGTTATAACAGGGTGTGCCAGTCTGTTTGTTAATTGAGCCCATTGGGATGCATTGTATTGACGGTAAATATCCAATATAGTTCTTTATAATTTAATTTAGCTGCTCGATTTCCCCCTCTCCACAAAACAAGAATGTGATCAATCATTTGTCAACAAAGTTGGGCAAAAGAGTGATTATATTCAATGCAATGATCCACAATTGGGGCTGATTTACTGGAAGTTTTTGAACGGTGTTCTCTTAACTGCTGTATCATTATACATTTCGTTCTTCCCATATACAGTTTTCTACATGGACATTGCAAGGCATGACCACATAAGAGGACTGACACGTAGTAACCCATTTCGCTTGCAAACATCTTTCTAAAAAAGGTGGATTACGATTAATATCTTCTATAGTAGTATCCAAATCGTAAACTTCATCCTACATCCAACCACAATAGATGTTTAATAAGGGGGAAAAAGGATCTTAGAACCAAAGAGAATTCAGGTCCATGTCTAAAACAGTAGCCTCGGACCAAGCTCCAGAATATCAAAGATCCAAAAAACTCCCATAAATACTCATCAAGCTTCTCCAATCAAAATTTTCAATATTATTCTGAACAACAAACTGTATCTTAAAAATAAACCAAGCTGACCTTGCTCGAACTTGCAGTCTACATAAAGCATAGTTACTCACCTGTAACAGGTGATTTCCGGGAACAGCAGGAATTTAGTCTTCACATATGGTGTATCGTTGGTACCGACGGAGCCTGTGCGGGAACACTCCCCAGCGTCCAATAGGAAAGCTTTTGGGAGCATCCCATAGCACCTGCGTGCTGCCTTCACACCTTTCCCAACTGTCCCTCTCCAGTTGAGTTTAAAGCTGAGACAAAAGAGAGAGGGAAAGAGAGAGATAGAGAGATACAAGTCCTAGGGGAAGTGCGTGGGTTGTAAAGACTAAATTCCTGCTGTTCCCGGAGATCACCTGTTACAGGTGACTAACTATGCTATCTCCAGGAACAAGCAGGAATGTAGTCTTCACATATGGAGACTCCCTAGCTGCAGATGCCAGGGAGAAACCCCAGAGGTTGTGTGCCCTTGTGAAAGGGCTCCACTTCCCCCATGGATCTCTGGCATCCTATCAGGGATGGTGGGTAGGAGTTGATTAAGTATGGAACAGGTGTTGAAGAACAGACTGACCAAACAAGGCATCCCGGTGGGAGTCCTTGTCTAAGCAGTAATGGGCTGTGAAGGTATGAACCGAAGCCCAAGTAGCTGCTCGGCATATGTCGTCAATAGACACAGTGAAGATGAGCCATAGAGGCTGCCATGGCTCTCACATTGTGAGCTTTGACATGGCCTTCCAGAGGAAGGTTTTTACTCTCATAGGCAAAAGATATACACTGTGCAATACAGTTGGACAGTGTTCTTTTGGAGACTGGAAGTCCCAAATGACTAGGATCAAAATCAACAAAAAGTTGAGAGGACTTCCAGAGCCCTTTTACAATCCAAAGTATGAAGATTCCTTTCTGCATTTGAGGCATGAGGCCTTGGGAAGAATACAGGAAGGTAAACCGCTTGGTTTAAATGAAAAGGTGACACCACATTTGGCATAAAGTATGGATGAGTCCTAAGGACTACCTTATCATGATGGAACCTTGTATAAGGAGGATCAGCCACCAATGCTTGCAATTCACTGATGCGACGTGCTGATGTGATTGCAATAAGAAAGATGACCTTCTAGGAAAGGAATTTCAAGGAGGTAGTGGCTAATGTTTCAAAAGGCGGTTTCATAAGCTGCCCAAGAACCAAATTTAAGTCCCATGCCACCGGTGGTGGCTTAATGGGAGGCTTAGTCAAAAGAAGGCCTCTCATAAATCTTGCTGTGAGAGGATGAAAGGAAATAGGTTGCCCATTTAGAGGCTTGAAAGGAGCTGCAATAGCACTCAAATGAACTCTCACTGAATTGGTCTTAAGCCCTGCATTAGATAAATGAAGGAGATACTCCAGTAATGATTCCAGAGGTATCTCAAGAGGGTTAAGACCCTTCTGCGACCACCATATGGTAAACCTTTTCCACTTGAAAGCATAAGAGCGTCTTGTGGAAGGCTTCCTGGAAGCATAAAGGATATCCTTTACCTGCTGAGAAAGGTTAAGACTGTGAAGTTCTAGGCTTTCAGCAACCAGGTGCTGAGATGCAGAGACTGGGGATTGGGATGCCACAGCATCCTGTCCTCCTGAGAAAGGAGATCTGGAGCAGATCCTAACTCCAGAGGTGGAGCTTGAGAGGAGATGTAGGAGCAGAGGGTACCACATTTGCTGTGGCCAATGTGGAGCTATGAGAATCATATGACCTCTGTCTCTCTGTTTATTTTATTTATTTAGCTGTATTTATATCCTGCTTTTCACCGGGTCAAAGTGGTCAATTGGGGGATACATTTAACATGAGGGGATATGAGACACATACACTAATTCTTACAGGGAACATGGGCAATGGAGGGTTAAGTGGCTTGCCCAAGACCACAAGAAGTGCGTATAGGACTAGAAATCCCAGTCCCTCTGGCCTGAGATTGCTGTCCCCAGGTGGGACTTGAATCCCTGGCCCTCTGGCCTGAAGTACCTTGTCCTGACCACTAGACCACTCCTCCATCCCTCCTCCTCTGAAGCTTGAACAGGGTTTTGGGAATTAGGGGAATGGGTGGAAAGGCATTCAGGAAGTCCTGGCCCCAATGGAGGAGGAAAGCATCCTGGCCTGACAATCCTGAGCCGGAATTCTGGAACAGAACCGGGGAAGTTTGGCATTCAGTGGACTTATGAAGAGGTCTATGTCCGGGGTTCCCCAAATTTGGAAAATTTTGGCCACCTGGTCTGCATAGAGAGACCATTCGTGTGGAAACAGAACTCGACTGAGTCTGTCTGCCCAAGAGTTTTGAATGCCTGGAAGATGGAGATTTTATTTATTTATTTACATTCTCTTATATACCGCGCTATTCTGCATCAGTGCGGTTTACATTGAACAAACTGAAATTACATTGAACAGGGCATTATAACTTGGAGATAACTATTTTACAGGGAACATGGGCTATGGAGGGTTAAGTGGCTTGCCCAAGACCACAAGGAGCACCTGTGGGACTAGAAACCCCAGTCCTTCTGGCCCAAGGTTGCTGTCCTCTAGTGGGATTTGAACCCCCGACCTTCCGGCCTGAAGTACCTTGCCCCAACCACTAGGCCACTCCTCCACACAATGAGATGAATCTGATGCTCTCTGGCGAGGGCCCATAGTCGCAAAGCTTCGTTGCATAGCGAAAGAGAGCCTGTTCCGCCCTGCTTGTTCACATAGAACATGGCTACTTGATTGTCCGTTTGAACTAGGACTGTCTTGTAGCTAAGCTGGGTGTGGAATACTCGAAAAGCAAGGAAGATTGCTCTGAGTTCCAGGAGATTGATATGTAGATAGGTCTCCTGTGGAGTCCAGGTACCCTGGGTAGAGAGGCCTTGCAGGTGGGCTCCCCAAACCACCTGTGAGGCATCTGTTGTTAGAGTGGCTTGGGGTGGAGGTTGCTGAAAAGGAGACCCCCCCAAAAGGTTTTGGGGTGATTGCCACCATTGGAGGGACAAAATAAGGTGATCTGAATTTGCTATTTTGTCTGACAGGCAACCTGATGCCTGAGTCCATTGAGTGGATAAAGTCCACTGGGTTGCCCTCATATGGAGGCGAGCATAAGGAACCACATTCACGGTGGATGCCATGTGGGCTAGCAATTGTAACATTTCCCGAGCAGTGAGGTGAGGTTTTAGCACTGCTTGGGAAGCTAACTGCACAATGCAAAGGCAGCGGGGCTGTGGAAGGTAGGCCCTTGTCTGTCTGGTATCCAGCAGAGCTTCTATAAACTCTAGGGACTGAGTGGGAGCAAGTTTGGATTTTGGGACGTTTATGACAAGTCCCAAATACTGAAGGATGCGCATTGTGCGAGAGAGAGCAACCCTGGCCTCTGGCTCTGAAGGGGCTCGAATGAGCCAGTCGTCTAAGTAAGGGAAGATGAATATTCCTAGGGTGCGAAGAAATGCTGCCACCACAGCCATGCATTTTGTGAACACCCTTGGTGCCGAGGCCAGGCCAAAAGGAAGAACCCTGTATTGGTAGTGCTTCCCTTGAAATAGAAAGCGAAGGAACTTTCGATGAGTTGGATGGATGAGAACATGAGTGTACGCATCCTTGAGATCTAGAGAACAAAGCCAAGCCTGACTCTGAAGGTATGGTAGCAGAGTTCCTAGAGAAATCATTTTGAACTTCTCTTTGAACAGGAATTTGTTCAATTCTCTGAGGTCTAAAATGGGTCTGTGTCCTCCTGTTTTCTTTGGAATAAGGAAATAGGGGGAGTAGAACCCTGTACCCTGTTGGAGAATGGGTACCTCTTCTATTGCCCCTTGGGCAAGAAGCATAGTGACCTCTTGACCTAACTGGTTGTTGAGAGAGGTCTGAGAATTGAACTGTCTTACCATTGTAGGAGGGGGCATGCTGAGGAAATGAATCTTGTACCCCTCTCTTACAATAGACAGAGTCCAATTTTCTGCTGTTATCTGCCCCCATCTGGGGGCAAAATGACATAACCTTCCTGGAATGGTGGAAGACTCTGGGCCTTTCAGGGCCAGGAAGGCAAAGTTCTCTAGATAGGAGTCAAAGCCCCTGTGGAGGCTGAGTCTGCTGAGACGGTTGAGGCTTAGCAGCTTTTGTTTTTCTTTGCCTAGGTTGTTGCTGCTGTCCCTTTTGGGCAGACTGACCTAAATGAAGCCCCTGCTGGGTATAGGAGGGATAAAACTTCTTAATGAAGAATGGTTTCTTGTAGGATTTTTTCCCTGCAGGATCAGCTGTAGATTTAGACAATCTATCCAAAGTGATATTGTCAGCATCTATCTCATTAGCTTTTTCCTGCCAATTCTTGCCAGAGGGATTCTCTCCTGTGCAAGGAATATTCCCTAGTTTATCCTGTACCCAAAGTTCCAAGTCAGATGCCTGGAGCCAGGCAATCCTACGTGCACCTATGGCAATAGCAGAGGTTCTGCTTATGCACTCAAAGCAGTCAAAGGCTGCACGATTCACAAACTTGGAAACATCCTGAGCATGTTTGACAAGGGCGAGGTAATCCTGCCTCTTATCATCAGGAAGGAGAGAGCTCATAAGCTCTAAATCTCCCGTGACCTCCTTAAGGAACATTCCCATATATAATATATAGGAACTGATCCTAGCAAAAAGCATGGAAGCCTGGAAGGTTCGACGTCCAAAGGCGTCAAGAGTCCTACACTCACGTCCTGGAGGATTAGATGCATGCCTTTTTGCACTCTTGATCCTTCTCATAGCTGATTCCACCACCATGGAATGGTGTGGTAGCTGAGTCTTCTGAAACCTAGGACAAGGAGGAACTCGATACATGGTGTCGAGTCTTCGAGAGTGAGGAGATGTGGTTAGAGGTGTTTCCCACATCCTTAACATGAGATCATGCAAGATCTCATGAATAGGTAAGGTAGCTGCCTCCTTGGGATCTTTAGGGCATTGTAGGATTTCTAATTCCTTTGCCCTAGGCTCTTTTTCAGGAGCCACTGTGATGAAAAGACCTTGAGCAACATCTCAGATAAAATCCTGAAAGGACATATCCTCTGGTGGAGACATCCTACGCTGAGGAGAAGAAGAATCCTCAGGAAGAAGTACTCTGGTATCGGCAGAGCTTTCAGAGTCTTCAGAGTCATCCGAGAATTCAAAGTATCTCCGATCCGGGTGATCGTGCAAGGCACGGTACCGTTACCGATCCAAGTCGGCATTGGAGGGGTCCGGTACCGACTTGTCGATACCGGATGGATAAGCATGACTCGGGTCCTGGTAGAATACCTGCCGATGTCGATGCAGTTGGTACTGGTACCGGTACCGGGGTTGGTGCCGGTACCGGTTGAATTGTCTGAAGCGGTTTCAGGGGCATCGAGGCCGTGAGAAGAGCCGCCAGACTGCGTTCAATAGCCAAGAATCTCTGGTCTATCGACGCTGCTGATGCTTGGGTATCGGTACCGGATGAAGCAGCCGGTACCCCAGAGCATGGCACCAGTAGTTCTGCCGAGGTTGAGGCCTCGAGAACATCCTGGAGCCCCATTAGTGCTTTGTAAGCCGAAGCCTCCCGCCGGGGAAATTTTGCCGGTGAAAGTCCCTCAAGGGCAACGCCAGAGGCATCTCGATGCTTAGAGGGAGATCTACCCTTTGAGGACCGGCTAGATTTATGTTTAATTACCTGAGATCCATGGGAGGAAGATGAAGCCCTAGAAGACGTCGATGCCACAGAGGCTGCATCGGAGGGGAAAAGGGTGCTAAGTTTAGCAACTCGGTTCTGCCGGCCCCTTTTCGACATCATCCCACAGGCAACACACTCCGAAATAGAGTGGTCAGGACCTAAACATTTGAGGCACCACTCATGGGGGTAGTGACGGAGATGGTACCGCCACACTTGCAGCACTTTTTAAACCCTGAAGTGGGTTTTTCCATTTTAAAGGGCCTAGTGCCCAAAATGGTGCGTGGCACCTGAGGAGAAAATAACTGGAAAAGACTCCAGAAGAAAGTTTGGTTTTTTTTTGGAAAAAAGAAAGAAGATCTGGCGGTACCGGTGTAGCGTCGAAGGAAAGGCAGACGCGACCACAAAAATGAAGAATAGAAGGGAATTATTTTCTGCGGTGACAGGATATGCAACCTGTCGGCTCTGCGGAAAAGGAAGAACTGGAGAGGGACAGTTGGGAAAGGCGGGAAGGCAGCACGCAGGCGCTGTGGGATGCTCCCAAAAGCTTTCCTATTGGACGCTGGGGAGCGTTCCCGCGCAGGCTCCGTCGGTACCGATGATACCCCATATGTGAAGACTACATTCCTGCTTGTTCCTGGAGATAACATTTATCTGGGCCTCAGCTCTTTAACAGCGCATTAGGAAACAGATGGTACTTATCTGACGTAGTTCCCCACTGTAGATGCCTATACAGCATTTCACTTGAGCTTCATCAGGGGGGCAGAACGTACTCATACAACTACACCACTCAACTGAACACAAAAGATCAATGTCATATCATGAATGACCGTTCACCAGTTTGCAATACTTGCCTGAACATAGTAGTATGGCAAAATAATATTTTATGGACCTTTCCTCCAGGAACTTGTCCAAACCTTTTTTAAAGCCAGCTACACTAGCAGCTTTTACTACATCCTCCGGTAATGAATTCCAGAGTTTGAATATGCGTTGAGTGAAAAAATATTTTCTCTTATTAGTCTTAAACGGATTACACTGTAGCTTCATTGCATGTCCCCTAGTCATTCTACTTTTTGATGGCATAAAGACTACTACTACTATTGCTACTACTACTGAGCATTTGTATAGCGCTACAAGTTGTACTCAGCACTGCACAGACATGTAAGCCCTGGTCATCAGAGCTTACAATCTAGTCAAGACAGACAACACAGAAGGTGTGGACAAGGATAAAATAAGGGGAAAGGTAAAGAAACAAGGAGTTCAGGTGAGTCAAGATCCAAAAGCAGCAGCAAAGAGCTGAGTTTTCAGCCTGGATTTGAAAAGGGCCAGAGAAGGTGCCTGGCATACAGACACAGGTAGTTTGTTCCTATGCCATACTTTTGCTGATAAAAAGCACCATTAAAACACAAATAATTCTCACAAATAACCAGAGGTAATAGCTCCAATACAAAACTCTTTGGTAGAGGAGAAAGTAAATACTCCATCCAATTGAGTTTAGTAGGTACCTGCAGTGCTTCCTGCTGATCAACATTGGTGTATAGTGAAACCCCATCAAACATCACCAACCATGTCTCATTTTTAACATCACTTATAGTATCTAAGATATTAAGCCATGGAAGCTCTTTTGACTTCAAAAAGATCATAGCAGGATGTCTGTAGAATGCCAATTCAAGTTGGAAAATCTGCAGTATGCTGATTTCAGATAAGTAACTTTAAAATTAGCATTACCCTGAAGCAGAATTAAGCATGAGCAATTCGAAACATGACAGTCATGGTCGATTTTATATGGATAATTTTTAAGAAAGAGGACTTCATGAATACGTTTTTGCTTGCTCATGATTATAAAGAATAAAATGGGCTAAATAGAGAAGCAGCTCTTTTATAGCAGTTTTGGATAGTCCAACAAAAAAAGGTTTATGTAAGGACATGATTATTGGCACCCTTATAATCAATTCAAATCAATTTGAACAGAAGAACCACATTTCCATTGCAATAAAATTAGACATACCTGAAATCAATTGTCACTACTCACATGACTTGAATCAACCAATGAATGATGGCTTTATTGTTTAAAATGGCCACATTCACTCCCTGTTCCATTTTCACAATGGTGAAGACAAGAGAGCTGCCTGAGACTGTCAGAAAAGCCATTATCATCAAAAATCAAACTTCAAAGGGGTGCAAGGACATGTCCAAAGATCTTGGGATTCCTGTGCCTACAGTTTGCAATGTTATTAATAAGTTTTCTGTTCATGGAACTGTCGAGAACCTCCCAGAACATGGTATGAAAAGGAAACTTTTCCATGAACTCTTCGAAGGTGAGTGCAAACTGTTGGAAAAACACATATACAAAATCCAAAGAGTTTAAGACTGACCTGAAGCAATCTGGAGTGGTGGTTTCAACCTGCACCATATGCCAGATACTAAACAAAGAAGGACTTCATAGGCAAAGGCCCAGGAAGACACCTCTGCTCACAGACAGACATAAAAAGGCATGCCCGATCTTTGCCCAAAACCACCTTGAGAAACCACAATCCTTCTGAGAAAATGTTCTGCGGACAGATGAAACCAAACTTGAGCTCTTTCGCAATACAGAAGAACAATATATTTACAGGCAAAGAAATGAGGTTATAAGTTAAAAAACACCCTTCCTACAATTAAATATGGTGGAGGTTCCATAATGTTGTGTGGCTGTTTTGCTGCCTTGGGAACTGGAGGCCTGGAACATATTGAAGGAATCGTGAAGTCAGAGGATAAAAAAGGGTATTTTGGAGCGAAATGTGCTACCCAGTATCAGAAAGCTAGGTCTGAGTCGACGGTCATGGGTCATCTGGCAGAACAGTAATCGAAAACATACATCCAAAAGTGCAAATAAAAAGGTTAAAAAGGAAAAAATGGACTTAAAGTGGCCGGCAATGAGTCTTGATCTCAATCTAATCAAGAACCTTTGAAAGAGCTGAAATCTGCCATGGGGTTCTTCTCTATATCTATATCTATCTACGTGTGGTTCTTCTCTATGTTTGGATATGGCCTCATTCTGAACTGTTCTTCTATTAGAAAGGCTGGCTTTCCTCCTAGGGAGGTCTAACGTACCTGGCTTTTTCTTGTTACAAGGGTAAACAGTACCCCTCTTATAGTCATTTTCGTCCCTCCTAAATTTCTCTAGCTTCTCTTTTTTATAGTTCTCCACATTTCTATTGTAATCTATTAATGCATTAAACAAATTATCGTTTTCTTTTAATGAATTTAGAGTCCACATTATTCATTTTTATTTTCATTTTTATTTTTTATCTCTATTTTCACTCTTCTATTTTTATCTTCATGGCTAGTTCTCTTTTGTATGCATACATTTTCTTTCCTCATATTTTATGTTTTTTATGGTTTCCCCCTTCCCCTGTCCCTTCTCCTTCTTCCCTTCCCCCTCCTCCCTCTCCCTTCCCCTCTTCTCCCCTCCTCCCCACTTCCTTCTCTTCTTTCCCTTCCCTCTTCCCCTCCCTCCCCCCTTCTTCCCCTTCCCCCTTTATATTTTATGTGTATTTATTTGTTATTGGTTATTTATTTATTTATTGTTGTATCAGTATATTTTATCGGTAGATTTTATTGTTTCTCTTTATTTTTTATGTTTTTACTCTTATCCTGTCATTTTTTTACTTTGAATATTTTACTTTATATTTCTTGTATTCCTGCTGGTTTATTTCCCTGTTTTACACATTATCATCCCCTAGTTTTAGGCTTAATTCTGCCTTTAATCACTTCTGTATTTTTGGAGTTTTCCTCCCCACCCTCTACTGGTTCATGTTTGTTCTTCCACCCATCTAGGGTTGTCAACAGATTCCAGATGCGCCCGACAGGCTTGATCCAGCCCTGGGTTTACCCCATGGCATGCAGGGACAAGTAGACTTGTTGTTCTTATGAAGTGCAATGGAGAAATCAGAACTACATATCTCTGCATGCAATGGGGTAAATCCAGGACTAGATCAAGCCTATTGGGCGCATCTGGAGCCAGTTGACAACCCTACCCCCATCCAATGTCCTTATTTTATCCTTTTTTATGTGCTCAGTTTATTATCACCACACCGTTTTAGCTTCACTTTGGCTTTGCTTTGGCATGACGTCCCCATAGCTGCTTTTATTTATTTATTTATTTTATTCATTGTTGGTGTTTTTTTTTTAAAAAGGTTTTTTTAGAAAAAGTTTTTTTTTATGCCATCATAGTCAGGCCATTTACATCTTTATTCCAATTGTCCCATCCACTAAGTTAGTGGTGTTTGGACTTGTTTACAGGTTACCATGGCTACTATCAGTCCTGTTTTTGGCATGAATCTCTAAGTTAAATATGCCACCGCATCCACTGACCTGTTTTATTTGAATGATCGGTGTTCTGTCTGTGCTTTGATTAAAGTTTCTTTGATAGGATTGTTTGCTCTTGCTAAAAGAAGGTAATTGAATTGTTTTTCAATTGCAGTAACTCTTTCCCTTTCTTCTACTACTACTATACAGAGTGGCCCAAAAAAAGTGAGAACATCTCGTAGCATATAAGTTATTTAAAAATTCAAAAAGACAGATGTAAATGATTGACAAATTAAAAATAAAAGATGGCAACTGGAAATTGTCAAAATAAAGACGTTATATAGCTAAAAATGGTAAATAAGGAAACTATTTAAGCTTTTAATTTACAAGATGTTCTCACTTTTTTGGGGCCACCCTGTATTCGATTTTTGCGGGACTCTGTTCTGATTTCTCTTCCCTTTTTTCTAAAACTGCTGATAACAGCGTTACTGTGCACATTTAATTATGAATATGGTTTTATTGTGATATAATCCGATCCTTTTCCTTTTGGCAATCAATTTTTTGGCACTCTGTCTCCCTTGAATTATCGCCAAGTTTACCACACACCTCCCAAATTAGATGCTGACAGTCCTTTTTTGAGACAGCAGTTTTAGCACTATGAGTTAAGTTTACCAATACATTTTCTTCATTAGCTCAATGGGTTCTTCATTAAGTTGCAGGGTCTGGTTCACTCTTCTCTAGTTTGGCTGGTTTTGTTACATACCACCTTGGAATAGTGGCTCTTCACTTACTGTAATGCAGTATCCCCTCATGTCTTCCATACATTTACATGGTCCCAATATGGTGGGGCTCTCTGGCTTGCCCTTCTCCACTTTGCCTGAAGTTGTTGGGAAACAAACCCCCTCCACCCCTCCTAAATAAATAAAGGTACATTTGTACAGTTTTATGGCTTTCAGTGTTTGCTCATACAGCTTGTGACCCAGGTATACATCTTAACATATTTTATGTTATTAGCTCCTATAATGGCAAATTAAGATCCTTTATAGAGACACCCTATGCTCAACGACTATGGAGTAATCCATCTGATGTGCCACTTCTTCACTGCCGCTTTTGGATCTTGACTCGCCTTGTCTCCTTTGTGTTCCCTTACCATGTCCCCTAGATGTATCCCATGTCTACAGCTACAGTGTTGTCTGTCTTGACTAGATTGTAAGCTCTGTTACGCAGGGACTGTCATTTCCATGTTTCTGTGCAGTGCTGCATACATCTTGTAGCACTATACAAATGCTCAGTAGTAGTAGTAGTTATCTCCATGAATGTTGTTTATACGCTTTGGTCTTATTCTTATTCTTCTTCCTCTTTTTTGATTTTAATGTTTACCTTTTTATGTCCCGCTTTTACTGTATATTCTATGTGGAATACTGTAACTCTTAGTGAGCACAGATTCTCGAAGCCTAGCCAACGAAGTTCCTGACCTGGAAATACTAATGGTGAAAATGGACTTGGACATGCTGGCCATTACAGAAACATGGTTTAACAAGTTGCTTGAATGAGATATAGCCAAAGCTGGCATTTAGAAGAGATAGAGAAGGCAAAAAGGAGGAAGAGAAGCCCTATATATCAAAAGCAATATTAAAGCTGCTGAAATGCAGGGGACGTGGAGAAAAGAAGAAGAATTGTGGATTGTACTAGAAAGAGGAGATGGCACTATCATCCATACTGGTGTAGTCTACAGGCCTCCAAATCAAACCAAAGAAATGGATAGAGACTTGATATTGATATTGCAAAGGTAGCCATGAAGGGGGGAGGTGATCATATTGGGTGACTTTAATCTACCCAGTGTGGACTGGAGTGTTCCTTCTGCAAATCTGGAAAGAAGTAAAAAGATTTTGGATGCCTTCCAAGAAGCATTGCTTAGACAAATGGTGATGGAACTGACTAGGGAAAATTCAATACTGGATTTAGTACTGACCAATGGAGATAGCATGTTGAATATCTGGGTGGGTGCCCACGTGAACAGCAGCAATCAACAAATGATGTGGTTTGAGATAAAAGCCAAGGCAGAATCCAATCACAGCAAGCTCAAAGACCTAGACTTCAAAAACGCTGACTTTAATAAAATGGCCAAGTGCCTGAAGGAGGAGTTGGCAGAGTGGGAGGAGGTAAGGGAAGTGGAAATGCAATGGGCTAAACTAAAGGAGGTAATAAAAGGGGCAATAGATACATATGCAAAGAAAGTAAATTTAAAAAAAGAGGAAAAGGAAACCTATATGGTTCTCCAAAGAAGTGGCTGCAAAAATAAAGGCAAAAAACACAGCTTTCACAAAATTCAGAAGTTTTCAAACAGGAACACAGAAAAGAATACAGGATAAAACTAAAGGAGACAAAAAGAGAAATAAGGATAACAAAATTAAAGGCAGAATAAATGATAGCTAAAGGTGTGAAGAGTGGAGACAAAACATTTTTCAGATACATTCAGAAGAGGAAGATCAGAGGTGGAAATGCAAGACTCAAAAGTGCCGAGGAGAAATTCATGGAAAGTGACGTTGAAAAAGCAGAAATGCTAAACAAATACTTCTGTTTTTATTAAAGAAAATCCTGGAGGAGGACAACCTGTGATTGACAAATATACAAATGGGAATGGAGTAGATACTACACCATTCACAGAAGATGATATGTTTGAACAGTTTGCAAAACTGAAAGTGGACAAGGCCATGGGACCGGATAGGATACATCCAAGCATGCTGAAAGAGCTCAGAGAGGTTGTGGCAGGGCCTTTAAAGGATATTTTTAATAGATCCTTGGAGACAGGAGAAGTTCCGCAGGACTGGAAAAGGGCCAATGTGGCACTGGGAAGAGATGACAAACTACAGGTCAGTAAGCTTTATCTTGATGGTGAGAAAAGTAATGGACGCGCTCCTGAAAGAGAGATAATGGACTTTCTCAAAACCAGTAGGTTGCATGATCTGAGGCAACATGTTTTTAACCAAAGGATGATCATGCCAAACAAATCTGATTGAGTTCTTTGACTTGGTGACCAGAGAAGTAGATCAAGGGCATGCGATGGATGTGACCTACCTAGATTTCAGCAAAGCCTTTGATACTGTTCCTCATAGGAGACTTATCAATAAACTGAACAGCCTGGGGATGTGTCTCAAGGTGGTAAACTGGATCAGAAATTGGTTGACTAACAGACAACAAAAGGTGATGGTAAACAGAACTTACTCGGATGAAAGGAAGGTGAATAGTGGCGTGCCTCAAGAATCGGTCTGGAACTGGTACTGTTCAATGTATTTGTGATTAATATTGCTGAAGGACTGAATGGAAAAGTCTGCGTTTTTGCAGATGACCTGAAAATTTGCAACAGAGTGGACTCCCCTGAGGGAGTAGATAACATGAAGCAAGATCTACAAAAGCTGGAAGAATGGTCTAATGCGTGGCAGGTAAAGATTTACTCTAAAGACGTGCAGTGTCATGCACTTGGGATGCAGAAATCCAAGGGAAATGTATGTGATAGGAAGCAAGAAGTTGGTGTGCATGGACCCTGAGAAGGACCTCAAAATGATTGTTTCTGAGGATCTCAAGGTGTTGAAACAGTGTGACAAGGCGGTGGCCAAAGCCAAAAGGATGCTGTGTCGTATACAGAGAGGAATTGCCAGCAGAAAGGAGGCGGTACAAGTTGCTGGTGAGGCCTCACTTGGAGTATTGTGTTCTGTTTTGGAGACTATGGACTTGATTCTGGGATGTGGATTGCAGGACTGCACATTTTGGCGGGATGTGCGGCCCCACAAGCTGTCCGGGCCCAATTTCCCCTCTGGCTCTCCCCATATGTCCTGAGCAGCAGGAAATGGAGGGGGCGGGATCGGGGCGGAGCAGGGGCAGATCAGCTCAGCAGGATATACAGGGCCGATTCAAGTCGCAGCCCTGTATGTCCTGCTGGGTCAAAGGGGACATGCTGCTTATACCACCTCAAAGGTGATCGGGCCTGGGGATCCTCCTTGGGGCCGGGTATAGGGGGGGGTTCCCGCTGCTTGATCCAGGCCCCAGCAGGCTAGCCGTGGGCCGTGCAGCAGAGAAAAGGGAGGCCGAAGCCACAGGAGTCGGGGGCGCCTACGGGGAGGACGTCCCCGCAGGTGGCAGGGGCACGCCAGGCCATTCATAGGCCTGATTCTGTGCACCATGGGAGCGTTCTGTTCCCACGGTCCAAAATCAGGTCCAAACAGACCCATCTTGCTCGGAGCTATCCGGATGGCCCGGATGTGCCCCTACGTGAATCGGGCTATATATCTCACAAAGGATATAAAAAGACTTGAAATGGTTCAGAGGAAGGCAACCAAAATGATTTGGAGCCTGCGCCAGAAGATGTATGAGAAGAGACTTGAAGACCTAAATATGTATATGCTAGAGGAGACGAAGGACATAGAAACATGACGACAGAAAAAGACCACATGATCTATCTAGGGGAGATATGATGCAGACCTTTAATTACTTAAAAGAGTATTAATGAAGAAACAAACCTTTTTCAAAGACAGGGAAGTTATAAAACTAGAGGCCATAACATGAAGCTGCAAGGGGGTAAACTGAAAGGCAACATCAGGAAATGCTTTTTCACTGAAAAGGTGGTGGATGTTTGGAATGCATTCCCAATGGAAGTGGTGGGGGGAAATACAGTGACAGAATTCAAAATGGCATGGGACAGACTCAGTGGATCCCTTTATAGCAACAGGATAAAATCAAAATAAACTTAACTATTTCTTATATCTCAACAAATAGGGGTGACCTGCATGGAGCAGAGGGTACACTTATTCCACCCTCGAAAGTGGAATAAGTCCACCTGGATTATGGGGGACGGCGGCGCGGGACACAGGCAGGCAGTTGAGGGGGATCAGGGGGTTCCCCGCAGCCTGACCCAGGCCTTGGAAGGCCAGATCAGGGGTAGGGCTGTGGGGAACGGGAGACACCATGGCACTGTAGCTCCATTCATGAGCCCGGCTGAGTTAGCTAGGTAGTCGCTGGACCGTACAGCCAAGTAGAATCGTGTCCCAGCCTGCACATCCAGTTGCTAGACCCAATTCTGACCCTGCAGGAGCTGCAGGATTAGAATCGGGTCTAACTTTGAACTGCCCTATTCTTCCCGGCCATACAGGGGGCTGGGTGTCCTATTGTGAATAGGCCTCCACATTACTATGTGAGTATGCTAATGTCTGTTTACATTCACGTGTCTGTAGCCCCCTTTATTTAGTTTTACTGTGCTATGTTTTTTAACTTTATGACATGTATTATGGGGTTAGATAAAAATGAAATATGATTGCCATTGATTTTTTAGGATAATATAGTGGATATTATTTATATTGATATTGTCCTTCCATACATTCCTGTATTCCATCTCATTATTTATTCTTATGTTTTTATTTTTTTAAGTTTTTTTAAGCTTTTATAATTTGATGTTCTTGTTTTTTAATATTTATATTGTATTTTCTTTAAGGTTCCTACACCCCGAGGAAAGTTGTTTGCCAAAATACAGCTGTGTAGGGTAGGAGTTTCTACATCCAAATAAAGGTTCAATACTCTACATCCTTCATGTTTGCTTTGCGCCTCACTCCTATACGTTCTTCTAAGGATCTATACTAGGCATATTCATTGCAGTTATCCTGGTTAGGTTTGCCTCTAAGACTGGGATGGGAAACAATGTATTAGCTGAATCTCTGCTCAGTGAACAAGGAGTTGTCAAGCACTTGAAGATGCCCTTGTTCTGGCATTAGTGTAAATGAAAGCAAATGGCATTTGATTTTCTCATGAAAAGTGGAGACGATACCAAGCATTTCCATGAAATGATAGTTAAAACAGCTTTTTAAATGAAAATTAAATGTCAATACTATTATATGACAGTTTGCAAAGTTCTTTAGCAAACATTAAAAAGGAAGATACTGTATCTGGTTTGTTCAAGATCTAATCTAAATTCAGATTCCTTCACATTCTTTTCTTGTATTTTAAAATCATTCTAAAACATTTGCAGAGTACTACAACTTTTTAGAAAATGTTTCTTTTTAAAAAATATTAAAGTGGATGTGCCATGCAGTTAACCAAGTAAATGCAATCCCTGATTAAAATGCAGTTTCTAACAGTTTGAATACAACTTTGCTAAACAAAGTTCAACCTAATTCCAAATGTGGAACCTAATTTTCAGAGATGAGCAACGTGCAGACAGCGTAAAGCCTCCATGTGCTCAAGCTTCACCCCCTCACAAACTCAAGTCAACGATAATATGCTCATAGATCTGCGTGTTTCCCTTAAAACTGGAGGCAAAGAAAAAATGTCTACGGTCAGTCAACACAGCTGTGAAGGAGCGTGGTGCCTGTATGTAGATCTCTTTAAATTTCTGGAATCCCTTCAGCTCACTGTCCCACAGATATATTTGCGAGAATGTGTAGTCGCTTCCCAAAGCTAGGTAATGTTTGTCCTTAAAGGAAAATGGCTGTAAGGTCATGGCCCCCCTAGATGGGAGAGCCTGAATCTCCACAAACTGCTTGCCATTCCATTTCATGACTCTGGAGTCACCGATAAATCTTGTTAAGGAAATGTACAGGTCATTCTGTATTCTGAAGCTCTTTACGGCCAGAACATCCTCCATGCTTGGGATTTCGCTATAAGAGACAAACTTCTTTGAGCTTTTGTTCCATTGGAATATAATGGGCACTTGTGAGCGACTTGACAAAATTAGGTGGGCTTTTCCATCTATCTCGATAAACTCTGCATCCGTGTCTCGGAACCATTCATGCAGGGACTGGTATGAGTAAAATCCTTTGCCATTCCATTTGTAAACGGTTGACAAACCAGCTTTGGAGCTATCCGCTATGGCAAAAAATGTTTCACTCTCGATCTGGAATAACTCAATATCATTTGGTTTTGAAATTCTGGAAACCTCAATGTCTTGGAATTTAGCAAATTTGCTCCAGCTTTCATCATATTTGTAAATATGTGAACCTCCAAAGAGCTGAGCCACCACAACAAAAACTTGGTCATCAATTAGGATCGCTTTGCATCCAACTATTGACTGACCTGGGCACAAAAGAAATGGAATAGATTAGCACAAAACTAAACACATTTTAAAAAGAGATAAGTTCTAATTGAATATTGACATTTTATCAATTCAATGAAATTTCAGCAAACTCATTAATGTGATTAGTTTTTCATTTCCTCATGCACTCAGACTATTAATTCTGTGCTCAGTTCCATAGTATAACCCTGATACGAGCCGTGTTTCAGCACAGTATGCCTGCCTCAGGGAGAATTTCTTCATACAGAGGTACATTCATATGATAGGAAAACTGACAGTCATAATGAAGCAAGATTTTTCAGATTGTGTCCTTTAAAGAAGAACTGATTGATTTGCCGGGGGACTATTTATTATTTAATATAAACTTGGTAGCTTCCTAGCATACACAGGTCAAATGAACATGGGAGAAAATATTTGAAAATGTACTTTTGTACATATAGAAATAGCAAAAAGGCAAGAAGGCAACATGATTTTACTATGGCTAGTCCATGATTTTTCAAAACAAAACTATAGTCCTGAACGTGGCTGGACAATCTTATCTGCCATGTCCATTCTGAACCATCAAAACAGTCAAGGTAATAGCAATGAGAGGACAAAATCAGAATAACAGCTAGACATTTAGGTGAGTGTGTTGATAATAACATTTATACAAGAAGTCATGAAGGGAAGGGATAGATATAAGGGACAGCACCAGCTATATCTCCCCTATCATATGTGTAATAATAGTACATGTCCCCAGCAATACCTGGACATTAACAAATGTACTGAGAGCGAACTTACTTACCTATAATAGGAGTTTACCATCGACAGGCAGGATTGATAAGGTATGCAAATAGGTGATGCCATCTGACGTAATCGGAATGGAACTGCTTTCCCTCAGCTCAGGACTTTCATGTAAAGTTTTAAGCATGCACGACCCTATCTGCACACAGCAGTTCTCTCAGCTGGTTTCAAATCTTAATAAATACAACACTCAGGGAGGTAGGGGGGGAGGCGGATTATGTGCCTTATCAATGCTGCTGTCTATGGAAAACTCCTGTTACAGATAAGTAACTTTGTTTTTCACATTGACAAGCAGGATTGAGTCAGACATAAAAGTGGGTGATTCCCAAGCTTAGGGCTGTTACCGGTGGAAGGTACAGAGATAAAATATTTTTTTTTTTTGCAGACCACACAGTAATGCAAGAGTTGCAGTGCCCTATGTTACTTACTGAAGAGATCGTATAAATGACCAGGTGCAGCTGATGAGAATGGTATTGGTACAGCAAATGTTGTGATGAAGCGGAGGCTAGGTTTGTAGTCATACCACAGGAATTATTATGAAAGGAGGCTTGACTGGAGAGGCAAGACTAGTTGAGCTGACAAAATTATTTCGGGCACTGTTAAATTAGATTGACAAGTTAGAAGGAAAGACAGCGCCGAGTAGAGTTATTCATTAAATGCTAGAGGGTCTTCGAAGTACAATGCAATGGTACTTACTGTCTAAAACATGAAGTTTATGGCCTATGAATTTTTTTAGGGGGCTTTGCTCCCTAGTTATTTTGCGCTACGATGGCTTTCACACTTCACTTATTTTTTTCTTTTTTTAGAATTACTGTCCACGTGGAAAAAATGCTGTCATCAGCAGGCTTTTGCATGGAAGCCACTACTGCCGATTAGTAAGCATACCCCTAAATGTCTTACCATATAAAATCTTATCTCTTTCACAACAGGACACATCCAGCAGCAATGGTCAGCATTTTTAAAGCACCTGACTGGCATTTCTAAAACTAAAACTGAATATTCAGTGCCGAGCTTATCTGGCATCCAGCGCTGAATATCTGGTTTTCCAGCTATTGGGAACTGCTGAATATCTGGTTTCCCAGCGATCGGAACTGGACGCACAGAGGTAGCTGGGATTCTGAATCTGCGGGGCGCGTCTAGCCCTGTGGGATCAGAGTTGCGACCAGGCCTGTACGTGCAGGCCGGGACCTCAATTCAGTCTGGCCTGCATGTACAGGCCTTGCCTAGATAGCTCAGTCAGGGTTTTCCAATGGAGTCACGGCGCCATGGCACTGTGGCTCCATTGAAAAGCCGCGATCAACCAAGGCCAGGGTCGGGCCACGGGGAATGTTCTCTGCCCCCTCCTGCCCTTTCTGCGCCCCGGGCCCGCTGTCCCCCGCCAACTAGGGGGACTTATTCCACCTCCGAGGTGGAATAAGTTCCCCATTCAAACCACCAGCCCCGGACGTACAGAGCTGACATTGGAATCGGCCCTGTATGTCCGGGCCGACGAACACCCACTGCCCACCTGATGCCGCCCTCGATTCGCCCCTTTCCTGCCCCCATCTAACTTCCCCATACAATGAGCAGGCAAGTCAGTCGGGGTCGGGAAGGGGCCCAAATAGTGGGCCTCGGAATGACCCCGTAACAGAACAGCAAGAACTTCATAAAGTCAAGACAGCCATTGACCTGTCATAACATTACGCGGTTTGCCTATCTGGTTACTGGTTAAATATAACCGCTACCCAGGTAGTCATTGGGACCAGGGTCAGCCCAAGGGCTTCTACCACCCTAGGCAGAAATCCTGGCCTCGCCGCCCCCCCCCCCCAACTGCCGCCGTTTCTGTCTCAGGAGGGGGAGATGGGCAGCGGCAGTATTCCAAAAAGCGGTGGCATAAAGCAGCCACTTTTGGAAATACTGGCACTGCCCGCCTCCCCCCCAAATGGAATCGGTGGCAACTGTGGGGGGTGGCAGAGACACCCATGTGTGCTGCTGCTGTCTCGCACCCAGGTCGGCTGCCCTAGGCAGCTGCCTAGCTCACCTAGTGGACAGGCCAGCTCTGATTGGGACCACTACAGTTTTGCCCACTAACTGGATGTTTTCAAGGCTATTTGTCAGGATATTCAGTGGCCCTAACTAGTTGCAAACCACATAAACTCTTTTAAATATTGGGCCCAATACTCCATTGCAGTGGTTAGGATTTGCTAGAGTGATCTGTTAGAATGACTTGGAAATGCAGAAGACACAAAATTATTCAGTTTTTAAAACCCAAGTGGACTGTAAAAAATTGCAAGAGGACCTTGATAAATTGGAAGACTGGATGTTCAAATGGTAGTTGAAATTTAATGTGGACAAGTGCAAAGTTATGCACCTAAGAAAGAACAACCCAAATTATGGTTACACGATGCAAGGTTCCATATTAGGAACTACCACCCAGGAAAACAATTTAGGCATCATCATGGATAACACGTTGAAACCCTTCATCCAGTATGCAGCGGTAGCCAAGAAAGCAAATAGAATGCTAGGAATCATAGGGAAAGGAATGGAGAATAAAACAAAGGATATTATAATGCCTCTGAATCGTTCCATGGTGCGACCGCAACTTGAATATTGTGTGCAATTCTGGTCGCCGTATCTTAAAAAGGATATAGCGTTATTAGAAAAGGTACAGAGAAGAGCCACCAAAATGGTAAAGGGGATGGAAGGATACCCCTATGAGGAGAGGCTAAAAAGATTAGGGCTCTTCAACCTAGAAAAGAGACGGCTGGTCTATAAATGAATGGAGTGGAATGGGTAAATGTAGATTGATTGTTTATGCTATCAAAATATAGAAAAACTAGGGGACATGCAATGAAGCTACAGTGTAATCTATTTAAGACTAATAAAGAAAATATTTTTTCACTCAACACTTAATCAAACTTTGGAATTCGTTACCGGAGGATGTAGTAAACGCTGTTACTGTAGCTGGGTTTAAAAAGATTTGGACAAGTTCCTGGAGAAAAGATCCATAAACCATTATTAAAGGGGACCCAGGAAATTCACTGCTTGCCACAATACAAGCATTGTGGAACCTGTGTCCTTTGGGGAAACAGCATAGTTACTCACCTGTTAACAGGTGATCTCCGGGAACAGCAGGAATTTAGTCTTCATATATGGGTAACGTCGATAGCGATGGAGCCTGCACAGGAACACTCCCCAGCATCCAATAGGAAAGCTTTTGGGAGCATCCCACTGCACCTGTGTAGCTGCCTTCCTGACTTTCCAGCTCTCCCTTCTCAGTTGAGTTTATAGCTGAGATAAAAGGAGAGAAGAAGAAGAAGACCTACAACTCCTAGGGGAGGAGGGTGGGTTGTGAAGACTAAATTCCTGCTGTTCCCAGAGATCACCTGTTACAGGTGAGTAACTATGCTAGCTCCAGGAACAAGCAGGAATGTAGTCTTCATATATGGAACTCCCTAGCTCAGAGATGCCAGAGAGATGACCTTAGAGTGAGCTGTGGATTGCAGGTATAACTAAGTAGATCATTTATCCTCTAAGGATGTCTGGTATTGAAACCCAGGACGGAAGGTAGGAGTTGATCTAAGTCTGAAAGAGATGCTGGAGAACAGCTTGGCCAAACAAGGCATCCCAGCGGGAGTCCTTGTCCAGGCAATAGTGAGTAGCAAAAGTGTGGACAGAAGACCAAGTTGCTGCTTTGCATATCTCATCAATCGCTACAGAGTGTAGATTTTCCATAGAGGCAGCCATGGCCCGAACATTATGTGCAGTGATGTGACCCTCGAGAGGGAGTCCTGCACTTTCATAAGCAAAGGAGATGCAATCCGCTATCCACCTGGAGAGAGTTTGCTTGGATATCAGCAATCCCAGGTGACTCGAGTCAAAGGCGATGAAAAGTTGAAAAGCTTTTCTGTGCTCTCCAGTTCTCTGGAGATAAAAAGCCAAGGCATGTTTGCAATTCAGAATGTGAAGGGTTGCCTCTGCCTTAGAGGAATGAGATCTAGGGAAAAAGACAGGAAGGTAGACTGACTGGTTTAAATGGAAGGGCGAGACCATCTTCGGCATAAAATAAGGATGTGTCTAAGGGATTACCTTATCATGGTGGAATCGTGTACAAGGAGGGTCAGCCACCAAAGCCTGGAGCTCACTAATGCGTCTTGCTGAAGTGAGAGCAATAAGGAAGGTGACCTTTCACATGAAAAACTTCAATGAGGTAGTAGCTAGAGGTTCAAAGGGCGGCTTGAGAAGCTCTCCTAAGACAACATTAAGAACCTATGCCACTGGAGGGGGCTTAATGGGAGGTTTGGTTAATAGAAGACCCCTCATGAAGTGTGCTACAAGAGGCTGAGAAGAGATGGGCTGACCATCTAAGGGCATGTGAGAGGCCTCAATTGCACTTAGGTGTACTCTTACTGAATTGGTTTGAGGCCAGAAGAAGATAGGTGGAGAATATACTCGAATAATGCGTCCACCAAAGCTGAGAAGGGGTTAAGCGCCCTCTGCGAACACCAGGGAGAAAATCTACACCACCTGAAGGAATAGGAGTGCCTGGTGGATGGCTTTCTAGAAGCTAAAAGGATATCCTTAACCTGTTGAGAGAGGTTAATGTCCTGGAAGGCTATACCTTCAGTAGCCATGCTGTAAGACGGAGGGACTGTGGATTGGGATGGAGCAGCGTCCCCTCCTCCTGAGAGAGGAGATCTGGAGCCCAAGACAGACACAGAAGGAGAGGATACCACGATTGTCGTGGCCAACATGGGGCTATAAGTATCATGTAGCCCCTGTCTCTCTGGAGTTTGAAAAGTGTCTTGGGAATCAGGGGAATGGGAGAGAAGGCATATAGGAAGCCTTAACCCCAGTGGAGGTGAAAAGCATCTACCTGCTGGCTGTCCGGTGCAGGAGTCCTGGAGCAGAAGCAAGGAAGCTTGGCATTCTGAGGACTTGCTAACAGGTTCTCCAGATCTGAAAAATGTGAGTGACCTTGTCTGCATGGAGTGACCACCCGTGGGGTAGAAGGACTCGACTCAGTTTGTCTGCCAAGACATTGTATTTTCCCGGAAGATACACCACATGCAGGTGAATGTGATGCTGTATGGCAAAAGACCACAGTTGCAGGGCCTCGCTGCAGAGGGTCCAAGAGCCTGTTCTGCCCTGCTTGTTCAAGTAGAACATGGCTACTTGATTGTCCGTCTGGACTAGAACTGTGCGGAATCGAAGATGATCCTGGAACACTTTGAGAGCATTGTGAATGGCTCTGAGTTCCAGCAGATTTATGTGAAAGTTGTGACTCCTGATGAGACCAGAGCCTCTGAGTGGAGAGATTGTCCAGATGAGCTCTCCAGCCAAATTTGGACACATCCGTTGTCAGGGTACATTGATGTGCTGGCATCTGAAAAGATGACTCTACCAGGAGGTTTTCTGGAGATTGCCACCACTGGAGAGATGAGATTAGGTGGGTAGAGACCATTATTTTGTCTCCCAGGTGACCCAATGCCTGAGACCACTGGGAAGCCAGTATCCATTGAGCTGGGTGCATATGTAGATGAGCATAAGGAACAACATGCACTGTTGATGCCATATGACCCAGAAGTTGTAGCAGTTCTCAAGCAGTGAGAAAGTTCTTGAGGCATGCAGGAGCTGCTAGTTGACTGAATCAAGCGCAGCAGGGTTGGTGCAGAAATACCTTTGATTGTTGAGTGTCTAGGAGAGCCCCTATGAACTCTAGAGTTTGAGAAGGAATGAGTTGGGACTTTGGAAGATTTATTACAAATCCCAAGTGTTGCAGCACTTGCATGGCGCGCAAGAGGGAAAGACTGGCCTCTAGAGAGCTGTTTGCTTGAATGAGCCAGCCGTCTAAGTAAGGGAAGACAAATATCCCAAGAGTCCTTAGGAATGCGGCTACTACTGCCATGCACTTTGTGAAGACTCTTGGGGAGAGGCAAGGCCGAAAGACAGGACTCTGTATTGATAATGTCTCCCTTGAAACATGAAGTGCAGGAATTTTCTGTGCTGTGAGTGAATAAGTATGTGAGTATATTCCTCCTTTAGATCTAGAGAACAGAGCCAATCCTGACTCTGGAGATAGGGGAAAAGGGAGATTATTTTGAATTTCTCCCATGGTAGGTACTTGTTCAGTTGTCTGAGGTCCAGAATGGGCTTGTACCCACCTGATTTCTTTGGAATAAGTATGGAGAATAAAAGCCCATTCCCTGCTGGGATGGTGGAACCTCCTCTATTGCACCCTGAAAGAGAAGGGAGGTGACCACTTTCAACAACAGAGCAGTGAGAGGGGGCTTAGAGCGGAACTCTGTTGGAGGAGTCCAGGGGGGTAGATTTCGTAGATGAAGCTTGCACCTCTCCCGTACTATAGACAGTGTCCACTGCTCTGATGTGATAAGATGTCACCTGTGGGCAAAGTGGTGAGGTGGAAGGAACCATAAAAGAATAGGGAGAAACAGGGGCACATGGGGAGAGGGGAGGAGGACAGGAAGGAAAGGTAAGGTGAAGAGATTGTATTTTCTCTGAGAAGAAGGTAGCCAGGAAGGTAGGATCTGGGGCAGGATGAGGAATGGCAGGGGCCGCAACGGGCAGTCGGAGTGATGAATGGGAGTGGAGTGTTTGATAGAGTTGCCTAGAGGAATTGGATGAGCTGGGAAATTGGTTGGAGTAGTAGGTTTGTTTAGTGGCACAGATCATGGAATGGTATTGTTGTTGATGGAGCTTGAAATGGGCAAGTGAATCCAGAGAAGGGTGTTTGCGCCATGCTTGCTCCGCATGACGAAGATGAGTGCATTGCAGATAGAATCCTGGATGATACCAGGGGTGATGAGTGTTTTTTTGGGATAAGGGCTCTGGGCATAAGGGAGCAAGACGATCCAGGGCAGAGGATAGTGAAGAGGTCCAAATAGCAATCATTTACAGGAAGGGTGGGGAAACCAGGGGGAAAGAGAGTTTTGGCAGAGGGGAACTGCAAAAAGGTAAACGGCATGATATGGCATTTGAGACGAGAGGAAAGCCTAGGAGCAGAAGTGGACAGGGGTGAAGCTGCAGGGTAAGAGAAAGTGGAAAGAAGGCAGCAGTGGTCAAACCAGGGTAGAGAGATAGTAGATGGGGAATCAGCTGCTGTAAGGATGAAGTCTAGAGTGTGACCTGCCGCATGGGTAGGGCAGGAGATGTGCTGATGCAGAGATAGATCTTCAAACAGGGTCAAGAGTGTTTTATCCCTGGGCCTAGAAGGTGAGTCAGGGTGAGTGTTATAATTGCCGAGAATCACCAAATGGGGAGATAAGAGAGATACCTCTGAGAGTGAAAGCAACAAGGTGTCCCAGAGATCTGGGCGAAACGAGGGCGGGACATAGAGAAGGAGAAAATAGATCGGTGAGGAGGAATCCAAACGGAGAAGTAATGACTCAGGAGAGAAGAGAAAACAGAACAGCAGAAGTGGGAGGATGACATTGAAAGAGAAGGGAGGTGTTGACTCATCACATCCAAACCTTTCCTCATACCATATCCCCACCATACCCAAATCTCCCTTCACGCCCCCTCACACACACACACCTACACCCCACCACCACCTACTGTTCCCCACTCTGCCAGCACAAACCCATCCATACTCACAACTACTTCCCTCACTAACACTCCCACAACCCAACACTTACACTCTAGCATACTCACATATTGTACATCGTGCATATGCCCACTCAATGAAATGAGCTTTTGTGCAGTGCTTTTGGCCTTTGTGCAGTGGTGTGCCAAGCATTCAGGCAATCTCATATGTATACCTGTAATATTGTCGTAACTCCTGAAGTTCATTTCAATGTGATCCCATTCTAGCACCATGCAGTTCTCCATGCTCGGCTGGGCGATTGCTACATAGACATCATTCTTATAGTTAAATGTGTCCACCGAAACTGACTGGTAGGGTAAAATCTGATGAACAACAAAATCTGGAAGCAAAGATTTAAAAACTACACATTACATTCTTGCCTTGGAAACACAAAGCTTTGTAGTACAGCTGTGGACTGAAAGGGCCCGATATTCATCTAGGTTGGCTAAGTACCGCTACGGCTAATAGCTGTCTGCGCCGACCCTTAACCCTGGATATTCAATGCCAGATTCATATGCGGCCCTGGCAATGAATATCTAGGTTTGCCGTACAGCCTCCCAACTGCAGTGGTTAACAGTGCAGTGGTGATATTGCATGCTGTCCGGTTAGCTCCTGTAGCTAAAAGATGGGCGAGCTTTTGTTCCGTCTATCTTTTAGCCACAGGTTGCTAACCAGACAGCATGCAATATTGCTGCTGCCCAGTTATCGAATGCTGCCGCCTCCGCTCCTCCCTGAAATGCCCATGACATGCCCCGATGCTAAGTGGTTAGCATTGGGGCGTATAGGGGAGAAAATCGGGGATATTCAGCCATTGAATATCCCCGTTAGAGGCATTTACGTGATTTACAAGGCTCTAAACCATGTAAATACCTTTTGAATATTGGGTGCAAAGCAAGCTCTACAGAAACAGTGCCACAAAGAACCAAAATCAGAATGGGATTCTATTTTCTACAAGCCTAGAAGTTTCCTTCTACCCCTTTGGACTTCAAAAGATGAGGGGCTGGGATCTGGCACCAGGAGCCTTCATTTGCAACTACCTAGGAATTTTCCAGTTCTTCTATATCCCCTCCCAAATGGCCAAGTGCAGTCATTGCAGTGAATGTCCTTGGCCAGGAGCCCCAAACCGTAGTTCCTTGTTGGACCCTCATTATGGGTCTGGTCACCAGGTATTGCTGTAGTGTGATGGACCTTCCTCCAGGGACTATGAGTAATTCTTCTACAGTAATCCCAGTCTTGGAATCAAACCCAGGTTGTTCTACGTAGCAGTGTGCAGCACTGCCATTGTGCAATAGTGTTATTGTGTCACTGGACTGGCCCCTAGAAGAGGGGGTGCATAGTCCCATCACTTTAAGTTAGTCTGCATGCACGTTGGATAAATCTGACATATCAAATTAGGAAAGAAATTCATCTCTTCATTTATATCAGAGTTGATTGAAAAATTTCATGCACTGTCTCAAAGATTACACAGTTCCCTTCATTGACATTATGCAGGAGACACATCAGGCTTTGTTATGTTGATATGGAGAGCGCCTTTGGTTACAGGTCCTATGCAGGATTAACAGTGAACCAATAACAGCAATGAGAGTACAAATGGTGACCCTCAGCTATATAGTGAGCAATGCATGTCTGGATTGGGAGAGAAGAATTTCCACCAGTGCATGCACATGTCGTTCTGGATTTGCTCTTGAAACAGTGCATTGCTGGCAAAGATTTGATTAAATTACCAAATCTGTTGCCATAAAAGTCCACAATTGTTCAGAACTCAGGTGGAAAATCAAGTTTAAGTGGGATGCCGTGACTAACTTAAGGGATTGGTAAAAATGGGGTATCAGAATTCATCTAGGCAAAGAATCTGTTCTATTAGCCTATTCTCAATCATTTACCCCAGAAGTGCATCCCTTCTCCATAGATGAGGATCTGAAGAACAGATCCAATTGGGGATATAATATCCCAACTGGATCTGTTGCTCAGTTTCTCTCCTATGGAACATTTAGTCTTGATGATCCTCAAACACACAGGAAAGTGAGATTTAATTATTTGTGTACCTTTTGCTTGTTAGTCATACTATAAAGAATCAAGTAGATGTGAAGACACATTTTATACAGAACATGGAACTGGAATTGAGATGTCGAGGTCGGGATATACTCAATTCCGGTGGTATTTAAAAACAGCTCTGCTAAAAGTGGAGCTGTTTCTAAATTACAAAGAAGGAAGTGCGGAAATGCATGTGGATCTATAGCCACATATAGCAGGACAAACCATTTTACAAAGCAGAGGAAACCCGGCAATTTGAACGTGCTAGTGGCGGCATTTCACAGCTTATATGTGTGTGTGAACCATTTCGCAAACTTAGACATGTAGATACAGCTAGTTAACTACAGAGGATGCTATCTTTAACTCATTTTAATTTGGAGGGGGAAATAAACCCTCTTAATCGCCCCCATAAAGAGCTGGCCGAAACGCACCCGTTTTAAGAATGTACATGCGCCTGGGAGTAGGTATAAATCATGACATGGGGAATTTTGGGCTTACACATGCATTCTCCATATGAAATGGGGAATACAATTGTAGATTTTTATCCCACCCAGGCCATATCAGATCAGGCCTCCTCAAAACTCCCACATCCTAAGGACATCCACATGTAAACTGCACCCTTTCTACAATGGCCATTTACACGTGGATGTGATTTACACATGCATATGCCTGAATATACACATGTAAAATATGACTAAGGCTTCTAAAATAACCCTCACAGTATGGGGGTCTTTTAGTAATGGGTGATAATGGGCAGCACATGTTCTGGCATGAGCTAAAAGCCCGCTGGGATGTGTATTGCCAGCTAGCAAAAGGTAATGACAGAGCAGGATGACTCCCGCGCTAACTGTGCAGCCCGTGTTAGAGGGGCAAGCAGGCGGGGTAGGTGCAGAGAGTGGGCATGGTGAGTTCGGCGTAGTTAGTGCTGTGTTCAAACCTCGTGCTAACTGCATTAGCGTGTGTTCACCTAACACCTCCTCAATAAGCGGCGTTAGGTGCACCTGTGTGAATGCAGCACAGAATATGGGACAAGGCTGGATGTTAGCGGCCAAGAAACTGCTTTCCATGCCCCCAGTTAACATGGATGTGTTGCACCTAACACGCCATGGTTTCGGTGCTATTGGTGGTTTAGGTGTAACACCATAGGTCTGTTAGTAAAAGAGCCCCTATATGACACCACTTGGCCTACTAAGGAGACACCAGTACTCACTTTGGAAGGATATATTTCTGGATAAATGAATGACAGGGTAAAAGAAGATCTTCTCTGAATTCTGGTAACCCTTTTCATACCCCATTGGCTGACTTCAATTTTATGCTCCAACAAATTTATTGTAGCAACCATTCTATTCTTATTTTCTAGGATATGCACTCGCCTGCTCTGATTAAAAAAGGAAGAACCTCTCCCTACCCCAAAATATCAGAAAGGACAATTGCAGTGGGTTTAAAAGGAAAAGTCTAGTTTTCATACCTGTGGTAGTGCATTCATTATCAAAACTTGAAAGATCGTTTAATTTCTTTTCTTTATATTCCACTGGACCAAGGCAGAGGACCTCTGAAACGGTGGAGTTTGTCATCTTCAACCAGATAAACAGCCACTTGACTTTGCAATCACATTCAAACCTATTGCCCCTTAAATCTCTAAACACAAACAGAAGGAGATGCAGGTGAAATGCCTTCCAGATGACAGAAAGATAAAGCCAGCAGAGTAAAATTAACTTTTTTCTTTTACTAAATTTTTACTACTTAGCAGTTTTTGGGCACAGGTTTTTGTTTCTGAATTTTTCCAAAACAGACCAAGCTCCTTTTTTGCTCTCTCTTTTGTTATGAGTTTGCATTTCTGTTTCTTTGGGTAGCAGTTTTCCATTGTCTCCTTCCTAAGACTTCCATCACTCTTGAATTATTTATTTATTTATTTACATTCTCTTATATACCGCGCTATTCTGCATCAGTGCGGTTTACATTGAACAACTGAAATTACATTGAACAGGGCATTATAACTTGGAGATAACTATTTTACAGGGAATATGGGCTATGGAGGGTTAAGTGGCTTGCCCAAGACCACAAGGAGAACCTGTGGGACTAGAAACCCCAGTCCTTCCGGCCCAAGGTTGCTGTCCTCTAGTGGGATTTGAACCCCCAACCTTCCGGCCTGAAGTCCCAACACTGGTGAAGCAGTTGCCCTAAGATAAAAAAATGCAATGTATATTTCCAGGTTTTATGATAAAGAAATATAAACGTTGCATCACAGGTTATACTCAGCCAAAGTTGTAGCAGTTAAATTATGTAGCCTAGAATTCTAATATAAAAAAATACTGATCTCCCCTAACCCTGCACACTGGACCATCATGGTAAACATATTCTGCATCCACAAAAGTCTCCCTCGTGCAACAGTAAGTGCAGAGCAAAAGTAGGACATTTCCATATTGAACTTACCATACAAACAATGCCTGAGTTTGGTTTCATCACAGCACTATAAAACCTCTCCAGTACCAGTCACATTATGAAGTAATACAAAACCTACAAAAGTCATTCTACTAATACTTATCATTTGTCTAGCGCTACAGTGCATACACTGCACTGTACATATAGATGTAAGACAGTCCCTCCTCATCAGAGCTTACGATCTAATCAAGACAAACAACATCACAAAACTGAGGACTAGAATATGGGAAGATACACATAAGTGGTGAAGTAGAAAGTGAGGGGCATCAGGATCCAAAAGCAGCCTCAAAGAAGTGGGGTTTTAGCCTGAATTTGAATAGGGCTACAGAAGGAGCCTGACATACTGACTCGAGTAGTTTGTTCCAAGCATATGGAGGAGAAAGGTAGAATGAATGAAGTTTGGGGTTGACAATGGTAGAGAAAGGCACATATAAAAGGGATATGCCAGAGGACTGGATTTCCTAAGGAGGGGTATAGGATGAGATAAGAGAGGAAAGGTAGTGAGGAGCCGCAGAATGAATGCACTAATAGGTCAGTAGAAGTTTGAACTAGATGCAGAAATGGATAGGGAGCCAGTGAAGTGACTTGAGAAGAGGGGTTACATGAGCATAGTGACAATGGCAGAAGATAAGCTGTGCAGATTGAAGGGGAAAAGAGATGATTCAGCAAGGAGCAGGTTACAATAGTCAAGATGGAACGTGACTAGAGAGTGGATAAGGGTCTTAATAGTGTGGTCAGAAAGGAAGGGACAAATTTTGCTGATCTTATATAGGAAGAAGCGACAGGTTTGAGCTATCTGTTGGATGTGTGCAGAGAAAGAAAGAGTAGAGTCGAAGATGACCCCAAGGTTGTGAGCTCAGGAAACAGAGAGGAGTGTAGTGGTATCCACAGAAATAGAGAAGGGAGGAAAGAGGGAGGTGGATTTGGGGGGAAAGATAAGGAGCTCAGTTTTGACCATGTTCAATTTCAGATGGCGGTGAGACATCCAGGCAGCAATATCAGACAAGCAGACAGAGATCTGGGTCTGGATTCCTGGAGAGATTTCAGGTCTTGAAAGGTAGATCTGAGCGTCATCAGTATAAAGATGGTACTGAAAACCATGAGAGGAGATGAGTGCGCCAAAGGACTGGGTGTAGAGACAGAAAAGGAGAGGTCCCAAGACAAAGCTCTGAGGTACACCAACTGAAAGTGGGATGGCAGTAGAGGAAGATCCAACAGAACATATACTAAAAGTGTGATGGGAGAGTTAAGAAGAAAACCAGGGCAGAAAAGGACAGGGTATTGAGGAGAAGCTGGTGATGAACAGTGTAAAAAGCAGCAGAAAGGTCAAGAAAAAAGCTGCTGGCTTCTTTTCCCCTCACAATCAAAGTCAGGTCTTCAACCAGTGACCTTTGGGTTAGGTGGCAGACATCTTGCCAGCTGAGCTATGGGCGCTGGCTCTCAGGACAAGAACTTACACAAGGAGCCTACACAGAAAAGGGCAGCACCATAAATATTGCAATGGGCTTTAGAACATCAGTATACCTTCTGGGAAAACTTATCAAGTTACTACCGATTTCTACACAGCAACTCCAGGCTAACAGACCACCTGGCCTCAGTCACACACGCTGAAAACATATGGACCCTCAATGAGTACAGAACAAGTTACCACAAACTAAGAATAGAAATAAAAATTAAACTGAAACTTCAAGAATTCATATTCTGTATATAATGCAATGCCAGAAATATAGAAACATCAGTGCATGTAAATTCTGAAAATGGACATGCTCCAATCACCAAATAAAAAAAGTATATCTTTTTCTGTCTTTGTTGTCTGGTCATTTTATTTTTCTAATCATCTTGTTCCCATTTTCTGGTTTCTGCTTTCCACCATCTGCCTTCTCTTAACTCTATTCCCAGAGTCTCCTGTCCATTTGCCATTTCTCTTCTCTCCTTTTATCTTCACTTCCTCCCATACATCCATTTTGGACACTCACCTTTCATGTTTACTACTACTACTATTACTAATCATTTGTATAGGGCTACAAGGCATACGCAGCGCTGTGCACATAGATGTAAGACACAGTCCCTGATCATCAGAGTTTATAATCTAATCAAGACAAAACATGTGGAGCCCCATTCAGGAAGGGCACGTCCGGGCCATCTGGAAGGCTCCAAATAGGATGGACCCATTAGGACCTGATTCTGTAACATGGGAGCAAAACGTTCCGCAGAATACAGAATCAGGCCCTCAGACAACCCGGCGTGCCCCTACATGCCTGCAGGGACATCCTCCCCGCAGGATTACCTGTCACTCGCAGCGCCAAACCTCTTCTTCTCCTGGGCAGCCAGGGCCTGGATTGGGTGACGAGGACCTATCTGTCCACGGCCCCAGCCCTAGGGAGGAATTCCAGCCCTGATCACTCATTAAATGCTGCTTATTCCATCTCCAAGGTGGAATAAGCAACATGTACCCCGTGACCTGCAGGATGTACAGGGCTGTGATCTGAACCGGCCCTGTACGTTCTGCTGCTTCGCCCCCCCCCCCCCCAGCTGTGCCCAGACTGTCCCCTCCTGCCTCCCCCCCCCCCCCGCTGGCTCTCCCATACTGCTGCAGGATGACTTGTGATACTGCACATCCCGCCCATAGAACCCCAATCCAGGAGGGGGACGTCCGGATGTCCCTGCTGAAAATGGGGCTGTTAGGGCCCAATTCTGGTCTGCAGAAACAAAACATTCCCGCAGGAGCCAGAATCGCGCCCGAGGACAGCCCGGTGTGCCCCTCCTGCCTGCAGGGATGTCCTCCCTGCAGGCGCCCTAGACTGCCACATTCCTGGCCCCCCAAATCCCTGCCGTCCAACCTATGGCTGGGCTGCAGCGGCCTGGATCAGGCGGCGGGGACCCCTCCACAACCGGCCCCAGTGGTGGCTGCTCTACACCAATCCGGTGAAAAGTGGTATAAGCAGCACGCCTCAGCAGGCCTGGCAGCACATACTGGCCATGACCTGAATCAGCCCTGTACATGCTGCTGGGCGGCCCGCCCCCACTCTGCACCTCGCCGGCTCTCCCTGTCCTGAAGCACAGGACGTATGGGGAGAGCCGGTGGGGGAATAGCGTTTAGGCAGATTGCAGTGGGATGTGCAGCCCCGCAACCCACGTTCTAAAATGAGGGCCATAGTGAAACCGGGGGCTAGGGTATGGTAAGATACACATAAGTAGTAGACAAGAGAGTGAGGCGCATCAGGATCCAAAGCCAGCTTCAAAGAGGTGTGTTTTTAGCCTGCATATGAATAGGGCTAGAGAAGGAGCCCAATGCACAGACAGGTAGCTTTTTCCAGGCATATGGAGCAGCAAGGTGGAATGAACGACATCTGCAGCTGACAGTGGCAGAGAAGGGCACAGATAAAAGGCATCTGCCAGAGGAACAAAGTTCCCAAGGAAGGGTGTAGAGTGAGTTAAAAGGGGAAAGGCAGTGAGGAGCCACAGAATGAATGCACTTGTAGATCAGTAGGAGATGTTTGAACTGGTTGCGGAAACTGATAGGGAGCCAGTGAAGTGACTTGAGACTTGTTTAGCTTTCTTCCATTTATTTTTTTGCTTTTCTCTCAACTCAGACTTCACCCCTCCTTCTCAACATTCAGTCCTCAGTCTTCCTCTTTTTTACCGCATATATCTACAGCTTTTCATGTCCCTCATCCCTGCTCTCCCACCCCCCATTTCTCACTGTCCTTCCTCATCCTCTCACTAACTCCTATCCCTTCCATCATGGCCCATGTCCAGCATTTTCCCTTCTCTTTCCCATCTCCTTTGTAGTCCAGCATTTTTCTTTCCCTCCCTCTCCATAGTCCAGCATCTCCCAATCCCTTCACTAGCCCCTGTGTCCAGCATCTACCCTATTCTTTCCTGCATGTCCAGCAGCTCCTCTTTCTCTCCTAGCCTCTCTCGTGTCCAGCATCTCACTTCCCCTAGCCCCCTGTGTCAAGAATCTCCCCTTTCCTTCTCCTGTATCCAGCATTTCCTTTTGCCTTTCTTAGCTCTCCCCCATTTCCAGCATCTCTCTTTCCTTCCTAGTCCCTCCCCCTTGCAAGCATCTTCCTTTCCTTTTCCTTCCCTTTCTCCAAGGTGCCCCCTCCCAGTGTAAGGCATCAATCTCCCATTCTGTTCACTACCTCCGCCCATGCACAGCATCAATCCCCCTTCTATTTCCACTGTTGGGCTGCTGTTGATGCCTGTCAGACTGTTCCCCATGCAGTGCTGTGCTGCACCATGCCCCAAAGTCTATTGCCCAGCCAGCCCATGAAAACTTCATTATGCCACATGTCAGCTGCATTTCCTTTTGCATGGTGGCTACGTGGAATGACATAATTTCCAGTGGAAGAGGAACTTGGGAGGAGGGCAAGAATGGGGATGGAGTCAGAGAGGGTGGCATGGTGCAATGTTGTGATCACACAGCTATGCAACTGGTAGGGTGCTAGGTTGCTTACCTATAGGTTTAAAGGTCATACAAAGGGCTGCCTACAGAAGATGTCCATTTCCCATCCCATTCATGGCTGTGGTGGTCAGGCTGGCTGCAAATGCTGGACACAGCAGCAACTAAACTGCTGAAATCGAGATGGAAGGAGAACGGGAGCAGCCACAGGACTCGGCTCGGGAGCATTATTGCTTGGGGGTGTGGTGGTGGTGATGGTGTATGGGCCATGCTGCCAACATCACACTAACGGAATACAATAGTTAGCTCTCTTTCTCTCTTCTATTCTAGGTTCTTGCTCCTCACTAACTGCTGCACTGTGCGAGCTGGCCAATGCCTGATGAGTGCTGCCTCTAAAATTGTGCTGCCCTAGGCTTTCAAAAGAAGATTTTTGGAATCATTGATATAATATAAAAAAAGTAAATGGACCTGGTGGGGTAACTGAACAAGTTATATTTTGCTATAGTTACAAAGAGTCTGACAATTAAAAACACTTTATATTAAATGGTTGATCTATTGGGGCAATTTCTCCAAATGGGTTAGCTTTGCACATATAACCACAAACCAATACCCTTGACCCTATTCTTCTCAATATCCCAATCTCTAAGACAATTCTATATCTTCTCAGATATCATTAATTCAATTTTAATAAGGCACAAAACTACCTCAGGATGGTCTTACCCCAACATGTGGTGAACAAATCACCATAGGGTTTAAGAGCAGACACTCACATCATGGGTCACTGCCTCCATATCTTTAATCCAAAATTCAACATTACAGTATTATATCATTCACCTAAACTGCATATATAGCACAACCTTACCACCAACAAAACAACACTTATTGAGATTCCCAGAAAAACAACCACCAAGGGTTACAAGTGTCTGCATTTCAACACATACCACGACAGTCACGAACCTCACTTCTAAGCCATGGTATATGGAGGATGTGCTTTGGGCTTCCAGTAAAAAATTATTATAATATATTCTGGACTCAACTGTTATGATCTATAGGATATTTTGTTTTTGACCACAATCCCCTATTCTCTATTGCTTTGTAAATACCACCCAAGCAGTCCCCAAAGTTCAGGAAATACAGTCAGCTGGCAGAACATGGCATACATTGTTTTTACTTTTAACAGTGATATCACACCAACTCTCAACATTTTTCTTCAATTAAAATGACCTGATTCTGCCCCCCCCCTCCTCAACAGCCATAGTAGTGCCTAAGTGCATCATGTTCCACTGCAGGGACCAAGTCTTGCAATTAGAACTACATGATTTCATTTTTTGGGGAAAGGAGTGTACTCCTATTCTTCCCAGCTATAAGGGACTCTCAGCAATACCTGCCTGAGGGTCCAGCATTAGAATTTATGCTACTACAACTGTTCCATGTCTTTGTCTGGAGACAAAGAACATCAACCAAGTTTTTTCTAAGAATTTTGCAAAAGAAGAGGAATCCAGTGGTTCCATAAAGGGCTCTAGGGAGACAAAGACCCAAAGAGCAGCCCAGGGAAGTCCTTGCTTTTCTTCTTAAATTGCTGAAGATACATGAGAACCTGTGGAATTCACATTTTCTCTACTTTGACACTTTAATCTATGTATTTGGGTAGTTGTTGCCTGTTTTTCTGAAATTTTGTGTGTCTTGCACACTGTTAAAAGATAGAGAGCAGAGGGTAGGGCTATATGGCCAATTTTCTCAGTGGAGAAAGGTGAATAGTGGAGCACCCCAAGGATCTGTGCTGGGTCCGCTGCTTTTTAACATATTCATAAATGACCTGGAAATGGGAATAACGAGTGAGGTGATCAAATTTGCAGATGACACAAAATTATTCAGAGTTGTTAAAACCCAAGAGGTTTGTGAAAAATTGCAAGAAGACCTTGATAAATTGTAAGACTGGATGTCCAAATGGCAGATGAAATGTAATGTGGACAAGTGCAGGAAAGGACAACCCAAACTACAGTTACAAGATGCAAGGATGCACATTAGGAACCACCACTTAGGAAAAGGATTTAGGCATCATTGTGAATAATACGTTGAAACCCTCCGTCTGGTGTGCAACGATGGCCAAGAAAGCAAATAAAATGCTAGGAATCATAAGGAAAGGAATGGAGAATAAAACCAAGGTTATTATAATGCCTCTGCATTGTTCCATAGTGCAACTGCATCTTGAATATTGTATGCAATTCTGGTCGCCATATCTTAAAAAGGATATAGCATTATTAGAAAAGGTATAGAGAAGAGCCACCAAAATGGAAAAGAGGATGGAAGGACACCTCTATAAGAAAAGGCTTAAAGGTTAAACTCTTCAACTTGTAAGAGACAGCTGAGGGGAGATATGATAGATGTCTATAAATTACAATTAATGAATGGATTGGAACGGATAAACATAGATAGATTATTTACTCCATCAAAAAGCAGAAAGACTAGGGGACACGGAATGAAGCTACAATGTAACATATTTATCTATTTATTTAAAAAGTACTTATATTCCACACAAAGGTCCTAGCTGTGGATTACAAAAAACATACATAAACTAAAGTCAACAAAACTTAACATTTAGACAAATAGAGCTGCTGACTGCAAACAATAGGCTATTTACACATATAAACATGTGCTGAAAAAACCTGCAATATCCTAATTTATGCCAGGCTGTCAAATACAAATCCAGAGTATAGTTCTTTTTAACAAAAGTTTTGAATGATTAGGACTGTCATAATATTACCACAGGAAAGCCCTGTTGGAACAAATATGCTTTTAGCTTACGCTGAAAAACAAATAGATCGGATACAGAGCGCAGCATCTTTGGAAAAGAACTCCAAATAGTCGGAGCACTCATAGAAAAAATTCTATTATGTAGAGTTGGGTAATGTATTCTTGTAAATGGAGGCACAGCCAAAAGGTATGCGTCTTGAGAACGAAGTGGTCTTATAGGACAACAGAGTCGCAAAAGAGTAGTTAAACTCAAAGGGGCCTGATGATGGAGACATTTGAAAGTAATAATTATAACTTTATGCAAGATATGAAATTTGATGGGAAGCCAGTGCAAATTGTATAATTGGTGAGAAATATCCTCAGAGTGTCTTTAACCAGTCAATAAACAAGCCACTGCATTCTAGACAGATCGTAAAGGCCGAAGTGCGCCAAAAGGAAGACCTATGAGAAGACTGTTCCAACAGTCCAACGGAGAAAGAACTGATGTTTGAAAACCGTTGGTAGACAAGAAAGGTTTGAGTCTCCTAAGTAAATTAGTTTGTAAAAAGCTGTTTTAGCCAGTTTCTGAATATGAGCTTGGAAATTCAGTTGTATATCTAAAAGTACACCCAAATCTCTGACCACAGAGCTAATGGTAAAAAAAAACCTTATCTGCATGAGCAGACAAGGGTTTGCATCAGGTAAATCCCAAGAAAGATACACATTTCAGGTTTTTCACATTTAATGCTAACCTATTACAGGTCATCCAGGATTTGTTGGAAGGAAGACAAAAATTCACATATTTCAAGGAGTCTTCCAAAGATGAAGAACAGGAACAATAAATTGTACATCCGCATACATTTAAGACTAATAAGAGAAAATACTTTTTTACTCAATGGGTAATCAAACTCTGGAAATTGTTACCAGAAGATGTAGTAAAAGCTGTTAGTCTAGTTGGGTTTTAAAAGGGTTTGGACAAGTTCCTGGAGGAAAGGTCCAGAAACCATTATTAAAGAGGACCATGGAAACTCACTGCTAACCCTGGGACAAGCATTGTGGAACCTATGTACCTTTTTGGGAACCTGCCAGGTACCTGTGACCTAGATTGGCCACTGTTGAAAACAGGATTCTGGGCTTGATGGACCTTGGTCTGACCCAGTGTGGCATTTTTTATGTTTTCATGTTTTACTTAATTTTTTATTTCAGTAAAATTTGTTTTTCATTTAGCACAACATTCCATATGTGGTGAGTTTCTTTGAGAGACTGTGTAAGTCATAGGCATAGTTTGGGTGGATGAGGGGGGCAATGCTCCCCCAAATGAGCTGCCCCCTATCTGGGATGACTGATCTTTTCTGCCACTCTTCCTTCCCATCCACTGCTGCTCCCATGCTCCCTGAAGTAGGTAGTTGCAGTAGCAATAAGATCAGCAATAAACATGGAGTCCTTTAAATTCTCTGCGACTTCAAAGGTCCTTCCATCCCACCGTCTCCAACACTAATTTGTCACATCAGATGGGGTGGGACGGCATGGCTTTTGAAGTGCATGGACACCTGAAAGACCCCAAGTTTACTGTAATTCTTACTGCCGCTGGGGATGCCTTACCTTGGGGGAAATGATTGCAGCAGCAGCAGCAATAGCATGGGACGGGGAAGGAAGATGAGAGGTGCTCAGCGTGGAGTGAAAGAAGAGAAGCTGGTGTGATGGGGGGGATGCTGGGCATGGAGTGGGGGGAAGGCATGCTGGGCACTGGGTGGCCAGTGAGATGGAAGCAGATACTGGACTTGGGGGGAGATGGAAAGGACTGATCATATGGGGGAATAGGAAGATGCTGGACATGGGGAGGCATAGAGAGACAAGGGGGAGATATTGGCCATTGGGAGGGCATAGGAAGGCAGAGGGGAGATAGCACAGTTACTTACCTGTAACAGGTGATCTCTGGGAACAGCAGGAATAAGTCTTCACATATGGGTACATCGGTACCGACGGAGTCTGCGCGGGAACGCTTCCCAGCGTCCAATCAAAAAGCTTTTGGAAGCATCCCACCACGCCTGCGTGCTGCCTTCCCGCCTTTCCCAACTGCCTCTCCTCAGTTAAGTTTCGAGCTGAGACAAAGAGAGAGAGAGAGAAGGGAAAGATAGAGATAGAGAGATACAACTCCTAGTGGAGGTGGGTGGGTTGTGAAGACTTATTCCTGCTGTTCCCAGAGATCACCTGTTACAGGTCAGTAACTGTGCTATCTCCAGGAACAAGCAGGAATGAGTCTTCACATATGGGGACTCCCAAGCTAAGATGCCTGGAGTCCCAGCATGTCATAGATTGGAACTTGCTATCCCCACAACACCAGGCATCCTGAGGATGGAGGGTAGGAGTTGAAAAGAAAGGCGCTGTGGAACAGCTAACCTAGCATAGGACTGCAGACAAGGAGTCCATGTGTGGATGATAATTATCATCAATGATATTGCAAGAATATTGCAATATGGACCTCCCCTAACAGGATTACCGAGCAGTAAGGAGGTTCATGGGATCTACTGGGGACCCCAGTAGAGGAACCTCAAGGGGGACCTCACGGTAAAGTGGAGGTAATAAACCGGTAGGAAAAAAACAGTGGAGGTCAGATTCCTGAAAGGTAAGAGGGAACCCCAGTAATAACTGGGGTAGTACCAAAAACGGTGGGCCTTCAGCGGAAGGCTTTATGACAAAAGCCGAACTCCTTTGGCAACAGAGTGGCTCAGCCTTAGGAGCAAAAAGAGAAGGCTGACCGATTTGGACAAACAGGCACAGTCCTTGTGGGAGGAAAAGGTATGGAAACCCTTTGTATCCCAAAAAGAAAGGACAAATGCCTGAGGCGTTAGAGCCTGTGATTAAATGAAGATCCGCAATGTCTCTCCTAACTGGAGTCAGCTAGGAGAGATACTGGAACATGTAGAGCTTCAGAGGTACCTAAACCTTAAGGTTATGGTGGAAGTTGTTAACTACCACAGAAAGTGGTTGTGCGTGTAGAACCCCAAACATGCTGGATAACATAGGTATGGGTAAAGCCTATCTGTCAGAATCATATAGCTATATGAGCTTAGACAGTCAGGTAGAAAAATATGCAGATACTGTCAGCAACACTTCCCTGGTGGCCAGTGGATGCAAGGGCAGATGCGACACAAAAATATAAGGTTAAGATTGGAGAGTCTTCTAAAGGCCTCAAATGAGAGTTAGTCCTTGTAGTTTCCTTTGCTCCAATCTTCAATGAAACAATCAAGCTGAGTGGTGGGAATTAATAAGGCTTTTATTTCTCTTTTCACAGTGGTTCAAAATAGTGGGTTACAACTTTAAAGCAAATGTCCTTAACTCAGGTAGAAAACAAACTCAGGGTTCAAAGCAAAAACTGTTATACGTCACAGGAATGGAGGTGCTCAAACAAATAAAGAATGCTCTGCTGGCTATTCCCCAATCACAAGTCTGGCAGTGACTCTAAACTTCCAGAAATACAAAGTGTACAGTCCATCTCATGGTCAGACAAATCTCCTGCCAGTTCCACTTGCATTGGCTCGATATCAGAAAGCTCTGATTCTATATCCCTGGTTTCTTGTAAAACACATTCAGGGGTTTTGTATATTTTCTGTAGCAGTTCCCAATGTCCTTGGCCTAGCCTGGGGCGTCGGCCACGTACTGTATTAGGCTTTAAAGTATCCTCTTTCCTTAGAGGCTTTATAGCAGCTTTTCCATAGCTTTTAACATTCACAACTTTCTTGTTAGGCATACATTTCTCATACCTTGTGTGGCAGCAATCCTCAAGTAACTGGCTTTCTTTCACTGCCTGCCTTTCCCAGGCAGCCGCTTGGTGAAATCCTTTTCTATGCAGGTTAGGCTTACCCTGCAGCCTTTGACTTCCTTCTCCTGGTGAAGGCCTGCCTCTGTACAAGCCCAGCTTCTGGCTTTCTGACTCAGGGTGGCTTGGCTTCTCCAGCTGATTCTTGTTTGGCTTAGGGTTGCAGTTACAGCAGTGCTTTTGCCTCTGAGGGCAAACAGCTCTCGGTTTGGCGTGAGCTGACACCTCCTTAGGTCCTTCCTCAGCTCCTGGGAAATCACCTCTCCCTCTTGGGAATCCTCTAGCACTAGAGTAGTCAGGTCTCCACTTCCACCTCTCTCTCTCGGTGCTGCCATTGATTCTCCCCTTGCTTCTGCTAGGGCTGCTGCTTCTGCTGGTGCTTCTATCTCCGAGGCTGCCGATGCTCCTTCTGCCTCTTCTCCTTCCTCTCCTCCAGTCTTCCACACTCCCCTTATGAAGCCCTCCTGCCTTTGAGGATTGGAAGCTGGTTAGCATTTCCTCGTGACCAGCTGGGCGTGGCTCTTCAGTCTCCCTGAAGACACTCTTGCTCCCTCTAGCTGGTTCCTGGGAATATTGCAAGTCTTTTTCTCTGTGAAAAACATCTTCTTTTCTCTCAACTGGGCTCTCATCAGCCCTCGCTGCATGACACATCCCCCTTCTTAAACTATTACGGGCTGGGGAAGCCTCTTCCGCGCAGCACGTAATACGCGATACCGCATCCTTCTGCAGCTGACTTGCTTTTCGCTTCAACCAACTGTTGTCTGCTTGTATCATTTTAGGGTTGGATATGTTTTCCGCAGATGCTAGCAAAACTAACCGTTCATGCCACGGCCGGAGTATGTTTACATGATAGACCTGGTTATGTCCCTTTTTATCTTGAATCAGGTAGGAAGCTGGACCGACGGACTTGATAACCTTGTAAGGTCCCTTCCACTGAGTTTCAAACTTGGGAGTAGCGCCAGATACTAAGACTATCACCTTCTCTCCCACCTCCAGTTGTCTGGGTTTTGCATGACGATCATAGTATTGCTTTTGCTTTTGTTGGCTCTCTTTTAGTTTCTCTTCAGCGAACCGCGAGGTTCGTTCCAGGCGAGTCCTTAGGCTCTTCAAAAATAGGGGTATTCCTATTTCATCACCGACGGGTTCTATCCATTGTTCTCGCAAGACATCCAATATGCCTCTTGGTGCTCGTCCATACATAAGTTCATAGGGCGAGGTACCCAGGGAACTCTGTGTTCTCTCCCTACAAGCGTATAAAACAAATGGTAGCATGGTGTCCCATTCGGTCATTTGGCCGTCCAAAGCTCGTCGAAGCATTTGCTTTATGCTTTGGTTTAAACGCTCAACCAAGCCATTGCATTGGGGGTGGTAAGCCACAGTCTTTATATGGTGGATGCCAAAGGCGTCCCACACCTGGGCTAGGTACTTGGATAAAAAGTTGCTGCCCCTGTCAGTTAATACCACCTGCGGGAACCCCACCTCGCAGAATATCTTGATTAACTCCACAACAATGGACTTTGCTGAAATATTTCTCAGAGGCACTGCCCAGGGAAAACGTGTGGCCTGGTCAATAATCACAAGAATATACTGAAATCCTCTTGGTGTTTTTACAAGAGGTCCTACTATATCGATGGCCAGTCTCCTTACTGGGTCTGAGATTATTGGCATCGGGATTAGAGGTACTTCTGGCGGCCGCCTAGGAGTTACCCGTTGACACGATGCACAGGACTCACAGAAGCGAGTAGTTTCTCTGAAGACTCCCGGCCAATAAAATCTGGCTAAGATTTGATCAAGGGTGCCTTGTGCTCCCTTATGGCCCCCTACTGGATGGTCATGGGCCAGATGTAAAACAAGAGACTTGAAAGTATTCGGGACCACTAACTGCTTCCAAATGTTTCCTGTTCGGAGGTCCTTACTTTCTCAATATAGTTATGTCTTCCTCCATAATAAATCTGGGGAAAGTATCCTTTTCTTTTTGAGCATGCTCAAACGCACGAGCCAGCGCAGGGTCTGCCCTTTGTTCCATCTTGAAGGAGGGGAACTTCTCCATCAATTCCGCAGGTACCCATGGCATCCCTTTTCCAGCTTCCAGCTCGGCTCTAACCTGAGAGTGACATTTTCTTTCTTTCCGCCTCTCAGCCTTGGATTTTCTTTCCCTCTCAGAGGGGTCACCTATTAAACCATCGTGTGAAGGAAGGTCTCCTAGAGTGGCATCTCTGGAACACGAAGGACTTTCAGAAGTCTGGGTGTGCGAGCGCGTTGAAACTAGAGCCTCCTTGGGATCTGTAGTCTTCTTCGTTTTTTCCAGAAGAGGACTGGGAATCACAGTATCCCTATGGCGAATGCAAGTGGAAGCTTGAGCTTCTTGTGGAGATAGGCCCTCTTTTAGACCTCTCCTGAACTGTGGCCAATCACGGCCCAGTACCAGCTCTTGGGGTAACCTAGACACCACAGCTATTAACATTTCTTTCTCAATGCCTAGACCTTTAACCCACAATTTGTACACGGGATAGCGGGTAGCCGCACCGTGTATACATTTTATTTTAACATTACCCTCTGGCTGATCTGGAACTGCCACGCCCTGATCCCTGACCACCGACCATAATTTTTGCGAAATCATAGTTTGGTCAGCTCCAGAGTCTAAAAGTGCTTTTGCATTTACCCCTTGAATTTTCACATGCAAGACAAAACCTTCACGGATTGCTTTTGGTTTTTCTCCAACAAGAGCAGTACGTGAATAACATTCTTGTTTTAAATGCCCTTTCTTTCCACATGCGAAACATATTTAGTCATTTCTTTTGACACAACATTAGAACTTTTTAAACCACTATGTAGAGGTCGTGAGACGCTTTCTAACCTCTGCGCCTCCATACCGACTGCCAATTTGGAAGTCCCCACCTTTTGCTGGGTGACCATCTCTGCTTCCAAATACCGCTCAGTGAGAGCTATTGCGTCAGCAGTGGTATGGCAATTCTGCAGAATGAGAAAGTTCTGCACTCTGTTTGGCACTGCAGACATATATTGTTCAAGTATTAACTCATCCATTAGTGTATCTACTGTCTTCCCCTCAGGCTTTAGCCATTTGGTCGCCAGACCGCGTATTCTATGGCCAAGGGCCTTAGGCGTTTCATCTGCCCTGAGTGAAGTGGCTCTAAACATCTTATTGTACAATAAAGGTGTAAGGCCTAGTCGATCCCTAATAGCACTAACTACTTCCTCGTAATTATTAGCAAGAGCAGGTGGCATTGCCCTGTACGCATCGAGCGCTTCCCCCGTGAGGGACGCTGCAAGGCGAATGGCCCATTGCTCGGGTGGCCAACGTGCGGAACATGCAATTCTACTAAAGGAATCTAAAAAGTCATCCACATCATCCGTAGGGCTTAACTTTCCCACTGTTAGGTCATTGCATGTCCAATGTCCATCCCTTGGATTGCCTGGTCCAGCCTCCTGTAGCTTCTCTGTGTTGGCCTTTGCCAGCGCCTCCCGCTGCTGAGCCAACCAGGTTTCCATAACCTGCAGGACCGGCTGTTGTGCTTGCACAGCCTGGAGGGCCTGCGCTTGGTTTTGCCGCGCAAACTCAGCTTGTCTGTCAAACTGAAGCGCCATCAACGCGCAAAGCTCCTTTTGCTCCATGCTGCACCTGTAAAAAGAGAACACAAGAAAAAAAACCAAGTGTGGCTCCACTAACAAATGAGCTCCTTTTTTTTTTCTCCTTCCCTCTGATATTCTACACAGATCAGGCTTAATTACATGTTACCTGACATCCGTGTTGAATCAGCTTTGGAAATAATCGTTGCTGTCCCACTCTGCAGCTCTCCGCCTCCGGTGTCAGTAACAGGATTTTCAGCTCACTGGTCCAGGTGTCCCCCTTCAGGATTTTCACAATCCGATCCGGTTTCTGGTTACTCCTTCCCAGGTTTTACCCTCCAATCCAGTTTCCAGCTAATCCGTTCCGGTTTTACTTTTCCAATCCGGTTTTTCATACACTCCACTCCGAGTTTTATTTTCTTTTTTTTAAACCTAGGAGTTTAATTTTTCTTTCTTTTTGCAGTTGTAAGCACCCAATAGAACATCCAACAACTACGCCATTTATGTCAGCAACACTTCCCTGGTGGCCAGTGGATGCCAGGGCAGGTGCGACACAAAAATATAAGGTTAAGATTGGAGAGTCTTCTAAAGGCCTCAAATGAGAGTTAGTCCTTGTAGTTTCCTTTGCTCCAATCTTCAATGAAACAATCAAGCTGAGTGGTGGGAATTAATAAGGCTTTTATTTCCCTTTTCACAGTGGTTCAAAATAGTGGGTTACAACTTTAAAGCAAATGTCCTTAACTCAGGTAGAAAACAAACTCAGGGTTCAAAGCAAAAACTGTTATACATCACAGGAATGGAGGTGCTCAAACAAATAAAGAATGCTCTGCTGGCAATTCCCCAATCACAAGTCTGGCAGTGACTCTAAACTTCCAGAAATACAAAGTGTACAGTCCATCTCATGGTCAGACAAATCGCCTGCCAGTTCCACTTGCATTGGCTCGATATCAGAAAGCTCTGATTCTATATCCCTGGTTTCTTGTAAAACACATTCAGGGGTTTTGTATATTTTCTGTAGCAGTTCCCAATGTCCTTGGCCTAGCCTGGTGCGTCGGCCACGTACTGTATTAGGCTTTAAAGTATCCTCTTTCCTTAGAGGCTTTATAGCAGCTTTTCCATAGCTTTTAACATTCACAACTTTCTTGTTAGGCATACATTTCTAATACCTTGTGTGGCAGCAATCCTCAAGTAACCGTCTTTCTTTCACTGCCTGCCTTTCCCAGGCAGCCGCTTGGTGAAATCCTTTTCTATGCAGGTTAGGCTTACCCTGCAGCCTTTGACTTCCTTCTCCTGGTGAAGGCCTGCCTCTGTACAAGCCCAGCTTCTGGCTTTCTGACTCAGGGTGGCTTGGCTTCTCCAGCTGATTCTTGTTTGGCTTAGGGTTGCAGTTACAGCAGTGCTTTTGCCTCTGAGGGCAAACAGCTCTCTGTTTGGCGTGAGCTGACACCTCCTTAGATCCTTCCTCAGCTCCTGGGAAATCACCTCTCCCTCTTGGGAATCCTCTAGCACTAGTCAGGTTTCCACTTCCACCTCTCTCTCTCGGTGCTGCCAGTGATTCTCCCCTTGTTTCTGCTAGGGCTGCTGCTTCTGCTGGTGCTTCTATCTCCGAGGCTGCCGGTGCTCCTTCTGCCTCTTCTCCTTCCTCTCCTCCAGTCTTCCACACTCCCCTTATGAAGCCCTCCTGCCTTTGAGGATTGGAAGCTGGTTAGCATTTCCTCGTGACCAGCTGGGTGTGGCTCTTCAGTCTCCCTGAAGACACTCTTGCTCCCTCTAGCTGGTTCCTGGGAATATTGCAAGTCTTTTTCTCTGTGAAAAACACCTTCTTTTCTCTCAACTGGGCTGTCATCAGCCCTCACTGCATGACAATACATATCTACCAATAATAAAATATCTCGACACATATATATATATATATATATAGATATATAGATATAGATAGATAGATAGATATAGATAGATATATAGATATATAGATAGACATATAAGAATATATCTATAGTGAGATATGAAAAGGCATAAAATACACACAAATGATAGACATAGACATCTGTAAGATGTATGCTATAGATGTGAATATATATAGGCCTCTATATGGGTGTCTGCAATGAAGCAGACAGAGATATGCCTACAGAACGGTATTCACATAGGAAATGTGGAGAGGAAAGATTCATCTAATAACAAGAAGGTGGAACCTACTTGAGAAGATATATAGAGAATCTATTCCCACTGGTTATGAGCTACAGGGATGCTAGCTAGTGAAATAACCAGGACGGTTACGTGAAAAGCAGAGGATGATATCAGTCTGCAGCCCGCAAGTCTTGAGTATTGCAGAACTCTAGCATGGTAAGTGAATAGAGAACGCATAAAAATGAGATACCATGCTGACCTGCTTAAGGGCAAAAAAGGTATCATGCGTTCTTACCATGAGGACGAGCTGCAAGGAGAAAAGCATATTCCCGATTGGAAATACTATGGACCAAAGTAGGGAATTGGCAACTCCTTAAGCTTTCACGTAAGAGAAGGCCTATGTCCTTTATATTAAAAAAGGAGATAGTGAAAAAAGGGAGAACCTTTCTAGTCACGGGAGACATGACTGAAAAAGCCTTTTCCAACCATCTAGGATAGCTGTTGGAGAAAAAAACCCTCATGCTCTCTAGCAAGGGCCCTTAGTGGAGAGCTTCTCTGTAGAATTGCAGAGAGCATGATGCAGGAGAATGAGGAGATAGAACTGGCTGCTGGAGAGCCAGTACCTATGTCAACTATGCTGCCAAACCCAGGGGAATGGAGATAGCAGAAAGAGAAGACAATCTAACAAGCCTGTAGTGAAATAATTTCCAAGATAGATAACAGCACTGACTTGGAACCACTACTAAGACTAGACAGAATGTTAGTGGAGGACAAATCTGGTTGCTGGTGGAAAAGAACCAGTGGTCCAAACATTAAGGCTCCTGCATAGGCAGCTGCTTGCCAGACAGCAGAAAGATACTTTCTGTTTACAAACAGAATGAACAGACAGAACAGGAGTGGAAAACTCTGGACATGTCTGATGAACTGCCTCAAAGCAATATTGAAAAAGAGGAGTCAACTCAGAGAGGAAAACTCCGCACTGGAAAAGTAACAAAACTAGAGAGGCTGAAGAAAAAGCCCTCCATTGAAGCAATACCGCTCTTACAGAGGAAAAGCTTGGTAAGAGGGTAAAGAGAATGGAGCTGAAGAAGACTTACAAAGTAGTAAGTCTATAGAAAGGAAAAAAAGACATGCTGGCACAGGAAACTATCGTTTGATAGTGGTTAGACCTCTTTCCCTAGCAGGAAGAAGAGGAGAACCCTGTGCCCTATAGGCATGAACATCCTGACAGCTCATAGAACATAGAAAAAATGGATGTCTTTTGGGAAGAGATCCATGTCTAGGGTTTAGAATGAAAGCAGTGGATTGCCTCTATTGAGAAGAAGCAACTGCAGATTCTAAACCCCAGAGTCACAAGCATCTGATGAAGATTGATCAGAAACCCTGCGGTTGCTGGGTTTGCTGAGCCTGGTGAGAGGTTGAATTCTGCAGACCAGGACGATGCTTCCCTTGTTTGTAAATAACACCTGTAAATAGAAATGTCAGCTCGCTGCCTATTCCCTGTAAAAGGTTAGAAACTTCTGATCAAGATATACACCTTGTAAATAGTTTTAATAATTTACTGTTCTGTTATATGTAAAAAGTTAAAAAGTTCTTGTTCAATGTAATGTTATACGAACGTATACAAAACTGTTAAATTGTTCCATGTAAACCGCCCCTGATCTCTGGAAGGGGCGGTATAGAAGAAATAGATAAATAAATAAATAAATAAATAAAATAAATAAATTGGGAACATCTGTATGATGGGCAGATGATGAATAAAACCTTGTTCTCCTATGGGAAGAAAGTTTGGCAGGACATTTCCTACCTACTGGGACAGAAGAAGGTGCAGAACAGCCCCTAGGAACAGGTAAGTCAGTGGACAACTGAGTAACCTGATGTAAAGACTCCTTGTTGAAAAGACTGTCTCCAGTACAAGGAGTATGTCCCAGTCTTTGCTGTGCCCATTTGTCTAAGTCTGAAGCTTGGAGCCAGGCTCTACGTCATGCCCCTATAGTTATAGCAGAAGTCCTGCTAACAGACTCAAAAGAGTCTAGGGAAGCATGAGTAAGAAAGCAAGAGATATTCTGAAGATGCTTAAGCAGTGAAGAATAGCCTGCACTCTTGGACTCTGGAAGGGAAGGAGTCAAAAGATGTAATTGCTTTGTGACCTCCTCAAGAGATAGACTCATATAAAAAATATATGAGAGAATTCTTGCAGAAAGCATAGATGTCTGGAAGGTTTGACGTCCAAAGGCATCTAGTGTCTTAGACTCACGACCTGGCGGATAAGAAGAGTGCTTTTTCTTACTCTTTCCCCGCCTCATGCTGATTCCACTACTATGGAATGATGAGAAAGTTGAGTCTTTTGAAACCCTGGAGAGGGGGGCACCTGATAAAAAAGATCAGTAGCTCTGGAAGGTGGGGGTACCTTTAAAGGTGCTTCCCACATTCCTAGAAGGAGATCCTGCAAGGAATGATGCAAAGGAAGCATTATGATATCCAGGAGGAAACTCTGAAAAGAGGGATCCCCAACAGGAATCTCCCTTGGACAGGGTATATCTGAAGAACTAGCCTGAGTACCGAAAGAGCTATCCAAATATATAGAAATAGAAGATCCTGCACGGTGCAGTGTGGAATGCTTAAGGGATGGTTGCCGGTACTGGCTGTCAGGAGCAGCGACCGTCATTACCACATTGTCCATGCCAGGTATCGACTCCAAGCTTGGTATAGAAGGGAGCGATCCTGTTGGAAGAAGCATGGCAGGAGTTGGCCACGATGCTACTGTGGATACCGGTACCGATGCTAATACCGGTACCGATGTCGGAGCTGAGCCCGACACAGACATCGGAGTAGCCATTGGCAGTTCAATCGGTACCGAGATAACCGAAAACCTCCGGTCGCTATCCTCGGTACCGAGTCTTCGGTATCGATCGGTGTCGGTACCAAAGCATGTTGGTACCCAGTCTTCCAGACTAGAGATCGATTCCAAACTTGGCATCGAGGGCAAAGAGCCTGATGAGCGAAGCATGGAAGGCACCGACCACAAGGGTAATGAAGACATCGGTACCGACTTCGGTACTGTGTCTGATACCGGTGGATGAAGGTCAACCAGTGGCAACTCAAACGGCCTCGGAGGAACCGAGAGTTGCGGATCCGAATCATTGGAACCAAGCCTTCGGTACCGCCGAGAGCTGGTACCAAGGCGAGTCGGTACCCAGTCCTCCAGACTGGAGATTGATTCCAGACTCGGCATCGAAGGAAGCGAGGCTATCGATGCAAGTCTGGAGGGTACCGACGTCGGTGGTAGTATCGGTGCTGGTACCGATAATGGAAAGTCAGTCTGGAGAGTATCCACCGGTCCCGAAGGCACCGAGGACGCCAGATGACCATCCCTGGTGAGGAGTGTTTCATCCAACACCAGTGCCGATGCCGGGGTATCGGTACCGCTCGAAGCGGATGCCACCACCGGACACGGCTCAGGTATGTTCTGTGAGGGGTGAACCCCAGGAACAACCTGAAACCCCTCAAACGCTTTGGAGACTGAAGACTCCTGCTGGGGTTTTGAAGCCAGTGGGCCCTCGAGGGCAAGGCCGGAGCCGTCTACATGCTGTGCATGAGACCTACCACTCGAGAGCTGGCTAGTCTTAACAGACTGTTTGTGGGTTACCTGATCCTGTAGAAGAAGAAAGGGATGGTGCCCCGAAGTTGGAAGGAAACCGTGTATCGAGGGAACCTCGATGTTGAAAACCTCTTCTCACCAAACTGTTGTCAGGACCCAAGCAGGTTAGACACTGACTTCGAGGGTCTAAAAATAAAGTTGTACCGCCACAGTTTGAACATTTCTTGGAGAAAGTGGCTGGCGGTTCCATGAAGGAAAAAGAAGAGGCCTAAAAGGCCTGAGAAACTGTGGGACACTATGAAGAAAAAATATCCCTTGAAAAAGGAAGATTTTACAAGAAAAGAAAAGAAAAGACCGGCGGTACCGGTGACGTCGGGGAAGACAGCCGTGACCACAAGAAAACTAAAGAAATAAAACAAGAATTTTCTGCGGTGACAGGAGGACGTCCTGCTGGCTCCGCGTAAAACGAAAACTGAGGAGAGGCAGTTGGGAAAGGCGGGAAGGCAGCACGCAGGCGTGGTGGGATGCTTCCAAAAGCTTTTTGATTGGACGCTGGGAAGCGTTCCCGCGCAGACTCCGTCGGTACCGACGTACCCATATGTGAAGACTCATTCCTGCTTGTTCCTGGAGATACTGGACACAGGGCGCTTAGGGAAAGAGGGAGGGAATATGCTGGACCTGGGGAGGGGATAGGAAGAGGGGGAAGGGAAATGCTGTCCTTAAGGAGGGGATAGAGAGAAATGGAGTTGAGATGCTGGACTTAGGGAGGATGGGGGAGAGACAGGAGTGATGCTGGACTTGGGGGGATAGGGTGAGGGAGAAGAGAGAGAGAGAGGAGAGATATTAAACATGGGGGGATAGGAAGAGAAAGATGAGAGATGCTGGGACATGAGTTAGTGGGATAGGGAGATAGAAGGGGAATGCTGGACACACGTGGACAAGGTAAAAATGGAGGGAGGCACTATACAGGGAGTAGAGAGAATGGGAGAAATACTAGACACAGGGAGGGATAGAGAGAAGGGGGAGAATAAAGATTGGGAAATAAGAGGCTGGGGATGGAGAGAGAATTGGGGAATGTGAGGGCTCTCTGTTAAGGGTTGAAAAATGGTAGGTAGATGCAGTAAAAAGAGGGAGATTGAGGCCTGGAAGGTAAGGTGTAGGAGTGAAATCTGAATTGATAGAGAGACGCATAGAAGGAAGAAATCTGAAAGGAAAGGATCAATGTAAGAGAAGGAAAGAAGTGACGAAGATAGGAGGGGAGAGAAGTGGCAGGTGGACTGGATACCCTAGAGCAGTGGTTCTCAACCTTTTTTGTACCGTGACCCCTTTTACCATTGGTCAACTTGTGATGACCCCCAATGATAAAATCAAATGCGTCTCTTTTCCTTTACCGTCAACGCATTGTCGCTGTAATCATTTGTTGAATTATTAATATATTATAGGCCTTTGCAATATGTTTTTATTGATAAAATTTACTTATTTAAACCACAATAATTAATCACAATAACAAGTAACAATATTTGATTTCAAAATTATTATAATTTGTAGTCAAATCACTAATATGAAATAAAATTATTTTTTCTACCTTTGTTGTCTGACCAATTTATTCTGTGATCATGCTGGTCCCGATCTGAGGCTTCTACTTTCCTGTCTTCTCTTAGCTCTCTTTCTGTGTTCTATGGTCCATCTGCCATTTCTAATCTCTTCTTTCGTTTTCTTCACTTCTTTCCATCAGCCTATTTCCAGTCCCAGTAACCCTCCCCAGTATCAGCCCCTTTCCAGTCCTCACTCCCAGTACCTTCCAATGTCAACTTGCATTCCCATGACTGCCACTGGTGTCCATTCCCTTCCAGTCCCCCTCCTTCCCCACTGACCAGTCCCTTCTAGTACAAATACCATGGCAGCCCCTCTCAGATCCACTCCCTTCCAGTTCCATTCTCCCATCCCCTCGTATCAGCCCATTTGTAGTTTTAGCCCCCAGTTTTCTTCCAGGGCCAGCAGCTCTATCCTCCCCTCCCCACCATCAATCAGCCCATTCACAGTCGAAGCCCCCCAATCAGCTCACTTCCAGTGCTAGTCCCCCCTCAACCCCATTACCAGTGCTAGCCTCCACTAATCAGCCCAATACCAGTCCTACCCACCCCCATCAGCTCATTACCGGTCCTAGCCTCCTCTAATCAGCCCATTTCCAGTCATAGCCCTCCCCCCCGATCAGCTCATTTCTAATGCTAGCCTCCCATCAGTCCATTACCAGTCCTACCCCACCCCATCAGCCCATTACCAGTCCTAGCCTCCCCTAATCAGCTCATTTCCAGTGCTAGTCCCCCCTCAACCCCACTACCAGTGCTAGGCTCCCCTAATCAGCCCATTACCAGTCCTAGCCTCCCCCCCATCTGTCCATTATAATCCTAACCTGCACTGTCTCTCCCCTCTGTCCAGCATTTATCCCCTGTCTGTCCAGTATGTCCCCCTGCCTCTCCCCTTTGACCATGTCAGCTCCCCTCCCTCCATCTCAGCCCCCTCTGTTCATGTCAGCCCCCCTCCCTCCCTCCATCCATGTCAGCCCCACCCCCTCTATCCGGGCTTGGCAGTGGCAGCAACTTGTGCACTTTTTTTTTTTTTAACTTGGCGGAGTGAGGCGACCCCTGTTAAATCCTGTGGTGATCCCTGTGGGGGTCGTGACCCACAGGTTGAGAACTGCTCCTCAAGCAGCCTCAGCACCGGAGAGTCTACATCACCACACCGGGGAGCTCACAGCAACATCTACAATAGCGGAGGTGAGCCTTTTGAACTGCTCCTCTCTCCCCGATCGTTAACACACGATCTGCCGCTCCGCCCACAGCATCATCGCCGGCAGAGGTGAGCGACCATTAAAAGCAGCACGCTTCCACAGGATCCCCTTCTTCTGACTCCACCTGGGCTCCGATTCCACCTGGGGCACCGTCCCTCATCCTCCTCAAGCAGCCTCAGCACTGGAGAGTCTACATCACCACACCGGGGAGCTCACAGCAAGATCTACAATAGCGGAGGTGAGCCTTTTGAACTGCTCCTCTCTCCCCGATCGCTAACACGCGTCTGCCGCTCCGCCCACAGCATCATCGTCGGCAGAGGTGAGCGACCATTAAAAGCAGCATGCAATAGGCGTGCCCATGCCTGATGGGCCCACGCCTGAGGGCCTCACCAGAGGGCCCTTTGGCATGGCCCTTAGGCGGAGCTCGCAGGGACATTGCCTAAAGATCTCTACAATACCAGCCCAGAGCCTCAAGGTATGATTCATTAGTTTTTAAGTTGCCATCTATCTCAAGAACCTTAGCCTTTAAGATATTTAATCTTTTAATCTGCTAGCTACATTAAGAATCTAGAGATAAAGTTGACCTCCTTTACTTCCTCTACCACCACACTAATAAACATATTGTCATTTTAAGTTTCATGTTCATTCACAACAAATGTAACAAATATTTCTTTTGTAGCAACTAATCTATTTATCTATATCTGAAAGTTGCGAATTGTTATCCGGAAACCGTTACAATTTATCCCACTGTATACTTGAAACAATCTAACCGTTTTAGTCCCTACAGACTATTTGACTTTCATAATTGCAACACTATAACTACTAACCTAAATCAAAATGAGGCTCAAGACACTAACTTTGTTATTACTGAATGTACTATGTTTCTCTTGTGTCCTACTTCTCACACCCATCCCCAACCTACATACACTCTCCACCCCCCTGAACCTCCTTAATTCTGCTAACATCCATATCATTCCCCTTCTCCCTAGACAAGAATACCCTAACCATTACAACACACTCCCATTCACTTATAAATACTTTTACCAGTCAAACCTAAAAAGTCAAACTAAAAGGTTAATACAAATAAAATTAACACCAGAGGATACAATTAAAAGAACATATAACCAATCTCAGAATCTAAAAATTGTTCTCATTAACACTAGATCAGTTAGAAATAAAAGCCCCCTCATAACAGACCTCATTACAGATGAGGAACCTGATTTTCTCTGCATCACAAAAACCTGGATAACCGAATCAGACACCATTATTCTAAACCAACTAAATGTAAACAGATACTCCCTGTTCAACTGCAACTGGGATGAAAAGAAAGGAGGAGGAATACTCATAATAGCAAAGTCTATCCTTAACTGCACACCCACCATTTGTAGTAACCAAGAGGGCATGAATATACTAAAGATAGAAAACCAAAACATAGCCATCTGCCTCTTCTATAGACCTCCCATATCAGACCCACAAAATATAACCTCTGTTCTAGAATTTGCATGTAAAGCTTCCATGAATAAGCCCCATATTATCCTTGGAGACTTCAATCTGGCTTCTCTAAATAATAACCAATCAAAAACATTCCTTGACTCTATGGACGAAATGGGCTTTAAACAAACGATCACGTACCCTACACAAATTAAAGGAAACACGCTTGACCTAGTTTTCCTTCCTGAACATTTAATCAGAACACCCCAATACACCCCTCCTAGCATAACTCAAATCCCATGGTCCGACCATCATTTAATTGAATTCTCCATTCACATTCCTCATACCCCTAATGCTCATCACACTACATTACATCACGGTCCGAGGTTTCGACCGTTTAAACCAGGAATGTTTATTGAAACAATTATACCTCAACTGGAAAAAAACTAGACAGTCTTGACAAGACTGTTGCTAACTGGAACACTACAATAGAAGCAGCTGCCAAACCATTACCTACTAAAACTAACAGACCCCATAAAACAACATCTGAAAAATGGTATACAGCTGAATTAGCTAACTATAAAAAAGAGCTAAGAAGATTAGAGGCTAAATGGAGAGCTAAAAAAAACCCAGAATTGCGGGAGCTATATTTTTCAACCCTTAACTCTTATAAACTAGCTACAAATAACGCCAAGAAACAATATCATACAACAATCCTATCTAAAGCTATTAATCGATCAAGAGAACTATTTGAAATTATAAAATCATTATCTAAAGCCCCCCCTACTAACATTCACAAGATCCCTATTAACCCCCAAACACTTGCAAACTATTTTGCTGGCTAACTCAAGCAAAATGTTCCATCTGTACCTGATCCCTTTCCCACAACAATAAATGTCCTCAGTGAATGGAAATCTTTCCACCTCATAGATAGAAATCAATTACTAAATATAATTATAAAACTTAATACAACTACATCCCTCTTAGACCCATGCCCAGCAGCATGGATTAAGACAAAAAAACTCGAATTAGCCCCTTACATCTTAGATATAGTAAATAAATCCTTACAACAGAGTATACTACCAAACTAACTCAAACTCTCAGCAATCCGCCCACTATTGAAAAACAACTTACTAGATAACAAAGATCCATCATTGTACAGACCTATAGCTAGTATCCCCTTCATGACTAAAATCATTGAAAAAGTTGTCCAAATCCAGCTTCAGGATTTTATAGATACCTCGACTCCCCTTGATGAACACCAATACGGGTTCCGACCCTTTCACAGTGTAGAAACATTACTCCTTGTCCTCCTAAATTCCCTTGTCAGAGGCATGGACAATATCAAACAAGCCTTCATACTGGTATTTATTGACATCTCCGCTGCATTTGACAGTGTAAGCCATAACATTCTAATCTCTAGACTTAGCCAATTAGGTATAAAAGAGGTAACTCTCAAATGGTTTAAATCATATATATCTGACCGTTCACAATATGTACAAATAGATCAAGATGCATCACCACCATTTCCACAAGAACAGGGAATCCCACAAGGCTCATCACTTTCTGCCCTATTTAACCTATATCTGCAACCGATATGCACCATCTTTAAAATACATAATATAAATTACCACATTTATGCGGATGATATTATGTTATACACTCCGATTAACACAAATGACCCTAACTATGATAACCTTTCAACCTGCCTCACCGAAGCTGAACTATGGCTTCGCTCAAAGAATATGCACATTAATTTTAAGAAAACTGAAATACTGTTTACTTTGAGAAACCCCAACTTCTCACCTCCACCAGAAATCAAACTACATAACTTCTCCTTCCCAGTGAAGCAGGAAATAAAATATTTGGGAGTCACTCTTGATAGAACTCTCAGTTTCACCTCCCACATTAAGAAAATAGCCAGAACAATCTTCTACAAACTTAGAACTATCCAGCAGCTTAGACCATTTATTGAAAGTGATGACTTCAGGACCATTACTCAAATTCTAATAACACCTCACCTTGACTATTGCAATGGTATCCTTAAAGGCATAACAAAGAAAAATCAAAATATACTCCAAATGGCCCAGAATGTTACCACACGAATAATATCCAGGGCTAAATTATCTGATCACATATCTCCCATTCTATACTCTCTACATTGGCTCCCCGTTGCCAGCAGGATCCAATATAAAATTATACTGACTACATTTAAATTAATTAACAACATCGCCCCATCATATCTATCTACCCTTATCCATAGACCTTCAGATAGCAGACTTAGAAGAAGGAGGAATCTCAATACCGTGCAAGTACCAGATACAATAAGAAAGACAAAGCAAATAACAAGCAACAGCGCCTTCTCATACGTAGCACCTACACAATGGAATAACCTCCCTGACCACTTAAGGGAGATAAAAGATCTCCAAATATTCAGAAAGGAACTAAAAACATACTTATTCACCCAACATTACTACCAATTTTCAGATCTGGCCTCCCACCCCCCATAGCTCATTCATACAATCTACCAAACTACCCACGCACATTTTAACACTATCCAAAGCTGATTGATGACACAGGTTGTAAATTTCGCAGTTTGTAAATATTTAAGAACTTGTTATTGTAATTTGTAAATAATTATATTGCCTAAATTGCCAAAGTTCCTGTTATGAGCTGTAAATAATTATTATTGTTTATACCGTTTTTTTGTATATAGTTGCAATGTTGCATAATGTTCCATGTATTTTTTCACCACTGTTCTCTGTAAACCGCCACTGATCTTGGGAAGTGGCGGTATATAAAAGTTTTCAAATAAATAAATAACTGCTGCCCTAGAGAGTTAAGAAAAGACAGAGGAAAGCAGAAACCAGAGACTAAGATCAACATAGTTAGAGAATAAAATGGCCAGACAACAAAGGTAGAAAAAATATTTTTATTTTCAATTTAGTGATTGGAATATGTCTTCTTTGCAATTTACATGTTCTAACTTTATATTTGGAATATGTCTTCTTTGCAATTTATATGTTCTAACTTTATATTTTTCACAGTACCAGGTCATCTACATCTCTCTCTAGTGTTGTACTGCATGTAGAGTCTGGCTTCTAGGAATTTCAGTTTAATTTTTTCTATATATTTCTGCCTTTAGTTTGTGGTAATTTATTAGTGAGGATCCATCTACAGTATTATTCTGTACAACCGAGGCCAGGTGTTCTGTTAGCATGGAGTTTCTATGTAGTGATCTGTAGTAATCCAGCTTGTTCTCGCTTTTTCCTTTTGTTCTTTGGTGTGCAAACACCTTGCATCTCTTTTGTTTTCTACAGAATATATATTTACATTTAATATTGTGCTGCTCCAGTGTGCAGTGTCACAAGTTAATATGGTTTATATTAGATTCCTGGGCTAAATAATTAAATCACTAAAATTTTTGCTGCATATAAACAACATTGCAAAGTGTTTTTTTTTTAAATTATATAACCTGGAAATACAGTAAGACCAATTATGTGTACTGTCACTGTGAATATACACGGGCAGAGTGCATAAAATAATATCACTTATGTGCGCGCTTTAGAAATCTAGGTACAGGCACCTAGATTCAAGATGCATTTTCAGACACACGCGCCTCTATTTCATAAAGAAAACTAGGCATCAGCTATTTTTAATAAAATAGCTTGAAGATATGCCTTTTTAGGGTGTCTAAAACTAGGTGCCCAGTTATACAATTACCTTCTAAGAACCTACTAAATGTAAAGAAAGCAGAAAGAAGAAAGTGCAGAAGAAAAGAATTCCTGAAGCTGAGGTAGACAAAATAAAAATTGTACATTTCCTTGCCTGATGAAAGGAAGTGCCATTGCTCACAGAATCTAATAAGTCAGAAGCCTTTAAAGGTAAATATTTATTTCTCGATACAGAGCTGTTTTGTCTAATAGGCTATCACGTAATGTAAAAGAAAGACCGATTGGTATCCCTGTATGAACATTTGTTTCCTGTCTTTATGGCCGCATGAGACAATCAAAGAGCTAAAGGATTCAAAGTCATTAGAGAAGAAAGTTGTAAGGATACTTATAAGGGTCCGGTGGACTTTGCTGTAGAAGAAAAGCTTCAAATCTGCCAAATTGAACTGCTAATTGAAATAACAACCAGCTCTCCAAATCATAGAAGCAGTCGTTAATGACATCCCAGCATAATGGCCAACATTTCAGTCTTATAGAAAGACCATTATCAGAATGAAGGTACAGGAGAGAAATGCAGCATTTATAAGCCAGATCCTATCAGCCGAGAGTGCACGCAAATCCCTTATGATGGCACCTTCGCTTCCAAATAAGCCCAGTCCTACTCAGAAAGCAAACATTAGAAAAAATGCAAGGAAAATAAAGAATCTGCAAAAAAGATTTATATGTTCAGATTACAAAAATAAAAACAGTAAAATTTCAATGGCAGAATACTTGTTTATTTCTTTATAACATTTTATAGGAGTTAAGGTGATTTATAATGTTGCTAATAAGCAAACATTCTTATATGATACCCTAAAGTCTAGAACGGTATATCAAGTGTTAATAAAGATAAAAGAAAGATAAGATACAAATAAATCAAAACAAAACACTAATTAATACAAATTAAAAATACACATCTAGTATGACACAGAATTCTACATCATAGGGCCCACATGCTCACTAAAACTTAATTTAAAGACTTGAATTAACTGGCAAGCCTTTAACATTTTATAAAAATTAGGATACTGTGGTTGCAAATGCAGCTCTAGAGACAAATTATTCCATAACGAAGGATTGTAGCTGCAAAAACCACTTAGCTCAATTACAGCCAATTTTATATTTAGATAGGACGACACTTTCTGAAAAAAATTGTTGGAAGGCTCTTGGGATGTAGCAAACCATCAAAGAGACTGGAGCAACACTTACGTGCTAGCCCCTTAATTCTGGATTGAATTCTTTGCTCTACTGGGAGCCAGTTGAGTTGTCTTAATAGAGGAGAAAACTGATCATACTTCTTCTTCTGTAACATTACCTGAGATGCAGATGTTTCAGTTTGAACCCAAAAAGACCATGATAGCGCAGATGTGAAGATATCAGAGCATGAGTGATTGTCAACAGAAAGTTTTCTTCTACATAAGCACTTAGTTATTATAGGGTCCCTGAAATCTTGAATGATAGGAATGGAGGACACCCTGGTCTTCTGCAATCATTAGTATTGTTTATAGGCCACTTTTTCTATCACTTTCCCTACTAAGGGCAGATAAAATACCAGGCCGCATTCTGCTAAATTTGTAGCAGTAGACAATATGGGGCAAAACATATCTGGCAGTCTACCTTGGCCTAAAACTAAACTGATCATAGATAACAGCCAGTGACAAAATAATTTTTAAAAAGTCTTTACGAAGTGCTTAAACTGTACTACATGCTAACGTGCTGTCAAATATTGTATATTTGACAGCTGGATTCCAGTGAGCAGATTCTACATGACTAATACATACAGTGAATTTCAAATTTATCATAGTAAGTCAAGAATTCATTTCTAAATTGCCTTCACTCTGATGGTGGTCTTTCTGCAAGGCTTGAGCTTTGGTCATTATGCTCATGTATAATTAAAAACACTTAAATGCAAACATTCTGACCACACTGTAAAGAACGACTTGCCATATTATGTTAAGTAAAAGCTGAAGGAAGTCTAAACTGATAAATCTACAACTGATAGTTTAAATATGAGAAGACCCGATCCCCAAAAATCATAATGTATGAAGAACTTTACTGTGAAGTCTAATAGCATCCCAAATACAAAACTGAAAAAAAGCTTTCACTACTTACAGTTCAATTAGAGAATCTAAGTCACTAAAGACATTCCTTGGCAGTGTCTTAATGTAGTTATTGGCCAAAGAACTGGAACAAAGATAAAAACAGTATTTTAAGGTAGATATAATCCAGTTCAAAGATCATGTCATCAACATTATTGACGTGAATTAGATGAGCGACCCTTTGCAATCTGGCACTCTGCGTACATGCACTGACAGGGACCTAGTGCATTTCATATGCGACAAATACATTTAAAACAAATTGAGATATGTAGGGTCAAGAACAGATCTCTCAAATGTATAACTCTAGGATGTCATGCAGATGAGTGTAAAAGAACACTTGCTTAATCTGTTGCATGCAAAGACCCCTTAAGAGGAATTGTACTATAGCAGGAAAACAGGAAATGACGAAACAGTAAAAATAACTTTAAATACGTTTGGAAGAGACTTACAGATGAGTTAGATCTCGAAGACCTCGGAAAGCATTTCTTGCAATGGTCTCTACTTTGTTCCCCTCAATAAATCTGTGTACCAAAACAAAGCACACAGGATCACAGTTAGTGACTAGTGTCTTCTGTCTCACAGGAACTATGATATGGAGAATGTACGAGGAGTGGAAGTGACATCAATATCTTGGGCTAGTTGACTGCTGCAAAAATTCTAAACCCTGATCATTGTTGCATGCCCTAAAGCATTAGTGTCATCTGCATTCCTATACAAATTCTTTGATCTTCTATGCACTATGAGGATTTAAAGATGTTATATCTTGAAATCCTCATCATCCCTTCTCTCCAATGTTCCCTGTATAATTATCTGCTTTGTTTAATTTGTTAATCCTGTTAATATTGTTAAATACACTATAACAATCTTTGTTCAGTCACTTTCAGTTCCTTGTAAACCGCTTTGATTCACGAAAAGCGGTAAATAAGCACAAATAAATAAATAAATATATATATATATATATATCTTGGTTCTATAGGGGAATTCTTGTGGGATAGACTAGTGTTTCTCAGTCACTGGCCTGTGGCAGCATTTTCACCAGAACCTCCATATGTAGTTTGTTCGTCACTGAAGGCTTTGCCTTGGAACAGCTGATGCCTTCTGGCACCGAGCGACTCTCAGTGAGTTTGAGCTATGCGATACCTCAATTCCCATGCTGGTCTCAAAATACGAAACTAGCATGGAAGTTCAGGTATTTCATGGCTCAAACTCACTTAGAGCCATGCTGTCCCATAAGTCATTAGCTGTTGCAGTGGCAAAGGAAGTGGCAGCAAATGGAGTTAAATGAGTGGGGGCAGCTGACTGTGGGGTGATTAACTGGCAGAGGGAGGAGATGACTGACTAGCTAGGACAGAGGAGGTTGACTTGCTTGTGGGGGTGGGGAAGCAAGTGGATGGCTGGAGAGTGATGGGGTTTAGCTAGCTGCATGGAATGACTGGCGGTGTGGAGGATGACTGACTAGCTGGCTGGAGAGTGCAGAAATAGAACCAGTCAGCCAGCATGTACGCAGGGCCATACTGAGCCAGAATCACGTGCAACTTGCACATCGGGCGCCTCTCCTCCCTCTCTGTCCAGCTGCTGCCTGCTCTTGCCCTGCTGCTGCCGCCCTCTGTTTTCTCCATGGTGGCGCCGGCAGCAGGGCAAGAGCTTCCGTCCAGTCGCTGATATGGGTGAGGGGGGGGGGGTGCTCCCAATGTGCAATTCTCCAGCAGCAGCAGAGCAGACCTAACTTTAAGCAGATCTGATCCCTCCCTGCTCTGATGTCAGGTCAGAGGAGGGAGGACCAGACCTAAAGAAAGACCCGCGTGGTTTGGGGTTTCTAAATTTAGTCGGGTCTGCTCTGCTGCTGCCAGTGGCACTGCCACCACTGAGAGAACAAAACGTGGCGGCGGCAGGGCAACAGCAGGCAACCGAAATGTGCCCCCTAATCCTTTGCACCCTGTGTGGCTGCATGTACATGAAGGTGGAACCTTGTATGAATGCAGGTGAAGGGGTAATAATGTGAAAATATTAGAGCACAGGGATACAGTAGTTTATGGAAGAGAAAGAAGAGAGACGGTAGGGGAGAAAAGATGACAGGAAAGAATAAAACAAAAATAGGTGTTTCAGGAGAATTAAGCCAAAATGTTCAGATAATAAAATGGGAAGAAGAAAAAGAGAAAAGAAGAAGCAGAAACCTTTTCTGAAAACTAGTTTATGTAATCATTTTCTGTTATTTTAGCATTCTCCCTATTTCTACCAGAGAGACACATTTTAAAAAGAAAATGCAGCCACCTCATGCTCACATCAAAACGGCTGAGAAACACTGGGCCTGACAATGCCCAGCATCTTCCATATTATATTGATTACAACAGCACCTACCAAACCCCAGTGCACACTAAGTGCTGAATTTCAGTGCCTTTGTTTTATGTTCAATAAGTATTGCTTCATTTAAATATTTGCACTTGTTTCTGATGCCTTTGTGAACTAAATTCAGGAAAGTGTGAAAGACCTTTTTAAAATTCTTGACAGGGAATACCTGAAAGGATTCATAACACTAGCCATCCATAAAATAGGTCTTCAGGGTTGAGCTCTCTCAGACAGTTCTGTTTTATTTCACAGGGCTTCCAACTGCTGGAACAAATAAAGATGCCGACATCTTCCCAGCAAACTGAGAGAACCATGTGCAAGTCAGTCCAGATGCATTGCTTTCTGTCCTAACTTGCACCCTCAATTATACTAAGGGGATAGTTTAGAAGCCTTATTCATAATTTCCGTGTGGATAATGTGGTATTTACACGTGGAAATGGCATCCATGTAAAAATGGCAGTTTATAAAGGGTTACATTTACAGGTGCATGTCCATAATATGTAGAAATTGCAAGGGGATTGGAATCATGATAAGCACATAGCCTGGGCAGGTCCAAAACCACATGTATTCCTCATAGGGGATGCATGTGTATAAGCAGGGCCGTATCGAGCTGGAATCACGCCCTGTGCAACTTGCAGATCAGGTGCGCGCCCCCCCCCCTCCTCCCTATACCTCTGTACAGCGCTGCCTGCTCTTGCCCTGCTGCTGCCACCGCCCTCTGTTTTTTTCATGGTGGTGGGCAGCAGCAGAGAAAAAGCAGGCAGCGCTGGAAAGAGGTATGGGGAGGAGAGGGGAAGGGATGTGTGCCCGATCTGCAAGTCGCCGGCACTTTAAGAAGATCTGTCCCTCCCTGCTCTGATGTCACGTCAGAGGAGGGAGTAACCAGACTTGCTTAAAATGCTGTGAAAAGGCTTGGGGGGATGCATTTCGGCTGTCTGCTGTTGCCCTGCAGCCGCTGAGAGAAGAAAAAGTGGCGGTGGCAGAGCAACAGCAGGCAGCCGAAATGTGCCCCCCACGCCTTTGTGCCCTGTGCGGCTGCACCGCTCACACAGGGCTAGGTTCGGTTCTGTGTATAACCAAAATTGTCCACATCAGGATTTATGGTTGCACCCTAGCACATATAGAATTTTTTTAAGTGCTTGTTTCGGCCAGCCCTTTAAAGGAGGAATTAAGGGGGTTATCCTCCTTAATTCCCATTGTTTGGGCTGTATATACAAATCAAAATCTTTAGAGGGTGTTTAAAAACAAATTTAAAAAGCTGTTATCTTCACAGACACAAAAGAAAAAGACAAAAAAATGATAGACACTTGGAAACTTTAGGGTCTATTTACTAAGCGGTGCTAGCAGCTTCTGTGCGAAATTGTCTTTTCTTCTCCTTTCATCTCAGGACTTCTCTTCACAACTTCCACTTCAGGATCGTCCTTGCTCTGAACACCATGGATCTTCCTCTTCTCCATGCTCCACTCTTTTTTCTTAGTCCAGGAACTAGACCAGTAGCCAGAACCCAGCCTCTCAGGAGCCTTATACTGTTTATTGAGCGCTTAGCAGGTCCATATTTAGAGATCATTTTTTCTTCTTTTAAGGATTCTTATACTCCTCCATGAGATCACCTAATCTTCTCCCATGGCCTTCCAAATGGAAGTGCCATCTACATACACCTAGCAGGGCCAGTCGACCCCTGTAACAGGTCAAGTACATTGAATCACTAGTGTGTTTTAGTGACCTGGGTCAAATATGATTTCTCTATGTAGTAAATAGAACTGCTCACTGCAGGCAGCCAGAGGTGCATATGTTCTAATTTTTCTGTCTATACTCTGTTCTGTCTCTCTCTTTTCTGGTATGTTCTTTTTTTTTTTTAGCGTATGCATGAGAGAGATTTGCATGCACTGCCTCCACTGTATGCATCTGTATCGTGGATATTCATTATGGATATCTTGCATATCAGACTCACAAGGGGGTATACCAGGAAAGGTCTGAGAAATATTGCTTTGTATCCTCTCATGCCCTTCCCTTTTAGCAGCTGTGCATCTTCCCCTCATAAAGAGCAGTCTAATCCAGTCCCGGTTTTAGCCTAATGCATGTTGAAATTCTAGGTCTGATTTTCCTGTTGATTTCCATAAAGAAAGCAGGCCCACAAATCCATGCATGAAGTCAATTAATGCAAGAATGGATTAGTCAATTCTGGTAGGCCAGTGTTTCTCAACCCTCTAATGGACCCATACCTACTGTAGCTAACTGTTTTTTGAGGATTACTGCAATAAATATACATGATATAGATCTGTATACATTGGAAACACAGGGCATACAAATCTATCGCACATATATTCGTTGAGGTAATCCTGAAAACCTCAATGGCTAGATGTGCCTCCAGAAGAGGGATTGAGAAGTACAGCGGTAAGCTATACTACCCACAACTTTCAGGGCAGTAGCGCTAGCAGCAGGGGAGGCAACATTGTTGTTGACCGTGTTCCTTCTTTCAACTGCCTTCTTTCTTTCTCTAATTCTAATGTTGGCTTCTACTATGAATACATGTGGCATAGGAAAGAGGGGAAGCAAGATGGCAGTGGCTTGCAGGCTGCTCTAAGATGGCTTCTATCTCGTGGGCAAGAGGAAAGATAAATCAGGGAAGAAACCCTCCACTCCCCAGGAACCTACTTCTCTTTCCACGATGGATAACTTCTTGGTTCGTTCTGGGGAACAACAGGCTTCAGGAATGAGTCCAGCTGAGTCAATGCTGGTGTTGGTGAACTCAGCATTGCTATTGGGACTGGAGATGTCTTTCTCCCCTGAAGTACAGAGGCTTCCACTGCAGCCACCGTCGACGGTCCCCCACCCGGGCAAAGTGTGTGTATTCCCGCACTGCAAAGGTTCAGGAGGGCATGTACTTGACAGCACAAAGTTGTGACATCTAGAATGCATGTTCAGTGGTTTCTCTCGCTGACTTGCTGGTGGACAAGACTGTAGAGGCATCTCGAAGTTTGCTTTGTCGGCCTCATGAGCAGGTGAGGGGAGTATTGGCAAGCGAGTTGAGCTCCTTGGAGGCTATCGGAATGGTGTATTCTTTGCCTATAGTTACTTTTACTTTACAGTGACCAGTGTATTTTTCATTAGAATCTATTTGGGAAATTATTTCTCAATTGGGGTGTGCTTTGCAAACCCAAATTCAGCTCATTTCCTCTAAAACCCAGAAGAATACTAACCAGGCGGATTTGGTTCAACAAGATACCTTCTCGGTACGGTCTTCCACTGGAATGCCTCTGTGAAGGTACTGTCTCTGCTTTAATGAAAGATAATTTAAGAACATAAGAAATGCCATACTGGGTCAGACCAAGGTCCATCAAGTCCAGTATCCTGTTTCCAACAGTGGCCAATCTAGGTCACAAGTACCTAGCAGTTTCCCCAGTGCTTGTACTGGGACAAGCAGTGGATTTCCCGGGTCCCCTTTAATAATGGTTCATAGACCTTTCCTCCAGGAACTTGTCCAATTTTTTTTAAACCTGGCTACACTAACAGCTTTTACTACAGTAACAAATTCCAGAGTTTGGTTACATGTTGAGTGAAAAAATATTTTCTCTTATTAGTCTTAAACGGGTCAAAATGTAGCTTCATTGCATGTCCTCTAGTGTTTCTACTTTTTGATAGTGTAAAGAATCGATCTACATTTACCTGTTCCACTCCATTCATTAATTTATAGACCTCTATCATATCTCCCTTCAGCCGTCTCTTTCCCATGTTGAAAAGCCATAACCTTTTAAGCCTCTCCTCATAGGGGTATCCTTCCGACCCCTTTACCATTTTGGTGGCTCTTCTCTGTACCTTTTCCAATTCCGCTATATCCTTTTTAAGATACGGCGACCAGAATTGCACACAATATTCAAGGTGCTGTCGCACCATGGAATGATACAGAAACATTATAATATCCTTTATTTTATTCTCCATTCCTTTCCTTATGATTCCTAGCCTTTTATTTGCCTTCTTGGCCACCGCTGCTACACACTGGGCAGAGGATTTCAAAGTGTTATTGAAGGCGCTTAAATCTTTTTCCTGGGTGGTGGTTACTAATATGGAACCTTGCATCGTGTAAACATAGTTTGGGTTGTTCTTTTCTAGGTGCATAACTTTGCACTTGTCCACATTAAATTTCATTTGCCATTTGAACTTCCAATCTTCCAATTTATCAATGTTCTCTTGCAATTTTTTGAATAATTTTGTGTCAGCTGCAAATTTGACTACCTCACTAATTATTCCCATTTCCAGGTCATTTATGAATATGTTAAAAAGCAGCGGATCCAGCACAGATCCCTGGGTACTCCACTATTCAGCTTTCTCCATTGGGAAAATTGGCCATTCAGCCCTACCCACTGCTTTCTATCTTTTAACCAGTTCCTGATCCACAATAGTACACTGCCTCCTATCCCATGACTTTTTAATTTCACCAAGAGTCTCTTGTGAGGGACCTTGTCAAAGGCTTTCTGAAAATTCAGATACACTATATCGACCGGCTTACCTTTGTCTACCTGTTTATTCACACTTTCAAAAGAAATATAACAGATTAGTTAGACAAGATCTTCCTTGGCTAAAGACATGTTGGCTTTCTCCCATTAAATCATGACTATCTACATCTTCAGTAATTTTGTTCTTTATAATGGTTTCTACCATTTTTCCCAGTACTGATGTCAGGCTCACTGGTCTAGTTTCCCGGATCCCCCCTGGAACCCTTTATAAAAATTGGTGTTACATTGGCCTCCTCCAATCTTCAGGTATTACAGATGATTTTATTGATAGCTCACAGATTACTAATAGTAGGTATGCAATCTCATATTTCAGTTCTTTCAACACCCTCGGGTGTGTATACCATCCACTTCAGGTGATTTGCTACTATTTAGTTTATCAAATACATCTTCCTGCTTTATTGATATTTCTTTCCGTTCTTCCGATGTATCGCCCTTGAATACCATTTCAGTCATGGGTAACTTCTCTACATCTTCTTCAGTAAAGACCAAAGCAAAGAATTCATTCAGTCTCTCCACTATGGCCTTGTCCCCTCTTAGTGCCCCTTTTACCTCTCTATCATCTATTGGTCCAACTGACTCTCTCACAGGTTTTTTTTTGCTACGAATGTACTTGACAAAGTATTATGTGTTTTTGTTTCCCCAGCAAGCTTCTTCTCAAATTCTCTCTGCCTGCCTTATCAATGACTTGTATCTAACTTGACAGTGCTTATGTTGTTTCCAGTTTTCGTCATTTGGCTCCTTTTTCCATATCCTGAAAGATGCTTTTTTGGTTACAACAACTTCTCTGACCTCATATTTAAACTATACTGGCAGTTTTTTGGACTTCCTTCCACTTTTCTTAAAGCATGGAATACAGCTGGTCTGGGTTTCCAAGATAGTATTTTTAAACAACGCCCATGCTTGATGTAAATCTTTAACCTTTGGAGCTGCTCCTCTTAGTTTTTTCTTAACTATTTTCCTCATTTTATCCTAGTCTCCCTTTTGAAAGTTAAAAGTAGTACTGTGGATTTCCTTGCCATCCTTCCTCCATTTATGAAATCAAACACGATCATGCTATGATCACTATTGCCAAGTGGCCCCAACACCCTTATCTCTTGCACCAGATCTTGTATACCACTGAGGACTAGGTCCAAAATGGCTTCCCCTCTTGTCAGGTCATAAACCAGCTGCTCCAAGAAGCAGCCATTTATTTCATCTAGAAACTTTATCTCCCTAGCATGTTCTGCCATGAAACTGACCTAGTCGATCCTGGGTTAATTGAAATCACCCATTATTATTACTGTATTCTAACCTTTGTTAGCTTCCCTGATTTCTTTGAACATTTCATCATCCATTTGTTCATTCTGGCCAGGTGGTTGGCAGTACATCCACACTGCCATCGCCTTCCCTTTTTTACATGGAATTTCAATTCATAGAGATTCTACTGTGAATGTTGTTCCTGCAACACTTTATTCCTGTGTGACTCAATGCCCTCTCTAACATACAGTACAGCGCAACCCCTCCACCAATTTGATCTACTCTATCATTGCAATATAATTTGTACACAGGTATCACAGTGTCCCACTGGTTGCCCTCCTTCCACTAGGCCTCTGAGATACCAATCATGTCTAACCTCTCATTTAATGCTATATATTCTAACTCTCCCATCTTAATTTTTAGACTTCTAGCATTTGCATACAAGCATTTTAGAGGTCGTATTTTATTCATATTAACCTGGTTATCAGTAGGTAGTGGTAATTTGAAATCTTTAAGCTCTGTCTGCTCTGTATTTAAGGGCATTTGGGTTACTTTTGTCTGTATTAGAGCCTCTCTGTCGATATGCCCTAATTTTAATCTTTTGCTTGTATCCTTCACGGATATATCGTTCTGAACCATGCACTCTTGGGAAATTGTCAGCTTTCCCCTATTATCTAGTTTAAAAGCTGCTCTATCTCCTATTTAAAGGTTAATGCCAGCAGCCTGGTTCCATCCTGGTTAAGATGAAGCCTATCCCTTTGGAAATGCCCCTCCTTCCCTCAGAATGTTTCCCAGTTCCTAATAAATCCAAACCCCTCTTCTTTGCACCATTGTCTCATCCACGCGTTGAGACTCCAGAGCTCTGCCTGCCTTTTGGGTCCAGCATGTGGAACGGGAAGCATTTCTGAGAATGTTACCCTGCACATTCTAGATTTCAAATTACTACCTAAAAGCCTAAATTTGGCATCCACAACCTCCCTACCACACTTTCCTATGTCATTGGTACCAACATGTACCAAGACAGCAACTTCCTCCCCACCACTATCTAAGATCTTGTCTAGGTGGCACGTGAGGTCCCTATCTTTGCACCAGGCAGACATGTTACTAGGCAATCCTCACCTCCACCAGCCACCCAATCTACATGCCTAATGATTGAATCACTAACTATAATGGCTTTCCTAAACCTCCCCTCATGGTCATATAGCCCTGGAGGAACCTCCTCGGTGCAAGAGGGTTTTACATCATCTGGAGGACAGAGCCTAGCTACAGTATCACTTCCTGCCACATCAGGGTGATGCTCTCCTGTCACGTGCCTCTCTCCTCCATGGCAACAGGGAGGTTGCCAGACTGGAGATGGGACTTCCCTGTAGGTCTCGTCTATATACTTCTCTGTCTTCCTTATTTCCTCCAAGTCTGCTACTCTAGCCTCCAGAGATCAGACTCATTCCCTGAGAACATAGAGGTCCTTGCCCCTAGTGCACACATAAGACCCCTCACCAACTAGGAGAAAATCATACATGTGACACTCAATGCAAAAGACTGGAAAGCCCCCATCTCGCTGCTGGACTGCTGTCTGCATCTTAGATATAAGATTTTGTTCAGATATTAAAGTTGTTTACTTATTTAGGTTTTCAGGCGATACTTATACTAATACAACTATACCTTATATGTTAAATAGACGTTGTTCACCTCAAGAATAATTAATCTCAGTTCCTTAATAAATGTATTCTTGATGAGGATAACCAGCTGCACCTGAAAGTGATTATGGGTACCTGCCCCCTTTAATAGGTTTAAAAGCCTATAAAGCTAAGATTATCCCAAGGGTGGGTGGAAGGGAGGGAAAGAAGACTTACAAGTTGGCTTGCTACACAGTGACCTGACCTGGACTTTTAAGGTAAAGTCTTACCAATTTCCTGGGTGATTCACACAGCCCTTGGTTTGATAGAGAGGGCCTTAAAAGCATGATTGAACAGGTGGAAAACATTTCTAGGGCTGCGAATATCAGAGTGCTAAACTTTCCTAAGTTACAGATTGTTTCCCCTAAAGAAATTAAGACATATATGACTGACGTTTTGAAGATTTCTTGTGAGGCTTTTTCTCCTCTAGCAAAGGTTTACTTTATTCCCAAGGCTATGAAGCATATACCTGAGTCTCCTGAAGATTCTTCCCCGGTCCCGTTGGAATCTAGTCAACTGAATGTAATTGATATTCTTGAAAGAAGTGATTCAGAGGTTATCACTTCTAGTACTTTACTGGTTTCATTTGCTCTTTCCGTGGATCAGGACTGGTTTTTAAGAATATATTAAAAAAATCAGCAGCATCTGTTTATGGGTAATGCTGTTCAGATCTTCCCAAATCTCTCTCAAGATACACAAAGGAAGAGGAAGGAATTTTTACTTATTAAACCTGCTGTTTTGCATTCAGGTGCACTTTTCTTCCTAAAATGTCCATGTAAATGTGGTGTTAAATACCAATCTGTTACCTATGTGTTCTTGGAGCCTACTCAGTTGCTTGCATTTGTAAACTTTCATACCATCGTATCTCCTGCTTTAACTCCGTAAAGAGTGAATAATTTAGCTTGCACTGCTATATTGCTTTTTCTTTCTGTAGTGAATCCTTTTTTCTCCTTTTTCCATTTGTTACTCTTGGTTTCAACTTATATTGTGGGCTAGAGTGACGGTGTTCTTTATTTCTGATTATTTGTATTATTTCCTTTTTTTTCATGTGAACTTCCATCATTTCTGTACAAGGGTATTTACTTGGATGTATTTGATGAAATTCATAAATAAAAAAAATAAAAAAAATAAAAACAAATGTGGGATAGGTACAGGAGGAGAATAAGCAGCCATCAAGATAGAAAATCATCTGTTTCTATATTACAAGAAATTAGCTAATCCAAATCTGGTTTTACCCTATAGCATGCATGGGCTTGTAGCTTTGGTATTTCCGTTGCTTTCTCTAAGAAATGAGAACTACAAATTTGGGCACGTAGTGGGGTAAAGCCAAGACTGGATAAGCAGGTTCCTTATGACAAAGAGCAAGCTGTTTCAGGTAGGACATGCAGAGAAGGCACAACCTGGGGCCCTCAGAGGAGGAGAAAGATCCATGTCTGCTATGCACCTGCAAAAATATTCACATAGGTCAGTGGTATTCGCTGACAGTGTTAAAAAGCCACAAATAGTTTGGGTTGCTTAAGACTGATTTGCATGCACACTGCCTCCACTGTATGCAAATCTATCTCATGCATATTCATTGGGGAGTCACTTGAAAACCTGACCTATTTGTGGCTCTTGTGGACTGGAAATGAACTGATAAAGGTGCTCAAATCCTGTGGCAACTGAGCAGAGGTTGCCTGTGTTGTTTTGTTGTTAAATGCAGTTGGGTTGGTGTCTACTCATGGCAACCCATAGAGGGCACCCATAGCTGCTGTCTAGCTCTTTTGCAATGACCTTCTACCTTACCAAGCATGATATCTTTCTCTAACGATCTCTATCTTTGCATGATGTGTCCAAAGTGTGAAAGTCGAAGTCTTGTCATCTGAGCTTCTAAAGAAAGCTTAGGTTTCATCTCCTCTAGAACAGACTGGTTTGCTCTTCGGCAGTCCATGGTATACACAGTATTCATCGCCAGCACCATAATTCAAAGACACAGATTTTCTTCCTGTCTATCTTTTTCACTGTCCAACTTTTGCATCCATATGATGTTATTGAAAATACCATGGCTTTTAGAAGTCAAATTTTTGTATGGAGAGAAACATCTCTGCTCTTGAGAATCTTGTCTAGGTCCTTCACAGCCATTCTGCCAAGAGCAATGCGTCGTCGGATTTCTTGATTGCTTGTCATTTCTTTTTTGATTGTTGATCCAAGTAGGTTAAAGTTGTCTACTATTTCAATTTCTTCTCCATCAATGATGAACTTATTGATTTTACCACTTTCAGCCAGTAATCTGGTATCATCAGCATAGCGATGGTTGTTGATGAGTCTTCCACCAGTCTTCACACCTCAGTTGTCTTCATACAGTCCTGATTCTCTGATGATTTTTTCTGCATATAAATTAAACAGATAGGGGGAAAGTATGCAGCCTTGACATACATCTTTGCTGATTTTAAATCATTCTGTTTCTCCATATTGAAAAGGACATGAAACTGCTAGATTTAAGCTGATAAGATTCAGCAAGTAGACATAAATTCCCCAAAGTCTGTCAGATTTTCATAAGAGAGAAAAATGGTAAAAATCAGTGAAAAGTGGCAAATTTCCAAGGAAACTTAAGAGAAATCTACAGACTGGTACAGAATGTCATTGAAGCTACTGCAGAAATTCATATACCTGGAAATATCAAGACATTAGATAAAAATGCATTACAAACATCATGTATTTATAGGCAAAATGTTTCAGGACGTTAGGAGAAAATTGCCAAAATTATGGCATGGAGAAAACTAGAAAAATTGTGCCTGTTTCCCATTTGCTACAGACCATTTCAGAATTTTCTATTGATGAGTGTGGCAATGAAGTGCTTTTTCATATTGACTGAACCCACAATCTCGCAAGGCAGTATAACATTGGCATTTCACAGATCCCTTGAGATTTGCAGCTACATTGTCAAGATCTCTGGAGAGAAAAATATCCAAACACAAAAATAGATAACTACAAGGGCCAGCATTTGGGGGCAGGGGAGTGCAACCAGGGTAATTGTCATGGGACTCATGCAAACAGGGGGCCCCAAGTCTAGCTGAAACTGTTGGATGCACAGCTTGCTGGTTTATGTTTATGTTTATTCTGTATTTGATTTACCGCTTCCGTGGGTGGGTATTAAGGCGGTTTATAATCCAAAAATAACAGAAAACAGGAAAGGATCTCCATTTCAAATAAGGATAGGAAATTTCTGCCCTGGGTCCAGCATGTCTAACACCATCCCTGATAACTATAACTAGTTCTGCTACCTCAAGTGACCTACCTTGTGCCAGATCCTGGTCACCACCAGCAAAGCATATTAGTAAGTTAAATGTGGTCTACACACTGTTACAGTAGTTAATGGAGAAACCTTGTCCTCAGCCTTCAGCAAGCCCTAGCCCCTTACTGTAGTCTTTGCTTTGCATAGTTCACTATTTGAGGGCACTAACTTCATTTTAGATATATTTAACCCTAAAACCTGCTATATTCCTTTTTCATCCAGTCTTTGTCCAGGATGAAATGTAGTAACATAGTAAGAATGGGTGACTTTTCTGTATTATCATAGGCTTTATAGCAGTATCGGTACAATATTTCAGTGTGTCCTAAACCTATTGCGGAGGGGAGAATATTCAAGCATTTAGTCTGCTAGCTGGCTAAAAACATGCTGAGCCTGATATTCAGTTAGTGCCGCTGGATATCCCCACAGACCACGTAATAAATGCCTAGTTAAAACCAGGGTGGTTTGTGGGTGGACTGGGGCAGTGGCAATCGTTATTTGGTCCGCGGTGATATTCAGCCATTAACCAGATAGCTTGACTGGTTTAAGGTAGGTCAGGTGAATGGCTGTCCTAATTTTAACCCAGGGCTCGACAAAGCCCAGGTGCCAGGGGATCTGATCTGTGGGTTGTTTGAATGCATCCAGCCCCCGATCACGGCAAAGATCCCTCCTGTACTGCCCGCGGAAGATCGGACCTCTGCAGGCAGAACAGGAGGGGAGGTCCAGGCAGCAGAGAGCCATGGGAATCAGAACTTTCATTATAAAAAAAAAGAGGGGGAGAGAGGATGAAAATATTTAAAGAGGCAGTACCTTAAAAAAATAACAAAATAAGTAAAAAAAAAGTACAGAGGATGGAGGAATGGAGAGCAGGGGGTAGGATTGCTGGAGGGAGGGAAAAGGGAGCAGAGTCCAGAAAGGGAAGAGAGTGGGGAGGGATTGAAGTGGGGAGGAAAGGGTCAAGGTAGTGGTTAAAGGGATGTATGCATGGGGACAAAAATGACAATCTGTACATGCCAAAGGATGCATTTCCCCCCCCCCAGAACATACACGCAAGCATCCCATCCCCACACTACACACACACACACACACATGCACTCCTCCTTTGCATGACAGACACACACAAAGGCACCACACACATACACGCACATATTCGTACACACATATACAACTCACCTATGCATCACACATCGCATATGCACTGCCACACACAGAGACTCCCCAACTCTGCAGCACACACATACATGCACTGCAGCCCTGCACCCACCACCTCATCCCGCACTCAGACAGGCACACCATCATTGCAGCACACACCCACAGAGACGCTTGCTATCTGAAGCTATAACTATTGCTATCTAAAGATGACGCATGGTGTAGGAATTCTGGTGCTGGTCTCACAAGAACATGAGACCAGCACGAAAGAACCAAGGGGGGGGGGAGAGACGAGGAGGTCACAAGCACTGACTCTTAAATCCGCTCAAAATTTGTCAAGGCCTGCTTTAATCAGTTTTCGCTATTCGCTTAGCCGCTGAATATGACCGCCACCCAGATAGTGACATGCTGACTGGTGAAGCTGGATATTCAGCGCTGGACACCAGATAAGTTGCAGCACTGAATGTCTGGGCTTAATTAAAGTGGTAGTGCCTAGATGCTTTAAATAGCCTAGCCGCCACAGCTGAATATCGGCTCCATCATTTACAGTAGCAAATCAGAATACATGGGTAAAACATGAAGAGGGTAATTTGCTAATGATTAGCACGTGCTATATGCTTCAGGGCCATTTTATTCCAAAGAGCCGTACAAGAGAGCTTGCACACTCACCATTAGTAAATGGCCCACAAAATGAGATTTTCCACGGCTCTACGGTTTGACTTGGATACGTGGTGCTCAAAATAGTCTCTGGTAGTTTCTCTATACTAGTGAATCGTGTCAGATTTTCTAGTTGCTGTGTTTTCAAAAAAGGTCCACAAACAAATCAAACATAACACTTACAGGTACTCCAGATGGAAAAGGCCAGCAAAGGCATCGTCTCGTATGATGGTAAAAGAGTTTGAGTTCAACAAGCTAAAGATGAAGACCAGAGACAAGGAGTCAAAAATGGAATCTGAAACATATTACACAAAATCTTCCAATTCACCTAATAAATCTTAGTCATAAAGTTGTTTATTACCATTGACATCTATTATTTATATAGCCATTGTATGCAGAGAGGAATGCGTTCACTCACACATAAAGTCTATATCCTGTACAATATTTTGAAAGTGTCCAAGGGAAGCAATAACACATATCTTATTAGCTTTTTCTTTAATTGATTAAAAAGCACTCCCTCAATTCCTCTCAAACATCAATGGGAGCAGTCATGGTTGCATTACACCAATGGTTCCCAATCCAGTCCTCGGGTACCCCCAAGCCCGTCAGGTTTTCAGGATACCCACGATGAATATGAATGACATAGATCCGCATGCACTGCTTCCACTGTATGCAGATCTATCTCATGCATATTCATTGTGGATATCCTGAAAACTTGACTGTCCTGGGGGTACCCGAGGACTGGGTTGGGAACCACTGCATTACACTCATTCTATCTAATTAGTCTATAGCAGGGGTTCTCAGCTCAGTCCTCAGGACATACCTAGCCTGTCAGGTTTTCAGGATAACCACAATAAATATGCATGAGGGAGATTTGTATGCACTGCCTTCATTGGAGTGGAAGAGTGGCCTAGTGGTTGGGGCAAGGTACTTCAGGCCGGAAGGTCAGGGGTTCAAATCCCACTAGAAGACAGCAACCTTGGGCCGGAAAGACTGGGGTTTCTAGTCCCACAGGTGCTCCTTGTGGTCTTGGGCAAGCCACTTAACCCTCCATAGCCCATGTTCCCTGTAAAATAGTTATCTTCAAGTTATAATGCCCTGTTCAATGTAATTTCAGTTTGTTCAATGTAAACCGCACTGATGCAGAATAGCGCAGTATATAAGAGAAAATAATAAAATTAATAAATAATAAATATAAATTAATTGTATGCAAATCTTTCTCATGCATATTTATTGTGGTTATCCTGAAAACCTGATTGGCTAGGTTTGTCCCGAGGACTGGGTTGAGAACCCCTGGTCTACAGTAACGTGAAAAGCTATATCATATGCATTCCATGGACCAATCAGTTCCCACTTCACCATGCACAAAGGGAATATCTAAGGTAAGGCTTCCCGACCTGTCCTGATGATGGCATAGTAAGTCAAAGGTAACTGATAATCTGGAACACCCTACTGAAGCAAGTGGTGAAGTGAAAACAATAACAGACTTCAATAAGGCATGGGATAAACACAGAGGATCTATAATTGCAAAAATGTAAGAGAGAATTAAAGCATTACCTAGTGACACTGCAGATCATAAAGCTAGCCAAGCAGGCACAGCATAGTTACTTACCTGTAACAGGTGATCTCTGGGAACAGCAGGAATAAGTCTTCACATATGGGTACGTCGGTACCGACAGAGCCTGCGCGGGAACGCTTCTCAGCGTCCAATCAGAAAGCTTTTGGAAGCATCCCAACATGCCTGCGTGCTGCCTTCCCGCCTTTCCCAACTGCCTCTCCTCAGTTAAGTTTTAAAGCTGAGACAAAGAGAGAGAGAGGAAAGGAAAGATAGATAGAGAGATACAACTCCTAGGGGAGGTGGGAGGGTTGTGAAGACTTATTCCTGCTGTTCCCAGAGATCACCTGCTACAGGTAAGTAACTGTGCTATCTCCAGGAACAAGCAGGAATGAGTCTTCACATATGGGGACTCCCAAGCTAAGATGCCTGGAGTCCCAGCATGTTATGGATTGGAACATGCTACACCTCATATGGCCAGGCATCCCAGGATGGTGGGAAGGAGTTGAAACAGAAAGGTGCTGTAAAAGACAGCTAACCTAACATAGGACTGCAGATAAGAAGTCCCTGTGTGGATGACAATTATCATCAAATATATTGAAAAAGAAATATTACAATATGGACCTCCCCTAACAGGATTGTACAAAGTAAGGAGGTTCATGGGATCTACTGGGGATCCAGTAGAGGAACCTCAAGGAGGACCTCACTGCAAAAGTAGAGGTAATAAACCTGTAGGAAAACATAATGGAGGTCAGGAATTCTGAAAGGTAAGAGGTAACCCCAGGGGTAAACTGGGGTAGTACCAAAAACTGTAAGCCGTCAGCGGAAGGCTTTATGAAAAAAGCCCAAACTCTTTTGGCTACAGAGTGACTCACTGATAGGAGCAAAAAGAGGAAAAGGCTGACTGATTTGGACAAACAGGCCTAAACCTTGTGGGAAGAAGGGGTATGGAAAACCCTTATATCCCAAAAGAAAGGACAGATGCTGGAGGCGTTAGCCTCAGAATGACTGAAGATCTGCAATGTCTTTCCTAACTGATGTCAGGTAGGAAAGATACTGGAACATGGAGAGCTTCAGGGGTACCTAAAAACTTTTAGGGGTATGGTAGAAAAGTAGTTAACTACCACTGGAGTAGTTGTGTGTGTAGCACCCCAAACATGCTGGGACAGCATGGTATGGGTAGAGCCCAACTGTCAGAATCATATAGAGACATATATATCTATATGAGCATAGACAGTCATATAGATAAGTATGTAATACATATCTACCTATAATAAATATCTTGATAGATGTATATATATAGATATATATATACGTATATATATACATATAGACAGATAGACAGATAGATAGACATATAAGAATATATATCTATAGTGAGATATAGAAGGGCAAAACATATACACACACAAATGATATAAGTGTCTGCAATTAGGCAGACAGAGATGTGCTTATAGAAAGTATATTCACATAGGAGATGTGAAGAGGAGAGATTCATCTAATAACAAGAAAGTGGAACCTACTTGAAAAGATATATAGAGAATCTATTCCCCCTGGTTATGATGGAAGAAAATCAGGGGAAAAATCTCCCTGACAAAGAACAGACTAGATTGCTGCAAGAATGCTAGTCAGTGAAAAAAACCAGGATGGTTACGTGAAAAACAGAGGATAATATCAGTCTGCAGGCAGCAAGTCCCGAGTCCTCCAGAACTGTGGCATGGTAAATGGACAGAAGACGCATAGGAATGAGATACCATGTTGACCTACTTGAGGGGCAAAAAGGGTATCATGCGTTCTTTAGCTAAATATGCGCTGTCCATGAAGGATTAGGATACCATGAGGACGAGCTGCAAGGAGAAAAAGAGAGCATATTCCCGGTGGGAATCCTGAGGACCACACGAGGAAATTGAACAACTAAGCTTTCACGTAAGAGAAGGCCCATGTCCTTTGCTTTAGAAAGGAGATAGTAGGGTAGGAAGAACCCTTCCAGTCATGAGGGGCATGACTGAGGGAGCCTTTTCCAACCATCTAGGACAGCTGTTTGAGGAAATCCTAATGCTCTCTAGCAAGGGCCCATAGTGGAAAGCTTCTCTGTAGATTGCAGAGAACATAATGCAGGAGAATTAGGAGATAGAACTGGCTGCTGGAAAAGCCAGTACCTAGGCCGACTATGCTGCCAAACCCAAGGGAATTGGAGATGGCAAGAATAGAAAACAATCAGAGAAGCCTGTAGTGATAAGATTTGCCAAGAAAGATGAGGAAGTTGAGTCTTTTGAAACTCTGGAAAGGGGGGCACCTGATATAGGAGATCAGTTGCTCTGGAAGGTGGGGGTACCCTTAAAGGTGCTTCCCACATTTCTAGAAGAAGATCCTGCAAGGAATGATGCAAAGGAAGCATTATGTTTTCCTTTGCTTCGGTAGAAACAGAGCCTTGTGTAGGATCATGTCCAGGGATAGAGATGGCAAGAGATCTTGCCATATCCCAGAGGAAACTCTGAAAAGAAGGCTCTCCAAAGAGAACCTCCCTTGGACAGGTTAGATCTGAGGAACTAGCCTGGGCACCGAAGGATGTATCTGCACAGTGCAATATGGGATCCTTAACGGATGGACACTGGTACTGGAGGTCAGGACCAGTGACAGTCAGTAGCATATCGTCCATGCCAGGTATCGACTCCAAACTTGGTATAGAAGGGAGCGATCCTGTTAATAGAAGCATGGAAGGAGCTGGCCACGATGCTACAGTGGATACCGGTACCGATGTCGGAACTGAACCAGACACAGACATCGGAACAGCCACCGGTGACAGCTCAATCGGTACCGAGGTAACCGAAAACTTTCGGCCGTCACCCTCGGCACCAAGCCTCCGGTATCGACAGGTCAAGGTATCAAAGCGTGTCGGAACCGTGTCTTCCAGACTAGAGATCGATTCCAAACTCGGCATTGAGGATAATGTAGACATCGGTACCGACTTCGGTACCGTGTCCGATACCGATGGATGAAACCCAGCCAGTGGCAATCCAAACGGCATCGGAGGAACCGAGAGTTGTGGATCCGAACCATCGGAACCGAGCCTTCGGTATCATCGGGAGCTGGTACCAAGGCGAGTCGGTACCCAGTCCTCCAAACTGGAGATCAATTCCAGACTCGGCATCGAAGGAAGCGAGTTTATCGATGCATGTCTGGAGGATACCGACGTCGGAGGCAGTATCGGTGCCGGTACCAATACTGGAAAGTCAGTCTGGAACGTATGCACCGGTTCCGTAGGTACCGAGGACGCCAGATGACGATCCCTGGTGAGGAGTGTTTCCAACACCAGTGCCGATGCCGGGGTATCGGTACCGCTCGAAGCGGATACCACCACCAGACACGGCTCAGGAATGTTCTGTGAGGGGTGAACCCCAGGAACAACCTGAAACCCCACATAGGCTTTGGAGGCCGAAGACTCCTGCCAGGGTTTTGAAGCCAATGGGCCCTCGAGGGCAAGGCCGGAGCCGTCTACGTGCTGTGCATGAGACCTACCACTCGAGGGTTGGCTAGTCTTAACAGACTGTTTGTGGGTTACCTGATCCTGTGTAGAAGAAGAAATGGTCGGTGCCCTGAAGTTGGAAGGGAACCTCATATTGAGGGAAACTCAATGTTGAAAACTTCTTCTCACAATACTGTTGCCCGAGGGCTCCAGAGGAAAAAGGTCAGGACCCAAACAGCTTAGACACCAATTATAGGAGTCTAAAAATAAAGTTGTACTGCCACAGTTTGAACATTTCTTGGAGAAAGTGGCTGGCGATTCCATGAAGGACTTGGAGAGGCCTGGAAGGCCTGAAAAACCATAAGACACTGAGAAGAAAAAATATTCCCTAAAGGAAAAAAATTTTACAAGAAAAGAGAAAGAAACACCGGCGGTACCGGTGGCGTCGGGGAGACAGCCCCAACCACAAGAAAACTAAAGGATTAAAAGAAGAATTTTCTGCGGTGACAGGAGGACGTCCTGCCGGCTCCGCAGAAAAACGAAAACTGAGGAGAGGCAGTTGGGAAAGGCGGGAAGGCAGCACGCAGGCATGGTGGGATGCTTCCAAAAGCTTTCTGATTGGACGCTGGGAAGCGTTCCCGCGCAGGCTCCGTCGGTACCAACGTACCCATATGTGAAGACTCATTCCTGCTTGTTCCTGGAGATAGTGATCTACTACTGTCCAGAGATTAGCCAGGTTGGTGCAATGGGTTGATGCTGAGAGGGTTACTTCCTAAGAGCAAAAGGTTAGCTTGAGCAAGGAAAGGTCAGCTAGAAGATCTGCAGTCACTCACATATTTTGGGCCATGATGTGAGGGTAGATGTTGAGAACATATGGCATTAGAATCAAAAGAGATACATATGCATTGGATAGGAATCTGTGGAATCAGAAGAATATAATTAATAACAGCTATAGTATTGAGGCATCTCAAGACTGCTAGTGAACCTTAAACTAGGGGCCTTGCTGCCTTGGAGATTGGTGCTTTTACCTCTGAGACACTAGAGAGCACCAAGGGAAACAAGCTGGCCTATAGGTGAAGACAAAGAACTGACCCTGCTGGGAGAATCAGTGATCCCACCACTGGGGAACCAGTTTGGTCCTCAGAACTAAAAAAGGAATTGCTGAGAACAGAAAAGATGTTCTCAGTATCTTGATGGCTACTTGGCTATACTGCCAGACCTGGTGAGTTCTGTAATGCTTAATGAGAAGAGAAATATTCAATAGGTGGAACTAAATGTGAATACTAACAGTACTGGATTTGAACTAGTATATCATTATTTGGATTGGATGACTCCTGAACTGGATCTGGATTTGAATAGCTGTTCACAAGAAGAGCTGGTATGTAAGTCACGAAAGCCTTATGGTGAAGTGAGCTGCATATTGAGCTATCCCTGGGTGTGAAAATTAAATCTAGATCTAAGGAATAAGATTTTATTCAGACTAAGAATCTGACAATAAAAGAATCTCATTCTGGGTATAAACATAATAGGGGATTTTGTATGCTGATCTTCCCAAGATGGTAGAGTGTTGAAGGACTACAAAAGGGGACTGCTACTTCTGGAGAGAGATCTACAATTGTAAGTATTACTTCTGGGAATTTTTCTAAATCTTGGAGGAAAAGGAATTCTTTAGATTAAAGATGATTGATCTGTGAACCCAGTATATTTGTTAAATCTGTCAGGGCCTAGTAGCAGCAAAGAGTTTTCAGTTTAAATTTAAAACACAGAGGAGAGCTTTCTGGGTAGATTTAGAACCCAAGTCTCCCTCTATCCAAGCAAGGGCTGTGGGACTCCCCCTGGAGATTGGTCACAGATTACCTTAGAAGCAAAGGACAGGGTACTGTGTAGCAGCCAGCTTTTAATAAGTTTTTAAACCTTTTTTAAACCCGGCTACATTAACAGCTTTTACTACATCCTCCGGTAACAAATTCCAGAGTTTGATTACACATTGAGTGAACAAATATTTTCTCTTATTAGTCTTAAATAGGTTACCCAGTAGCTTCATTGCATGTCCACTAGTCTTTCTATATTCTGACGAAGTAAACAATCAATCTAATTTTACAAGTTCCACTCCTTTTATTAATTTATAGACCTCTATCATATCTCCTCTCAGCCGTTTCATTTCCAGGTTGAAGAGCTCTAACCTTTTTAGCCTCTCTTCATAGAGGTATCCTTCCATGCCCTTTACTATTTTGATGGCTCTTCTCTGTATCTTTTCTAATAATGCCATATCCTTTTTAAGATACGGCGACCAGAATTGCACACAATATTCAAGATGCGGTCGCACTATGAAACGATACAGAGGCATTATAATAACCTTTGTTTTATTTTCCATTCCTTTCCTTATGATACCTAGCATTCTATTGCTCTCTTGGCCGCCACTGCACATTGGGCCGAGGGTTTTAATATGTTATCCATGATGACGCCTAAATCTTTTTCCTGGGTGGTGGTTACTAATGTGGAACCTTGCATCGTGTAACCATAGTTTGGGTTGTTCTTTCCTAGGTGCAGAACTTTCCACTTGTCCACATTAAATTTCATTTGCCATTTGGATGCCCAGTCTTCCAATTTATCAAGATCCTCTTGCAATTTTCCACAATCCTCATGGGTTTTTAACAACTTTAAATAGTTTTGTGTCATCTGCAAATTTGATAACCTCACTCATTATTCCCTTTTCCAGGTCATTTATGAATATGTCAAAAAGCAGCGGACCCAGCACAGATCCCTGGGGTACTCCACTATTCACCTTTCTCCATTGGGAAAATTGGTCATTTAGCCCTACCCTCTGCTTTCTGTCTTTTAACCGGTTCCTGATCCACAATAGTACACTGCCTGCTAGCCCATGACTTTTTAATTTGAGCCAAAAGTCTCTGATGAGGGACCTTGTCAAAGGCTTTCTGAAAGTCCAGATATACTATATCAACCGACTCACCTTTGTCTACCTGTTTATTCACACCTTCAAAAAAACAACAGATTAGTAAGACAAGATCTTTGTTGTCTAAAGCCATGTTGGCTGTCTCTCATTAAGCCATGACTATCTACATGTTGAGTAATTTTGTTCTTTATGATGATTTCTACCATTTTTCCCAGTACTGAAGTCAGGCTCACTGGTCTGTAGTTTCCCAGATCACCCCTGGAACACTTTTTAAAAATTGGCGTTACATTGGCCATCCTCCAATCTTCAGGTATTACAGATGATTTCAATGATAGTTCACAGATTACTAATAGCAGGTCTGCAAGCTCATATTTCAGTTCTTTTAACACCCTTGGATGTATACCATCTGGTCCAGGTGATTTGCTACTCTTCAGTTTATCGAATAGTTGTAATACATCTTCCCGGTGTATCGATATTTCTGTCAATTCTTCCGCAGTATCACTTTTAAATACCACTTCAGTCATGGGTAACATACGTACATCTTCCTCAGTAAAGACTGAAGCAAAGAATTCATTCAGTCTCTCCGCTATGGCCTTGTCCCCTCTTAGTGCCCCTTTAACTCCTCTATCATCTAATGGACCAACTGACTCTCTCACAGGTTTTTTGCTACAAATGTACTTGAAAAAGTCTTTATTATGCGTTTTTGCTTCCACAGCAAGCTTTTTCTCAAATTCTCCCTTTGCCTGCCTTATCAATGCCTTGCATTTAATTTGCCAGTGCTTGTGCTGTTTACAGTTTTTGTCATTTGGCTCTTTTTTCCATTTCCTGAAAGATGCTTTTTTGGCAACAACCACCACCTCCCACCTCTCTGACCTCACCTTTAAACGATGCTGGCAATATTTTGGATTTTCCTCCACTTTTCTTAAAGCATGGAACACAGCTGGTCTGGGCTTCCAAGATAGCATTTTTAAACAACACCCAAGTTTGATGTAAGTCTTTAGCTTTGCAACTCCTACTTTTAGTTTTTTCTTAACTATGTTCCTCATTTTATCATAAGTTAAAAGATAATACTGTGGATTTCCTTACCATCCCTTCTCCTTTAATTAAATCAAATATGATCATGCTATGATCACTATTGCCAAGTAGCCCCAAAATCCTTATCTCTTGAACCAGATCTGGTGATCCACTAAGGACTAGATCCAAAATGGTTTCCACTCTGGTCGGTTCATGAAACAGCTGCTCCAAGAAGCAGTCATTTATTTCATCTAGAAACTTTATCTCCCAAGCATGTCCTGCCGTGACACTGACCCAGTCAATACCAGGGTAATTGAAATCACCCATTATTATTACCGTTCTGTAACTTTTGTTAGCTTCCCTGATTTCTTTGAGCATTTCATCATCCATTTGTTCATTATGGCCAGGCGGTTGATAGTACACCCCCACTGCCATCGCCTTCCCCTTTTTACATGGCACTTCAATCCATAGAGATTCTACAGCGAATTTTGTTTCCTGTAGAACTTTAATCCTTTGTGACTCAATGCCCTCTCTAACATAGAGTGCAACCCCCTCCACCAATCTGATCAGCTCTATCATTACGATATACTTTGTACCCAGGTATCACAGTGTCCCACTGGTTGTCCTCCTTCCACCATGTCTCTGAGATACCAATCATATCTAACCTCTCATTTAGTGCTATATATTCTAACTCTCCCATCTTATTTTTTAGACTTCTATCATTTGCATACAAGCATTTTAGAGGCTGTACTTTATTCATATTAATCTGGCTATCAGTAGGCAGGGGTAATTTGGAAGCTTTAAGCTCTGTCTGCTCCGTACTCAAGGGCATTTGGGCTACTTTTATCTTTAGTGGAACCTCTCTGCTGATATGCCCTAAGATTAATCAGCTTTAATCTAAAGAATTCCCTTTTCCCCAAGATTTAGAAAAATTCCCAGTAGTAAATACTTACAATTGCAGATCTCTCTCCAGAAGTAGCAATCCCCTTTTGTAGGGAAGAGTAGGTTAGATAAAAGGTTACAGCAACACATTCTTTTAGTAGTATCCTTCAAGGATACATTGTTCCGAACTATGCGCTCTTGGCCGACTGTCATCTCTCCCCTATTATCTAGTTTAAAAGCTGCTCTATCTCCTTTTTAAAGGTTAATGCCAGCAGCCTGGTGCCATCCTAATTAAGCTGAAGCCCATCCCTTCAGAAGAGCCCCTCCTTTCCCCAGAATGTTCCTCAGTTCCTAACAAATCCAAAACCCTCATCCTTGCATCATTGTCTCATCCACACATTGAGACTCAGGAGCTCTGCCTGCCTTTTGGGACCTGCAAGTGGAATGGGAAGCATTTCGGAGAATGCTACCCTGGAGGTTCTGGATTTCGACTTTCTACCTAAAAGCCTAAATTTAGCCTCCAGAACCTTCCTACCACATTTTCTTATCTCATTGGTACCGACATGTACCAAGCAGCAAACTCCTCCCCAGCACTATCTAAGACCTTATCTAGGTGGCGCGTGAGGTCCACTACCTTCGCAGCAGGCAGGCATGTTGCCAGACGATCCTCACATCCACCAGCCACCTACATGCCTGATGATCGAATCACCAACTATAACAGCTGTCCTAACCCTTCCCTCATGGGCACATGGCCCTGGAGAAACTTCCTCGGTGCGAGAGGGTTTAAATCATCTGGAGGACAGGTCCTAACTATAGGATCACTTCCTGCCACACCAAGGTGATGCTCTCCTGTTACATGACCTCTCTCCTCCATGGCAACAGGGATGCTGCCAGACTGGAGTTGGGACTTCAGGACTATATCCCTGTAGGTTTCGTCTATGTACCTCTCTGTCTTCCTTATGTCTTCCAAGTCTGCTACTCTAGCCTCCAGAGATCGGACTCGTTCCCTGAGTGAAAAGAGCTCCTTGTACCTAGTGCACATGTAAGACCCCTCCCCAACTGGGAGAAAATCATACATATGACATTCAATGCAAAAGACTGGAAAGCCCCATCTCGCTGCTGGACTGCTATCTGCATCTTAGTTTTAAGGTTGTGTTTAGTTTTTTACTTACTAAGGGTTGCTGGGGATACTTATACTAATAAAACTATACCTAATATGTTTAATGTACTTTGTTCACCTGAAGCTTAATTAATCTCAGGTCCTTAATGTATGCTGATGAGAATAAACAGCTGCACTTGAGAGTGAATATGGCACCTCCTTTCCATTAAGAGATTTAAGTGCCTATAAAGCTATGTTTATTCCAGGGGTGTCGGGGAGGGAGGAGGGGAAAGAAGACTTATTAAAAGCTGGCTGCTACACAGTACCCTGTCCTGTGCTTGTAAGGTAATCTGTGACCAATCTCTAGGGGGAGTACTACAGCCCTTGCTTGGATAGAGGGAGTCTTGGGGTCTAAATTTAACCAGAAAACTCTCTTCTGTGTTTTAAATTTAAACTGAAAGCTCTTTGCTGCTACTAGGCCCTGACTGATTTAAACAAATACACTGGGTTTAAAGATTAATCAGCTTTAATCTAAAGAATTCCCTTTTCCCCAAGATTTAGAAAAATTCCCAGTAGTAAATACTTACAATTGCAGATCTCTCTCCAGAAGTAGCAATCCCCTTTTGTAGGGAAGAGTAGGTTAGATAAAAGGTTACAGCAACACAGAAGCAGAAGAAACCCACCTCACCCAAGAGAAAGAAAGAGGAAGAAGGACACGAGGTGCAGAATTCCAGAGAAGAGACTGTCATCAGGCCCTAATGTACTTCAAATCAAGACTGATGAGTACTCTGCTGTGCACAACCCAACATTTCATTATTGGAGCTCAATTATATACACAGTCCAGACATAAGGAAACATTTGTTTCAGCCCAGAGAAAAGAACTTGAAAGTAATATAGCTCCTGTGTTCCCATGTGATAGACATTTTGCTGCATATACGTAGTGTATGAATATTTAATTGTTTTGAGATATACATTTGTTAGATGTTATTAGAATACAAACCTCTTATAATTACCTAATGCAAGAGAAAAGTGTTTTCTTTTGTGTCTTACTATCCTTTTCGCCACGTACAACATCAAGTTGTTATTAATTCTAATCCTTTTTGGCTTTATTTTATTTTCCACCATTTGTTCTTCTGTCCCTTTAATCAGGGAGAGAGGTATTCACAGGGAAACATAGGGCCAGATATTCAAAAAGCATTTACACAGCTTACAGCCCAGTAAACCGTGTAAATGCCTTAAATCAGGATATTCAACGGCACAGTTAGTGTCATTGAATATCCTCTTCCAACTCCCCTACGCACACCGATGCGATCCGGTTATCATCGGGGCATGTCGGGGGCGAAGCGGAGGCAGCAATGAGCGATAACAAGGCAGCAGCGATACTGCATGCTGCCTGAGTAGTGATCTGCGCCAAAAAGATAGTGAGGAAAATCCTCACCTATCTTTCTGCGCAGGAGCTAATCACACTGCATGCAATATCGCTGCTGCGTGATTACCTAATACGGCTCCAGTGTGTACGGCGATCCCTGGATATTCAATGCCGGGGCCGCATATAACCCGGCATTCAATATTCGAGGTTAAGGGTCAGCGAGCAGGGCTATGCACCATAGTGGGGCATAGCCTGCCCAGAAGAATATTGGGCCCATAGTGATTTGTCCTTGGAGATTACTCTCCATAATAGATCAAACACTGAACACCTGAACACCTACCCCGGCTATGGTGTACATTTATATTTTAAGGAGAACCCTAATGTTTGGTCGATAGAGACTGTGGTGCAGGTGACATAAAAGGTATAAATTGCTTTAGTGTTTATTAGTAGTTTGATGTTATTTTTGTTTGTCAGCCAGTTAGATAACTTTGCTTGAAAGTTTCTTTTTAAAATGCCCCACAACAAAGACTTTGTAATCAAGCAGAAATAGCGAGACCCCCAAAAGTTATGTACACATTGGCTTGACCAGTCTTTAAGTGAAGAAGGCGGTTCACGTTTGGTACAAGATATTATAAATTGCTTTGGATGATGTAGTTCCTATTAAGCAATGTGATGGGGTCTATAGAATGTTACCCATCCCTCTCCAAAGGGATTATCAACAGTCCTCTTTAAGAGAGTCTGCAGCCCAGAGTTCAGGGCTGAGAGGGCATGGCTCACAGGGAGAGGTTAAAAACCCAGCAGGATGCAGGAGGGAGAGAGGCCCGTGGAGCCACGTCCTTCCAAGGAAAGCTGCGCAAAATAGTTCTGAGGTAGGAACTTTTTAACTGGGGCTGGAGAAAGGGCCAGGAGAACCAACTTGTAGTGGGTTGATAAACTGTGACAGAAGTAAAGCTGTTTTAGTTTTCCTTGAACTGCTGTCTGTTCTGGGTTTTGCTTTGGGGAAGTTTAACAAGCTGGGAAGAAGTAAAGCTGCTTTTGGTTTCCCTGAATTGCTGTCTGACCTGAATTGTACAGAAAACCCTCAGCATGCCACACTATCACATATGGTAGCAGCTTGGGGATTTCCTCTAACCACGTGACTGAGGACAAAATCCATGGCCCTCCAGGGCTGGGCCTCTACAGCAGGATTTTTTTTGGTTTGTTGGTATAGACTAAGAGGGTTAGCCTCTTCCTAGTTAGGGAGCTTGAAGAAGGTATAGCAGTGCCAGACAGACAGACTTTGTTTTGGCCATTAGATGCCACTAAAAGGTTGTTGGAGCTGGAATACTGCAGGGTTAACTCAACTACAAAAGAGGAAGCTGTGGTGGTGTTGCAAGAGAATAGAAACAAGCGAGGATGGAACAGCTCCTCCAGATTCTGGCAGAAGGTCAACAGCAACAGCAACGTACCAGCAGCAACATCAACAATGTCAGAAGCAACTGGAAGAGCAGCAACAACAGCAGCAGCAGATACAGGATCTTATTCGAATGCAGTGAGAACTACAGAAGATTTCCCTAACTCAGTTGATCCAGTCCCTGCAGAGACCGCAACGTCACCCTCCAGTGCAAGCACTTCTTAAAATGATGGCAGAAGATGAACTGGACCTCTTTCTGGTGAACTTTGAATGAACTGCACACATGGCTGGGTGGCCGGAGGCGACATGGACTACCTATTTGGGGAATCTGCTGACGGGCAGCAGTCAGGCTGCATTTCAGGATGCCAACCCAGATTAACGAGCTACATATGCAGTTCTCAAGGCCGCCATACTGGAATGGCCCAGCTGTGCCCCAGAGGCCTACTGCCAGTGATTCAGAAAGGGGGACTCCAGATAAAAGAGAGTCCTTGGAGGTTCCTTTATCAGTTGAAAGATCTCACATGGAAGTTTTTGCAACTGGAGGGAAAGACCAGGCCCGAGACAATCAAGAGTAAGCTTTTGGAGCAGTTTCTGGAGGGCTTGACCATTCTGATGAAACAGTAGGCACATCAGCACCCCAAGCTTACACTAGAGAGTGCACTGGAAATAGCTGAGGGTTATCATGAAGCCCAGTCGGCGCCTGAAATGGACAGTGAGAGGGAAGAAGAAGTCACCCATCTGCCCAGGAGGATGGAAGGGAAAGCCAGAACAGATGTTGATTCCCATGTTCCAACCCCCAAAGTCACCTCCTAGGTGAGGACATGGCCACAGCCAAAACCCCTTCACCTGTTTTAGGTGTGGAGCCCATGGACGTTTTCTTCAGGAATGTCCCCTAGGTACGGAAGAACCCACAGATGTCAACCTAACCTCCCCTCACACCTGTGCTTTTGTGGACACTCCCCACCGAGGGGCACAGAAATTTGTGATTCCAGTGGAGCTCAAGGGATGATGCCACCTCCAGGCCTTGATATACTCCAGGAGTGTGTGGACCCTCATCTGCTGGGAAATCGTAACCGATTTCAAATTGACTATGCAAAGATGGTAACACTGGCCTGTGTACATGGAGACCAGAGGCAGTATCCAATGGCACAGGTTTCACGTAACACTCCAGAAGGGCAAGCCACATTCAAGGTCCTGGTGCTGCCCTAGCTCCTGTATCCAGTGGTGATCGGCCGAGACTACCCAAACCTCAGAGCGATATGGGCCAGGCTAACTGACATCTCTGCTACGTTGGACCAGGAAGATTTCCCAGAGATTTTCCTGCAGGAAGACTTGGATCTATATGTTGAGAATACCAAGCCTAAGTCTCGGAGTTGATGTCGCTGGGAAAAGCTATGCTACCAACAGAATCTGTGAGCGGCTATGGGGGAGGGATCCGGAGAGGGACAGACAAGGGAAGAAACCCCTGGGGATGGCTCAGGGCTCGATGGTAGTGACCCAAATACAATTGTCCCCTTCCCAGAGTAGGGGCTGGGGGAAAACCCAGGGAGCTTCAAGAGAGCCTAGCAAGAGGATGATGCCCTTAAACATGCCCGAGAGTGGGTTTTGGAGGTGGATGGGGTTTTAGTAGGTAATGGAGAGTCCCCTGCAAGAATCTTTCCCTAAAGGAGATTTATTATACAGAGTGGCCGAGCCCTATCATCAGCAGGTGCTATCGCTGACCCATAGCTATTTATTAGGGCGACATCTAGGGTGGTGAAAACACTAGAGCGTGTTTTAGCCCGATTTTTCTGGCCTGGGGTCCATAAACAGGTGCAGTTATATTGCCAGTCACGCCCCACCTGCCAACTTCATAGCCCTGTCAGAGTCCAACTGGCCTCTCTAGTGCCTATGCCCATCATTGAAAACCCATTGAAAGAGTGGCCATGGATCTAGTAGCAAACCACCAGAGGCAACAAGTATATTTTAGTCATTCTAGCCTATGCCACATGATACCCAAAAGCCACTACTCTAAGAAATATGAAAACTACTATGATTGCAAATGCCCTCTGGGAAGTATTCTCTTGGGTGGGAATACCTAATGAGATCCTCACAGATCAAGGAACGCACTTTATATCCAAGGTGATGAAACAAGTGTCTGCCATGGTGAAGGTCAAGCTGCTGCGAACATCAGTATATCACCCACAGATGGATGGCCTTGTTGAGCGATTCAATAAAACTCTGAAACATATTTTAAAAAGGTTTGTGCACTAGGACAGGAAGAACTGGAACATTCTCCTACCCTATTTGATGTTTGCCTTCCGCGAGATACCTCAGAGTTCCACGGGGTTTTCACTTTTTGAGTTGCTCTTTGGAAAACGGCCAAGAGGCATATTAGATGTGGTAAGGGAAACCTGAGAAAAAGAACCCCATGCTAGGCATAATTTGGTGGAGTATGTTATACAAATTCAAGACCAGCTGAAGAAAGTCAGAGAGGTGGCCAAACTCAGTCTGAAAAAAACCCAAGCCAAAGAAGGGCAGAGGCTGCAATTGAGTAGCCATGCACCGCACCTTCCAACTGGGAGACAGAGTTTTAGTCTTATTGCCCTCATCAGAGAGCAAGTTACTCTGTAAATGGCAGGAGTCCTATGAGGTGGAAGAGAAAGTGAGGCCTGTTAACTCTAAGACTGCCCAGCTAGAAAAACGGAAGAAAGCCAAAATTTACCATATTAACCTACTGAAAAAGTGGACTCCAGTGATGGCTATGGTGGTACAGGGAGATGATTTTAGGCTAGAAATTTCAGCCCAGTCGAATCCAACTCAAATCCCAGTTGGAGACCAGCTCTGTTGCCCAGAGAAGAGATCTAGAAGGTTTGATCCACTGGACCCTAAAGGTGTTCTCTGCCCATCTGGGAGGAACCTACCTCATTTGTCATGATATCGTTACTGACCCTGAGGTGGTTGTCCAGCAATGACCCAATTGGATTCTGGAGACCCAGTGACAGGCTGTCACCAAGGAACTGGAAGAGAAGCTTAACCTGGGAGTTATAGAAGAGTCTATGAGTGACTGTTTGTCATCCATCATCTTGGTTCCTATACCCTATGGAAGCATCAGATTCTGCATTGACTTCTGGAAAATTAATGCATCTTCTAAACTGGAAGCGTATCCCATGCCCAGAGTAGATGAGCTAATTGAGCAACTTGGTGGAGCACGGTTTATATCAACTTTGAATCTGACCAAGGGATACTGGCAGGTGCCCCTGACTCCAGCTGCCAAGGAGAAGACTGCTTCTTCGACACTGCAAGGCCTGCTCCAGTTTACAGTACTGCCCTTTACATTACACAGGGCTCCTGCACATTTCAACACCTGGTCGACCGCCTACTGAGACTACACAAGGAATATGCAGCTACATATCTTGACAACATCGTCATCTACAGCAGAGACTGGACCACCCATCTAACCCACATACAAGCCATGGTGACCAGCCTGTGGAAGGCTGGGTTGACAGCCACAAGAGATGTCTTCTGGGAGTTGGGACATTCAGTACCAGGGATATTTAATCTGGAATGGGCAGATACAACCTTAACTACAGTAGGTGGATGCCATTTCCCAGATCCCCATCCTGAGTTCAAAGAAGGAGGTTTGTGTTTTCCTTGGATTGATTGACTATTACTGCCAGTTCATCCCTAATTTTGAAGAGGTGGAAGAGAGCTCCCAAATGGATTCAGTGATCACCAGAGCTGGACCTGGGCTTCCAGTGCCTCAAGAAGGCCGTGTGCTCTGAACCCATCCTGATTAGCCCTGATTTCTCTCTACCATTTATTATACAAACTGAGGCCTCAGAGGTGGCCTAGGAGCTGTTCTGGCCCAGGAAGACAGGGGTGAAGAACATCCCATAGCATTCATCAGCAGGAAGCTGCTTCCTAAGGAATGACATTATGCAGTGATCGAGATGGAACCCTGGCTGTCAAGTGGAGGAGTGGCCTAGTGGTTGGGGCAAGTTACTTCAGGCCGGAAGGTCGGGGGTTCAAATCCCACTAGAGGACAGCAACCTTGGGCCGGAAGGACTGGGGTTTCTAGTCTCACAGGTGCTCCTTGTGGTCTTGGGCAAGCCACTTAACCCTCCATAGCCCATGTTCCCTGTAAAATAGTTATCTCCAAGTTATAATGCCCTGTTCAATGTAATTTCAATTTGTTCAATGTAAACCACACTGATGCAGAATAGCACGGTATATGCAATGCAATGTGTGCCTTCGAGTCAGTCCTGACTCCTGGCGACCCAGAAGCTCCTGGGTTTACTTGGCAGTGTCACCGGAAGTAGATTGCCAGGCCTTTCTTCCAAGGCAGTGGAGGGTTAAGTGACTTGCCCAAGGCCACAAGGAGTGCTAGTGGGAATCAAACCCTGGTTGCTTCGTTACCAAGCCAGTGTTCTAACCACTAGGCTACTCCTCCACTCCAGCACAGTATATAAGAGAATGTAAATAAATAAGTGGGTGCTTGAGACCTTCAAATGCTATCTGCTCGGCTGTCCATTTATACTGGTAAAAGACCACCAACCCCTCAAGTGACTGGCTCAACATAAGGAGTACAATGGCTGTATTATGCGGTAGTTTTTGAGACTCCAACCCTACCATTTAAAGGTCCGCCATAGCACTGGTCAGACTCACCTGAATGCGGACTTCCTTTCCCGAGTGGGGGTCCCAGGTGAGGTAGGTGCTCAATGGGGCATGGTTGAGGGGGAGGGTGTGTGATGGGATCTATAGAATGTTATCTGTACCTCTCCAAATGGATTATCAATGGTCCTCTTCAAGAGAGTCTGCAGCCTAGAGTTCAAGGCTGGGAGGGCGTGGCTCACAAGGAGAAGTTAAGAACCCAGCAGGCTGCAGGAGGGAGAGAGAGGCCCCTGTAGCCAGATCCTTCCAAGGCAAGCCGTGCAAAGTAGTTATGAGATAGGAACTTTAACTGGCGCTGGAGGAAGGGCCAGGAGAACCAGCTTGTGGAAGTTTAACAAGCTGGGACAGAAGTAAAGCTGTTTTTTTGTTTTCCCTGAACTGCTGTCTGTTCTGGGTTTTGCTTTGTGGAGGTTTAACAAGATGAGAAGATGTAAAGCTGCTTTTGGTTTCCCTGATCTGCTGTCTGGCCTGTGTTGTACAGAAAACCCCTTCCCACCACACGCCTCACTACCACAAGCAGTAAAAGGCAAAGTATGCTTATTGTGTTTCATCATATGCCTCTGAGCTCAAAAAAGAGAAGAGGAAACTAAACTAGTTGAAAGATGATTGAGGCGGTCCAGGATTCTATTGAATTACAGAGCCTCTCTAGATAAAAAGAATCCCTATTTTACTAAGGGGTCTATTTACTAAGCGGCGCTAGCGGATTCCTTGTGAAATCGGAGCCACGGCCCCGTTTTATTCAATGGGCAGTGGTTCTGATTTTGCATGGAAGCCACTAGAGCTGCTTAATAAACAGACCCCTAAGCGTTGAAGTTGAAGTGTTTAAGTGTTGAAGTTGTCCACATTAAATTTCATCTGCCATCTGGATTCTCAGTCTCCCAGTCTCACGAGGTCTTCCTACAATTTCTCACAATATGTATGTGACTTAACAACTTTGAATAATTTGGTGTCATCTGTAAATGTAATCACCTCGCTTTTTGTTTCCAATTCCAGATCATTTATAAGATTTTTCCAGAAACTAAGTCACCTGTAGGCTGGCAGTGGAACCTCACATAACCAAACCCCCCCTCCCCCCTCCAGCCTCTGGATGACCGACAGAACATTTGGGCAAAAAGTTCTTCAGGAGCATGGGGTCATGAAAATCAGTCATATCAAACTAACTCCTCTCCTCTGGCATGAAGCCTCTTCAGTGCCCTAAGTATTGGGTCTTCCAGTGGATTATTCTAGAATCCAGAATCCCCCTCCATCTCAAATTCTGGCTGTCCACCTACTAAAATGGGATCTGGGAAAGTCTCTTGCCATCCAAAAGGATCAGGATTACAGACCTCAATAAGAAAACATAGGAGTCAGGAAACTGAAGATGCATTACTGGATTGATTTTGTTCTGTGATGGCAAAGTCTCCTGTTCACCTCCTATGTGTTCCCTTACCATTCGCCTAGATATATCCTAGTTCTGTGATGGCAAAGTCTCCTGTTCACCTCCTATGTGTTCCCTTACCATTCGCCTAGATATATCCTAGTCCCCACTTTTTGTGTTGTCTGTCTTGATTAGGCTGTAAGCTCTTATAAGCAGGAACTGTCTTTTACAAGCCTCTGTACAGTGCTGCATATGCCTCGTAGCAGCCATACAAATGATAAGTAGTAGTAGTAGTGGCATAAGGCCCAATTAATCTAGGACCCAATTTACTATATGGGAGCTTGAAGAGCACATTCTTTGTAGAGAGCCAAACTTTATCACCCACACTCTCCGAAAATTTCTTTTATTGTACCATCACTCTCTCCAGGCTGCAGTTCAACTGCTTTCCGATGTCCTGAAGATGCCAAACAAAGTCATCTGCCACAGAAGCTTCCATGACTGAGGTTGAAGAGAAAAGGCAGTTGGGATGCTGGCGGTACAAGGCAAAGAATGGTGAAACACCCACAGACTCATTCATGTGATTGTTGGGGGTGAACTCAGCCCAGGGAAGCAAATTTATCAAGTCATTCTAGAGAGCTGAGACAAAACATCAAAAGAATTGCTTCAGGTCCTGTTTGACTCAGTCTGTCAGACCATGTCTGACCATGGTATCCAAAGGAAAACTGGAGGGTGATATCCAAATTCTTACATAAGGCCTTCCATTACCTGACAACAAATTGAGGACCTTGATCAGACACAACAGAGGCTGGAATACCATCCAGGTATACAATATCCTTGACAAATATGACTGCCAATTGGGAAGCAAATGGCAACTTGGCAATAGAAATCAAATTGGCCATGCAAGAAAACTGAACAACAACCTTCAAGATTGCTATACAGATCTTCAAAGGTGGAATTGGTTATAAAGCCCATGGAAAGATGAGTCCATGGTTTTGTTGATACAAGAAAATTCTGCAAGAGTCCAGATAGATGACAATGAAGAATCTGGGTCCCAACACACATAGAACAGGCCAAAATATAAGAAACAAAATCTTTAAACATCGAGGGCCACCAGAAAGTTCTAGAGATAAGTTCAGTAGTCTTACGAAACCTGGGATGGCTGGACAACCATCCAGGCGACAGGCACAAGGGACAAAGATGTGACTGGCAGAAATGGAAGCTGGGGATTCAGTTCCACAGGATTCTTGGGAAATGTTCTCCATCAATTCCAAGTTCACAATATTTGCAACAATCTTTTAGAAGGAGATACGATGGGCCCCTTGTCAAGTGGATTTGGACTGTCCTCAGCAGTGGACTGTCAAGGAAGTGCAATAGCCTTAACATTTTTTGAGCCAGGGAGATAGGAGATGATGAACTGAAATAAGGCAAAAATCATGGACCAATGAGTTTATAGGGGGTTCAAACACCTAGCAATCTCAATATATAGTAGATTCCTGTGGTCAGGCAGGATTGTGACTGGAAAGGTGGCACACTCAAGCAAATGCCTCCATTCTTCTAAGGCTCACTTAATAGCAAGAAATTCCCAGTTTCCTACATCATTAACTGCACTCAGTAGGGGAATTTTCTGTGAAAAACAACCACAAGGATACAGCCGAGGTCTGGTATACAGTCTTTGCGATAAAACTGCCCCAGCTCCAACTTCTGATGTACAGTATCTATCTCCAGAGTGAATGGTCTGGATGACATAGTACAAGAGCAACAACAAAAAGTCATTCAACTTCTCAAAAGATTCCTTTGGTTTCCAAGTGGTCTTAGGTGTACTTTTCCTTGTTAGCACCATGAAAGCAACCACCACCTTAGAAAAAACCACTATCACCTGAATGAATTACCTGTAATAGTTGGCAAAGCTCAAGAAACACCAAAGAGCTTCGAGATCCACTGGTATAGGCCACTTGAGTACAGCAACAACTTTACTGGGCTCTACTCAAAACCTTTATCAGAAATTATGGGGCATGTTTACTAAACCGGGCTAATGGTTAACCCGGACTATCTGCCACTAGGTCCCATATTTTTCAATGGGACTTAATTGCAGATAGCCCGGGTTAACCGTTAGCCCGGTTTAGTAAACATACCCCTATGTATCCAAGAAAACATACTTACTTCTGCTCAAAAACATATTTTTCCAGTTTGGCAGTTTGGCTCATGTAGCTGGAAAAGAACTTCTAGGGCATTCTGTATATGGGTGATTAAATCAAAAGAGATGTCATCAAGGTAGACTACCACATACTGTGAAAGAAGGTTATGGAAGTTATCATTGACAGAGGTTTGGAAGACAGCCAAAAGATTACAAAAGCCAAATAGCATCATAATGTATTAATAATGGCCACCTCTTTTATTGAAGGCAGTCTTCCAATCATCACTCCATCTGATCTGAATAAGTTATAGGCCCCATGAAGATAAAATTCTATTAAGGCCTTGATAATTGATGAAGAGCTTGAGAGAATGATCCTCCTTTTGCAAAATAAGAAGCCAACCCCAGCTGGGGATTTAGAAGGACGGATACAACCCCTGCTAAGTTTTCCTTGATATAGTCTGGCATGAATAGAGGATATGTATAACTATGAGATGGCATGGTCCCAGGCAGTGTTCAATAGCACAACTGCATTTGTGATATTTAGGTAGAGCCTTAGGGCCCAATTCTGACATAGACGTGTCAGCCCTCTATGCGTCCGGTCGGAACCGGACGCACAGAGGGAGCCGGGATTCTGATCCCATGGGGCACATATAGCCCACGGGATCAGAATCGCAACCAGGCCTGTATGTGCAGGCCGGGACCCCGATTCAGTCCAGCCTGCACATACAGGCCTTGGCCGGATAGCTCAGCCAGGTTGTTCAATGGAGCCTCAGCGCCATGGCGTCCAGTTGCCATAGCACTGTGGCCTCATTGAAAAGCTGCAGTCCCTGGCTGCCGGCTCCAAAGGTGCTTTTCACTCAGCCCGACCCCCGATCTGGCCTCCTAAGGCCAGGGTCGGGCTGCGGGAAATGTCCTCTGCCCCCCCCCCCCTGTCCTTCCTGCATCCCAGGCCCGCCGTCCCCCGCCAACTAGGTGGAATAAGTTCCCATTCAGGCTGCCGGCCCTGGACATACAGGGCCGACATTGGAATCGGCCTTGTATATTCAGGGCCGAAGACCACCCACTGCCCACTCTAACACCGCCCCGATCTGCTCCTTTCCCGTCCCCATCTACCTTCCCCATACAACTTGCAGGAAAAGTAAATGGGATTAGGAAAGGGCCTGAATAACAGGGATGGACATCTCAACGGAACATCCCCGCTATTTGTGCCTGAGAATGACCCCATTAGTTTATTTCTTGCTGAAAACATATACATAATTCAGATATTTGGGGTAGTTTGTATATTTCTCTGAGTTTAGTTCAGTTGAAAGGTTAATATTTGGAACTGGAACAGGATCAAGAAGCATCCAACAAGGCAAATCAGGATCCGAGGTGAAGCAGTGACCAAGAACCAGGTTACACCATAAGGTAGACCAAGCTCTGGCACCAAGGTCTAGCTAGACCTGTGCTTATTTACTGATCCTAGACAGAAACAAGAAGGTTTATGAAAGGAAGTACATAAGAACATAAGATATGAAGATGGCGACGCTCTCACTCAACAGAGGACCGAGCATCCTATCTAGCGCACTTATCAGCACACCGGGAATTAACATACTCCAAAAGGAAAGAATTCCATACTGAGATTCTTCGCCGCTCCCTAAGTAAGCCCAGGGATCTTTTCAACCTAGTGAAATCTATAACCAAGGAACCTTCCTCCCCCCACCATGAACCAATACAACCCCAGCTGTACGCTAACCACCTTCAATCAAAAGCCATCAAAACAGACACAGACCCAAGAACTACACTAAAAAATACTCCTGTTCAACAATCACTGCTTACAGAGCTATCCCCTCCATCTGCAGGAGACATCAAAAACATTATTGCTTCTATCAATACTACTACCGCACCGAACGACCCTTGCCCAGCGCACTGGATTAGGACAATGAAAACGGAACTCAGCCCGATCACAGCAAGGATCACAAGCCTATCCTTCTCAACAGGAACATTCCCATCTTCTCTCAAGCAAACCTCCATACGCCCGCTTCTCAAAAACAATAGCTTAGATCCACAGAAGGCTGACTCATACCGACCGATCTCAAGTATCCCCCTACTTGCCAAAATAATCAAGAAGAATGTCCAAAGACAGATTCAACAGTACATAGACAGCACAGCCCCATTAGATGACTGCCGGCATGGGTTCAGAGAAGCTCACGGTGTAGAAACACTACTAACCACACTAACCAATACCTTATCCAGAGGATTAGACAATATCAAGAAAGGTTTTCCATTGATCTTCCTTGACATTGCCGCAGCATTCGACTCTGTCAGTCACACTCAACTCCTCAGATGCCTCCAGGATAACGGAATTCAGGGCTTGGCGTGGGATTGGTGTAAATCATATCTAGATGACCGATGGCAACATGTAAGGATGGGAGCCAACTCCTCAGATCCGTTTCAACAAACCCAAGGAGTACCCCAAGGCTCGTCCCTATCTGCACTATTATTCAACATCTACATGCAGCCTATCTGTGAAATCATTCGATCCTTTGGAATCTCCTGCTTGATCTATGCAGATGATGTCCTCCTGTTTACGCCTTTCGATGTCTCGCATCCTGACTTCACTGCCTTAGTTAACTGCTTCAACACGATCACAGACTGGCTCCTCGAACAGAACCTTCGGATAAATTTCAAGAAGACGGAGGTACTGTTCATAACAAAGAACAAAAACTTTTCCCCACCTAAAACATTAAAGGTCAGAGACGCAGAGCTCCCAAGTAAGCCTACAATACGCTATCTGGGTATCACGCTTGATCAATGTCTGGACTTTAAAGCGCACATAAGCAATACCATCAAAGTTATATATTTCAAGCTTAAGATGTTACGTCACCTAAGACTAATGCTGGCACATGAAGATTACCGGACAGTATTCCAAGCCTTGTTACTTCCTCACTTCGATTATGCGAACATCATTCTACACGGGATCCCCAAGAGTTCCCTAAACCAGTTACAGCTTGCAATGAATGCCGCAGCACGTGTCCTCTGCGGAGTCTCAAGGAGAGACCATATCACCCCTACTTTAAAGGACCTTCACTGGCTACCAATAGAAGGCAGAATCATCTACAAGGCACTACTCATTACGTTTAAAGCCATCAATAAGATATCCCCCTCGTCCATCATGGCACTCATTACCCATACCCCCGATAATAGGTCAAGAAGGTCTATAGGCGCTAACACACTGGTAACCCCGATCGAAGTGACGAAATGCACGCAAACAACCAGTAACAGGGCATTCTCTTTCTATGCTCCAAGGTGTTTGATTGATCTGATGTTGGATGGGAGATTATTCCATGATCTCTCACAATTCAGGAAAGCCATAAAACTCCATTTATTCCTATCATACTACTCGCAATCCAACTGTTCCCCTACACCTTGCACAAACACAACCACCCAACAGCTTTAAGAATGTAAAAGCGACACTAGTAAGCTGTCATTGTTCAGATGTAAATAGTTCAATGTTATGAATCCCAGTTACTATGTCCTGTTTGATGTAAGCATAAGGCACTTCCCCGCCTTATGCAAAATTGTTAACTGTAAACCGCGCTCATGTCAAATAGCGCGGTATAGAAAAGCTAGAAATAAAAAATAAAAAAAAGCTAGATATGCCATACTGGGTCAGACCAAGGGTCCTCAAGCCCAATATCCTCTTTCTAACAGCGGCCAATCCAGGTCAGAAGTACATGTCAGGTTTCCAAAAAGGTACACAGATTCCATGTTTATCCTGGAGTAAGCAATGGATTTCCATGGCCCTTGTTAATAAAGGTGTATTGACTTTTCCTCCAGGAACTTGTCCAAATCTTTTTTAAAATCCAGCTACATTAACAACTTTTACTACATCCTCTGGTAACGAATTCCAGAGTTTGATTACGCGATGAGTAAAAGAATATTTTCTCTGGTTAGTCTTAAATGGACTACATTGTAGCTTCAATACATGCCCCCTAGTCTTTCTACTTTTTGAAGGAGTAAACAACCAATCTATGTTTACCCATTCCACTCATTATTTTATAGACCATTATCATATCTACCCTCAGCCGTCTTTTTTCTAAGTTGAAGAGCAATAACCTTTTAAGCCTTTCCTCGTAGGGGTATCCTTCCATCCTCTTTACCATTTTGGTGCTTTTCTCTGTATCTTTTCTAATTCTGCTATATCCTTTTTAAGATATGGTGACCAGAATTGCACACAATATTCAAGGTGGGTAGCACCATGGAACAAGACAGAGGCATTATAATATCCTTAGCTTTATTCTCCATTCCTTTCCTTATGATTCCTAGCATTCTATTTGCTTTCTTGGCTGCTGCTGCACACTGGGCGGAGGGTTTCAATGTATTATCCATGATGACGCCTAGATCCTTTTCCTTAATGCTAATTCCTAATGTGGAACCTTGCATCGTGTAACTGTAGTTTGAGTTGTTCTTCCCTAAGTGCATAACTTTGTACTTGTCCACATTAAATTTTGTCTGCCATTTGGACACCCAGTGTCTCAATATTTTAAGGTCCTCTTGCAATTTTTCACAATCCTCTTGTGTTTTAACAACTTTGAATAATTTTGTGTCATCTGCAAATCTAATCACCTCACACATTCCTATTTCCAGACCATTTATAAACATGTCAAAAAGCAGTGGGCCCAGCACAGATCCCTGGGGTACTCCACTATTTACCTTTTTCCATTGATGAAATTGGCCATTTAACAAATTTCCTAATCCACAATAAGTACACTGCCTATCCCATAACTTTTTATTTCCACAAGAGTCTCTCATGAGGAACTTATTAAAGGCTTTCTGAAAATCCAGATACATTATATCAAGCAGCTTTCCTTTATCTACCTTTTTATTCATAACTTTAAAAAATATAAGAGATTAGTGAGATAAGACATTCCTTAATTTAATTTAATTAGCGAGTTTTTATATACCGCACCTTCCATTGATCAGTTGCGGTTTACATGGAACAGTAAACAAGGCAATGCTGTTTTTACATATAACAATGTGAAACTACAAGAAGTTCAATCTTACAATTAACAAGTTGTAAACTATGTACAAAGAACCGGATTATAATTATGTACAAGGTATGTATGTTTTCAAGACATCGGTTTGGGGTTTTAGCACTTATTTCAGTTCAGAGGTGGGTTATGTCAGCTGGTGAAACTATCCTTTTTCTTGTTGAAAAGGTGAGTTCGACAAGGATCCGTAGTATGTTGCGAATAAATGTGTGTTAAGTTTTTTCCTGAACTCCATGATTTGAGGTAAGGACCTTAATTCCAAAGCAATGTTGTTCCAAGTTATAGGGGCAGCATGAGAGAATGCTTTCTTGTTTGTTGATTTTTTGGCCTTCATAAATTCCTTTGGTGTTATTAGTTTATTTAGTTGGTCTCGTCTTTGATGATTATGATTGGGTTCTTTATTGATAAGGTTATTTAAAGTAAGAGGTGCTGTGTTATTTAGGACTTTGTAAGTAGTTAAAAGAGTTTTATACTGAATCCGGCATTGAATCGGGAGCCAGTGTAAATATTCTAAAATAGGTGTTATATGGTGGAATGGTGGGGCATTCATTATAGTCCTGGCTGCTGCATTTTGTGCTAGTTGAAGTTTTTTTAAATTATGCTTTGTTACGCCTAGTAGGGTTAAGTTCGCAAAGTTGAAATGGGGAGTTATTATAGCTTGTATTATACGTTGAAAATCCTGTAGGTGCATTAGGGGGCGGAGTTGTTTTAATACTTTAAGTTTAAAATAAACTTTTTTTGTTATATTTCGTATATGTGTGTCCATACTGAGGTGTTTGTCTAGTATTACTCCTAGATAACGTATTTCAGTTTTTATTTTGATATCATTATTTTTCAATGTAATGTGTGATGGGGGAATGAAAGTTGTGTTTTTAGTTACTATTAGGGCTTCTGTTTTAGCGTGATTAATGAATAAGTTGTTTTCATTTAGCCAATTGTTTATTTCATTGAGGCAGGTATTAATAAGTAGTGTAGGAATATTAGGTATTGTGAATGGGACATACATCATTATGTCGTCCGCATAGAGGTGATAGAGAACATTGAATTTTTTAAATATTTGACAGATGTGTTTTAGGTAAATATTAAATAGTAGCGCTGATAGTGCAGAGCCCTGAGGGAGGCCTATTTCCTGATTGTAAGTTTTTGAAGTGAGGTTACCAATTCTTACTGTTTGAGTTCGATCACTTAGGTAAGAGGAAAACCAGTTAAGAACCGTGGATTTTATTCCTATTTGTCTTAGTTTACTAATCATTGTTGAGTGGTGAACACTGTCAAAGGCTGCAGAGATGTCAATGAATACGAGTAGGAATGCCTGTTTTGAATTATCGATACCTCTTACAAGGGTGTCAATTAGAACTGTTAGTAGTGACTCCACCCTGTGATGAGGGCGAAACCCATACTGTTGATCATCAAGGGGGGCTGAACTATCAATGTATTCTTGGGTCTGAATTTGTACTGCTTTTTCGATTAGTTTAGCCATAAATGGGATGCTTGATATGGGTCTGTAGGATTTAGGTGATGATTTGTCAAGGGTGGGGTTTTTTAAGATTGGGCGAATCTGAGCATGTTTTAGTGAAGGGGGTAGGTACCCATTTTTTAGCGAAAGATTTATTATGGGGAGGATGAATTGTGAGAGGATAGGTAGAGAGTTCTTTATCCAAGTTACTGGACAAGGGACAAGGAGTGAGGTTGTTGTATTAATGTTTGTTATTATGTTCTTGAGTGCAACGTTAGATAGTGGTTGGAAGTCAGTCCATTCATCTGCATAGTTGGTTTGAGATAGGTGTTTAGACTTTGGTAAGTGGGGGTGGGACATGATTTTGTTCACGTAGTAGTTTGCCAAGTCCTGTGGTGAGATTTCTGTAATTTCATTGCTGGAGTTGTGGGTATTGTTCGTTAGCTTTTGGGCTATTGAGAATAGTTCTCTAGGTCTATTTATTGCATTGTTTAGTATTGAGGCATGGTAATTTTTCTTGGCATTGTTAAGTGCATCTTTGTATGAGTTAAGGAGAGTAATATATAGCGAATCATGTATTCTTGTAAATAATTTCTATAAATAGCAATGTCAGCTCGCTGACATTCCCCTGTAAATTCAGCAGTATACAAAAGTATACACCCTGTAAATAGTTCTGACAATTTACTGTTCTGTTATATGTAAAAAGTTAAGAAGTTCTTGTTCTATGTAATGTTATGCAAATGTATGCAATTGTTCCATGTAAACCGCCCCTGATCTCTGGAAGGGGCGGTATAGAAGAAATAGATAAATAAATAAATAAATAAATAAATATGAGTCTTTATTAATGGGGTTTTTATTTTTTCTCCATTTGGATTCAGCTTTCCTTAGATTTCTTTTCATTAGGTTTAGTGTGTTGTACCAGGGGGCTTTATCAGTTTTAGAATGAGTGTTTTTCTTAGTGGCTTGCTTATTAGCAGCTGCGTTGTTAATGATTTTGTGCCAGTTAGTTACTGCTACATCAAGATTTTGTGGTGAATTAGATAATTTGGGAATTATCATGTCTAGGAACTTCTCTTCGTTATATTTTTTAAATCTGTATGGTGGCACATTGGTTGGGATTCGTTTAACTGTTGTGTTATTGATTGCAATTTTGAAGTTTATCAGGTGATGGTCTGACCAAGGGGTTGATGTACATTTGAGGGAGTTTGGGTTATAAGATCTGTAAAGTATTTCTGGCAGTAGAACCATGTCAAGTATATTACCTTTACTGTGTGTGCTGGCATTTACTATTTGGTGAAAATCCATATCTATGGTGGATTCTAAAAAAAGGGATGCATATGACGCTGGTAAGGAGGGGAGGTTGAAGTCACCAAGCATTAGTATTGGATTTTGGTCAGTGGAGGAGCTTAGGAATTCAATTAAGGGGTCCAGGTTTTCTGATTGTTGGTCTGGTGGTCTATAAATTAGACAGATTTTTTCCTTGGATAAACCATGATTATCTATATGTTCAGTAATTTTGTTCTTTATAATGGTTTCTACCATTTTGCCCGGTACAGATCGGTCCATAGTTTCCTGGATCACCCCTGGAATCTTTTTAAAAATTGGCATTACATTGGCTACTCTCCAGTCCTCAGGTACTACAGATGATTTTAATGATAGCTCACAGTTTACTAAAAATAGGTCTGAAATCTCATATTTTAATTATTTCAGCACCCTGGGATGTATGCCATCTGGTCTAGGTGATTTGCTGCTCTTTAGCTTACCAAATAACTGTATTGCATCTTCCCGATTTATGGAGCTTTGTTTCAGTTCCTCTGATACATCACCTTTAAATATCATTTTTGACATGACTAAATTTCCTATGTCTTCTTTAGTAAAGACTCTCTGCTGTAGCCTTGACCTTTCTTAGTGTCCCTTTTAACCTTCTATCATCTAATGGTCCAATTCGCTCTGTCACAGGTGTTTTGCTACAAATGTACTCGAAAAAGTTTTTATCATGTGTTTTTGTTTCCACGGCAAGCTTCTTTTCAAAGTCTCTCTTTGCCTGCCTAATCAACGCCTTGCATTTAACTTGCCAGTACTTATGATGTTTCCTGTTTTTGTCCTTTTTTCCATTTTCTGAAGGAATCTCTCTTAGCTATAACAGCCTCTCTGACTTCACCTTTAAGCCATTTGGCATTCCTTCTACCCAGGGCCGGCTCGTCCATTGTGCAATAATGTTGTTTGCAAAGGTCCCGCACTTCAAGGGGCCCCGCGAACACACCGGACGGCTTCAGAGGGAGCCAGGGAAGTCCGCGCGAGGCCCTGGCTCCCTCTGTACAACTGCCAGCATGAAGATCCTTTTCCCTCATGCTGGCGGCTGTTTGTGTGAAGCTGTGATTGCTGGGAAAGGTTAACCCTTTCATGGCTGTTGTTGCCATATGGCAACCTTCAAATTTTCCCCCAAATTGTCTATATTTCCAAAAAATTATTAATTGTATCTTAATTTATGTAATGTTACAAAACAATTTTGTGGATGCGAAAGGGTTAAAGGCAATGCCTTTAACCTTTCCCAGCAATTGCGGCTTCACACAAACAGCCGCCAGCGTGAAGGAAAAGGATCTTTACGCTGGCGGTTGTACAGAGGGAGCCGGGGTCTCGTGCGGGCTTCCCTGGCTCCCTCTGAAGCCCTTCAGACAGCAGCGGAGCTGGTTGGGGGGTGGGGAGGCCAAGGACTGGATGGGCTGTGATGGGGGGGGTGACCTGGACTGGAAATCGGCTATGGTGGGGGGAGGGGGTAACTTTGACTGGAAATTGTCTATGGTGGGGGGGAACTTGGACTGGAAAGGGGCTATGGGGGTGGAAGAGGGGGAATTTGGACTGGAAATGGGCGGTGGTGAGGGGGGCTAGGACTGCAAATGGGCTGTGATAGTTGGGGGGGAACTTGGACTGGAAATGGGTTGTGATGGGGGAGGACTGGAAATGGGCTGTGATGGGGGGGGGCCTGAACTGGAAATGGGCTATGGTGGGGGGAGGGGGGAACTTGGACTGGAAATGGGCTGTGGTTAGGGGGGCTAGGACTGCAAATGGGCTGTGATGGTTGGGGGGGGGTGACCTGGACTGGACATTTGATATGGGGGGTGAGGACACATGGACTGGAAATGGGCTATGGTGGGGGAGGGGGGAACTTGGACTGGAAATGGGCTATGGTGGTGGGAGAGGGGGAACCTGGACTGGAAATGGGCTGTGATTAGGGGGGCTAGGACTGCAAATGGGCTGTGATGGTTGGGGGGGAACTTGGACTGGAAATGGGCTGTGATGGGGGGGGGGACCTGGACTAGAATTGGGCTATGGTGGCGGGAAGGAGGGGGGAACTTGGACTGGAAATAGGCTGTGATTAGGGGGGCTAGGACTGCAGATGGGCTGTGATGGTTGGGGGGGGGACTTGGACTGGAAATGGGTTGTGATGGGGGGGGGAACCTGGACTGGAAATGAGCTGTGATGGGGGGGTACCTGGACTGGAAATGGGCTATGGTGGGTGGAGGGGGGAACTTGGACTGGAAATACGCTGTGATTAGGAGGACTAGGACTGCAAATGGGCTGTGATGGTTGGGGGGAATTTGGACTGGAAATGGGCTATGGTGGGGGGGGACCTGGACTGGAAATGGGCTGTGATGGGGGGGGCTAGGACTGCAAATCACCTGTGATGGTGGGGGGGCCTAGGACTGGAAATAGGCTGTGATGGTGGGGGGTGGCTAGGACTGGAAAGAGGCTGTGATGGGGGGGACGTGGACTGAAAATGGGCTGTGATTGGGGGGGCTAGCACTGGAAATGGGCTGATGAAGAGCTGAAATAGGACTGGAAATGGGCTGATGGGGGCTGGAATAGGACTGGAAGTGGGCTGACGAGGAGGCTAGGATTGGAAATTGGCTGATGGGGAGCTTGGAGTGGAAATTGGCTGATGGGGGGCTGGAATGGAACTGAAAAAGAGTATATGTGGGGCTAGGACTAGAAATGGGCTGATGAGGAGCTGGAATAGGACTAGAAATGAGCTGATGGGGGGAGCTTGGACTGCCAATGGCTGATGGGCTAGAATAGGACTGGAAATCGGCTGATGTGGGGGCATGAAAGAATGGGACTAGAAGGGAGCGGATGCTGGGTGGGTCTAAAACTATAAGGGCGCTGATTTTGGGGGAGGACTAGAAGGGATGGGGAATGAGAATGGAGGGGGGAAATATATTTTGTGTGGAAGAAAAGTCTACGATGGGCTGGGTATTGGGAGAGTAAGAGGGGATTGAGAATGAAAGGGTGAAATTTGAGTGGATGATAAAGGAATAAGGAAAGAAATGGGGGAAAGAGCAAAAGGGAAATGATCAGTATGTTAAAGCAGATATAGAGAGAGAATGGAAAACATCTAAAAGAGAAGAAAGGACAAATGGATAGCTCGCAGAAGACACAAAGAAACAGAAGAAAGTGACTGGAGCAATTGCAACAGAAAAATAAAATGCCCAAACAGAAGGTAGAAAAATGCTTTTTATTTTGAATTTATTAACTGGAATATGTCTGGTCTGGGAAGTGTGTATTGCTAACATCTTTGCGTTTTTGTTTAGTGCAAGAGCAAATTACTTTAAGTTTTATTTCTCCAGTGTTGTACATTTCATGTTTGGCTTTTGGGGTTCCCAGTTTAATTATTATCTTCCTATTTCTAAATTGTGATCCCTTGTTCTTTGTCTGGTGATGGTCTATGTTCTGTGTAACCGAGCTGAGGTATTCTGTTCATTTAGTTTCTGTTTGACAGTCCCACTTGTTCTCTTTCCCCCAGTGAGATGTACTGGTATTCTCTGAGATGTATTGGTTTAATATCTGCAGTGTTGCCTTTTGATAGGTAGGGTTTGGTGCTTTGTGAGTCCTGGTAGTGCTGTTATGATACGGTGGGTTTGCTATGGATTCTAAATGTACTAGAAAATACAGCCCCCAAAATCAATCCTAATACATCCAAAACAATACTTTGATTTCCATTTAAATGCCCATTTTTACAGGAACCAAAGCACCAACCTACATCCCAAGAATTTCCATAAAACTAATTATGTGAAAATAATGAACTTTGTTTCCATTACGTGTTCAATTTTTTGTTGGATCACTCACCATGAATAGGAACTTTCCTGCTCTCGAAGTGAGCCCTCCTTTTTAATCAACTTGTAACTGACCCGAAGGCCGTAAAAAACAGAAACAGCAGCACTATTCAGCTGTCTGATCCGTTCAAGCATTAACTGAATTGTCCCAACCGATACCAAACATATGCTCCACTTAGCTTGAGTTGGAAATGTCCTTTTTTCTCCAGTTTAAATCGTCAAATTTATGACCCCTTGCCTGGCAATGCAGGACCAACGGAGCAGATGATACTCTTGAATTTATGCGGGAACGATGTTCAAGCAACCGTTTTCTGATTGGGCGAGTAGTTTTTCCAACATATGTTAAATGACACGGACAAATTAAAACATATACTACAAAAGAGGTTAAGCAATTAGACCTATGAAAAGATGAAAAGACCCTCCCAGTCTTAAGGTCTTCCCATTTTTCTCCTTGCAATGTGGTCTCACAAAAATCACAGTGGCCACACGCAAAATGGCACTTCTGCAGTGATAAACTCTCAATAGGCTCTTCCCTCCGAGTGCAGACCACCCAATTTCCAATGGTATGCGAACGTTTATAAGCAATCATTAAAGGCTTCTGGAAGCACTGATGTAAAGACAATAATGGCCAATGATGCTTCAAAATCGCCACTATTTTAGAAGCATATGGTAAGTATGGAATAACCCCTATGACCCTATCAGTTGTCTCCTTAGGCTGAACAGGATCATCCAACCACCAGCCTGGATGAATGTATAAAGCCCGTTTCTAAGCAATGCGTATCACTGAATTGGGATAGCCACGTTCTCGAAGCCGCCGGCTCAGATCTTGCGCATGTTTCCGGTATTCCTCCACCGAACAGCACAATCTCCGAATTCGCAAAAATTGTCCAAAGGGTAATCCCCTTCGCAACGCTGGGGGGGGGGGGGTCCTCTCTCAGCTGTGATTTAATTGGAACCAGACTGGGGTAAGGTTCATTCGCCTGATGAAGAGCTGGGAAGCTACACGGCTTGAAACACTGATTGGTGTAACGTGAACCTTACATTTGGATTATTCCCGACCGTTTCCTGGAAACAGATGGATTTCTCCTCTTTGTCGTAGGATCAAAAAAAGGACATTTCCAACTCAAGCTAAGTGGAGCATATGTTTGGTATCGGTTGGGACAATTCAGTTAATGCTTGAACGGATCAGACAGCTGAATAGTGCTGTCGTTTCTGTTTTTTACGGCCTTCGGGTCAGTTACAAGTTGATTAAAAAGGAGGGCTCACTTCGAGAGCAGGAAAATTCCTGTTCATGGTGAGTGATCCAACAAAAAATTGAACACGTAATGGAAACAAAGTTCATTATTTTCACATAATTAGTTTTATGGAAATTTTTGGGATGTAGGTTGGTGCTTTGGTTCCTGTAAAAATGGGCATTTAAATGGAAATCAAAGTATTGTTTTGGATGGATTCTAAATGGGCAGTGTTTATAGTACTTCCCAGTGGGCCTGGTGGTTCTCACTGCAATATAGTAATGTAGAAATCTGTTAGTCTTTCTTTATCCAGACACTCATTAAGAGGCATGTTTACTAAAAGCGCATGTTAATATTATGCAAATAGTTACGCAAATGAGACTCCTTATGCAAATGAGGCCCCACAATTAATCTCTGCACATGGCCCCGCACCCCCCTTGGGCTGCCCCTGCTTCTACCCGTCTTAAAGTATGGAATATATCTGGTCTGGGATTCCAAGTTAGTATTTTTAAATAATGCCCAGGCCTGATATAAACTCTTAACCTTTGCAGTTGATCCATTTTTCTCATTTTATCATAGTCTCCTTTTTGAAAGTTAAATGCTAGTGCAGTGGATGTTCTTGTTATTCTTCTTCCATATATTAAATAAAATGTGATCACGTTATGATCACTGTTGCCACACGGTACTAGATCCTGCATTCCACTAAGCACTAGGTCTAAAATAGCTTCTTGTGTCAGTTCCTGAACCAGCTTCTCCATGAAGCCTGATGCAATACTGAAATCTCCTATTATCACTACTACTGCTTATCATGTGTATAGTGCTACAAGGCGTATGCAGCTCTGTATAGAGAAATTTAAAAGACAGTCCCTGCTCATCAGAACTCACAATCTAGTTAAGACAGACAGCACAACAGCTGAGGACAAGCATATATCTAGCATCATGGTAAGGAAACACATAGGAGACTAAGCAGATCAGGATCCAAAAGTGGCCTTGAAGAAGTGAATTTTCAGCCTGGATTTGAAAAGGGCCAGAGATGAAGCCTGACACACAGACTCAGGTAGTTTGTTCCAGGCATGAGGAGCAGCAAGGTGGAAGGATCGAAGTCTGGAGTTGGCAGTAGAAGAGAAGGGCTCAGATAGAAGGGATCTGTCAGAAGAGCGGAGGTCCCGAGGAGGGGTGTAGGGAGAGAAAAGAGAGGAAAGATAGTGAGGAGCAATAGAATGAGTGCACCTATAGGTCAGTAGGAGAAGTTCAAACTTGATACAGAAACGGATAGGGAGCCAATGAAGCGACTTGAGAAGAGGAGTAATCTTTGCTGGCTTCCCTGAGTTCTGCTAGCATTTCATCATCTGTCTGATCGTTCTGGCCAGGCGGACGGTAGTACGTACATCCCCAGTGCCATTCCCTTCCCCTTTTTACAAGGAATTTCTATCCACAGAGATTCTAGAGTGCACTTTGTTTCCTACAAAACATTTATCCTGATTGACTCAATGTCCTCTTTAACATGTAGCCCCACTCCTCCACCTATGTGATTTACCCTGTCATTGCGATAACGTTTGTAGCCTGGTATCAGAGTATTCCATTGGTTATCCTCCTTCCACAAGGTCTATGAGACGCCAATTATGTCTAACTTCTCATTCAGTGCTATATATTCTATCTCTCCCCTCTTAGTTTTTAGACTTCTAGAATTTGCATACAGGCATTTCAAAGTTTATTTTTTGTTCAATTAATAGTCTGGCTATCGGATGACAGGAGCAATTTGGAATATTTCAATTCTGTCTGGTTTTTACTTAAAGGCATCTGGGTTACTTTTACCTTTATTGAAACCTCTCTATCAGGATGCCCTAACTTCCCTCTTTTATTAATATCCTTCAAAGATACATCATTCCGAACCATGCGCTCTTGGGCGACTGTCGGCTTTCCCCCATTATCTAGTTATTATTGCCATGTTGGGTCAAGCCCAGTTTCCCATTTCGAAGAGTAGCAAATCCAGGTCACAAATACCTGGTAGGCTCCCAAAAAGTAGCAAGTTACCATGCTACCTCCCCCAGGCATAAGCAGTGGCTTTCCAAAGTCCACCTTAATAATAGTTTATGGACCTTTTTTAAACCCAGTTACTTTAACTGCTTTTACCACATCCTCCAGCAATGAATTCCAGAACTTAATTATATGTTGGGTGAAAAAATATTTCCTCCTATTTGTTTTAAATGTACTGCTTTGTAACTTCATAGCATGCTGGACCACAGGGGTGGTGGGGGGGGGGGCGGAGGGAGAAGGATAGGAAAGATGCTGAACCATTTTAGGAATGGGTGAAGAGAGATGAGGGGAGAGATGCTGGACACGGTGGAAGATGGAATAGAGAGATAGACGTGAAATTTTTATTTATTTTATTTATTTATTTATTTACATTCTCTTATATACCGCGCTATTCTGCATCAGTGCGGTTTACATTGAACAAACTGAAATTACATTGAACGGGGCATTATAACGTGGAGATAACTATTTTACAGGGAACATGGGCTATAGAGGGTTAAGTGGCTTGCCCAAGACCACAAGGAGCACCTGTGGGACTAGAAACCCCAGTCCTTCCGGCCCAAGGTTGCTGTCCTCTAGTGGGATTTGAACCCCCGACCTTCCGGCCTGAAGTACCTTGCCCCAACCACTAGGCCACTCCTCCAATGTTGGATTGAGGGGAGAGAGACAAGGATGATGATGCTGGCAGATAATCAGGTGGCAGAAGGGAGCTGGCGATGGAAGAGGGGGTGACAATGACAGATGTTAGGGATGGGAGAAGGAGGCTGATGGTGGCAGATGCTGGAGCTGGAGACCAAGTAGGGGCTGATTAGGAGAAGAAGGCTAAAAGCTGTCACATGGGCTGGGGCTGGGGAAAGGGGGAACTGCTGGCAGTGAGAAGAGGATTGATGCTGGGGGAGTGAGAAGGAAGAGGAGGATAGAAACTGGGGGTGGGGGACAAAGCAAAGGAATCCATCTATAGGGTTTTGTGTTACTTTACACCAGGGCTCGACAATCCCAGGCAGCAGGTTGCAATGGTGACTATAAATTGAACCCTGGCACCTGAGGTTTCATTGCTCCTCTCCTCCAGCCATCATCCGATATTTCTTACTCTTCCTGCAGCGTTGTTTGCTGCACCACCACGATCGGCTCTGCAGGTAGCTTGAGCAGTTGCGTGGAGGAAATTCACTGATCTTGCAGTTTCAAGTCACGCGAGATCAGCAAACGTCCTGCACCATGCGGATCAGACTACATTCAGAGCCGATCACAGTAGAGCTGCTAACAATGTGGCAGGAAGGGTAAGATATATCGGGTGATGACTGGGGGAGGGAGCATTAAGAGAAACACATCAGGTGATGGCTGGAGGAGAGGGCAGTAAAAGAAACACATTGAGTGTTAGCTGGGGGAGGTGGGCAATGAGAAAAACACATTGAGTAATGGCTGGGGGAGGGGGCAGTGAGAAACAATCAGATGATGGCTGGGGGAGGGGGCAGTGAAAAACACATCAGGTGATGGCTGGGGAGAGGCAGTACCACGTAGGGAGATGGTTGGGGGATGGGGGCAGTGAGAGAGAAACATATCGGGTGATGGCTGAGGAAGGAGGGCACTGAGATAAACAATGGGTGGTGGCTAAAGGAGGGAGCATGAGAGAAACATGTCAGATAATGGCTGGGAAAGGGGGCAAGGAGAGAGAAAGAGACTGGATGATGGCAGGGCCGGCCCGTCCACTAGGCGGGCTGGGTGGCCACCAAGGGCAGCAGACCTCTGTGGGCAGCATGGCATGGTGTCTACGGCAGGCCATGTGCTTCGGCATACATAGCCTTCTGCTTCTGACCCCCTGACAGGAAGCTGTGTCAGAGGGGAGTCAAAAGTGGCAGACCATGTGTGGCAAAGCACATGTCCTGCCACGGGTCACTGCGCCGCGCCAAGCCAAGCCACCCCCCCCCCCCCCCCCCACTGACCCCACCGACATTATTGGTGGCAGTGTAGCGTGGCTCGGAAGGGGATGGCGCAGCTGGGTCTTCTGTCTAGGGTGGCAGAAATCCTTAGGACAGCCCTGGATGATATCAGGGGGACTGTATGGGAGAGAGACTGGGATGATGCAGGAGTGACTGTGTGTATAAGACAGAGACAGACTGGAGTGATGATGGGGGGCTTTGAGAGAGAGAGAGAGAGAGAGAGAGAGAGACTGAAGTGATGGCGGGGGGCTGTGTGAGAGAGCGAGACTGAGTGATAGCTGGGGGGCTATGAGAGAGTGTGTGTGAAGTCAGGGTGTGAAGGCTATAGAAGATTTTCTTTTGCTTTACATATTACCAGGCCATGTTGTTGTTAAGTGTCGTCAAGTCGGTGTCGACTCCTGGCGACCCTCTGGATAGTTGACCTAAACTTTGATCGGTCTTCAGCTAAGCAGCTTATTGTTGATAGAGTGGTGTCCATAGCTGCTGTTATTGTATCAATTCATCTCATTGCTGGCCTTCCTCTTTTACGGTGACCTTCTACCTTGTCAAGCATTATGTCTTTCTCCAATGATTTCTCATGATGTGTCCAAAGTATGAAAGTTGAAGTCTTGTCATATGAGCTTCTAAGGAAAGCTTAGGTTTGATCTCCTCTAGTACTGATTGGTTTGTTCTTTGGGCAGTCCATGATATCTGTATCCAGTACCTGTTTATAGTGATTGTAAACCGCTCTGATGCCCTTCAGCATGGGCGGTATATCAAGAAATTGCATAAACATAAACATATACACAGTATTCGTCACCAGCATCATAATTCAAAGGCATCAATTTTCTTCCTGTCTATCTTTTTCACTGTCCAACCTTCGCATCCATATCCATACCAGGCCATGGAAATATATAAAGCAAAAAAGGAAGTTACCTTGGGTACAGCTGGCACTATATTCACTGGTGTTGATGGGAGGGGGAGAAGAGTCGCAACCTTCTGTTGGCACTGTCTAACGGCATGTAAAGGGCCTGATTTATTAAGCTTTCTTTTCCCATAGAAAATGGGAAAACATAAATCAGGCCCTTAAAAAAGGAGCTGCGATACACCTTTTGGGGGATGGGGGGTTACTATGACTGAGGTCTCGGCAGCTGGCTCCTAAATGGTTAAGCTGGCTCCTAGATTCCAAGAAAATTTGTCAAGGCCTGCTTTACACAGCATTTGGCAGTGGAAAGAGAGGGTATGTGCAGGGGAGGGAGGGAAGGCAGGGAAAGTGCCAGGAGGGGGAGAAAAGAGAGAGGGATAGAGGGATAGAGTGCCTGGAGGAAAGAGAAGTGGAAAGGGGAGGCAGGATAGGTGTGCTAGCATGCTGGATGGTGATAGTCTTAGTGCCATGAAGGAGGAGGGGAAAGAATGTGTCAAGAAGAGTAAGGGAAAGGACAGAGAGAGAGAGAGACAGAATGAATGTACTTGGAAGGGGGAGAGATAAGAAGGGTGGGTATGAAGAGAGAGAAGGAAAGAAAAGGGGAAGAGGAGATAAAAGAGGAAGAGAAGGTGGAGAGATGGAAAAAAGCAAGGTGCCTCCCTCTCCAACCCCTCCTTCTCTTTCTGCCCAAACCCTAGCTAACTTTCCATAACAAAATTCACAAGATTACTCTCCAGGACCCCACTAGAACAACTTCATCCTCTCTTCCCCCACCTCAAAACTACATTTTCCCATCAATCTCTATTACCCTTTCATCCTTTCCCATGATCTCTAAAGAGGAAACCTCTCATTTTCTTTCCTCCTCCAAACTTACTACTTGCTTTTCTGATGCTTTCCCCACCCATCTCCTTAACTCCATTTCGTCCTCTGTCATCCCTTCCATCTCACATATTCTCAACCTCTCGATCTCCACTGCTACTGTCCCTGCAGCCTTCAGGTATGCTGTGGTCACACCCCTGCTCAAGAAACCTTCTCTTGATCCTAGCTGTCCGTTTAATTATCATCCCATCTCCCTTCTTCCCTTCATTTCCAAACTTCTTGAGCACGCAGTCCTCCACCGTTGTCTTGAATTTCTTTCCTTTCAAGCCCTTCTGGATCCTTTTAAGTCTGGCTTTCATCTATTACATTCTACTGAGACGGCACTTGCCAAAGTCTCCAATGACCTGTGCCTGGCTAAATCTACTCTATCCTTACCCTTCTTGACCTTTCTGCTGCTTTTGATACTGTTGACCACCACCTTCTCCTTGACACATTATCCTGACTTGGTTTTAGGGGCTCTGTGCTGTCCTGGTTCTCTTCTTATCTCTCCCATCACTCTTTCATTGTTTGTTCTGGTGGTTTCTCCTCTACTGCTATCCCACTCTCAGTTGGTGTACCCCAAGGGTCTGTTCTGGGCCCTCTCCTTGTCTCTCTCTACACCCAGTCCCTTAGTGCTCTCATCTCTTCCCATGGATTTCAGTATTATTTTTATGCTGATGATTCTCAGATCTATCTTTCAATACCTGATATTTCTCTGACACTCCAGGCCCGTATCTCTGCCTGCTTCTCTGATATCACCAACAGGATGTCTCGCCACCATTTGAAACTAAACATGGACAAAACCAAACTTCTTATTTTTCCCCCTAAGCCTTCCTCTCCCCTTCCTTCTTTGTCTCTCTCTGTTGATAACACTCTTCTACTTCCTGTTTCCTCAGCCCATAACCTTGGTGTCCTTTTTGACTCCTCCCTTTCCTTCTCCTCACATATCCAACAGATAGCTAAAACCTGTCGTTTCTTTATAACAAAATTTGCCTCTTCCTCTCTGAACACACTACCAAAACACTTGACCACTCTCCAATTACTTCCCAACTATTGCAACCTCCGTTTTGCTGGTCTCCCTCTGAGTCATCTATCTCCCCTTCAATCTATTCAGAACTCTGCTGTGCAACTAATCTTTTGCTCGCCTTGATATTTATTTATTTAGACAGTTTTGTATGCCACCTTATCCTTCAATCAAAGTGGTCACAACACAATTGGGGGATACATTTAACATAAGACACATACACTAATACTTACAGGGAACATGGGCAATGGAGGGTTAAACCATGGCTTGCCCAAGACCACAAGGAGCACCTGTGTGAATAGAAACCCCAGTCCTTCTGGCCCAAGGTTGCTGTCCTCTAGTGGGATTTGAACCCTTGACCTTCTGGCCTGAGGTAACTTGCCCCAACCACTAGGCCACTCCTCCCCTATACTCATATAACCCTTCTTCTCAAGTTATTTCATTGGCTTCCCTTCAGTTTCTGTATCCAATTCAAACTCCTCCTTCTGACCTTTAAATGCATTCATTCTACTGCTCCTCACTACCTTTCCTCTCTCCTCTCCCCCTACACCCCTCCTTGTGAACTCCTCTCTTCTACTTGCTTGCTTCTCTCGTTGCCCTTTTCTTCCACTGCTAACTCCAGACTTCGGTCCTTTCACTTTGCTGCTCCTTATGTTGACGAACTTCCTGAGTCTGTGCGTTATAAGAACAAAAAAACATAAGATATGCCATACTGAGTCAGAACAAGGTCCATCAAGCTCAGTATCCTGTTTCCAACAGTGGCCAATCTAGGTCACAAGTACCTAGCAGTTTCCCCAAAAGACACACAGGTTTCATAATGCTTGTATTGGGGCAAGCAGTGGATTTCCCAGGTCCCCTTTAATAATGGTTTATGGTCCTTTCCTCCAGGAACTTGTCCAAACCTTTTTTAAAGCCAGCTACACTAACAGCTTTTACTACATCCTCCTGTAACAAATTCCAGACTTTGATTACACATCGAGTGAAAAAATATTTTCTCTTATTAGTCTTAAATAGGTTACACTGTAACTTGTTTGCATGTCCATTAGTCTTTCTATATTGTGATGGTGTAAACAACTGATCTATGTTTACCCGTTCCACTCCATTGATTAATTTATAGACCTCTATCATCTCTCCCCTCAGCCATCTCTTTTCTAGGTTGAAAAGCCCTAACCTTTCTAGCCTCTCCTCATAGGGGTATCCTTCCATCTCTTTTACCATTTTGATGGTTTTTCTTTGTACCTTTTCTAATTCTGCTATATCCTTTTTACGATATAGCGACCAGAGTTGCACTCAATATTCAAGGTGCGATACAGAGGCATTATAATATCCTTTGTTTTATTCTCCATTTCTTTCTTTATGATTCTTAGCATTCTACTTGCTTTCTTGGCCGCCACTGCACACTGGGCAGAGGGTTTCAATGTGTTATCCAAGATGACACCTAAGGCTTCATCTCTGCTCCTTTTCAAATCTATGCTAAAGGCTCACCTCTTTGAGGCTGCTTTTGAATCCAGATCTCTGTTTTCTTGTGTCTCTTTACTCTTCCCTATTCTATCTTTTTATCTTTAGTCTTTTCTCTCTTGATTAGATTAGATTGTAAGCTCTGACGAGCAGAAACTGTCTCTATCTATGTTTGTACAGCGCTGTGTATGCCTTGCAGAGCTTTATAAATGTTCAATAGCAGTAGTAGTAGTAGTAAGATGAGGAAGGGGGAAAGGAGAGAGATGAGAAGATGAAGAAGGGCTGAGAAAGCTTTGGGACGAGAGATGAATGGAAAGGAGCAAAAGTAGAGAAGGAGGAAGGAGGGAGGCGGTGGTGAGTTGGTGTGGAATAAAGAACCAAGGAGGGAGGTGTAGAGGAAGAGATGAGGAAAAGAAGGATGAGGGAATTATGAAAAAGTTGGGAAGAGTAAGTATATGTGGGGCTGAGAAGCAAGGGATGTGTTTGAGGGCAGGAAGGGGAGGAGAATGGAAGTGTATAGGTGGGATAAAGGAAAAAAAAAGAAAACAGAAGCGATGCAATGTATAACTTAAGCAACTGAAAACCAATAGGATGGGCAAAATCTTAATGAGAGAATAAAATAGGTAAGAAAAAGAAAACTTAGAAATCAGAGAGGAGAGGAAATGTGGAAATATGAAAAAATTAATAAAGAAAGACTTGAAAAATGAAAAGGGAGTGGAGGAGTAGCCTAGTGGTTAGAGCAGTGGCCTGGTGACCAAGAGACCACTGGCACTCCTTGTGGCCTCGGGCAATTCACTTTACTCTCCACTCCCTTTGAAGAAAAACCTGGCAATCTACTTCCAGTCACGCCTTGCATGGAGAACCCAGGGGCTCAACATTGAGAAATGAAAATAAATCAAAATAAAAGAGTAACAATAGAAATACAAATGTCTGAAAATATGTTATTGTGCCACCCTTCCATAACTGCAGCTGAACAGGTAGGAAGGTTGAGGCTGGTGCCTGCAGGCCTGGGAGGAGAGGGTGAAGGCTAGAGTGTGTGCATGTATGGAAAAGAGCAAGTGTGTCAGGGTTAGGAGGAGAGAGAAAGAGGGTAGGGTGAGAGAGTCCCCACACTGGCCACTAATTTGAGATTTGAGTTCCTTAGCCCTTTGTTCCCCTCCCCACTGCCATCCCCCCCCCCCCCAAAAAAAAAAAAAAAACAAAGCAGGCAAACTATGACTATGACTTCTGGAAATCCTAAAGACTCTAGAATCCATGATATGAGTGAGAATTTACTGAGCTATTCCAAACATGATTATAAAACTGTTACTGGAAGTACTCTCTCGGGTCTTAATCCAGTGCCCATTGTTTGTCTTAGAAACAAGCTGAAAAGTGCATACTCGCAGTTTCCCCCATCCACAGTATCAGGCATGCGGGGCTGCATGCGTGTGTGAGTATGTGAGTGCATTTCATGGAAGGTATTGAGGGTGCATGTGAATGTGTCATGGGGAATGTTAGCGGGTGTTTGTATATTATCGGGAGTGTTAGTCAGTGGGTGCAGGCATGTTTGTGTGTCATTGGCAGTGTCAGGTGCTGTGTATGTTTGTGTCATGAATTCTGTCTGTGTTATGAAAAGTGTCGGGTACTGAGTGTGTGAGTGTGTATCTGTACTAGCTAATCTACTGAAGAGGGCTTTAAACTAGATTCGTTGGGGATGGGTGAAGAAAGCCCCCAGGTAAGAAAAAGCCCCCACGTAAGTGAAACATTAAATACCTTTATGGAAATGGGTAATGGGGGCAACATATGGAAAGCGGTATGTATAAATGCCCATAGCATGGGAAATAAGATCCCTGATGTTGAAGCTTTGGTGGGAGTAGCTGACTTAGATTTAGTGGCAGTTACAGAAACATGGTTCACAGAAAACCATGACTGGGATGTAACTATACCAGGCTATACTTTATTCAGAAAGGACAGGGTAGGAAGAAGGGAAGGAGGAGTGGCACTATATGTAAAAAATATTATTAAAGCTTTGGAATTACAGAGCTTAAAAGGGAGAGAGGAGGCACTGTGGGTTAAACTAGAAAGAGGGAAAGAGAAATCTGTTTGCATTGGTGTCATATACAGACCTCACTCACAAGAGGAAGAGGTGAATGGAGAGTTAACTGAAGACATATGCAGCATTACTAGGAATGGGGAAGTGTTACTGATAGGAGATTTCAATATGCCAGATGTTGATTGGCACATTCCTGCTGCAGTATCATCTAGAAGTAAAGAGATCCTGGATTCTCTACAGGGAGAACTATTCAGGCAATTGGTAACAGACCCCACATGTGAAGGGGCCATACTGGACTTAGTGCTTACCAATGGTGAAAGTGTTTCTGATGTTATAGTGGGAGATCATTTTGCATCCAGTGATCACCAGATGGTGTGGTTTAGTATTAGGACTAGGGCTGTTAGAATCCAATCAAAAGTGAGGGTCTTAGACTTTAGGAAAACTAACTTTGCCAAGATGGGCCAATACCTCAGGGAGTCGTTAGTGGGATGGGAACAGCTGGGGGATGTAGAAAAACAGTGGGCAAAACTGAAAGGGGATATTTTAAGGGCAACCAACCTTTTTGTTAACATGGTAAATAACGGTAAAAGGAAAAGGAGACCACTATGGTTTTCGAAAGAAGTAGCTGAAAAGGTGAAGAAAAAGAGGGAGGCCTTCATGAAATACAAGAGATCACAGAGAGAGGAAGACAGGCATCTATATTTGGAAAAGCTTAGAGAAGCTAGCAAAGTAGTCAGGAAAGCAAAGATTCAAAAAGAGGAGGAAATAGCCAATGCAATAAAATGGGGAGATAAAACATTTTTCAGATATGTTAGTGAAAAGAGGAAGGGCAAAAGTGCTTTTGTCAGACTCAAGGGTGAAGGGGAGGAATATGTAGAAGCTGATGAGGATAATGCGGAATTGCTTAACAAATATTTCTGTTCTGTGTTCACAGATGAAGAACCAGGAATAGGACCTCAGAAAACACCCACAAACAGGAACAGAAGCGAGGGGCATCTTGAAGAATTTTCAGAAGACTGTGTTCGTGAGAAACTAGCTAAACTTAAAGTAGACAAAGCGATGGGACCGGATGGGATACACCCTAGAATGCTGAGGGAACTTGGGGACATTCTAGCAGCTCTACTGACTGACCTTTTCAATGCCTCGTTGGAGTCGGGAGTGGTGCCAAAGGACTGAAGAGAGGCTCATGTGGTCCCTTTACACAAAAGAGGAAGAAAGGATGTGGTTGAAAACTACAGGCTGGTTAGTTTAACTTCGGTGGTGAGTAAATTATTGGAAACGCTGCTGAAAGAGAAAATAGTGAGGTTTCTGGAGTCCAGCGGATTACAGGATCCGAGGCAGCATGGATTCACCAAAGGCAGGTCTTGTCAGACAAATCTGATTGATTTCTTTGACTGGGTGACCAGGGAGTTGGACCGAGGGAGAGCCCTAGATGTGGTGTATTTAGATTTCAGTAAAGTCTTTGACACTGTTTCTCACAGGCAACTTATAAACAAACTGAGCACCCTAGTGATGGATCCTAAAGTTACTGCTTGGGTTAGAAATTGGTTGAGTGGGAGGCAACAAAGGGTACAGGTAAATGGAACTCATTCTCAGGAGAAGGAATTTGCCAGTGATGTCCCCAGGGATCTGTCCTTGGTCCGATTCTTTTTAACATCTTTGTTAGTGATATAGCGGAAGGGCTGTCGGGTAAGATTTGCCTCTTTGAGGATGACACGAAAATCTGCGATAGAGTAGACACCCAGAAAGGTGTAGATAACATGAGGAGGGATCTAGCTAATCTTGAAGAATAGTCTAGAATTTGGCAGCTGGGATTTAATGTTAAAAAATGCAAGGTCATGCATTTGGGCTGCAGCAATCCAAGGGAGCAATATAGTATAGGGGGTGAAGTACTTTTGTCCACTAAAGAAGAGCGGGACTTAGGCATGGTTGTGTCTGATGATCTTAAAGTAGCTAAACAGATAGAAAAGGCAACAACAAAAGCTAGAAGGATGCTTAGGTGCATAGGGAGAGAAATGGCTAGCAGAAAAAAGGAGGTGATAGTGCCTTTGTATAAGTCTTTGATGCGACCTCATTTGGAGAATTCTATGCAATTCTGGAGACCGCACCTTCAAAAGGATATAAACAGGATAGACTCAGTACAGAGGGTGGCTACTAAAATGATTAGTGGTCTTCATTGTAAAGCATATGAGGACAGACTTAAGGATCTTAATATGTACACCTTAGAGGAAAGGCGGAATAGAGGTGATATGATCGAGACGTTTAAATACCTCAATGGCATAAATGCACAGGGGGAGATCCTCTTTCGATTGAATGCAAGTTCTGCAATGAGGGGACATGGGATGAGGGTGAAAGGGGATAGATTCAGGAGTGATTTGCGGAAATATTTCTTTATGGAAAGAGTGATGGATCCGTGGAATAGTCTCCCAGTGGAGGTAGTAGAGATGAGGACAGTATCTAAATTCAAAAAAGCATGGGACAAACACAGAGGATCTCTAAAGGAAAAAAGGGGATTGTTGTACTTGTTGATATCGAAGGACAGACTAGATAGGCCATGTGGTCTTTTTCTGTCGTCATTTTTCTATGTTTCTATGTCATGGCAGTGTCAGATGTGGCATGTATGTATGTATAATGGGAAGCTCTGTGTGTATGTGTGTCATGAGCAATGTCGTGAACTGCGTGTGTGTCCCTTTCTGTCTCTGATAACCCCTCTCCCAGGCTTCCTCCAGTACCTTTCTCATACTCTCTCCCCTATGCCTTCTCGCAGTCTCTCTAACCCTCCGCCCAGGCATCCCCCATTTTTTTTCTCCCCCCCCCCCTTCATCCAGTAGTTCATTTACTCATGGATTCTTACCCCTGGTTTCAGCTTCTAAAAAATGTGGGATTTCACAGTTTCCTCACCGTGATGGACTCTCTGCACAGTTGAGCCGCACAGTGAAGGAAGTTCCAGCTGATCTCCCGATTTGAAGTCTCATGAGACTTCAAACCGTGAGATCAGCCACTTCCTCCACTGCAGGGCTCAACCACAGAGTGAGCCCATCTTGGTGAGGGAACTGTGCTGCCGTGTTTTTTCTAAGCAAGCAGATGTATGTTTGAAGTCCTGCACCTTTAACAATAGATCCTGGAGCCCTGATCCCTTGAAAATTGCCGCTACACATATATTTATGCAAAACATGCCTAAAAATATTGAACAATGTCAATAGTTCTACATCCCCAGCAGATCTGTTGCCTACATGGTTAGTTAAAGAACATGATCATAATCTGCTGCCCGGTATGCATGGCACAGTGAACACAAGTCTTTAATCTTACCTAGTCCCGAAACAGTGGAAAATGGCATGAAGGAAATCAACAACTCAAAAATATAAAAATCGCCCCAGAAATCATTTCAAATATTGCCCAGTTGCCCTACTGTCCATGGATAACAATGGCCCTGCTCCTGCCCCCACGCCCACTGCCACTGCTGCCGCCCCTCTCCAATTCATGCAGGGGTGGCAATACATAAAAAAGGCACTGCAGCACCGGAGTTACCTTCTTTTCTGGCACTATGGTGCCGTTCTGATTCATCAGAGGGGGCGGAGGCGTAAGTACGGACAGTACTGCGGTGCCAGAATAGAAGGTAACTCTGGCACCACGGTGCCTTTTTTAGGTATTGTCACCACTGCACGTCCTGGAGAGGGGCAGCAGTGGCAGAATGAGGGGGGCCTGTGTATGAGAGGATGGGCCCTGCAAATGAGGGGGCAGGCCCTGCCAGAAAGGTTTGCCCTGGGCCCCATAAGGGGTTGAAGCGGCCCTGCCAACTCAAATCTGCTGCTTCTGGCTAAGGTCACATAGAAGGGAGTAATGAATCAGCTTATGGACTTCATAATCAAGACAAAATGTCCTTCACCCCAAACAATCGGGGATTAGACAAGGCGATACAGTATGTCGATGAAATTCGCATCTATATGGATGCAGGCATGGATATACTCCTTATATTATTGGATCTGTCTGCAACCTTTGATCGCAATGACTATCACCTGCTGCCTGAATGACTTAGTAATATTGAGATCACTGGGCTAACACTAAATTGGTTACAATCTTATCTTTCTGATCATATTTTTTGGATTTTCTTGGGTTTAGATGTATTGACTCCAATTGACATATTCTGTGGGGGATCCAATTGACATATTCTGTGGGAGATCCAATTTCAGTCCATCACTTTCCAAAATACTTATTGCTCCAATGGCATCCATCATCCTGTGTATATGTACAGCACTGCATATGCCTTGTAGCGCTATACAAATGATAAGCAGTAGTAGCAGTAATAGTGGTAGGGCTATGAAATCAGTGATTATATGTACACTGATGACATACAGCTAATATTTCACTGGGACTTGCAAGAGGCACAAGCACCATAGAATTTATGTCAATGTCTAGAGGCTACTGCTTCCTGGCTTTACTTCCATAGGCTGAAACTTCACCCACAAAAATCAGAAGCCATTTTTGCTGGTATCAAGATCATAGTGAAAGATCCATTACTACATTTGGGATCATCATCGATACTTAATCCACCTTCACTCCTCAGATCTCCTTCTTGACCAGAAAGGTCTTTTCTTCTTTGAGAATGATCAATTCTATTAGACCTCTTTTAGGTCACAATTCTATCCATACTCTGATTCATGCTTTTGTTACAGATTAGACTACTGTCTGCAACTCTTACTAGGTTGGTTTGTCACATATAGCCATTAGGCGCCTCCACCTATTGTAAAACATGGCAATAAAGTTCAAACTTCTAATTCTTGCATTTCATCCTATCACATTGGTTTCCCTAGCTATCTCACACTGCTGATGTCATACTCCTCACCATGATCTCTGAGATCATCTCAGGGTAAACACCTTCTGGTACCCCCATCTTCCAAAATCAGACTAAAACTGGCAAGACGTTCCACCTTCTACTACCTATCACCAGTACTCTGGAACTCTCTACTCCTTGAACTCAGAGTTGCTGTTTTAAGTTAAAAAAAGGGATAAAAACCTAGCTATTTATCCTTATGTTGGGTGAGACCCATAGTTCTGGTTAGCTGTGGCAAGCTCTTGTTATTCCCTCATGTTTGTCTACCTTCTACCTTTTGTCTCCCTATGTCTGAGTTACTCTTTGTCTTTCTACAGCTTCTTTATAATTCTACTGTAAAACACCGCAATATCTTGTGAAGATCAGTAGTATATAAAATGCATGAAATAAATAAATTCCTCTGAGGCAGACACAGGCTGTGCCAGGGAACTGAACAAACTGCCTGGAATTTTGAAAAAACTATGTATGCCACAGTCACGAGAAATAAATGTTATTTTAATAGCTACTTACTTCTATTTCAGCAGATTTGTTACACAGTAGGGCGGTTTTCAGAATAAAAGAGCAATTCAATAATTGGAAACAAAGAGCCACAGTACGAAAAAGAGAGAGAAAGAAGATAGGAAGAATGAATGGGACAGACTGCATTGCCCCCCCCCCCCCCGCCCTCCCTCGGTACCAGAGCCCTTGTCAAATAGGAGTTCAACAGCCACGTTTTGACAGCTTTATTGAATTTAGAAAACACGATTTCCTGACAGATGTAGAGAGGAAGAGAGTTCCAAAGGGAAGGTAGAAGCACAAGGGATATCCGAGGGGTATAAGCTTTTGCACAGAAAGTCTAAAGAAAAGAAGGGTACGTGATTGTAAGTTGCTAAAATGCTCTTGTCAGACTTGATGCTGAATCCAAGTCTTCGTACTGTAGATTGGCAGAATATAAATATCTTAAATAAATAAAGTGTTATATTTATTTATGATTTGCTCCCTTTGATGTAGGTTATTGCTAGGAATGGGGTGTAATGATACTTTTGCGTGCGTTGTTTGCAGGGTCAGCACAAGGGGATCTAACATCCAGGTGAACCTTCAGCCATGCTCCCACCCCTGCCCCAAGGTGGCTAAAGACCCAACCCCCAACTCCAACATCTCCCCACCCCTTTCCTTCCATACCTCTCCCATATCCAGCATTTGCCGTCCCCTTGCCTTAGCCCCTCCCCCCACAATCCGGCATCTTCCCTGCTCTTTCCCCAAGGCATCTAGCATCTCCTCTTCCCCTTGCCAAGTGGCAAGCAGCTCCGCTTCATCCTTCTTATCCCCCTCTACCTGTGTACAGCAAATCCCTCTTCTTCCCTTCTTCTTGCAGCCACCACTGTGGTCTTACCTCCTTCCGTCAGGGCCAAGTCTCAGCTAAATGAAAGGCTGTAGGACCTTGAGCACAGGCCTACATTTAAGAGTTGCCACGTTTTGCCCTCCTCTGACACAAACTTCCTGTCAGAAAGGGACAACATGCAGAAGCACTTCAGCGTGGGCCAGTGCTGAAAAGGTCCAGGCTGTACTGAAAACAGCATTAAAGTGCTCTCATGTTACAAGAATAAGTCTACCAGATGTCCAAGATTTTCAGAGACTGTCCCCGATTTTAGAGCTGCATCCCCAACCTGTCTGGCAGCCTCTTGTTTCTGATTCCAGCAATGGGGACAGAAGGGGAGAAAATTTTTTTATCTTCAATTTAGTGATTTGAATTATGTCCATTTTTAGAATTTACATTCATCTTTATGTATTGCATAGTATGGGGGAAATACACCACTGTTTCTAAGACATAAGGCAAATGGGACAGACAAAGATCTCAGTATGTATACTTTGGAGGAAAAGTAGGAGAGAGGAGATATGATAGAGACTTTAAATAACTCCATGGCATAAATGCACAGGAGGAAAGCCTCCTTCAATTAAAATAAAGCTCAGCTACGAAGGAGCATAGGATGAAGGTGAAAGGGGAGTGATATGCAGAAATATTTCTTTAAAGAAAGAGAGGTGGATGCATAGAATAGTCTCCCAGTGGAAGTAGTAGAGACCAGGACAGTGTCTGAATTCATGGGACAAACACAGATGATCTCTAAAGGAAAAAAGGGTACTGTTGTAGTGGTTGATATGGAAGGGCAGACTAGATAGGCCTAATGATCTTTTTCTGCCGTCATGTTTCTGTGTTTCTATTTCTCTGTCGATTTGCCTGCTTGGAAGTGATACTTATGCTGTCATGGGATGAATAGGGGGGCCGAGTAATGATTCCTCTTCCCTCTTCCCTCCTCCACACTACTACTACTACCATTCATCATTTGTATAGCGCTACAAGGCATGCAGCGCTGTACATATATCTATAAGACAGAGTCCCGGTGCTCATTAGAGCTTACGATCTAATCAAGATGAAAAACATCACAAAACTGGGGGCTAGAGTATGGTAACATAGAAACATAATATATGACAGCAGATAGAGACCATTATGGTCCATCTAGTCTGCTCAATAAGGTGGCAAGAGTAGGTGCACCTGCTGCTCCGTGCAGGTCACCCCTCCCCATGGCTTTGTTTAGGGGTGTACCCACCGCTACGTGTAGGTCACCCCTATTTGCTGAAATATAAGAGATAGTTATGTTTATTTTGATTTTATCCTGTTTCTACAAAGGGATCCACTGTGTCTGTCCCATGCCATTTTGAATTCTGCCACTGTATTTGCCCCCACCACTTCCATCGGGAGGGCATTCCAAGCATCCACCACCCTTTCAGTGAAAAAGTATTTCCTGACATTGCCTTTCAGTTTATCCCCTTGCAGCTTTATGTTATGCCCTCTAGGTTTACAGCTTTCTCGTCTATGGAAGAGGTTTGTCATTAATACTTTTAAGTTTTTAAAGGTCTGAATCATATCTCCCCTATCCCTCCTCTCCTCCAGAGTGCACATATTTAGGTCTTCAATTCTCTTCTCATAAGTCTTCTGATGCAGGCTCCAAATCATTTTGGTTGCCTTCCTCTGAACTGTTTCCAGCCTTTTTATGTCCTTTGTGAGATATGGTCTCCAAAACTGAACACAATGGGGGCTATTCATGCCAGCTGCATGCCCAGACTAACTTCCCGCCGCTGCGGGGAAGTTAGTTGGGGGCGGGGAAGTTAGTCAGGGGAGGGAAGAGGTGGCCCAGGGGCAGAGAGTGGGTGGGCAGTAGGCAGTTGCCGGCTCTGGACGTACAGGGCCGATTCTAATGTCAGCCCTGTAAGTCCAGGGCTGGCGAAATGGCTGGGGAAGTTTCTTTTTGGCAGACTCGGGGTGCAGAAGGGGCTGAGGGGGGGGGGCAAGTTAATACCCTGCAGCATTAGGAGGCCGGATCAAGAGTCGGGCTGTGGGGAATTAACTTTTTTAGCAGCAGCCGGCATTACAGCTTTTAAATGGAGCCGCGGTGCCATGGCAACAGGACGCCATGGCGCCACGGCTCCATTTAAGTCAGCAGTTCTCAACCTGTGGGTTGCGACCCCCACGGGAGTCACCACAGGATTTACCAGGGGTCGCCTCACTCCGTCGTTAAAAAAAATAAAAATAAAAAATTGCACAAGTTGCTGCTGCTGCCGAGTCCGCTTCCCGGCAGCGGCAAACTCACTGCCTCCCTTCTTCTGTAGCTGCGGCTCCCCGTCTCTTAGGAAACCATGGCTGTGCCTGTGAAAATGTTGCGGAGCCTTCCCGTCTCTTGACGGGCTCCGTGAAGCATTGTCCCGCCTCCAAAGGAAGTGGTAAACTACTTCCTTTGGAGACGGGACAATGCTGCACGGAGCCCATCGAGAGACAGGAAGGTTCCGCAATGGCTTTACTGGCACAGCAGCGGTTCCCTAAGAGACAGGGAGCCACGGCTGCAGAAGAACAAGGCAGTAGCAGGCAAACATAGGGAGAGGGGAGGAGGGGGCAGGGAACCTGAAACGGGGCTGACATGAGGGAGGGACAGGGCTGATATGGGGGAGGGGGGCTGACATGGAGGGATGGATGGAGGGAGGGCTGACATGGACAGAGGGGGGCTTACATGGGGGGATGGATGGAGGGAGGGAGGGATGCATGTTGGGAGGGCTGACATGGACAGAGGGAGGCTGACATGGATGGAGGGAGGGAGGGAGGGGGCTGACATGGACAGAGGGGGGCTGACATGGAGGGAGGGAGGGGCTGACATGGACAAAGGGGAGAGACAGGGGTACATACTGGACAGACAGGGGATAAATGCTGGACAGAGGGGAGAGACAGTGTGGGTTAAGATTACAATGGGCTGATGGGGGGGCTAGCACTGGTAATGGGCAGATCGGGGGGGAACTAGGACTAGTAATGGGTTGATTAGGGAAGGCTAGGACTGGGAATGGACTGATCAATGGGGGGGTTGGGACTGGTAATGGGCTGATAGGGAGATAGAACTGGTAATGGACTGATGGGGGCTAGCATTGGAAATGAGCTGATCGGGGAGGTAAGGACTGGAAATGGGCTGATTAGAGGAGGCTAGGACTGGTAATGGACTGATGGGGGGGGTAGGACTAGTAATGGGCTGATTAGGAGGCTAGCACTGGTAATGGGGTTGAGGGGGGACTAGCACTGGAAGTGAGCTGATTGGGAGGGCTTCAACTGGAAATGGGCTGATGGTGGGGAGGGGAGGATAGAGCTGCTGGCCTTGGAAGAAAACTGGGGGCTAGGGCTACAAATGGGCTGATGTGAGGGGATGGGAGAATGGAACTGGAAAGGAGTGGATACTGAGAGGGGCTGCCATGGTATTTGGACTAGAAGAGGACTTGAAATAGGCTGATGGAAAGAAGTGAAGAAAACAAAAGAAGAGATAAGAAATGGCAGATGGACCATAGACCACAGAAAGGGAGCTAAGAGAAGAAAGGAAAGCAGAAGCCTCAGATCGGGACTAGCATGATCAGAGAATAAATTGTTCAGACAACAAAGGTAGAAAAAATAATTTTATTTCATATTAGTGATTTGACTACAAAATCATCATAATTTTGAAATCAAATATTGTTACTTGCTATTGTGATTAATTATTGTGGTTTAAATAAGTACATTTTATAAATAAAAACATATTGCAAAGGCCTATAATATATTAATAATTCAACAAATGATTACAGCGACAATACGTTAACGGTAAAGGAAGAGAGACACATTTGATTTTATCATTGGGGGTCATCACAAGTTGACAGGGTGGTAAAAGGGGTCGCAGTACAAAAAAGGTTGAGAACCACTGATTTAAGTCCTGGCTGAGTTAGCTGGGCTATGGCTGTCAGGAGCGGCTCAAGGCAATCTGCTGCCTGAGGCGAAGGATGAGATGGCGCCCCCCAACCACCTGTAGAGGGGGGCGGGGCTTTCTCAAAACTCCAGTCAGGGACTGAACCAAATCAAAACGCCGATTAGATTATATGGAGGAAATGCAAGATATCTGCACACCAAGAACTAAAAGAGAGCGAGAACCACAGCACAGTTTATAAAACTAAATTATAACTCATTTTTATTTTGTTGTTATAAACCGCGTTATGATTCTTGCTTTTTCTTTTTGAACATATATTTTGCATCCACAGAAGATGCAACGGTGGGTGCAGAGCAGAACCCAGACATTCTTTATCTTTATCTTTTATCTTTATTAGTAGAGTTTGATAAACCGCCCATGCCGGAGCGTCAGGACGGTGTACAATACAAAATAGATAGAGGCTACTGAAAAATAAAGTCAGAAAGGAACGCCGTCAATAGACAGGACAGGGATAGACAAAACAGAAAAAGAAAGAGAACAGAGACAGATCCAGAGAAAGAACATGGTGACAAGGGACAGGGAAGGGAGCAGAGGAGCAAATGAAAATATGAGGGGAAAATATTATGAAAGGTAGGGGGCACGGCTGTGGGATGTGGCGCCATCGGTGGAAAAGGGGAGATCGAAGGCCTGGCAGAAAAGATGAGTTTTAAGGAGAACTTTGAAGTGGGGGAGGGATAGTTCAGTGCGAAGCGATTGTGGGAGCGAATTCCATAAGGCGGGGCCTAGAAAGAAAAATGCAGAGTGACGGGTGAGTTCAAGGTGGGCCTGAGATGGGGAGGGGAGGAAGAGGCGATTGCCGTGAGCAGAGCAAAGAAGACATGGGGAAGGTTGAAGGTGGATAATATCAGCCAAATACTGAGGGGTGCTGACATGAAGAGCCCTATGTACAATGATGAGCAATTTATAAATGAATCTGACTTTAACCGGAAGCCAGTGGAGGGTGAAAAGGCAGGGAGTGACGTGACAGCGAGCGGGGGAACAAGTGATGAGACAAGCGGCTGCATTTTGGACTAATTGGAGACGGCGAAGCTGATAGGAGGGAAGGTCTGCAAAGATGGCATTGCAGTAATCTAAACGTGTGATTACAAGTGACAAAACAAGGGTGATAACAGAAGAAGAAGGAAGAAACAAATGAACAGCCCTTGTCTGACAAAGGTGAAAAAAGGAAGTACGCACCACAGAGGAAATATGTTCATGGAAAGAGAGAGAGAAGAGTCCAGGGTGACGCCCAGGTATCGGAGAGTCGATAGCAGGGGGATGGGGCGGGAGGACATAACATGCGACAGATCGGGAGGAGGGACCCCGAAAGAAAACCAGATAGCAGAAGATTTAGCAGGGTTAGCATGGAGAAAGTTTTGATCGAACCAGGAAACAACTGAGGTAAGACAGGAATTGAGTGGGGCGAGATCAGGGGAGGTGTGATGAACCAGAAGAATGTCATCAGCGTAGATGTAGGCAGAAATTCCAGCTTGTTGAATCAGCAAGGCAAGGGGGGCAAGAAAGACATTGAAGAGCAGAGGGGCAAGGATAGAGCCCTGAGGAACACCACAGATTGAGGGGGATGAGGGAGAAGCAGAGGAACCAGAGTGAACAGCGAAAGAACGGGAAGAAAGAAAGGAACGGAACCACTGTAAAACTGTGCCACGAATGCCGAAGTCAGATAGACATGTGAGAAGAGTGCGGTGATAGACAACATCAAAGGCGGATGAGAGATCCAAAGAAACCACAAGAGAAAGGTCACCACGGTCGTGAGTGCGGTGAAGTTCTGAGAGCAGTGCTACAAGGATAGTCTCTGTGCTATGGCCGGCACGAAAGCCCGATTGGCGTGGGTGGAGTGCAAAGGTAGAGTCAAGATGGGTGGCAAGTTGGGAGAAAACAAGCTTCTCGAGGATTTTTGAATGAAATGGGAGGTTGGCAACTGGCCGCCAGTTGGTGGGAATGGCAGGGTCGAGGGTGGGCTTTTTCAGAAGGAGGCGTACTATGGCATGTTTCCAGCTGGAAGTAAAGTGACCGGAGGTGAGACTGGAATTAATAATGGAGAGAACATAAGGGATAAGTGCGAGTACCGGATTGAGCAACCAAGAGGAAGGGGATCGAGAGGGCAGGTGGTCTGATGGGAGGATGAAATAGCTTTGAGTTCAGGGGAAGTAATAGGCCAGAAAGAGCGCCAGATATGAGGAAAGGTACAGGAAGGGGGTAAGGAGACAGCAGCAGGGGAGATGGGGGAGTTAGGAGGGGGAGAGAGAGAGGAGGAGGAGGGTAGGCGGGGAAGGAGGAGCGAAGGGAGAGGACTTTGTCTGCGAAAAAGGAGGCGAGGGTAGAAGGACTAGGGGAGGAATGGGGTGGTGGGGGTGGAAGAGTGGAGGTAGAGGAAAGGGATTTAAGAATATGAAAAAGGCATCTAGAGGAGTTGGAGGAGGAAGCTATGAGTTGAGAGTAATATGACTGCTTGGCAGAGGTTATCATAGAGCGATAGAAGAGGTGTGCCTGATGGAACACAGTGTTGGAAGCAGCTGATGGGTTCTTTCTCCAGAGGCGCTCTGCGCGGCGAAGGTGGGTGCGATGCAGATAAAGCCCAGGGTGGTACCAGGGGTGGTGAGAGGAGGAGCGGAAAGATACAGGACGGAGAGGGGCTAAGGTATTAAGAGCAGCGGAGAGAGTAGAGAACCAGGTATCCACCTGTTGATCTATGGATAGGGAGGGAAACTCGGGAGGGAAAAGGGAACTGGCTGGGGGGAAAGACTGTAAAGTGTGCGGGGTAATGGACATTTAAGAAGCTGAGAAGAAAGGACGGGGGGGGGGGGGCCTGGCTGTCCCAGGAGAAGAAAAAGGGAAGGAAAAAAGGAGACACTGGTGGTCAGACCAAGGGATAGGGATAGGTTGAATGCGGGACGGGAAGTGAGGGGAGGACTCGAGAGTGAGAATGAGGTCCAATGTCTGGCCAGAGACATGGGTCGGGCAAGCTACGTGTTGAGTGAGACATAGATCAGAGAAAAGTGAGGTGAGAACCTTATCGCGCAATCTCATTTGAGCACCCAGATGAACACTGAGGTCACCCAGGATGACTAAATGAGAGGATAGGAGGACGGAATCAGATAAGGAGAGGGAATCCCAAAGATCCAAACGCAAAGAGGGGGGAACATAGAGGAGAAAATAGATTGGAGTGGGAGAGTCTGAGCGAACTAGAAGGGATTCGGGGTAGGCAGGGGGAGGCGAGACAAGCAATAGAGAGAGGGAAGATCTATAGATCAATGCTACACCACCACCAGAACTATGGAGGCGGGGGGTATGAAAAGCAGTGTAACCCGGGGGAAGACATTGATGGAGAAGAGCGTCTTCCCCCTCTCGGAGCCAAGATTCCGTGATAAAGAGGGCGTCCAAAGAGTGCCGGGTCAGGAGGTCGTGGACTAGATGGGTTTTAGAGCAGAGGGAGCAACAGTTTAGGAGGGCCAGTGAAAGTGTTATTAATGTAGCGGCTGGAGAGGGTGAAGACGATGAAGGGGGGAGGACTGGGGTATCTGACGTGGACAGCAAGGGAGAAGGTTGAGCGGATTACGCGCTGTGAAGCCGGAGGGTGGAGGGGCGGCTATGTAGCAGCAGAGCGCAGACAATCCAATGATACCAGGAGTCTGTTCAGAAGGTCCAAATCATTTATTTGTGCACAAGACTCAAGCAGAATCACATTCAAAATGGCTGAGCAATGGTTTCTAGCAAAACAACAACTTTTATACCGTTCTTTCCCATTCTAGACATAGACAAACTTTTCATTGGCCCCGGTAACCCTTCTTATACCTTCTATTGGTCCTGGTACCGTTACGTAGCCATCCAATGAGGACCTTTGACTGGGCTCAGCACCTGCTTCCCCCCCTTACGGTCCCAATTACAATGGCCAGTTCTTCCAACTTTGATACTTTTCTCCTCCAAGGTCGCTACCCAGCTGGAATATGTGGGAAAGCAGGGCACTGTAACCTTTCTCTCAACAGAGTTAATTAATTCCATAGAAGCTTCACACATCTTATCAGTATTAATTAAAATTGTTTACTGTATTTTCTAAGTTTCGTTTCTGCTTAGCTATGTTCAGTTAAGCTGAGTTAAGTTTCAATTCTATGGAGGCAATATTGGGGGGGGGGTTCATTCCTCTGGGCCTAACCACAGGCTTCATTTACAGGTCAAGCTGCTTAGGCCTGCCTGCCTGCTCCAATCAGCGTGGATCATAGGCCTTCGCCTACCACATTCCCCCCTTTGATTAATCTCACCCGAATGCTAATGAGGTGTGAGATGTAAATCACTTAACTACACAGGAGTAGGGTTTTTACCAATGGTGCCGGGAGTAGGGTGCCATAAGGCTAAAATCTTAGTAGCAGTTTTACGTTCTACGGTATTTTCGATCACACTGTTAATAGAGCGCATACAGCATGGGATTATACATGGTAACAACAGAAACAAAGCTACAAATACTAATATTATCATAAAAAAGGTAGTAAGTCCCCCCAGGCCAGAGAAGATAGATTCGAACCAGTTAGGTATTCTAAGACCATGCCAGGTCTGTACTGGCACATAAGCTTGTTTTCGCATATTTTCAGCAATGTCTTCAACCACTTGACCTTTGTCATCTATCTTCAGACAACAATTGGTTAAATTCAGCTTTCCACATACTCCTCCTTCAGCTGCTAACAGATCTAGGGCCAAGCGATTCTGATATATTGCAGTACGCATTTGTGTGCTTTGTCTAGCTAGAAGTGTAAGTGCTTGACTAGTCTCATTAGTGATTAGTTCTACTACTGCTTGTAAACGTATAATACGGTTTATCATATACACAGGGGTCCGATACCCCCAAGTGCCATCTTCCTCCCAAGTGGCAGGTCCATAATAGGCAATAATCCTCTCAGGTGGCCAATCATCCCCATCCCATTTCTGCCACTTGCCTATCTGGAGAGCTGCTCTTTTCTGTCTCTTAGTGTATACTGGGTATCCTAATTGTTCTCCATGTTCTGTGGGTAACAAGAAGAAAGAAGGTCGAATGGTCCCTAAGACACACGCTCCTCCCCAATGAATAGGAAGTCGAGCATATGCTCGGGTTCCACAGATCCAATACAAGCCAGGCGGGGCTTGTCAGGCATGGGGCTGGGCAAGATTTGTCCATAAATCGGCAAGCTCAGGGAATTTTGCTAATGGATTAGTGGGTTCAGATTCATTAACTCCTGACCACCAGGACGTCTGCTTCGTAGTGTCGTTATAAAACTTCTGGCTGAGACAGACCAGCTGTCCCACCTGCAAGGTGAACTGGGGTCCAGTTCGAGCATAGCACAGACGTCCAACTATTGAGTGTGCTAAGACCCATTCACTAGTGGTCTTATGCAATTCAGTATGATTATAAGTTATTGAGTAATTCAATTCTTGGGCTTCCCAGGGCCATTGGTCACCCATTCTAGTTCCACCACAAAAGTAACAATCTGAAATGTGGAGACTGGAGACCACTGCTCCAGCTAACTCTAGAAACAAATTCTGAGAAGGGTGAGGGATATCAAACTTATTTACATGCATAGTTTCATAAAAAGTATTATGTATATGGTATCGTGATGAACGATGGGCCTGGGTGTTCAATCTAATATATACAATAGTTCCGGGATCTGACCCAGAGCCTGCAATTCGTAGTCCAAATTTATACCCTTGTTTCCAAGCACTGGGATTCATTACAATGAACTCTAATGGATTACAGGCATCCTTCTTACAGTTCTCTAGATTCTTCACATAGGGCTGCTGCAGGACTGCCATTCGATTATCTCTGGTATTTTTTACCATACCAGTTTGCCATGTAGCATAGAACACACATTCCCACCTTGGGCAATAATAGTCTGTAACTGGTGCTGTGCTATATTCATTTGCTAAAACTCGTTTACCTGTACATTCTGTACGATTGTACGATTGTAAACCAGTAATGTGTAAATATGAATGTATAAAATGTAAATATGTATAATGTTGTCCCCCAAGACACTAACCTTGTGTGCTGTGACCTCCCCCAGACCTATGTATTTACTGTACCCTCCCAGTCCTGATTTGACTCCCCCAAAAGAAAAATCAAACCGCTACTGATCGACGGAAGCAGCGGTATATAAGTGTGTATTAAATAAATAAATAAATAAATAAACATTCTCCCCACCCAGTTGTTCCTTCTGGACACATATACTTGTGGTCATGAGAATATGCTTTTTCCCAATTGGCACAACTAGAACGACTATCTCTATTTATAGCATTCCAGGCATCAAAATATAAGACAGCAGGCTTTGTAGGGTCAGTAAGTGGGAGTGTGGCATTAAGCAAGTCTCCATCTGCATCATCCCATCGTATTTCTAGAGTGTAATAGGATGGGTTCTGGTGTGGGTTGAAACAAACTTTAGTATTTCCCTTAGTACAAACGTTCAGTTCAGTGGTGTTATAAATACACCGGCTTACCGTACCAGTACAGGTATAGTAAGAATGATAAAGCAAAGTCTGAGTTACTTTCATTCCAGTCCGAGTGGAAGTAATGCAGGCAGTACATGGGGGTAAAGCAAGAGTAAGTTCAAAGCTCCCCAGGCAAGCAACCAGAACAAAATAGAAACAAAGATGCATGTTGATTGTAGTTCTTCTGGATCTCCGCTGGAAAATCTTGACCTCGACGTCCTCTCCTTCTTGGCACAATGCTGACCCGTTTGCTAATGAAGCAATTCAACGGGTGTCAATGTTGATTGAAGATCCTCAAATGTCCCGCTGTGATGCCAACTTACCAATTGTAGTTGGCCTGACGAAGGTTTATGGAAACACAATCATTCGATGAAGAAAACAAATGTCTTTGCTGTATTAGAAACAGCAATCCTCTTCGAAAGACTTGGCTACTGTAGGACACTGTAGTTCATGAGTGTCCCCGATGAGTTCTAGGTTGCTGGCTGTCTCCGTAGGGTAAGACGCAAAGGGACGTCAGGATGTGGCTCTGCTGTCCATTGGTCCTGATGTGGGACTGCTGCCGGCTTGACTCTGCTATGATGAATCCAGGAATCGATTTCTGCTACCTTTACTGCAGTTGGGGTAGACAGGATGACGGTGTATGGCCCCTTCCAATGCGGTTCCAGCGGTGTCTTCTTCCAATCTTTGATCCACACCGAGGTACCAGGCTTGTAGGGATGCAGGGGTTCCGTCAAATTGATAGGCAACTGGTCCTGTATCCACGCATGGAGAGTCTGCAGAACAGAACTAAGAGCTAGAAGTTCTTGTCTGGTTATTTCTGAACCAATCTGTGGCAAACTACCTTTAACACCCTGCACTATTGGTGGAGGTTTGCCATACATAACTTCAAAAGGGGAAAATCCTAATGATTTCACAGGAGCTGAGCGTATTCTGAGTAAGGCTATTAGGAGAACCTGGGGCCACTTCAGGTGGGTCTCCTGACATAGCTTGGCTACCTGGGATTTTAAAGTTCGATTCATACGCTCAACCTTCCCTGAACTTTGGGGTCTATATGCAGTATGTAATTTCCATTGTATCTGTAAGGCACTTGCTAACTGCTGGGTAATCTGAGATACAAATGAGGGCCCATTGTCTGACCCTATTACTGCTGGAATTCCAAATCTGGGGATAATTTCTCTTAACAAAACTTTAGTAACTTCTCGGGCTTTTTCAGTCCTGGTGGGAAAGGCCTCCACCCACCCAGAGAAGGTACAGACTAATACTAACAAGTAACGGTATCCATTGGCCTTTGGCATTTCAGTAAAGTCTACTTGCAGGTGGTGCATGGGGGTTACACCTCCCAACTGAACTCGGGGTGGTGGCGTGGGACCCTCTTTGGCATTGTTCTTGGCACAAATTAGACACTGGCGGGCTACTGAGGCTGACAGGGCGCCCAATAAAGCGATACAAAAATGTGGTTTAAGTGCTTTCTCCATAGCACTCTTCCCATAATGTGTGGCTTGATGAAAGGCCTTGACAAAGGCTGGTCCCAATAATTCAGGAATCACTATTCGTCCTGGGGGTTGACTGCCCTCGGGTGGTGGCAGCTCAATCCATCCATCTTTCAGTACTCCCTCTTCTTTATTACAGTAGTAATCCAGTTCTTTGGTGGTATATCGTGGTGTCCATAGATTGAGGGGTACTGAAAACAATACTGCTTGTATGAGTATGGCTTGTGGTGAAATTTGGCCTGTCATGGCTGCTTTACGTGCTGAAGCATCAGCAAATCTGTTTCCTTGGGCAACTTCTCCTTTTCCCGCTTGGTGTCCTCGACAGTGTATGACAGCCACACGTGTCGGGGCCCATACTGCGTCTAGTAACATCAATATTTCTGGGCCATATTTGATTGATTTGCCTCCCGACGTAATGAGCCCTCGTTCTTTGTAGAGAGCCCCATGTGCATGCAGAGTGGTGAAGGCATATTTTGAGTCCGTGTATACATTCAACAGAAGTCCCGCACCCAATACTAGTGCTCTGGTGAGTGCTATCAATTCTGCTTTCTGGGCTGATGTGCCTGATGCAAGAGCTGATGATTCAATGACTTTCTCCCGGGTGACTACTGCATACCCGGCACAGCGTCGTCCATTAATGATGAGACTGCTTCCATCCACGAAATAGGTCTGATCAGGATTCTCTAGGGGCACATCAGTCAGATCAGGTCGACTTGAAAATACAGTATCCATGACTTCTATACAGTCATGCTCTGGAGGATCTTCGCTGACTGGTATCAGCGTGGCTGGGTTCAAGGCATGGCTCAGTTCTAGTTGTATTTGTGGATTTTCACATAGCATGCTTTGGTATTTCAGCATTCGAGAACTGGTGAGCCAATGATTTGCTTTTTGTTCCATAAGGGCAAGTACCGCATGTGGTACTGTGATGCGTAGATTCTGTCCTAAGGTGAGTTTGTCTGCTTCACTCACTAATAATGCTGTAGCTGCAACTGCTCTCAAACATGGTGGCCATCCTTTGGCCACAGTGTCCAATTGTTTCGATAGGTATGCTACGGGTCGCTCCCAATATCCCAATTTCTGAGTCAACATGCCTAGAGCGTTCCCTTGCATCTCATGCACAAATAGATGGAAAGGCTTGTGAACATCTGGCAACCCGAGTGCTGGTGACGACATCAATTCTTCCTTCAGGGTCTTGAAAGCTGCGTCTTGCTCAGGTCCCCACTCTAGTGGCGACTTTTCTTCTCCCTTGGTGGCTTCATATAGTGGTTTAGCAATCTGAGCAAAGTTAGGTATCCATATCCGGCAGTACCCTGCTGCTCCCAGAAAGGCTCTGACTTGCTTTCTGGTAGTTGGGGTTGGGATACTGCACACGGCTTCTTTTCTCTCTCGTCCCAATTGTCGGCTTCCTTTAGTCAGGCGGAAGCCCAAGTATTTTACTTCTTTTTGGCATAGCTGTGCTTTTGCTCTGGAAACCTTGTATCCAGCTTCATCCAATAGTTGCAAGAGGTCATTAGTGGCTTGTATACATTCACTTTCTGATATGGCAGCTACCAGTAGATCGTCCACATATTGGAGAAGTACTCTTTTTCCAGGGGCCACTGGGTAGCTTGAAAGATCCTGGTTCAGTGCAGCACTGAAAATGGTGGGTGAATTCTTGAATCCTTGAGGCAATCGTGTCCAAGTAAGTTGGCCCCGTCTTCCTGAGACAGGGTCCTGCCATTCAAAGGCAAACAGCAATTGGCTAATTGGGGCTAATCTTATGCAAAAGAACGCATCTTTCAAATCCAAAACAGTAAAGTGGGTAGCTTCAGCAGGAATCAGTCCTAGGAGTGTGTAGGGATTCGGCACAACTGGATGTATGGTTTCAACTGCTTCATTCACTCTCCTTAGGTCTTGCACTAGGTGGTAGTCACCTGTCCCAGGCTTCTTTACTGGCAAGAGAGGGGTGTTCCATGGTGACTGACATACTTTAAGTAGGCCATACTCCAGTAGTCTCAACAAGTGACGATGGATGCCTTCAATTGCTGCTCTTGGAAGTGGGTATTGCTTGACATGTACTGGTTCTGCACTAGGCTTGAGATTCACAATTACTGGAGCTATATGTTTGGCCAGGCCTGGTGGATTGCCCTCTGCCCATACTCCAGGAGGGGCTTCAATGCTTTTCAGAGTAGGTTCGAAATAGGTATCAAGGATTGGCTCGGTACTATAATATCTCCATTCTTCTTCTTCTTCTCGAGGAACAGTAAGCACCATCAGTCCAGCAGGTTTTGAATTCACTGTCATTTGCATTTCTCCTTTCTCAGTAAAGGATATTTGGGCCTGCAGCTTGGCTAGCATATCTCGTCCCAGTAATGGCACCGGGCACTCGGGCATGTAGAGGAATTGGTGCGTTATTTGTTGTCCTCCTAAATTACATATGCGGTTTTGAAGAAAAGGCTTTGTGGCTTTAGCACCAGTCGCTCCCACAATGGTGACTGCTCTGGTAGAAAAAGGGGCTATTTGTTTATCTACTACAGAATGTTCTGCTCCAGTATCAACCATAAAGTCCATGAATTGGTCTCCTATTTGTATACTGACCATAGGCTCCTGGAGACCTAAAGCGAATTCGGAGCCCGGTCTGTCCTAATCGGCTTCATCTAAATCATAGGCTGTTGTGGCTGCCACTCCCTGTATGGCCTCCGTTCGTTCTCGTTGAAATTGTTCTCGATTGGTTCCTCTGCGGTTCTGGGGTCGGCCTCTCTCCCTTTCCCTCCAAGGGGCGTTTTCCCCTTCATCCTGAGAGGCTTCTTCAAGTCGCGGGCATGCACTTCTCCAATGTCCTTCTTCCCTGCAATAAGCGCATTGGTTCGCGCCTAATGGGGGCCGGTCATCTCCTCGGCCCCGCCCTCTTCCTCTGCTCCTTCGACTAGGGACACCTCCCCTTTTCTGTTCCACTATGGCCGCAGCCAAAAAATCTGCTTTCTTCTTCATCCTTCGATCACTTTCTTTCTGTCTTTCATTATCACGATTCACAAACACTTTATGAGCGACTTCCAGTAACTGAGTTGCATTCATGCCCGCAAACCCTTCTAATTTCTGTAGCTTACGTCTAATATCTGGTTGTGACTGGTTTACAAAAGCAGCATTCACCATGCATAGGCTTCCTGGTGCATCTGGGTCATAGGGAGTATACATCCTGTACGCTTCAGACAATCTTTCATAGAATACTGCTGGGCTTTCATCTATGCCCTGATTAACTTCGGTCACTTTAGAGAGATTCATGGCTTTCTGACCCCCCTTTTGCAGACCTTGCATAAGGCCTTGGCGAAACCGTGATAGAGCTCTGGATCCTCTATCAGTATTCGGATCCCACTGGGGGTCTTCATTAGGGAATTCTTTTTTTGCTGCTTCGCGATTGTCTATTCCTGCTCCTTCCCCTCCCTCTGCCAGGGGATTGTCTGCTAGTCAATCAATAGCTGCTCGCTTAATTCGTGTCCGCTCCTCAGTAGTAAATAAAGTCGACAGGAGCTGACAGCAATCTGACCAAGTGGGTTGGTGAGTTTCCATAATAGTATGCATCAATTCTGTTAACTCTTGGGGCTTGTCAGTGTAGGAAGCATAATGCAATTTCCAGTTCAGCAAATCAGTAGTGGAGAAGGGCACATATACTAGACTTAGGGGTCCCGCTACTATCTGGTCATCCTCATTTCTCACGGGCATTCCCGGGACTTGCCGTAGTGGCATCAATTTCTTGACAGGAGCTTTCTGTAGCTTAATAGAAACTTTCTTGACAGGGGCTTTCTGTCTCACAGTGCGCTTAATCTGAGGCGCTTCGCTTGTTACAGATGAGCTTGCACTGACAGCTAATTTTACGCTATCAGCCTCGCCTTGAGAGGACTCTTCCTCTTCTTCTTCCTCTGACTCAGCCTTTTCCTCAGTCTCAGGCGAGCCAGTATCCTCATTAAGAGGGGGATCATCTATCTGCCCTGCTGGGGGTGGGTCTGGAGATGGGTCTCGCTGTCGCTGCGGTGCTGGCGCAGGACGTGGAGGTACTCACTGGGCGCTGGGCTCGGGGCTGTCTAGTTACAACTCCCGGAGACTCGGGATCTACCAGAACAGGCTTCTGACTGGGTTTCTCAGCTGTCCCTGCCTTCTGGGTCTGGTCTGTTAATGCTAACAATATTCTGCACTGTTCTTCATAACAGCGCTGTGCCCAAGGGGGCGGATTCTCACAAATACTTAACCAAGAATCTATATATGGGTACTGGTCGGGGTGCACTGCTCGCACCTTCCGATGAACTGATTGAACAATTCCTATGCTAAATGTTCCATTTCGGGGCCACATGGGGTCTATGATGGGCCACTCCCTAGTACACAAAAGCTGTAATCGTGAGGCAGTCATTTTTACTGCATAATCTCCTGAATATCCTTTATTAAAATACTTGATCATACATTCTAATGGAGTGTGCCTAGTAGACCCCGCCCCTCCCATATCGATGTGTGCGCGCAACAACAAACAGAAGGGAAAAGGAAGGCGGACCGTGGGTAAGGGGTCCTCACGGCCCTAGAAACATTTAAGGGAAACAAATAACAAGACAAGATGACGGTCGCTTCCTCCTTTTTACGACCTGGACGCGGTCGCCCGGCCAGGAAATGCGTTACTCAGGAGTCCGCCTTCACTTGGTCCGTGCTGCCAGACCTCTCATTCACACTTCATTCACACAATCATGCTAGCAACTTATCCCAAAAACAGCCCAATCCTGTCTCTGCTGACTAGGCTATATCAAATTCCGAAATCAAAATCAAAAAGATGATAGTTTCACCCCGCGCATACTCATGCAGGGTTAGTCGGACCGTCTTGAGAGGTGATCAAGCTCTCTTACCAAATACCAAGTTTCAAAACAGCAGTTCTGCTCTGACTCATCTGTCTAGACATACCAAATCAAAACTATACTCACCGGGATCCGGTCCCCGTTCCCGAGCAAGCGCATGAGTTGGACCTCGGACTCCCCTCACGGGTTCGAGGTGTTGGTTCCGTCCGGGTCCGGCACCCGCCGAGGCCTGGCCCAACTCCCTCCGATGCAACTGGACCGGTGGCGCCTGGGAGCCGAGCCCATGTCGGGAGGGCACGATCCCGGCAGGACCAAACCTGTAGAGGCGGAAAGTTGTGGTATATTGGCTCATATACCTCTACTAACCACACCTTCCCGGCCAACGCACCAAGAATATGTAGCAGCAGAGCGCAGACAATCCAATGATACCAGGAGTCTGTTCAGAAGGTCCAAATCATTTATTTGTGCACAAGACTCATCATAGGCCTTCGCCTACCACAGCTAGAGATGGGCGGTGGACCCAGAAAACAGGGATAGCGGTCATGTCAATCAAAGCTAAAGGGGCTATTCCTGATAGCAGAAACACATGTACAGACGGTGAGGAGCCAGGGGAAGGAGACAAAGTTGAAGAGAGTGCGGTGGAAAGGAGATACAGCCAGATGTAGAAAGTGCTGGGAGGGGGCCGATGGCACTGGTCACCCCAGTCATCGCCCCAAGGAGCACATCCTGCTCCTTGTGTGTGCTCCATGTGCGCGCGCTGCCCCTGAAGACTTTAAGTGCTGAGGAGTACCTGGAGGATGACGTGGACGTACAGAACTCAGTATCTTAAAAAAAAAAAAAAAATCTGATTCTGATCATCTCACTAACAACAACAACAACAAACATTCTCCATTACCAGGCATATTGTGAACTAATACAAAACCCTACAAAAAAGTCAGAGTATCTATAGAGCAGATCTACCATTCCATACCATATCATATCAGTACCAACTTCCAAAACTCACATAAGGAGCCCATCCAACAAAAGCATAAAAGCATCACTGTAAATACTACTTTCCCAAAATTATACTTTGCTGCAGAGTGAGGTGAGAGAAAGAACTCACACACACAGGCATCTGCATTGTCAGCAGAAACTAACATAATAGATACCTAAACAAAAGTAGAGTGAAAAACATTCAAAAATATGAGCGAGCGCATGAAAGTGTTTATATTTTTGTCGGAAGATCAGCCATGAGGTTAAAAGCCTCTCAAAGCCGTTACTTCCATTTTACTCAATTTTTTTAAAGTTTGTTTGAATAAGCTCACCTCAGAGCCAGAAATGAAGGTGAAAAAAAACACCACAACTTGGTGCCACATACAACAAAGACATAAGTAGACTTGTATGTATGTAGATTCCAAGTTGAAAACTTTACTTATCTCAACCGTTGTATCCTCACGTTCTGTTCAACTTCACATGAAATGGACAATGGCAACAGATGTTAAAACGTCCTCCTTGAACTTCAAAAAAGACGAACAGCAGCAGCAGCTTCCAAAGAAGAGCAGTTACCAAAGAAGTACACAGCACTGCGTTTTGGGCAAATGTATGCTCCATGCCCTGTTTCAACACTTGAATAAACTGCCAAAAAATGATATCACCTATACAGCCTCTCCACCACTCTGAAACTAATATAATGGCTCAGCGCAAGTAGCATGAGTGCAACTAATGTCGTCTCAGTGGGTGGCCTTATTTGCACTGGCAGCTGTTTTACCACGCTGAAATGCGGTAACTGCAGGGGGATGTAACTGCCTCTCTGCAGTTAACCTATGGCCCCTGCGTAATCAGACTCTGGAATTAGTTACTTGAGGATGCAGTAAAAGCTGTTAGTGTAGCTGGGTTTAAAAAAGGTTTGGATAAGTTCCTGGAGGAAAAGTCCATAAACTATTATTAAAGACCTGGGAAATCCACTGCTTGCCTGGGACAAGCATCATGGAACCTGTGTGCCTTTTTGGGAACCTGCCATGTACTTGTGACCTGGATTGGCCTGCTGTTGGAAACAGGATACTGGGCTTGATGGCCCTTAGTCTGACCTAGTATGACATTTCTTATGTTCATATGTTACCAGTGCAGAGCCTAAGAAACATGCTGCTAAATATGTCAAACAAGAGGGGCTCAACAGCATCCATGCAGCATCTCCCTCTTCCACAAAAACAAGAGTGACTTAGCACTCCAACACAGCAATTCCTAGCCTCTGAATAACAACAGGGACTCTGTGACCTCCAACACAACACCTCCCACTCCAATATAAACACCAAGAAGGGCTTAGCAACCCCACCATAACTCCTGAAACGGTGCACTGGACCAGCATGGTGTTCATGTAAATATATATTCCATACAAAACAAAGGAAATGCACACCAAGGAACTAAAAGAAAAAGTGAGAACCACAGCATAGTTTATAAGACCAAACTATAACTCATTTTATTCTTTTATAAACTGCGTTATTGTTCTCACTTTTTCTTTTTGAATATATATTCTGCATCTACAGAAACCTCTCCCTCGAAAATTAGTGCAGAGCAGAAGTAGGACATTCACCCACAGAACTACATATATTTTAAAAAATTCTGATTCTGGTCATCTCACTAACAAACATTCTCCAGTATCAGGCATACTGGGAACTAATATAAAACCCTATAGAAGTCACCTAAGATCTACAAGGCCAAATCTGCCATACCATACCAGCATAAACTTCCAAAACTCATATAAGGGACATACCCAGAAAAAAGCAGCACTATAAATACTGCAGCAAGGCTTAGAACATCCATACACCTATTTGTAAAGCTGAACAAGTCAAATTACTACAGTACAGTATAGATCACTATGTACAAACTCCATGTTATTAGAACGCCTGGCCTCAGTCACACACTCAGAACACAGACCCTCACCAAGTACAAAATAAAGGACTACAGCCTAAAGTAAAAATAAAAATATGTAGAAAAGATTAATCTGAAACCCCAAGAAGCCAGACTCCGCATGCAGTGCAACATCAGATAAATAAGAGATACAGTTTCCCATATTGTGTAAAACATAAAGGTAGCACAAAGTCCAATCACTAAAATGAAAATAAAATTATTTTTACTACCTTAGTCGTCTGACCATTTTATTCTCTGATCATGCTGGTCCCGATCTGAGGCTTCTGCTTTCCTGTCTTCTCAGCTCTCTTTCTATGGTCCATCTGCCATTTCTTATCTCTTCTTTTGTTTTATTCACTTCCTTCCATTATCCTATTTCCAATCCCAGTAACCCTCCCCAGTATCATCCCCCTTTCCAGTCCTTCCCTCCCAGTACCTTCCAATGTCAACCGCCTTGCTTTCCCAGGACTGCCTCTGGTGTCCATTCCCTTCCAGTCCCCCTCCTTCCCCACTGTCCAGCCCCTTCTCCTCCAAATACCATCGCAGGTATCATCTCACTTCCACTCCCAGTGACACTACCCCCCCATCAGCTCCCTTCCAGTCACCCTACCCTCTGTCCATCCCCCTTCCAGTGCCATCCCTACATGTCATCTCCCTTCCAGCCCCAGTAGCTCCTCCCTTCCAGCCTCCTTCCCATTACCCAGTCACTTACCAGTCCCATCCCCAAGTGTCAGTTCCCTTCCAGTCCCCCTTCATTACCATCCCCAGATGTCAACTCCCTTCCAGCCCCTCCTTCCCTGTGTCAGCTCCCTTCCTACCTCCATCTCCCCCCATGTCAGGTCCTTCCTGCCCCCACCCCCCATGTCAGTTCCTTTCCTGCCCCCTCCTTTCCCTGGCAGACCCTCTCAGCATCCGCTCCATTCCAGTCCCATTCTTCCATCCCCCTGTATCAGCCCATTTGTATCCCTTGCTCCTAGTTTTCTTCCAGAGCCAGCAGCTCTCTCCTCCCCTCCCCCATCAGATAATTTCCAGTTCTAGCCCCACAGTGTTCTTCTTGTGCCTGCAGCTCTCTCCTTTTCCCTCATCAGCCTATTTCCAGTCCTATCCCCCTTATCAGCCCACTCCAATCCTAGTCCCACAATCAGCCCATTACCAGTCCTAGCTCATTTCCAGTGTTAGCCCCCTGATCAGCCCATTTCAAGTACAGCCCCCCATTAGTCCATTACTAGTCCTAATGCCCCTGATAAGCCCATTGTCAGTCCTAGCCCCCCTAATCAGCCATTTCCAGTCCTAACTCCCCTGATCAGCCCTTTAGAAATCCTAGCCCCCGCCTCAATCAGCCTATTTCCAGTTGTAGCCCATTTCTAGTCCTAATCCCCTTAATCAGTCCATTTCCATTCCTAACCCCCCATCAGCCCATTACCAGTCCTAACCCCCCAATCAGAGCATTTCCAGTCCTAGCCCTCCCAATCAGACTATTTCCAGTGCTAACCCCCACCCCAGCCCTGCTCAGCCCATTTCAAGTCTAAGCCCCCCCCCCCCACCCAGGGAAGAGCCCTGCAGTTGCCTGGCCAGAGTCCTAGCTCACCTTTGCAGAGCCACGAGAAGGAAAAGTGTTTCCCTTCTTTCCCATGGCTCTGTTAAAGTTGAGCCCGCCGGCGCTGAGGGTAAACGAGGCATTTCCTGTGTCACACTCTTCCGGGGCAGCAGGGGGTGGGGCGCTTGATTCTGCTGCTGCCGAGAAGCAGCGGCAGCAGCTTGTCCAGCCCTTTTTTTCTTTTTAAATTTTGAAGGTCGAGTGAGCCGGCCTTTTGGGAGGGACATTTTTTGCCACCCCCAAAAGCTGCCACCTGAGGCGTTGGCCTCATTTGGCCTCATTAAAGAGCCACCCCTGATGGCTGTACGTGCAGGCTGGGACTGAATCGCAGTCCCAGCTGCACATACAGGCCTCTTCGCATTTATGATCCCGTGGGGCTAGACGTGCCCTGTGGGATCAGAATCGCAATCTCCTTTGTACATCTGACTCAGCCCGGACTTACAAAGGAGATGGACGTCGGGATCAGAATCGGGCCCACTATGTATAATAAGATATACATGAGTAGTGAACAAGAGAGTGAGGAGCATCAGGATCCAAAAGCAGCCTCAAAGAAGTGTGTTTTTAGCCTGGATTTGAATAGGGCTAGAGAAGGAGGCCGATGCATTGACTCAGGTAGTTTGTTTCAGGCATATGGAGCAGCAAGGTGGAATGAATGAATGAATGAGGTCTGGAGTTGGCAGTGGCAGAGAAAGGCACAGATAAAAAGGATCTGCCAGAGGAGTGGAGTCTCTTCATTCTTCCCCCCCCCCCCCAACACCTACCTGCAAAATAACTGGTAAGCCTATGCAAGGCAGACACACCACTGCCCCCCCAATCCTGCCAGCCTAGGCAAATGCCTAGTCCATCTGGTGGAAGGACCAGTCGTCATTGTTTCGTTTCTCAACATACACAAAGGAATCAATAATCAGACTGCCTGCATTTGTGAAAATCACTTGGGAAAGAAGAAAGTATGTGTATACTTTTTGTTTGATTAATGCACACAAATATGTGCCTGCTTTTTGTTCAGGGGCTTTTCCAAGGCAAAACTAGGTGTGCAGTTTTCTCCCCTGATCTAACCACAACTCAGAAACACCTGAGTAAAAGTATGTGCGTTGTTGACATGCATGCTAACTCTTACCCATGCACAGGGTGGGCCTAGGACGCAACCAAAAAACTCATTTCTATGGTTAGAACAGCTTTTGAACTTGTACTTTCTCCATTTTCCCCTTTATGTAAAAGTACATTCAAGTTTTTAAATTATTAATAAAAGCCAGAAGTTTTCTCTTCCTTTGGTTGTCCAGACTCCTGCAGTTCCAGGAGGAATAGCGCACTTCGCAGCTGCTGCAGACCTTTGCAACAGCTCCTTTGCTCTCTTCCTAGAACAGCTAGCCATCTGCATCAATAGTCTTTGGTGAGCTTTGTAATACCTAGGTTTTATTTTTTTACTTCTGTTTTCTCCACTACATTTTGTATATTTCTTTTTGTTTTTAGAAGAAACTGTACATTTTTGTTTTCAGCCTGAGGAGGGCAGTAATCAAAACCCTTTTTACAGATATGTGTGTGGAGGTGGGGGGGAGATGGAAGCTGTTCCTAATATATAGGGAAAGGTACACCGCACCTTCCCCAACACACAATTCAAAGAAAGGAAGAAATAAAATAATGCCCAAATAAGCAAGAGGATTAATACTTCAGCACAAAAGGAACATAAATACATTAAAGCATAATCCTAAACAGAAGCAAGGTGCGCTTTATAAACCAAACAACGGGACTGCAACGTGAACAGAGAGAAATCAGAAGCAGAAGTGCATAGATGCAATGAGATTAAATCCCTTACAGATGATATATAGCTGTTGAGCCATCTAATGAATAGGGTGTAAACCAAAAGGAAAAATAGTTAAAAGAAAAATCAACAAAGTATCTGGATACAGAAAGCACCCTTATAAAGCTAACACATTTTCAAAGATGGAAGTTTCCTGAGAGAGAAGGTCCCTGGAATAAAGGATCTTGGTAGCCCCTGAAGTTTGCATCTTTAAACATTCATAGCCCAGGGCTCTCCAAATCTGATCTGAGAACCCTAGGGCCAGTTATGTTTTCAGAATAGTCATAAGGAATTTTCATGAGAGAGATCAGCATGCACTGGAGACCCACCATATACAAATGTATTTCATGCACTTCAGTATGCACAACCTGAATGGCTGTGAGGTCCTCAGGACAGGTTTGGGAAGCCAGGGATTAGCCTTAAAAATGTGTCAGCTCCATGTAGCTCCGGATCAGTACAGAGAGTCGGTATCAGTCCTGGTTCTCACACACCTACTATATGAACGTATACATTTTGGGCCCGGTATTCAAAATAAAGCAGAGAAGGGCATATTCAGAGCGGTTTAACCGGTTAGCAGACCTGCTAACCAGTTAAACTGCAATCAGTGGGATATTCAGCAGTACTAAAGCGCTTGGTGGCACTAAATGCCCTAACGCTATGGGGGGTTCTTTTAAAAGTGCTATTTATGCTTTGGATGTCCGCAAACAGGCATACAGACGTCCAAATCACAGAGACATCTCTGCAGGCATTTTAGAGGTCAGCTCCAGAAACGTCCCCGGCGCAAGGACCTCTAAGATGTGACGGGGGTGTGGTGGACGCCTATCTGGGGTGTTCCCAAAATCTTGGACGTCCACACCCAATTTCAGAAATGCACTGTACGTCCCAACCCGTGTCAAATGTTATACCTGCTCTGGGCAGAAATAGGCAGCAGAAAAGCGCTTGTTTTCTCAGCCAAACATCCAGAGGGTGTGGAAAAGGGGGTACACTCATAGCCCCTATATTTTCCATGTTAACAATAAACACTTGTTTTCATTTTATTACACTGATGGACGTCCCCATCCCAAGTTTTTATAGTGGGGACATCTTTGTGGACCGGCATGGGCATTTATTTTGGGGATGTCTATGTTTCTTTAATCATACCACAACATAGAGACACCCCTGGCACATTTTTGCACATTTTGCCTGGGATGACCCAGATTACACCTGGATGCCCTTTCTAAAATGCCACTTCTTGGTGTTCCAGGGGCAGAGCGGAGGTGGCCCCAGAGTTAGCCAGGCAGTGATGATATTCAGCCGCTGGATGGTTTACTCCTTCCTTCCGATACTTAGGTGTAACTTTAGATTCCTCTCTCTCCTTCCACAACCATGTATCCACTCTTACTCGTCGTTCTTTCTCTGCTCTGCGACAAATCAGGGCAGTTCGTTCCCTTCTCCCTTCCTGTTTGCTGATCACTCTAGTATTGGCCTTGGTCACAAGTAGACTAGATTATTGCAATGTGGCTCTAACTAACTTACCATCCTATCAGCTCCAGCGCCTACAGCTTTTACAAAATATGGCAACCCGTTTTATTACGCATGCTCGGCGGTTTGATCATGTCACTCTTCTCCTCCTCCGCCTTCATTGGTTGCCACTCCGCTATAGATTTCAATACAGATTTCTAATTTTGACACACAGGGCTATCCATACATCAAACCCACTCTACTTAGCAAATATCATTTCTCTTCATACACCATATCGTCAACTTCGCTCCTTACATGCTAACCGTTTGTCTTTACCTTCCCCCTCTCAGGCTCATTTAGAACAGACTCGTCACTCGGCCTTCTTTTTTCTCGGCCCTTCACTGTGGAACGCCCTACCATCTTCCCTCCACCTAGAACCCTCATATCCAAAGTAAGAATTGTTAAAAACCCACCTGTTTCAACAGGCTTTTGACCTCCCTTGTGACTCCCTCACCTATGTATTATTTTCTTTGTCTATGATGTTAAATTTTACTGCTGCTTCTATTTCTTTCCTATATTGCTATGGCGTTCCTTTTCCTTTTTCTATAGCGTAGACATGCTTATTGTAAACCGCTCTAATGTCTTGACAAGGGCGGTATATAAAGTGTAGAAATAAAGATAAAGATAAAATCAGGCCAGAACAAAAACTGTCCTAATTTTAGTTGGTTTAGCTATCTGGCCAGTGGCTGAACATCGCTGCTGAGCAGATAGCTAAAACACTATCTGAGCATATCAGATATTCAATGTCTTGCCAGATTTGACGCCGTGATTGAATATCCAGGTTACATTTAAAGTGAAAAGGGTCAGCTGCTTTAGTCCGGCTAGTGGCCACTGCTGAATATGCCCCCCTGAATTTCTAAATTTGGCTCCTAAGTTAGGATCCTAAATTTGTGTCCTATTTCAGCCAAACTTAGGGGCCTAAGTTTTCAGCTGAAAATTCATCTAAACTTAGAAGCTTAAAAGTTATGCTTAAAAATTTAGGTCTGCCATTCATTTACCTAGATTTATGAGCTTAATTTATGAGCCAAGCACTGAAAATCAGTGTTTAACTGCTAATATTTTTTTCCTGCTCTAAATCTGCTCCTATTGCCATCCATTTTTTATGCTTGTAAACGTAAGAGTTTAATGAAGTCTGGGGCTGGTTTTCAAACAGCCCAAATTTCAAAGGGGCTATGCGGAGACAGTGGCACTAATTAAAGTGTCCAGATATTCACCAGCAGTATCTGGACAGCGACTGCTATTGAAAATCTGTATTGTGCGGCCAACAATCTGGATATGTGACAATGATTTTCAGCCCCTATCCAGCTAGGCTATCCAAAGAGCAATTTAGGACTGCTTTCTAGGTAGCTTAAAGTATAAGGTCAGCTGAAAATTGACACTATCTGGATAGTGGCTGCACTACCCTAGCTGCACCCACAGACTACCCCTTACTAACCGGATAGTGCTGGGGCAGTCTGAGGTGGGATAGTGCCACTGAATATCTATCTCAGTGCCCTTATCTGGATAACCCCCAATATATTTTCAAAGAGGACAGTTTAGAAGCATAACTAAAATTCTGAGCATAAATCCTTTGCCTATTTGTCTCTTTGTTTTTTGACATTGCAACTCCCAGTCCATGCATACACTGAGAGTAAAATCAATACTGGATCAAACCTTCTCAGAACCACCTCGAGAGCAAAACTCACTTCTCCTCATGCTGGTACCAGTGAGATTAGCACTAGCTTTGTCTCATTCAAGGTGAGGCATTTGACATCCTTATTCTGAGTATGACTGCACAGAGAGGACCAGCATAAGGAACGTGAAAAGAATGACAGCAACAAAACATATCATCGATATACGAGGAGTATTATTCCATGTTCTCTGTACAGTTGAAATAGTGCAAAGTAAGCCAAGAATGTAGATACTTTTGCCATCCCAGAAGAAATCCTGGAACTCCTTCAACTACACAAGATGACTTAATTGATCTTTGAAATTCCCCATGAATCATTTGGCTGTGCATACTGAAGGCACACAACTGCAATTAAGACTAGAATGGACACTGCAGCAGTAACGAGTTCAGCATAGCTGCTCTCAGGATTCATCCCTAAGACATGCATGGAACTTTATCAGTTCAATCAATGCATCACCTCTACCCCCTCACAAAATAATTACAATAAAATCTGTATAAAAGTAATTAAACTCAAGTACTGGCATCTGCCTCTTTCATTGCTGTCCTGTCCCTCCAAGAAACATGGTCCAGTCAGGGAGCTGCAGAGTGACCAGCCCTATAAGCCAGTGTTCAAAACCTTGGTGCAGGTTCCCACTTGGACTCAGGATGGGCTGCGGGTCAGACTGCCACTACAGTACAACTCATAGACTCGCCTGATCAGTCATGAAGCAGTACCGATAGCAGAGAGAGGACTACCACGTCATCGGCCGAGCCAGTCCTGGCTTTCTCCCATGGCATACATAGGGTTGGCCAAGCATGCTTTTCCCTGTGTATTAGAAACTGCCTCTTCCCTTCACATCAGTTTCTAACCTTTACTTTCTCTCTTTTCCCCTTCACATACAAACATTCAGGTTTTCTAATTATTCTTTTTTAAAGACATCCTCTCTTCCCTTCTCTTTCTTGTCCTCTAGGAGAGGTAGAGCTCTTCTCAGATGCTTTAGGGGCTTTCAAGTGCAAGACCTTGGCTGTAGCTCATATGCTCTCTTCCTAGAAATCAGCCTTAACAGTTTTTAGTGAGCCTGCTTGTTCCTAGTTCTCTTTTCACTTGTGTCCCTCTCCACTACACTTTATATATTTCATTTGGTTTTTTTTTATTTGTTTTTCATTAAGGATCAGCCTGTTAAGTCCATCCTGGTCCCTCATCTCATTAGCCAGTTACAGTGATGTGTCTATGCAGCACCGGCCCAAGGGCATCTAACATCCTACATGAACCTTTAGTCAGGCAGCCTCCCAAATAGTCCAGCATCTCTCCTTCCCTTCTCTACCAGTCCCCTCCTCGTCGAGCATCTCCCTCCTATCTTACTCCTCACCCATCAGTGCCATTTTCCAAAATGTCACCAGCTGGCCAAGCATTGGTTCTATTTTGTAGTAAAGCACTAGCGGGGCAGGAATGATTGGGGTTTGCTCCTGCCCTATTTGGACCTCCTGCATGGGATAAGTTAAGAGGGAACCCAGAAAGTGTTGCAGGAGAAGGCCAAAGTGGGGGAACACAGGGCTAGCCCGACCTTTACATAAACTAGGTGGTTGCCTAGAGCAGCAGCAGTCAAAGCAAAACAATAGATCCTGATAACCACACACACTCAGAAGCCATCAGCACATCTGTTTAACCTGCAGGGTGATGTTCGATTATGCATTTTTACAGTACTGTTGTGTGGGGGGGAGGGGAGAGAACTGATCATTGATCATTGTTATTATTTAATTATCAAAATCTCAGGGGAGAAGGTGGTGTAAGGCACAGTGCAGCCAATACCCTTGCACCAGCCCCGGGAGGAAGGGGTGTTTTAGAAAGTTTTTAAGCACGCAGTTAGGCAGCAAGTTAGCACGGGAGGGAGGCTGGTGGCAGCTGTTAGTGCATGCACTATTGATTAAAGTGCACACTTTAAAATGCAAAGAACTGAAATGAAGCAAACAAAAAACGAAATACAAATGTTAAATCCTGCCGACCTCTACTGTACAGCAGCAAAATATATTGGTTAAAAGCTTTGTGGCTGTTTTCTACAGCTTTCCGAAGGGATGAAGGCTCATAAGATCAGGGACTGTGTGTCTGCTGTGCATTTCACTTCTCATTACTTTCATGTTATGGGCATGTTTACTAAAGGGCGCTAAGGTTCAGCACAATGGCATACATTACAACAAGGGGCTCCCAAGCAAAATTTTGTTGAGGGCCCCCCATTGTCACAGCAGTAGTGCACACCCCCATGCAATGGCGGCGGTAGCAAACTTACCTCATTGTCTTTGTTGTGCTGCTCTGCTCTGTAAGTTCGCTGCGGGCCCAGCAGCTCTTCCCCACCGGGCCAAAGTCTCGTGGTGTGGCTGCTATCACAAGACTTTGGCCCGGCAAGGAACGGCCGCTGGGCCCACAGCAGACTTACAAGAGCAGAGCAGCAAGGCAGACGTGATAAAGTAAGTTTGCCGCACTGCTGCCGCCGCCACTGTGTGGGCCCCATTGTGGGGGCTGCTTGGGCAAAACTTATACCACTGGTTCAGCACCTTAGCATGCGGTAAGTCCTGAAAATTAGTGCAGGAGACAGGAGAAGTAACAGACCTATGCTAACCACTGGGGGTATGCCCAATATCTCTCTATACAGTTAGCGCAATGAGAAGCACCTTATCATGTAAAACCCAGTTGACAAGGGTGCACTTATGGTCATCCATTGAGGTGGTGACAATTAGTATGAGCTACTGACTCCCAGACAAACCACAATGTGGAGTCAGTGCCCAATCCCCGCCCCGTCATGTGCTAAACAGTTAGCATGGGATTTTTACCACACTAGCTGGTTTAGTTTGCGGTAACTTTAGTAAACATGCTCCTTAGTGTAGGCCTTGACAAGCTTTGTGCTAATTTAGGAGCCAGGCCAAAATCTTAGAAGCCAGCGCTTGTGTCCTTCTTGTGCTCCCCCCTCCCCAGTTTTCTTGCGCTGGTCTCATGTTCTCAAGTCTTGTGAGATCAGTACTAGAGTTCCTACACCATGCGTCATCTTTAGATAACAACAGTTATAGCGTCAGATAGCAAATGTCTGTGTGGGTGTGTGATGCAATGGTGATGTGCCAGTCTGTGTGTGGGATGTGGTATGCCCACTTCCCTGCCCTGCTCATCCTCTTTTTTTTTTTTTAGTTTCTGGCCCTTTAAGATTTAAGTTCACTCCCCCCAACCCTTCTATTATTTTTTTTTCTTTTTTATTGCGGGCCCGACCAAATTGGATCCCTGCAAGCAGCCTGCTTCCTCTCCTATTCTGCCCACGGGAATCCGATTTCCTGCTGGCAGAAAAGAAGGGGAAGGCTGCCATCGCTGCCCAGATGCAAGCCCATCTCCCACGGACAGGCTGCTTGCATCTGTGGCAAGACTGCAACTATCCCCTTCTCTTCTGCATGTGGGAGATTGGATCCCCATGGGTAACCAGTGCTGGTCATGCTACTGCACAGGTGTTCCAAACACCAGGGACCAGTTCCAGTTTTTTAGTCACCATGGTGACCTGGTGCCTGGAGTCTGTCAAGCCCTGCCTTAGTGTCCACTTATGACCCTGGCATTGAATATCCGGTGTTAGAGGCTAGGCGCTGTACTCGTGCCTAACCGTCCTAACTCAATATCGGGCCCTTATACACCACAGGTAATCAGGGCTGGCCTGAGTGTTTCTGACGTCTAGGCAGGCCCTCCGTGCCCTCCCCTGACTATGGTGCCACCTGGCCAACCATGCTGCCCCTGGCATCCATTTTCTCACTGGGGAAGGTCGGCATGGCGATCCCTTCATGCGCTGGTGACACTTCAGCCACCACTTCAGTGTACTGGGCATCAAAGAGCCCGCATGGATGCACTCTCGCAACCTGCTGCTTCTTCCCCCTATGATGCAACTTCCTGGGGACAGAAGCAGCAGGCCGTAACTGCGTGCATGCACATGGGCATTTTAAAGCCTGCCGTGGCGTTGAGCTGCTGATTCATGAGGGGGTGTTAATTCATGCCACCCACCAGGGTCTGTCGCTCTGGCAACCGTCTAGTTCGCCTAGTGGACAGGCCAGCCCTGCAGGTAAAAGCCACAAAAAAGGAGAAAATTGCCTCTCACTTTTAAGCAGATACAAAAACGTATCTTTTATGAGATAATTTAGAGGTATCAATCCATCAACCTTAGGCAATAGTCATGGACTATTCTGAGTGAAAAATCATTGACACAAATCCTCGTGTGCCTTTTTCATATATCATATCATCATTTATCCCACTTTTTTGTTTTTGTGCAACACCAACGTGTGACAATATTTTCTAAAAATCAATTTCTCACAATTTTTCAAGGTCCAGAAAAAATCTCAACAAGTTAAAAACCTAACAGTTCAATAGCCCTACAGGTCATGTTACACTGAAAAAATATTCAGCCTTTGATGCAGGCACGACATGACAAAACACCAAGGTGCCATTTGAGGGTGTCGGGCATTTTTTTTTGCAATTGTGGTGACTATACAATAAAAGAAAAGGACCATGGAATTGTGAAATTTGGTGATTTTGTTGCTCTTCTGACATTGCTTAATGCTTCTTTACAGTGATCTAAGATAAGAGTAGCCATTTGGGCATTTAAGGACATGTCCAAACTTCCGCTATTAAGCAATGTCTACGTGCATTATACTGTAGGCCATCTAAATGTTGAAGTGATGAGGAGTGCTGACCTGTGGGGCTATACAGTAGAACTCTTAAGTGTTTAACCTGTTGAGATTTTTTTCTGGACCTTGAAAAATGCTGAGAAATTGGATTTTAGAAAATATTGTCACAATACGATTTTTACAGCTTTGGGACACAGTGTGGCACAAAAACAAAAAGTGGGATAAATGATGATATCATATGAAAAAGGCATGTCGGGATTGCGGCAGTAATTTTTCACTCAGAATAGTCCACAACTATTGCCCAATGTTGATAGATTGATACTTCTAAATTATTTCATAAAAGATATGGTTTTGAATCTTCTTAAAAGTGAGTGTCAATGTGGTACTTAGAATGGGTGCACTTAACCGTTACCTCAACAAGTGGTGGTTACTGCACTCGTAGTAATCACAGCAAACAGCTGAGTATGGCGGTGGCACTGGACCCATGCTAACAACATGGGGATATATCCTGCATACACCCATTCATTAGCGTGCGTCCGGCACTCCTCCCTCTCTTACTTGATTGTATAGTGCTGCATACGACTTGTAGCACTATATAAATTCTCAGTAGTAGTAGTAGTAGTAATGTTATGTTTTGGGGCTGAACATGCAGTAAGCTACCACATTTTAGTAAACATATCCTTTAACACTAATGGGGTACTAGATTTTAGCCTGTGTTGGATACGAGAAGCTGAACCCCAGGGAGCACTGCAAAAGTAGTAATTAAGTTATTAGAGCTAGGTCTGATTCAGTTATTAGGCTGTCAAGGATTGGCAGATATGTTTTCCCATCTTAATACGTTTCTGTATTACTGTGGTGTAGTTTATACAGACTTTTCTGGTTGGCATAAAGGAAGATGTCAACTGTACAGATATGACAATAAGATATGAGAGGTGCATGTAATAAGATTTTGGTGATCATGATTTATTACATGTGTACTCAGGATGGACTGATCTAAATTAATTTATTTCCAGGATGCACTCATCAGGATGTAATCAGATCTAAATTTATTTATTTCCAATTACTTTCTATACCACCCTTCAAGTGAACAAGTCCATCAATAGTTAATAGGATCCCTTATGATATGAGACAATTAGACAAATATTGTAGCTCGTCAAAATGAAGAGCACAGTGAGTCAACAGTAAATATTTGAGTTTAATTTGATATGAAACCAGTAACCAATGTTCTGCAGTGAGAAATGGGGAGACATGGTCGAAGCATCTAGCCCTGTATAAAAGCTTAATCACCATACTCTGGACCAATTATAATATTTTAAGTGAAACTAGAGAAAACCCATTATAAAGGACATTGCAGTAGTCTATTTCAGGAATGACTAACACAAGAAGAAGCAGCTTCGTGTCTGCTAGGGTGAGTTTCAGTTTTATTGTTCAGATCCTACAAAGGGTTATGACAGATTGAGAAAACCATTGCAACTATTTGGGGCTTAGTGTTGAGTCAAAGAACCTAGGGTCTGGGTGGACTCTTGTAGCTGCAGCGATGATCCTCTGCTTTGACTTACATTTCAGAACATTTAAGATGAATCTGGACTTCTGGAGCCAGATCTCAACTACTGTTAAAAATGTTTCCATTGGAAACATATCTGATGCCAAAGAATCAAATAGAAACACAATTTGCACATCATCTGCATACATATAAGGACTGTCCCCTAAGAGACTGGCTGAAAACAGGCTGGAGTAAGGATATAAACAGGCTGGAGTCAGTACAGAGGGTGGCTACTAAAATGGTTAGTGGTCTTCATTATAAAGCATATGAGGACAGACTTAAAGATCTTAATATGTACACCTTAGAGGAAAGGCGGAATAGAGGTGATATGATTGAAACGTTTAAATACCTCTATGGCATAAATGCACAGGAGGAGAGCCTCTTTTGATTGAAAGCAAGCTCTGCTATGAGGGGATATGGGATGAGGGTGAAAGGGGATAGATTCAGGAGTGATATACGGAAATATTTCTTTACAGAAAGAGTGGTGGATCTGTGGAATAGTCTCTCAGTGGAAGTGACAGAGATGAGGACAGTATCTGAATTCAAAGAAGTATGGGACAAACAGAGGATCTCTAAAGGAAAAAAAGGGGACTGTTGTAGTGGTTGATATGGAAGGACAGACTAGATAGGCCATGTGGTCTTTTTTCTGTCGTCATGTTTCTATGTTTATGACTGAGGGCTAGGAAAATATTAAAAAGGACCATGGCCAGTACGGATCATTGTGCAACTCCACGTGGGAGAACATATTCCACTGACTGAACATTTCCAGATTTAATGATAAAAGGTACCATGAGTGCTGAGACAGGAAGCAAACCAAGATAAGACTGTCCAGGTTATCCCTAAGCCTTGGAGGCAGTCAAGAATAGAATGATCTACCAAATGAAAGGTCTAGGGCAGGTGTTCTCAACCAAGTACTCAGGACACACTTAGCCAGTCAGGTTTTCAGAATAGCCATAATAAATATGCATGAGAGAGATCTGCATACAATTGAGTTAGTGCATGCAAATCTCTCTCATGCATATTCATTGTGGCTATCCTTAAAATCTGATTGGTTAATGTGTCCTGAAGATTGGAGTTTGTACGGAACCAGGGGGGGGGTCCAGTCCATTGGCCAGGCAGATTGCCACCCCTCCTCCTCCGTGCAAGAGGGAAAACAAACAAAAACCTTACATGCACATACAGGGAGAGCTTACCACCTCTTCCAAATAAATCACACTTCATGCAGATTATACTCGTACCTGGCACAAAATTCTCACAGATTCTTCTTACAAATAAAATCCTTTATTCCTTATACATCACAGAAACAAGCATGTAGGTAGCGCAACCAAAACTAACTAAATACAAAGCAACTTGGAGAATTCCTTCACCCTCCACTTACAGCTATAAAGTAATTAAGAGACTTCACAGCTATAAAGTAATTAAGAGATTTCCTGTCCATAGACAGATCCTAGCACAGTGAAAGAGAAGGATATATGACAGTGAGATTCCTAGCTACACTCAAAGATAAACTAAGGAGACTTTCACCCAGACAATCATACCCACTCTCTCATTAGCAGACATACAGTATTTATTAGTATTAGTAGACTGTATTTATTCATCGTGTCTCCTTGTTAAGGGACTGGTTATTTATACCCTATTTTACTTGTTATACCTGCTTAATGCATACCCAAGTTTAATTTTCCTGTTTAATGTATACCCAAGTTATTATACCTGTTTCACTGTAAGCACAAATCACGAAATTGAGATGTGCAACTCTTATGTTCATTGTAAACCGCACTGATGTCGAATAGCGCGGTATAAAAGAGACTGCAAATAAATAAATAAAAAAATAAAATACAGTGGAAATTTACAACCCACCCTCTTCAGAAGATGGGGTGCAAATTCCCAGTCTTTTAAAAGTTCTGTCCTGTTATATAGTTTTCTTTCCAAATAGTCCCTTTGTTTTCGATTCCAGGCATCTGGATTTTCTCTTTCATTCCTTTCTTTGTCCTGTCATATCTGCACTTCTATTCCAGCTGACCTGTGACCCTTATGGCCTGGTGTATAAACATGTGCTCAGGCCTTTTTCAGATTTATTCCCTGTTATCTGATCTTTTTCCCAACATATTCAACCTTCCACCCGGTCTGTTTTTCCATCCCCTATTTTTTTTAAGAATTATAGAAAATATATCTTATTAGTTCTCTGGTATTCTGACAGTTTCCACACTAGGCTTCAGTAGGCCCCATGTCAAACTGGCATAACCATGCTAAATGTCTTTCTCTCCTCTGCTCTGTAAATAAGTGTGTTTTTTCTCACATTTGAGGTCACCCATAGCATCCCACAACGCACATTCAGTACTAATGCCAGTAATTTGGACACATTTTAGATGTTCTTTGTGTTAACTCCTTCCCTTCTGGCTCTTACAAGTTATATTATATATGTCTTGCTGTAACCTGCTCAGTATTTTTATTGATGAGCAGGAATTAAGTATGAATAAATTAAATGAAAATGAGTTGAGAACCACTGGTCTAGGGAGATGAGGTGAGTTGTCCTCCCTCCATCTAATAAATATCAGATCTCAGTAAATTCTAATATGAAATATGTTAAATATGTTGTGTGGGGAAAACCATTAAGCCTGATTTAAACTTCCATTTTAGACCACTTTTATGTTTAAGACAACATTGATTTTATTAATTTATACCAGGTCCAACAGCTAGGCTGAAAAAAAACTAAAATGTTCCATGAGAACTGAAATATTTAAATGCTGCTAGAGAAGAACCAGCAAAATGTGTCTTCAAAGTAGCAAAGCTGCCACCCCTGTGACTGTAGAGCTATGCACAGCCCTACTAGTGTCTCATCTGCTATTTCTACGTCACGTCAAAGTGTATAAAGGCAGCACATTTTGTCAAGATAAAAATAATTAAATTATATTTATTCATGACCTTACTATCTAATCTTATACACGTCTAATACTAAATAATCCAAATGCAAATATGTTTGCAATTAATATTGAATGAAAACATAACTTGATTAAATCACTCCAACCTCTACTTACTAACGCTTAGTGGATGATGGCTTTATTATTTATTTATTTAGCTGGACTTATATATTGCCTTTTGCCAGATATATTATCTCCACATGCCAGTTGGCTTTGCAGCAGATAACCCACAGTAAAGCTTTTATTATGCTCTAAGCGTTAGTACATAGGGGCCTGTGCGTTCTGACATATGCCTTTGCCTTCATAAAGTTCTGTAGTAGTCTTTATATTATAGGAGCATCAATATTCATTAATATATATATATATATATATAAGTAGTCAATTCAAATCTTTTTCACAACTGACATTTGCCAAATACCCAGGGTTTATACAGCAGAAAAGTCTGAATCGGCCAACAAGACTGGCCAGAAGCACTGTCAGGCAGCTTTGTGTAAGAAAACTCCTAAAGTAAATCTGAAGCAGTGCTTTTGCCTGATATTACCTCCGAGGGCCAGCGATAGAGAAGCCGTGAGCAGGATACTTACAGCAGCTGCAGGGAGGGCATATGGGCAAACATTCTGTCCTTGACTTCCGGAAAGGTTCCATTGACCACACTCCTGAAACACACAGAGAAAGGCACTGAATGAAGAGGGAAACTGGCATCTCATTCATTGCACTGCCCCCTTCCTGGGTCCATCTCAGCAGGAAAGGGGAATGTCCTCTGCTAGTTCATTCTCCTCTGCTCCGTTGCATCGCACAGCTCCCGGTCTCACCCTGAGTCATTCATGCCCTGACTAGGCTCCGCGCCACTTCGGATTCCTCACAAAAGGCACCGCTGTAGTTTGCTCAGCATGTGAGGGGAAGAGACATTGTGATGCTAAACGGGATCTACAATGACTATCTTCAAAATCAAGCATCAGATACAGAGATTTTTGTAACATGCCTATAACACAACTTGAAACACTGACACACACACACACACAACATGCCTATATAACACTACCCGAGACACTGACACACACACACCATGAGCAGTATGCTCTCGAGCTGAAGCCGGTTTACTACTACGTCTGTTCAAATATCCATTTTTGCATTTCAGGGGATAGGAGAGGGGTGATAGAATATGACAATTTTGATTACCAATGGCAATCCCAAAATGTTGCCAAAAGGCCAGACCATCCTCTCCCCCTCACCCAAGTAAGCAAAAATGAAGGAACAAGCCAAGCTTGTCCTCCAGCAACCGATGAGCTTTCACTTACAAGGAGCTAATGTCGCCGGGGATGGCTTTCGGGACCCAGGGAGATCCGACGCAAATGATCGATTCTCTGGTGCAGCTGCATGTGGAGGGGCATTTGACGACCTTCTTAAGCTGGACCAGCGGCAGGACGCATCCGAGCAGCAGGAAGAGCACGAGGGGGCCTCGGAGCGGCGGCGGCGACCTCATCCTGCCTTCTGGCCCCCGCCCCCGCCAAGCACGTTCTCCTTGCGGCCAGCGAGCAGCAGGGGGGCATCTCACGCGCTCCCCGCTCTGGGGCTCTCTCTCTGCACCGCGCTCTGCTGCACTCGGCTCCTGACATCAGCACTTCAGCTGTAGCCTTTTCTGGCCAATGAATAATTTATGGACGGCTCCATTCGGGAGAGTTGGAGCTAGAATCCCCAAGTCGCCGAGGTTCGGCCGCTGTTCCGGCTTCTCCTTGAGCGAGCGAAGAGGTGCATGACCTTGAGGGGCAGGGGGGCGACGAGCGTCCGCGCGCCCTGCTGAGGTAGGCGAGCGCAGTGCTTGTGACAGCTCTCTGCTGCCGCGCGCCCTCCAGAGGGAACAAGTTTAGGATTGCACGGGGCAAGACGGAGTCTTTTTTTTGTTCTGGTAATTTTTTTAAAAAAATCCTTATATTCCTCCCATTCTAACCAATGAAACATGCACTAACCAGGCATAGGATATTAAATGGCACAAACAAGGTAATGTTGAGATAACTGTCCGAACTGTTCAGGGTGAAGAGGACAAACATTCCAGAAAAATAAATCCTGTGCAAATCGGCATACCATAAAAAATAATTTGAAATAAAATAAAACAAAACTGCCTTGTTTGAGCACCCTTTTCTAAAGAATTTTCAGGGCTGTGCATAGTGACCATTTAGGGGCTTGTTACTGATGTGCACTAATAGTTATTGCAGGGTGTAGCATGCAGTAAACAGGGCAGAACTGCTGTAACCAATGGGGTACTGTTTACTAAAAGTCTTCTTGCCATTTTCTGTCTATGGGAAAAATGCTTAGTAAACAGGCCCCACCATGGTAAAAATCTCCATGCTAATCGCTTAGTACACAATTGGGCTTTCAGTGGCGAAGAGTGTGCGTTGCCTGCCCATTGTGATTAGTAAAGGCATCAGCGTGTGCTAATCATCAATACTGCAGTTAGCGTGGTGGGTGCATTTACCATTACTTGCCAGGAAGACCCCCAACAGTTAGCAGAGGTTGGCCACACCTCTCATGGAGGTTATTGGCACATCAACCCAAGCTAAGATCCCCATTAATAATTATTGGGTTAATGTGCCTGAAATATGAAAAAAATAAAATAAATGTATCACTGTAATTATAATTACAGTGATACATTTATTGTTCTTTCATATTTCAGGTAAAGCTATTACAATCAAGATGCAAACTGCAATGCATTCATTTTGTGTTGCTTTTGTTAAGTGCCTTTGAATCAGTATCAACTCATGGCAACCCTCTGGATAGTTGTCCTAAGCTGTAATCAATAAAACACATATAGATATCCTTTTGGTATTCTTTTGTCTTTTCAAGGATCCATCTCACATCCACGATGATGTCTTTTGTTCCTCGCCATTTTCTGAAGCCTGCTTGCATTTCAGGCAGTTCTCGTTCCAAGTATGATTGTATTCTCTGCTGAATAATCTTGAGTAGAATCTTGCTAGCATGTGGGATCAGAGCGATTGTGCGATAATTTCCACAGTCAGTTGGATCACCTTTCTAAAGTATTGGTATAAACACAGATCTTTTCCAGTCAGTTGGCCATGATGTTGTCTTCCAAATTTCCTGGCAGAACCTTGTAAGTATGGTAACAGCTGCATCTGATTGCTGTAATGCTTCAATGGGAATGCCATCAATGCCCAGTGCTTTGTTCTTTGATAAGGCTTTCATGCTGCTTTGACGTCTTCCCTTCTTCACCAATGGTTCCTGATCATAAGGTACAAGTTGAAACAGCTGTTGGTCCACCTGATCTTCATAGTATAATGACTCTGTATATTCTTTCTATCTTTTCTTGATCTTCTCAGCATCATTCAACATCAGGGCCGGATTTACCTTGAGTGAGGCCCTATGCCAACAAAAATTGTGGGCCCCCAGCAGGGGCGGCCCAAAGGGGGTGCGGGGCATCATTTGCATAAGGGGCCTCATTTGCATAAATATTTGCATAATGTTACCATATACTAACTTTTAGTAAAACGTGCCTCTTAATGAGTGTATGGATAAAGAAAGACTAAAAGATTTCTACATTACTATAATCCAGTGCCAACTGCCAGACACATTAGGAACTACTACAAACACTGCCCATTTAGAACCCATAGCAAACCCGCCGTATCCTAACAGCACTACCAGGACTCACAAAGCATCATACTCTACCAATCAAAAGACAACACTGCAAATATTAAACCAATACATTTCAGAGAACAACAATACATGACCTACTGGGGAAAGAGAACAAGTGGCACTGTCAAATAGGAATTATATAAACAGAACACCTCAGCTCAGTTACACATGCACAACATAGACCGTCACCAAACAAGGAATCACAATTTAGAAACAGGAAGACAATAATTAAACTGGGAATCCCAAAAGCCAAACTTGGAATGTACAACACTGTAGAAATAAAACTATACATTAATTTGCTCTTGTACTAAACAAAGCGCAGACGTTAATGATGCACATTTACCAGAGCTGACATATTCCAATTAATAAATTCAAAATAAAGAGATATTTTTCTACCTTTTGTGCATTTTTTTCAGCTGCAATTGCTCCAGCCACTTTCTTCTGGTTTCTTCGTGTCTTCTGCTAACTCTCCATCATCTGCTGTCCATTTGTCCTGTCTTCTCTTCTAATTTTTTTCCATTCTCTCTCTACATCTGCTTTAACATACTAATCTTTCTCCTTTTGCTCTTTCCTCATTCGTATTTCATCCACTCAAATTTTACCCCTCCATCCTCAATCCCCACTTACTCTCCCAATACCCGGCCAATTGTAGATTTTTTTATCCCTCCCACACAAAATATTTTTCCCTTCTCCATTTTACTCTTCCAGCCCCATCCCATTCTAATCCTCCCCCAACATCAGCTCCCTTCTAGTTCCAGCCTCACCCAGCATCCATTCCCTTCTAGTTCCTGCATCAGCCTATTTCCAGTCCTAGCCACCCATCAGCCCATTTCCAGTCCTAGCAACCCCCAACCCAATACCAGTCCTAGCCCCCCCATCAACCCACTTACAGTCCTAACCCCCCATCACCCCATTTTCAGTTTAAGCCCCCCCCTATAACCCATTACCAGTCCTAACCCCCCATCAGCCAACTTCCAGTCCTAACCCCATCAACCCATTTCCAGTCAGCCCCCCATAGCCCATTGCCAGTCCTACCCCCCCCCATCAGCCCACAGCCCATTACCAGTCCTAACCCCATCAGCCCAACTCAAGTCCTAACCCCTCCCCATCAGCCCATTTCCTGTCCTAGCCCCCCATAGCCCATTATCAGTCCTAACCCCCCCATAGCCCATTACCAGTTCTAACCCCCCCAACAGCCCACAGCCCATTACCAGTCCTAACCCCATCAGCCCACCTCCAGTCTTAACCCTCCCAAGCCCATTTCCAGTCCTAGCCCCCCCATAGCCCATTACCAGAAAGCCCCCATCAGCCCACAGCCCATTACCAGTCTTAACCCCCTCCCCTTGCCCATTACCAGTTCTAACCCCCCCCACCAGCCCACATCCCATTACCAGTCCTAACCCCATCAGCCCAACTCCAGCCTTAACCCCCCAGCCCCTTTCCAGTCCCAGCCCCCCCCAATAGCCCATTACCAGTCCTACCCCCCCAGCCCATTACCAGTTCTAAACCCCCCCAACAGCCCACAGCCCATTACCCGTCCTCACCCAATAAGCCCCACTCCAGCCTTAAACCCCCCAGCCCATTTCCAGTCCAAGCCCCCCCCCCAATAGCCCATTACCAGTCCGACCCCCCCATCGGCCTAAAGTAAAATTTAAATTAAAAAAAAAACACTGGCTGCCGCCGCGGCAGCATGGACTGTTCCCGCGGGGCCCCCTCTGCTGCCGTGGCAGCATGGATTGTCCCGCGGGGCTCCCTATGCCTGGCTGAATCCCCTCTCTTCCTGCCGGCTTTGAGAGGCGTGAAGGGAGAGTGTCTCCCTCGCGTGTCTGTTAAGCCCGCAGGGGGGGATGGGGAAATTCCCAGCAGCCCCGGCGGGCTTAACAGAGATGCGAGGGAGACACTCTCCCTTCGTGCCTCTCAAAGCCGGCAGGGAGGGAGGCAGGGAGGGGATTCAGCCGGGCATAGGGAACCCCGCGGGACAATCCATGCTGCCGCGGCAGCAGAGGAGGCCCCGCGGGAACAGTCCATGCTGTCGCGGCGGCAGCCAGCGTTTTTTTTTTAAATTTAATTTTAAAAAGGCTATTTTTGTGGGCCCTTGTCAGCTGTGGGCCCTACGCCATGGCGTAGGTGGCGTATAGGTAAATCCGGCCCTGTTCAACATGGATCCTTGAGCATCTTTAGCATGCCAATTCAAGGCTGGAATTTCTTCTTTAACTTTTGTAGCTTTAGGAAAGCCGATCTTGTTCTTCCTTTAATAGTTTCTGCTTCTATTTCCTTGCATGCATCATTGTAGTACTTCTCCTTGTCTTGTCTTGCTGCATGTTGGAAATCTCTGTTGAGTTCTGTGATTGCCCCTCTTTCTCCCTTGGCTTTAGTTTCTCTGCATTTCTGGGCAATTTTCAGAGTTTCTTCGGTCATCCATTTTTTGCTTTTTTGCTGGGCAGCAGAAGAATGGGATGGTGTTGGCAGTGGAGGATCACATTTCTGTGACAATGGCAACACCACTAGAATTACTTGCACAGAAAAAAGGCCTGGAAATCTACTTCCATATCTTGCCACAAAAAAACAATGGATAGTCATTTTGTGTTATGTCCTTTCATTTACCTTTTATGTATGTTATTGGCACTATTTTGAAATGTGTCTACTTTTTTGTTAAACAATTTTGGATAATTGTAGTCCAGTCAGCATAATGGCATCCAAAACTGTTCCCAATAATGAATAAGCAAAGATGCCGTTAAAGTCTCAGTGATCAGCTAGCTGTTGTGCTCATTAATCCATAGCCTGCCCTTGAATTTTGTACACCTTTCAAAATATATAGATACTAGAGATGGCCATTTCAATATGGAGGAGGATGACTTTTCAGAGGTGGATCAGAGATCAAGGATGCAGAAGATATCAATAGCTGTAGAGGTTTCATCTGTTTTCAGTACTCCCTCAGAAATGTAATGAAAGATGTTTGTTGGTGTTGCACATATTAAGCATTTCAGCATGTCATTTGTAACATTTGTTAAAAATATACGCAAAAATATAGCATACACTAATACAAAACAACTAATTCAGATGAAAAAGGGAACTGGAATAGATTGAGATTCAGATAGTTTATTAGCTTAATGATTTTTACATGTTGCCAAAGTAGTACATAAAGGAGGTAATTTTTCCATGCATAAAGCATGTTTTATATGCAGAAAATGGCTCTTATACAATTGTGCAAGAGCCTATACATATACAAAGTAGACACACCAAAAGAGAGCGCCTACTTTTATGTAATCTAAGCATAGGAGATCAGCTCTGCATCAGGGATTCAGCATTCAGTCATCTCCCTGAATAAATTCATCTAACTGGAAAATCAATCTAAATATTCAAAAGCAACTTATCTGATCCAACATTTTAAAGTTTCAGCAATTCATTCACTCCTCAATAGAATCTATGCAGTTGAAAACTAAGAGCAAATGTTAATATTGGCTTGTCAGCTCATATCCCTTCAGTTATTCACTGAATTCTTACTGATATAGCGATATTTATAAAGTACTTTCTACAAACAACTATCTTTAAGCAAAGGAAAGAACACACCCTTTATTGTAGTTCAATCAGCATAATGACAAAAAGAAATCCAGACCTGTTCCAGATAGCTAAGCAAACATTCTACATTGCCTCCCAATTGGTACACTCTGTGTCCTATTAGTATACAATGCAGTTACATTCTCAGTGGTGTCGCACTGCCGCCCTAGTGGTCAAAGATGGTTAAGGCAGGTCGGGTGGACATGAGTTATTTTTCTAGTTTGAGTTTGGTTCTCGTATGCGGGGTCTGGGTATCTGTTCCCAGTGGCCTTCCGTGTACCAAAGCCTCAATGAACACAAAGTCCGAGAGTAGGGAAAGAAAGGCTTTTTATTTCCCTTAATGCACAATGATTCAGGTAGTGGAATCTACGTCAACATAAAGAAACCTTACTTCAGGTAGAAAAGAAACATAACCAGTTAATGCTTTATCCACTGTTATCTTCACAGGAATTTATACAATAAAACACATGGTCTTTGCTTGCTGAGCCCTGCTTTATACACTAGGCAGGGATTCTAGGCTTCCTGCCTGACAGTAGCTACAATCCATGGGCACTTCGGAAGGGTCCTCAGTAAATTCCACCTGCATGGGCTGTGGGTCTGAGAGCTGTGACTCTGTATCAGTGTAGTCTGGTGGAATACGCTGAGGCTTTTCATATACAGCTTGTATCAGCCTCCAATGTTCTGGGCCTAGGTTTGGGCCTCGGTCATACGAATGCTTGCTATGAGAATACCTTCCTTTGTCTTGGTGCCTTATATTAAACAGTCTCTCATCTGGTAAAAGCTTGTGTCTTGTCTTACAAACAGCTTGATAAGGCGAGCACACCCTTGTTCCTTGTGCTCCCTGTGTCACCAGGTTATAACGGTTAGAAGTATAAAAATGTGGATTACCTTGTTCTCCAGGCTTATCCCAGTGAGCTGAGGCTTGAGGCCTAGTCCTGCTGCAATTCAGCCTTACTCGAGTAGCAGGCCTCCCCACTGTCCAGCTGGCCTTCGGGTGGAGTTATCTCTCTCTCACACCCATATCTCTTTCTCCTTGAATAAGGAATGTTACCACCTATGGCAATGACTTCACCACCCTTCTGGTAACTTCCACAGGGTCCTGAGTCTGCTGGTACCGGTTCATCAGATAAACCTCTGACCTCTGCTTCTCTCCTGGTACCTTTCCTCCCAGTGTCTCTTTGCCAAGAACTCCTGGTATCTTGCTGCACTGGACTCTCTGTGTCTCCTTGCCAGGAACTCCTTCCTCTCGGGTCTCTTTGCCAAGACTCCTTCTCTTCCTCCTTCTCCACCTCTTCATTTCCAACTTCCCAGCCTTTCTTAAAAGGAACTCCCCCTTTCCTGGATTGGCTGTTGGCCGGCATCACATCACAAGCTCTGGGGTGCGGTTCTCTAGGCCCTGGAAGGTCTCTCTTGCTCCCCCTATCTGGCTCCTTGTAATGTCGCATCTGGTGTTGGAATCTTTTTTCTGAATTTAAAACCTTTTTTTCTGTTTGCATAGGCTCTGCAGTACCACAGTGGCTAGCTGCCTTTTGTGCTCATAAAGCCACAGCCTAACCTTGCATTTTGTACGACCAACATATATCAGCAAACAAGGACAAATAATTATATAAATTGTATAGGTTGCTTCACAAGTTGTAAAACATTTTGATATGATCTTCCTATCAGTAACTGCAAGCACCCATTTGGGTCCTTCAATAGTTTTTAACGCACCAGTCAAGATGGCCACATCAGAAATGCTCTCTCTCTTAAAAGATGTTAACATTAAATTCAACAAACTTTTTACTCAATAGTTCTTTCAAATTTTTACCCCTTTTATATGCAACCAGGGGAGAATAATAAAATCAGACGATGTTGAAAGATATACCAATGTCACTCTAACAATCTGGAGAGGAGGAGTAGCCTAATGGTTAGAGTAGCAGACCACCAAGGGAAGCCAGGGTTTCAAGTCCACTACTGAGCCTTGTGATCTTGAGCAAGTCACATAACCTCAGAAGGAGATCTTTAATTTTGCTGATATAGTATGCTGCAAAATCGTCATTGGTCAGTTGCAATTTGGAAAACTTATTCTGTTGTGGGGCTTTTAGCAGTGGGTGTTCCATTTAAAATGATGAATCTTCAATAAATACTGTAGAGGACAATGTGAGCTTTATAACCTATAGAAAAAAACAAGTACAGCAAATTTGTCCATCATTAGAGTACCTCATCATGAATAAGCAAATAAATGCTTAGAATCATCTCTAATTGACTGCTAAACATTTAAAATAATAATCATTTAAAAAAATATAATCACATTATGTGATTTTGAATTCGGTGTTTCTAACACAATAATCAATAAGATGGCCATTTTGCACTAAGGGGTATGTTTACTTAATAGCGGTAAGGGGGCATATCTTTCCGAGCGGTAACGGCAGCAATAAGGGGTTACCATGCGGTAAGTGTGCTAGGCATGTTAGAGGCATTTTGGCGTAAAGCAATGGTAGTGGACACTTATTTTATTTATTTATTTATTTTATTTAGCTGCATTTATATCCCGCTTTTCACCGGGTCAAAGCGGTTGGGGGATACTTTTAATACGAGGGGATATGAGACACATACACATACAGGGAACATGGGCAATGGAGGGTTAAGTGGCTTGCCCAAGGCCACAAGGAGCACCTGTTGGACTAGAAACCCCAGTCCTTCTGGCCCAAAGTTGCTGTCCTCTAGTGGGATTTGAACCACCGACCTTCCGGCCTGTAGTACCTTGCCCCTACCACTAGGCCACTCCTCCCTACTTAACGTGCAGTAACAGAACATACTGCATTAAGGTGTCTGGCATGCACCTTAATGCAGGAAAGCCTCTGAAACGCTGAAAGGGGGGCAGGGAAGCCATTGGAGAAGGTATGGATGTAAGCACAGTTGGTAGCTGATGGAGTTGATTCACCTGATGCCTGGCTATGTGGCAGAATGTGTGATGAGCATGTTTGACCATACAGCAGGCCTGTGCTGTCAACTAGGCAAGATAGGCGGCTGCCTAGTGATGCTGGTCAATATGGGTGTTGGCAGTGTCATGGGTGGGTGATGGCGGCATTGAGTCAGCAGAGGGGTTGCAGCAGTGGGGGGCACTGTGACAGGCATGCAGTTCTAAATGCTCCTTAAAGCATACACCATACCATAAGCTACATTATAGTGTCTGTGAGGTGTGGACATGTACTGTCAGTGTGTGGCATGCCATAGGCCAGGACAGTGTGCATGATTTGGCTAACTGCTCCAAATGACTCTTGATGGCCATGGAGTAGCAGCTTACTGACAAATACATGAATCCCCCTGACGGCCAAATGGTGGGTGCAAGGCTGTGCCATGGATTTGCCAAGCAGAGAGTTTGCAATGTGTGTGGTGGGTGGATGTATGAGATCTTACTGGCCAAAAGCATTTGGTGTGTGTGATCCAAAAGTAGTAGTGCCATGGGGTACATGAAACACCATTTGTGCAGATAGGACTGATGCCTTAGCCTGTGCAACTGCAAGACAATATATCCAACAGAGTGGCATGATAGAAAGGGACAAGTTGAACCCATTTGCCCCATGTGGAGCAGGTAATGATGGCAGAACAGTGCAGGGAATGGCTATGCAACGAGTGTTATGTGCCTGAATGTACAAGATATATCCTCTTTATGTAAAGCTGAGAGGTCACAATGATGACACAATAGAAAATGCATCCATACCAGTTGTGCCAGACATCTGCTGTATATACATCACTGACCTGCTGCAATGGGCCACGGCAGAGCCACTAAAGCCATGCTCTCAGATGTCCACGATGAGGAATGCCATGTTGGGGTACCCAACGTGTGGCCATCATGTATAGAAACGTAGAGGGATGATTGTCTGCAGGTCACAGCAGAGCCAGGACTGTGCAGGTGGGCAAGTGACCTGAGCAGCACCCAGGCATAAAAAGAACAAGTGGGAAGTGAACCCTGAACCTTTGCCTATGGAAAAAACACAAGAGGCGAGGGTGTAGAAGGTCACTGGTTTATTGAAAATAAAGCCCCAACGCATTTCGGCAGGGATGCCTTCTTCATGGGGCACACATCTTAAAAAATAAAACAAGCAATACAGATCAAAAATATAATATTGAAATTAGAAAATAAAAATAATAAATAAAAACATAAATAAACTATAATAAATCCATAAAAGCACATTATCTATCTATCTATATCTATATCTATATATATATAAATGGCCAATTCTAATGAGCATAAAAACTTAAAAACAAATACTCAAAATGAAATTATAAAATATCATGGAGAAACCAGAATGAATAAATTATGTAGGTTGTGATACATATAAAAACAGGTAAATACTAACGGTACTTATAAAAAGCAATGTGTAAAAGAACCTTCTTGTCGGTTTTGCCGGTGCCAATCTTTGGTCTTTTGATCGGATCTCCGCACATTAGATATTGGTATGCACAAATGAGTTCTAAACATTCCCCTGCAAGGTCACTATTACATAGTTTCAGACGTATGTCCTTCAGGTTTAATGTGTTAGTTATACTGACAATTTTTTCATAAATGAGCGTGTATTTAAATATGATCTCAGTAGCACCCTTTATATTTTTCACGCTGCCACGTAACACAGGAGCTGCAAGTGCTTTTAGACTTTTTTTTTTAAATGGTTTTTAAAAATGTGCCACGCCCGGTAATGTTATGAACTTAGAATTTTTGCCATTTGAGCTATATTGCACTATCTATACGGTCTGCTGGATCTCAATATTATATAATATATTGCATGCACTTCTGTCTATATGAGTTCCTGTCTTGGAATCCTTTGCTCTCCTCTCTGTTTACAGTTTTTATTGTCCCTGTTTTTAAATACTTTTTATTTGTTATCTATAATGATAAAGATCAAGTGGACCAACAGCCGTTTCAACCTGTACCTTATGATCGGGAACCATTGGTGATGAAAGAAGAAGTTGAAGCAGCATTGAAAGCCTTATCAAAGAACAAAGCACCAGGCATTGATAGCATTCCCATAGAAGTACTGCAGCAATCTGATGCAGCTGTTACCGTACTTACAAGGCTCTGCCAAAAAATATGGAAGACAACATTATGGCCAACTGACTGGAAAAGATCTGTGTTTATACCAATGCTAAAGAAAGGTGATCCAACTGACTGTGGAAATTATCGCACAATTCTCTGATCCCACATGCCAGCAAGATTCTACTGAAGATTATTCAAAAGAGACTACAACCATACCTGGAACAAGAACTACCTGAAGTGCAAGCAGGGTTCAGGAAAGGGCGAGGAACAAGAGACATCATTGCGGATGTGAGATGGATCCTTGAAAAGACTAAAGAATACCAAAAGGATATCTATTTGTGCTTTATCGACTATAGCAAGGCTTTTGACTGTGTAAACCATGAGAAACTCTGGGCCACATTAAGAAACATGGGTATACCAGAACACCTGATCGTTCTCTTGCACAATCTGTACATTGATCAAGAAGCAACAGTTCGAACGGAACAAGGAGAAACAGAATGGTTTAAAATAAGCAAAGGTGTAAGACAAGGCTGCATACTTTCCCCCTACCTGTTTAATTTATATGCAGAACAAATCATCAGAGAAGCAGGATTGTATGAAGACAACAGAGGTGTGAAGATTGGTGGAAGACTCATCAACAACCTTCGCTATGCTGATAATACCACATTACTGGCTGAAAGTGAAGATGATCTGAAACATTTGCTTCTCACAATCAAAGAACATAGTCTCAAAATCGGCCTGCACCTTAATGTAAAGATGACAAAGATCATGACAATTGGCATAATCAACAGGTTCATCGTTGAAGGAGAAGAAATTGAAATTGTGAACAACTTTAACCTACTTGGATCAACTATCAATAAAGAAGCAACAAGCAGTCAAGAAATCAGACGACGCATTGCTCTTGGCAGAATGGCTATGAAAGACCTAGATAAGATTCTCAAGAGCAGAGATGTCTCTCTCCATACAAAGATTCGACTTGTTCAAGCCATGGTATTTTCAATAACATCATATGGATGTGAAAGCTGGACAGTGAAAAAGACAGACAGGAAGAAAATTGGTGCCTTTGAATTATGGTGCTGGCGGCGAATACTGTGTATACCTCTCACTTGGTTTGCAGCTTGTCGTGCTGTGAGGGCTTGCATGCATCAGTGATGCTGAGAGCTAAACTATCGGAAGTTTAACTACTGGCAGGGTCTCCCAAGATGGACAGGTCTTAGCTGAGGTGCCAGACCAAGACAAACCACCCATCTGGGCAGCAGCAGAATGGGATATGTTGACGGCGGACGATCACATTTCTGTGACAACGGCAACATCACCAAACTTAAACTGCGCGGAAGAAAGGCCCAGCAATCTACTTCTGTATCTTGCCATGAAAACCCAATGGATAGTTACAACAAAACAAATTGTGCTATGGTGTTGGAAGATGAGACCCCCAGGTCGGAAGGCACTCAACTAGCTACTGGGGAAGAGCTGAAGACTTTTCAGAGTAAAGCCAGCATTTATGATGTGGTTGGATCAAAGCCCTCGGGAAGTCTGACTGCTGATGTAGCTGCGCATGAAATGAGAGTCAGAAGCTGTAAAGATGTCTTACACATTGGAACATGGAACGTACGAAGCATGAACCAAGGGAAGTTGCAGGTGGTCAAGAATGAAATGGAACGTGTACAACTTGATCTGTTGGGTGTCAGCGAACTGAAATGGACTGGCATCGGGCACTTTGCATCAGATGATCACATGGTCTACTATGCTGGAAATGAAAGACAAAGAAGAAATGGTGTTGCATTTATAATAAAGAAGAAACTTGCAAGAACTGTAATGAAATACAATGCAGTCAGCGAATGCTTAATCTCTATTCGTCTACGAGGAATGCCTATCAACACAACTATAATTCAAGTATATGCCCCAACAACAGCTGCAGAAGAGAATGAAATTGAAGCGTTCTATGAACAAGTACAAGCTGAAATTGACAGAACAGGATATCCTGATAGTCATGGGTGACTGGAATGCAAAAGTTGGCAACAAAGAAGAAGGCAAAGTAGTTGGAAAATATGGACTTGGCAACAGAAATGAAGCTGGAGAAAGACTGATAGAATTCTGCAAGACCAACGATCTTTTCATCTCTAACACCTTCTTCCAGCAACACAAGCGGTGACTGTACACATGGACTTCACCCAATGGATTGTATAAAAATCAAATTGACTACATCTGTGGAAGTCAACGATGGAAAAGCTCTGTAACATCAACAAAGACAAAACCTGGAGCTGACTGTGGTACAGATCATCAACTACTAGTATGCAAGCTAAAGTTGAAAAACAGCAAACCACTCATGAATGCAGCAAAATATGACCTTGAGAATATACCACTGGAATTTAAAGACTGCCTGCAATATCGATTTGCTGCTTTAGATACAAATGACAGAGCTCCGGAAGAGTTATGGAATGACATCAAGAAGGTTGTGTTGGAAGAAAGCGAGAAGTCTCTACAAAAGGTGAAAAAGCAAAAACGGCCAAAATGGATGATGGAAGAAACTCTGAAAATTGCCCAGAAACACAGAGAAGCTAAAGCCAGAGGAGAAAGAAAGACAATCGCAGAACTCAACAGAGATTTCCAACGTGCAGCAAGACAGGACAAGGAAAAGTACTACAATGACACTTGCAAGGAAATAGAAGCAGAAACTATTAGAGGAAGAACAAGATCGGCTTTCCTAAAGCTACGAGAGTTAAAGAAAAAGTTCCAGCCTCGAATTGGAATGTTACAAGATGCTCAAGGTTCTATGTTGAATGATGCTGAGAAGATCAAGAAAAGGTGGAAGGAATATACAGAGTTTTTATATGATAAAGATCAAGTGGATCAAACCTAAGCTTTCTTTAGAAGCTCAGATGACAAGACTTCGACTTTCATACTTTGGACACATCATGCGAAGAGAGAGAACATTAGAGAAAGACATCATGCTTGGCAAGATAGAAGGTCTACGCAAAAGAGGAAGGCCAGCAATGAGATGGATCAATACAATAACAGCAGCTACGGGTACCAGTCTGTCAACAATGAGCCGCCTGACTGAAGACCAAACACAATTTAGGATAGCTATCCAGAGGGTCGCCATCAGTCGACGCCGACTCGACGGCACTTAACAACAACAACAAATGTTGTTTTTACATTATCACTGTCTGAATGTTTACACAATTTTAGCTGTCATATAATTAATTTTTACAGTAATTTCCATAATGTCTGTGTTTGATTAATTGCTCCAAGCTAGATTACTAATGAGCACTTTTGCCTCTGTTTCTTTGTATGTCCAAAATTCACTTACTGTCCCTCTGGCTCTGGGATACATTTGTTTCAATTAGTATCTCCACATGCCTCCTGTAAGTACTTCTTCTTCATTCTATAACATACACTCATTCATTTATAATCTTATTATGGTTCTTTTACACATTGTTTTTTATAAGAACCATTAGTATTTACCTGTTTTTATATGTATCATAACCTACATAATTTATTCATTCTGTTTTTTGTCCATGATATTTTATAATTTCATTTTGAGTATTTGTTTTTAAGTTTTTATGCTTGTTAGAATTGGCCATTTAGATATTTATTTTATGTGTTTTTATGGATTTATTATGGATTTATTATGGTTTATTTATGTTTTTATTATTTTTTATTGTCTAATTTCAATATTATATTTTTGATCTGTATTGCTTGTTTTATTTTATCATATGTTTTATTTTTAAGATGTGTGCCCCCTGAAGAAGGCATCCCTGCCAAAACGTGTTGGGGCTTTATTGTCAATAAACCAGTGACCTTCTACACCCTCGCCTCTTGTACTTTTTCTGGATTTATGCTGTGAGGGTTTTTGTTTGCTCTCCTTGTGTTCCCTTTGCCTATGGAGGCATTGCACTAACCAGTAGACTACACCTCCACACAGCTCTACACAGGCAATCTGCTGCCTGAGGCGAAGGATGAGATGGCCCTCCCCCCCCCCTCGTAGAGGGGGGGAGGGGCTTTCTCAAAACTCCAGTCAGGAACCAATCCAAAAAGTCGATTAGATTATATGGAGGAAATGCAAGATGTTTGCACACAAAAGAACTAAAAGAGAGCGAGAACTACACAGTTTACAAAACTAAATTCGAACTCTTTTTTATTTTGTTGTTATAAACCGCGTTAGGATTCTTGCTTTTTCTTTTTGAACATATATTTTGCATCCACAGAACGCCCTTCAACAGTGGGTGCAGAGCAGAACCCAGATATTCACCCACAGAACTCAGTATCTTAAACAAAAAAAATCTGATTCTGATCATCTCACTAACACCAAACATTCTCCATTACCAGGCATATTGTGAACTAATACAAAACCCTACAACAAAGTCACAGAGTATCTATAGAGCAGATCTACCATTCCATACCATATCATATCAGCACCAACTTCCAAAACTCACATAAGGAGCCCATCCAACAAAAGTATAAAAGCATCACTGTAAATACTACTTTCCCAAAATTATACTTTACTGCAGAGTGAGGTGAGAGAAAGAACTCTCACACACAGGCATCTGCATTGTCAGCAGAAACTAACATAATGGCTCAGCACAAGTGGTGTGGGTGCAACTAATGCCGTCTCAGTGGATGACCTTATTTGCACTGGCAGCTGTTTTACCATGCTGAAATGCGGTAACTGCAGGGGGATGTAATTGCCTCCCTGCAGTTAGCCTATGGCCTTGTGTAATCAAACTCTGGAATTAGTTACCTGAGGATGCAGTAAAAGCTGTTAGTGTAGCTGGGTTTAAAAAAAGGTTTGGATAAGTTCCTGGAGGAAAGGTCCATAAACTATTATTAAAGACCTGGGAAATCCACTGCTTGCCCTGGGACAAGCATTGTGGAACCTGTGTGCCTTTTTGGGAACCTGCCAGGTACTTGTGACCTGGATTGGCCTGCTGTTGGAAACAGGATACTGGGCTTGATGGACCTTAGTCTGACCCAGTATGTCATTTCTTGTGTTCATATGTTACCGTGCAGAGCCTAGGAAACATGCTGCTAAATATGCCAAACAAGAGGGGCTCAACAGCATCCATGCAGCATCTCCCTCTTCCACAAAAACAAGAGTGACATGGCACCCCAACACAATACTTCCTACCCTCTGAAAAACAGAGGGACTTTGTGACCCCAACACACCTCCCACTCCAACATAGCACCAAAAAGGGCTTAGCAACCCCACCATAACTCCTGAAACTGCGCACTGGACCAGCATGGTGTTAATGTAAATATATATTCCATAAAAAAACAAAGGAAATGCAAGATGCTCGCACACTAAGGAACTAAAAGAAAAAGTGAGAACCACAGCATAGTTTATAACACCAAATTATAACTCATTTTATTCTGTTATAAACTGCGTTATGGTTCTCACTTTTTCTTTTTGAATATATATTCTGCATCCACAGAAACATCTCCCTCGACAATGAGTGCAGAGCAGAAGTAGGACATTCACCCACAGAACTAAATATATTTTAAAAAATTCTGATTCTGGTCATCTTACTAACAAACAAACATTCTCCAGTATCAGGCATACTGGGAACTAATATAAAACCCTAGAGAAGTCACCTAAGATCTACAAGGCCAAATCGACCATACCATATCAGCACAAACTTCCAAAACTCATATAGGGGATCTACCCAGAAAAAAGCAGCACTATAAATACTGCAGCAGGGCTTAGAAAGCACAGTTACTTACCTGTAACAGGTGATCTCTGGGAACAGCAGGAATTAGTCATCACATATGGGTACGTCGGTACCGACGGAGCCCGCGCGGGAAAGCTCCCCAGCTTTTCAGATTAAAAGCTTTTGGGGCCTCCCACTGCACATGCGCGCTGCCTTCCCGCCTTCCTGACCAGCTCTCGTCAGTTCGAGTTTAAAGCTGAGACAATAGAGAGAGAGGACAGGAAGATAGATAGATAGAGATACAACTCCTAGGGGAGGTGGGTGGGTTGTGATGACTAATTCCTGCTGTTCCCAGAGATCACCTGTTACAGGTAAGTAACTGTGCTATCTCCAGGAACAAGCAGGAATAAGTCATCACATATGGGGACTCCCTAGCTAAGATGCCTGGGAGATCCCCCTGCAAGGGTAAACCATCTTCGCATGGATCTCAGGCATCCATCCAGGGAAGGTGGGCAGGAGTTGTTTAAGTATGGAACAGGTGTTTGAGGACAGCCTGACCAAACAAGGCATCCCGGCGGGAGTCCTTGTCCAAGCAGTAATGGGCTGTGAAGGTATGAACCGAGGCCCAAGTGGCTGCTCGACAGATCTGATCTATGGACACAGAGTGAAGATGAGCCATAGAAGTGGCCATGGCTCTCACATTGTGAGCTGTGACATGGCCCTCCAGAGAAATGTTCTTACTCTGGTAAGCAAAAGAAATACACTGAGCGATCCAATTGGAAAGTGTACGCTTGGTGACTGGAAGTCCCAAATGAGAAGGATCAAAAGCCACGAAAAGTTGGGAAGACTTTCGATGTGGTTGAGTCCTGTTGAGGTAAAAGGCAAGAGCTCTTTTACAATCCAGAGTATGAAGGTTCCTCTCTGCACTGGATGCATGAGGAGCCGGGAAAAAGACAGGTAGATATACCTCTTGATTAAGATGAAAAGGCGAGACCACTTTGGGCATAAAGTGGGGATTCGTCCTAAGGACCACCTTATCATGATGAAACCTAGTATAAGGTGGATGAGCCACTAAAGCCTGCAGTTCACTGATGCGGCGAGCCGAAGTGACTGCAATAAGGAAAACAACCTTCCAGGAAAGAAATTTGAAGGAGGTAGAGTCCAAAGGCTCAAAAGGTGGCTTCATAAGCTGACCTAGAACTAGGTTCAAATCCCATGCTACCGGAGGAGGTCGGATGGGAGGTTTAGTTAGAGTCAGGCCTCTCATGAAACGTGCAACAAGAGGATGAGAGGAGACAGGTTGTCCATTTATAGGTTTTAAGGATGCTGCAATAGCACTCAAATGGACCCTTACTGAATTCGTCTTAAGGCCTGCATTTGAAAGATGCAGGAGATAGTCCAAGAGGGAATTCAAAGGAAGTGCTAGAGGGTCAAGACCCTGCTGAGCACACCAAATGGAAAAACATTTCCATTTGAAAGCATAAGAACGCCTCGTGGAAGGTTTCCTAGAGGCATGAAGGATATCTGTCACAGGTTGAGAAAGATTAAAGTCTTGAAGACTTAGGCCTTCAGTAACCAAGCTCTGAGATGTAGGGATTTGGGGTTTGGGTGCCACAAAGTCCCCTCCTCCTGAGACAGAAGGTCTGGCGCAGCTCCCAGGTCCAGGGAGGATCCCTGGGAGAGATGCAGAAGTAGAGGGAACCACACCTGGCGTGGCCAGCGGGGAGCTATGAGGATCATAGTCCCGTGATCCCTCTGGAGCTTGAACAGAGTCTTGGATATTAGAGGAATGGGTGGAAAGGCATAGAGGAATTCCTGACCCCAATGCAGGAGGAAGGCATTGTGGGCCTGAGCTCCCTGACACTGAGTTCTGGAACAGAACCGGGGAAGTTTGGCATTCCACGGACTTGCAAAGAGGTCTATGTCCGGGGTCCCCCATTCCTGAAAGATTCTGCGTATCTGGTCCATATGTAGGGACCATTCGTGTGGAAGCAGAACTCGACTGAGTCTGTCTGCACGAGAGTTTTGAACTCCTGGAAGATACACTGCAAGAAGGTGAATTTGATGCTCTCTGGCGAAGGCCCATAATCTGAGAGCTTCGTTGCAAAGCGACAGAGAGCCTGTCCCTCCTTGTTTGTTTATATAGAACATGGCTACCTGATTGTCTGTCTGAACTAGGACAGTCAGGTTGACAAGGAGGGTATAGAAGACCTTGAGGGCAAGGTAAATTGCTCGCAGTTCCAGGAGGTTGATATGAAGGGTGGCCTCCTGTGGAGACCAAGTGCCCTGAGTGGAGAGGTTCTGAAGATGAGCTCCCCACCCTGTCTGGGAGGCATCTGTTGTGAGGGTTGCTTGGGGCAACAACAACAGATTCTTGGTGGATGTCCACCATTGGAGGGACCAAAATAGACGGCTTGAGGTGAGTATTTGGTCGGAGAGCGCTCCAGATGCTTGAGTCCACTGGGTGGCCAAGGTCCATTGAGCTGCTCTCATATGCAGACGAGCGTAGGGCACCACATGTACCGTGGAGGCCATGTGGCCCAGAAGTCGCAGCATTTCCCGGGCTGTCAAATGACTGCTGGACTGAGCTTGGGAGGCCAAACTCAGCAGGCGTTGGGCCCTGACCTGAGGCAGGTAGGCCCTTGCAGTGATGGTGTCTAACTGGGCCCCTATGAACTCGAGAGACTGAGTAGGGATTAGTTGAGACTTGGGAAGGTTTACTACCAGTCCTAGATACTGCAGAAGACGCCTTGTGCGGTCCAGGGAAATTTGGGCCTGGGACTGAGAGGGAGCTCGGATGAGCCAGTCGTCCAGGTATGGCAATATGAAAATTCCCAGGCCTCTTAGAAAGGCAGCTACGACTGCCATGCATTTGGTGAACAGTCTTGGAGCAGAGGCTAGACCGAAGGGGAGTACTCTGTACTGGAAATGTTTTCCCTGAAACAGAAATCAAAGGTATTTTCTGTGGGATGGGTGGATGAGTATGTGTGTATACGCATCTTTTAGGTCTAGAGAACAAAGCCAATCCTGACTCTGAAGGTATGGAAGGAGAATGCCCAGAGAAAGCATTTTGAATTTCTCCTTGAAAAGAAATTTGTTCAATTCTCTCAGATCCAGAATTGGTCTGAAGCCCTCTGTCTTCTTTGGTATTAGAAAATAAGGGGAGTAGAATCCCGTCCCCTGTTGAAGAAGAGGGACCTCCTCTATTGCCCCTGGGCAAGGAGGGAGGAGACTTCCTGACCCAAGAGGGCCAGGAGAGATGGGGGAGAATTGAACTGCCTCACCATAGTATAAGGAGGAAGGTCGGAAAAATGGAGTTTGTAACCCTCTCTGATGATAGAGAGGGTCCATTGCTCTGATGTAATTTGCTCCCATCTGGGAGCAAAGTGAGCTAACCTTCCGGGTATGGTGAGGGGCTCTGGTTGTTCTAGAGCCAGAAAGGTTAAGTTCTCTAGGGGCAAGTCAAAACCCCTGAGGGGGTGGGGCCTGCTGAGGCGTAGCAGACGCCGCAGGCTTTGACCTTGCCTGTTTAGGTTGCTGACGTTTAGCAGCAAAACGAGGCTGAGAGGATTGTTGGCCAGTATTTGTGGAAAATCTGGACTTCTTGTAATAAGGCCTCTTAAAAGACTTCTTCTTGGCAGGAGTGGAGGTAGACTTAGAAAGTCTATCTAAGGTGGCATTTTCTGCATCCATTTGAGTGGCCTTAATTTGCCACTCCTCACCAAATAAGTTCTCACCTGTACAGGGCAGATTTCGTAAGCCATCTAGGACCCAAGGTTCTAGATCAGAAGCCTGGAGCCAAGCAAGACGTCGGGCTGCTATAGCAATGCCCGAAGCCCTACCAGCACCCTCAAAGGAATCAAAAGCTGCCCTGTTGGAGAACTTTGAAATATCCAAAAGGTGTTTCACTAAGGAAATGAACTGCTCCCTCTTATCCTCAGGGATAAAGGGGGCAAAAGGCGGAACTTTTCGAGCGATTTCACTGAGAAACATGCCCATGTAAAGACTATAGGAATTAATCCTGGCTATAAGCATAGTAGCCTGGAAAATTTTCCTACCAAAAGAGTCTAGAGTCTTACATTCTCGCCCTGGAGGAGTAGAAGAGTGCCTTTTGGTACTCTTTATCTTCTTCATTGCAGACTTCACCACAATAGAATGGTGAGGCAACTGGGTTTTTTGGAAACCAGGAGAAGGGGGGACACGGTACATGGTGTCCAACCTGCGAGAAGAAGGAGACAATGTTAGAGGAGCCTCCCATAAGTCCATCAAGTGTTCTTGAAGGATTTCATGGATAGGCAGGGTGACTGCCTCTTTAGGAGACTTAGAGTATCCTAAAATATCCAGTTTCTTTGATCTGGGTTCCTTTTCAGAGGATGAAGCAATAGAAAGACCTTTAGCCATTTCTATGATGAAGTCCTGAAAGGACAAATCCTCTGGTGGAGACATTCTCCTGTTAGGAGAAGAAGGCTCCTCAGGAAGATCAAGGGAGAACTCATCAGAATCATCAGAGGAGTTAAAATCCTCTGAAGAAGCAGAGTATCCTCTATGTGCTTCCAATGCACGATACACATACCGTTCGGTATCGACATCGGGCGTACCGGGTATGGGATCGGTACCGGGCAAAAGCCCGGATCCGGCATGCGGAACCGATCTGCGTTTGGAAGACGATGGCCTCAGTTCCGGTATGGAAGCCATTACCGGAACCGGACCCGTAGCAGCATTAATAAAAGCCAGAATGGCCTGCTGCATGACTTGGACAGTATTGCCCATAGACGCCACTGCTGCCTGGATGTCGGTACCGGTATGGGCCGGTACCCCAGAGCAGTACAACAGGTGATCTGTCGAGGCCGCGCCATCGATGTCAACCTGTGACCCCATGATTGCTTTGGAGGCCGGAACCTCCCGCCGGGGTTTTTTGGCCTGGGCAGAATCCTCGAACTCAGAATTGAGAGCCTCTCGATCTTTAGAAAGATTTGCTTTTAGAGGATTTGCCCACTGGAGTTTTGGTTACCTGAGATCCATCCGGAGAGGAAGACCTGGATGACTGTGATGCTTCTGAAGGAAACAGCACCTGGAACTTGTTGGCCCGGTTCTGCAATCCACGTTTCGACATCTGGGAGCAGGATGGGCAGTCCGGTATGGAATGGTCAGGTCCTAAACATTTAAGACACCATTCATGGGTGTCTGTAAGAGGAATGACAGCACTGCACTTGGTACACTTTTTAAAACCAGGAACTGGCTTCTCCATGAGGAGAATTTGTGTAGGCCTGAAGGTCTAACAAAGTACCAAGCTGTGCTGAAGAAAAGAACAATATATATTTTTTTTTTTCAAAAGAAAGAAAGAGAGACCGGCAGTACCGGTTTCAGAATGGGGAAGGCAGGTACGCGGTCTAAAGAAAACAATAAAATTAACTATTTCTTCAGCGGTGACAGGAACACGACCTGCTGGCTCCGCGGAAAAAAAGAAACTGACGAGAGCTGGTCAGGAAGGCGGGAAGGCAGCGCGCATGTGCAGTGGGAGGCCCCAAAAGCTTTTAATCTGAAAAGCTGGGGAGCTTTCCCGCGCGGGCTCCGTTGGTACCGACGTACCCATATGTGATGACTTATTCCTGCTTGTTCCTGGAGATCATCCATATATCTATTTGTAAAGCTGAACAAGTCAAATTACTACAGTATAGTATAGATCCCTATGTACAAACTCCATGTTATAGAACACATGGCCTTAGTCAAACACTCAGAACATAGACCTAACCAAGTACAGAATAAGTGACTACAGCCTAAATTAAAAATAAAAATATGTAGACAAAGATTAATCTGAAACCCCAAGAAGCCAGACTCCGCATGCAGTGTAACGTCAGATAAATAAGAGATGCAGTTTCCCATACTGTGTAAAATATAAAGATAACACAAAGTCCAATCGCTAAAATGAAAATAAAATTATTTTTTCTACCTTTGTTGTCTGACCATTTTATTCTCTGATCATGCTGGTCCCAATCTGAGGCTTCTGCTTTCCTGTCTTCTCAGCTCTTTTTCTATGGTCCATCTGCCATTTCTTATCTCTTCTTTTGTTTTCTTCATTTCCTTCCATCAGCCTATTTCCAATTCCAGTAACCCTCCCCAATATCAGCCCCTTTTCCAGTCCTCCCCTCCCAGTACCTTCTAATGTCAACCACCTTGCATTCCCAGGACTGCCTCTCTGGTATCCATTCCCTTCCAGTCCCCCTTCTTCCCAACTATCCAGCCTCTTCTACTCCAAATACCATCGCAGGTATCAGCTCACTTCCACTCCCAGTGCCACCACCCCCCATCAGATCCCTTCCAGTCATCCTACCCTCTGACAATCCCCCTTCCAGTGCCATCCCCACATGTCAGCTCCCTTCCAGCCCCAGTAGCCCCTCCCTTCCAGCCTCCTCCCCATTACCCAAACACTTACCAGTCCCATCCCCATGTGTCAGCTCCCTTCCAGTCCCCCTTCAGTACCATCCCCAGATGTCAGCTCCCTTCCAGCCCCTCCTTCCCCATGTCAGCTCCCATCCTACCTCCACCTCTCCCCATATCAGGTCCCTTCCTGCCCCCACTCCCCCCCCCATGTCAGTTTCCTTCTTGCCCCCTCCTTTCCCTGGCAGACCCTCTCAGCATCCGCTCCCTTCCAGTCCCATTCTTCCATCCCCCTGCATCAGCCCATTTGTAGCTCTTGCTCCTAGTTTTCTTCCAGGGCTAGCAGCTCTCTCCTCTGTTCCCCCCATCAGCCCATTTCTATTTCTAACCCCCCCCCCCCAGTCTTCTTCTAGTGCCAAACAGCTCTCTCCTTCTCCCTCATCAGCCTATTTCTAGTCCCAGCCTATTTCCAGTTCTATCCCCCTTATCAGCCCACTCCAATCCTAGCCCCCCCAATCAGCCCATTACCAGTCCTAGCTCATTTCCAGTGTTAGTCCTCCAATCAGCCCATTTCCAGTACAGCCCCCATCAGTCCATTACTAGTCCTAACGCCTCTGATAAGCCCATTATCAGTCCTAACCCCCCTAATCAGCCCATTTCCAGTCCTAACTCCCCTGATCAGCCCATTACCAGTCCTAGTCCCCACCTCAATCAGCCTTTTTCCAGTCATAGACCATTTCCAGTCCTAATCCCCTTAATCAGCTGATTTACAGTCCTAGCCCCCTCCATCAGTCCATTACCAGTCCTAACCCCCCAATCAGAGCATTTCCAGTCCTAGCCCTCCCAATCAGTCTATTTCCAGTGCTAAACCCCAGCCCAGCCCATTACCAGCCCAGCTCAGCTCATTTCAAGTCTAAGATCCCCTCCCCCCCCCCCCCCCCTGGGAAGAGCCCTGCAGTTGCCCGGCCGGTGCCCCAGCTCATCTTTGCAGAGCTGCGAGAAGGAACAGTGTTCCTCTTCTTTCCCATGGCTCTGTTAAAGTTGAGCCCACCAGCACTGAGGGTAAACGAGGCATTTCCTGTCTCACATTCTTCCGGGGCAGAAGGGGGGCGGGGCACGAGGTGTGGAATGGTTGATTCTGCTGCTGCCGAGAAGCAGCGGCAGCAGCTTGTCCGTCCCTATTTTTCTTTTTAAATTTTGAAGGCCAAGTGAGGCGGCCTTTTGAGGGGGACATTTTTTGCCACCCCCCAAAAGCTGCCACCTGAAGCCACTGCCCATGAGGCGCTGCACATGCAAAACAATGGTATGCAGCTGAAGAACCAATGGAGAATGCACTGATCCAGTACATCAGCTCAGTAAGATGAACTGACTGTGTGTGCTACATGCACATAACAACTGCAAACCATACTGCAGAGCAGTTTCAGCTGTCACCCTGAGGGTGAGGATGGTTGCCCATCACCTGGTCCACTGAACCTGCACTGTTAGAGATGGTCTCTGCTGGCTGTGCTGCAGGTTCACATCACTGCTAGTGTGTGGCAGGTATTGTCTGCAGCGTCTAATGCTTTTCTCCTTGTTTCCTGCATGCTGTAGGTAACGGTGACAGCAACAGCTCGGCCCTGTGTTCTGCTATGTTGGACACCAACCCTCTGATAACAGTGCAGGTCAGTGCCCAATATCAATATGCTGATGATATGGACAGTCACTGCCGTGGGGGACGTATAGGCTGGCATGGGGCTACTGCTACTGTCTTGCCATGACCCCAGTGAGTAGGCCATGAACCACTGCTGCCCCAACCATTGAGAACCAACAATTGACCACAGCACACACAGTAAGACTGCCCCTGCTGCCCTTCACTGGGCTGTCAGCCATGCACAAGCCAACTGCAGTTGGTCTGTTGGTCAGCACTCACAGCATGTACTTAGAGTAACTACGAGCATCCTGTCTTGGGATACTCAGCATTGACACCCAGCATTTTGCTCAGTGATTGGCATCCCCAGACGGAGATTGCATCCATATCACTGGAGCCAGATATGATCAGGGCCGGATTTACCTATACGCCAACTACGCTGTGGCTTAGGGCCCACAGCTGACAAGGGCTCACAAAAACTGAAAAAATTGTTAGCGTTCTTAAAATTAAATTTAAAAAAAAAACGCTGGCTGCTGCCGCGGCAGCATGGACTGTCCCGCGGGGCCCCCGCTGCTGCAGCGGCAGCATGGACTGTCCCGCGGGGCCCCCTCTGCCCGGCTGAATCCGTCCCTCCGTGCCGGCTTTGAGAGACGCGAAGGGAGAGTGTCTCCCTCGCGTCTCTGTTAAGCCCGCAGGAGCTGATGAGAAATTTCCCATCAGCCCCTCCGGGCTTAACAGAGACGCGAGGGAGACACTCTCCCTTCGCGCCTCTCAAAGCCAACACGGAGGGAGGGAAGGACAGATTCAGTGGGCAGAGGGGGCCCCGCGGGACAGTCCATGCTGCCGCGACAGCAGAGGGGGCCCCGCGGGACAGTCCATGCTGCCGCGGCAGTAGCCAGCGTTTTTTTTTTTTAATTTAATTTTACTTGAGCCGATGGGGGGGGGGGCTGGGACTGGAAATGGGCTGGGGGGGTTAAGACTGGAGGTGGACTGACACGAAGAAACCAGAAGAAAGTGGCTGGAGCAATTGCAGCTGAAAAAAAATGCGCAAAAGGTAGAAAAATATCTCTTTATTTTGAATTTAATTGGAATATGTCAGCTCTGGTAAATGTGCATCATTAACGTCTGCGCTTTGTTTAGTACAAGAGCAAATTATTGTATAGTTTTATTTCTACAGTGTTGTACATTCCAAGTTTGGCTTTTGGGATTCCCAGTTTAATTATGACGTCAGGGCCAACAGCGGATCCGGCGTGCTCGTTTTTATCTTTTCTGGGGGCCCACAATTTTTGTTGGCGTAGGGCCTCACTCAAGGTAAATCCGGCCCTGGACATGATAATTGCTCTATGAGGATACATAGCTGTGCCATGGTCACTTTTTGGTCATAATGAGAGTGCCATCTCAGCATGACATGCTGTGGCCACACAGGCAATGCACATGGCTGATGGGCACAATGACATCTCAGCCACTGACCCTACCATTGCGGCAGACACATCTAGGCCATCTGTGCTGTTTCAGGCAATGCCCACAATCCTCTGCCTCGCATTATTCACATTTTCAAACAAAGGCTGGGAACAACTCGGACATTGTGAGCTAAAGTGAAGTGCAGAAAGCCACAGAACAAAGGGAAGCTATACACACACACACACATATACACTCTCATTGGCGCACTGTGCAAAAGTGGGGATGGTTGGCATTCCTGCTTGCCACTCCTGTCTCAATGTCAGCTTAAGGATTGATAATGTGTGTTTTGTGTGCAGGTGCTATTAGCACGCCTTGGCCTCACCACTGTTGTTACTGCTCGGTCAGTATGCTATTAGCCTCCAACCAGCTATGGATAGTGGAGCCTATCAATACTGCTGGTGGGTGTTTCCACCCTTGCTGGCAACCTCCTTGGGGATTGCACATGCTGGAGCTGCACTTGCACTGTCATCTAAACGTCCACAGGAACATGCAATATAAAAACCCCCAGCAGAGACCTGAACCTGTGACCCTCTACATATATACACACTGACCATGTGTGTTGCACCTCAATGCTGCCATATGGGGATAACAGCCCCTGTTGCTAACATTCTCCTCTTTGGCTGGCCTTTGGCAAATACTGCAATGTGCATGGCTCACAGGACTAGGACAAGGCTTCTGTCTGCTGCAGGCTGGTGCCGTTGCCCACACAACCACCACCACCACACTATGCAGTGGTGGTGGTGCACAGTCCCAGCATGTTAAACATGCGGTTAGGTGGGTGCTTTGGGTGCAAGGCCCAGATTGGGGGGTCAGAGGCACACATGGACAGCCACAAAGCCCCCCACCATCTGACTATGCAGGGGCCCTATCACCGCCTGCCACCAAAACATCTCGGGGGGAGGATGGAAGCCACTGCTATGGTATTTCCCTGGGCACCTGCATTTTCCAGCTACCTGGAGGGCTACAGCTGCAGGCACTATTGGCCTCTTCCTCCACAGCTGAATTCATCGGCACCATCGCCGGGATCTCTGCCTAGGGTGCCATGTCCCTTGGACCGCCCCATGTGGCAGATCTCCTTTCCACAGCTGTCATATTTCTGTGTTTCACCAAAGTCACTGTGTGATCATGACAGACACCACAGATGGTGTAGATGGGGGGATGCCCCTATGTGCAGAGGTCACAACAGTTCGGCCCCTTCAACCTTCAGGATAGACAGCTAAGGGGAGATATGCTGGGGGGGGGGTCTATGCATTACTGAATGGAGTGGAATGGGTAAATATTAATTGGTGGTTTATACCATCAAAATGTGGGTGGACAAGAGGACAGGCAATGCCGCTACAGTGTAAAGCATTCCGGACTGATAGGGGCATATACCACTACTACTAAACATTTGTATAGCGTTACAAGTCATACGCAGCGCTGCACAGACATGTAAGAGACAGTCCCTGCTCATCAGAGCTTACAATCTAGTCAAGACAGACAACACAGAAGGTGAAGGCAGGGATAAAACAAGGGGGAAAGGAAAAGAAAAAGGAGATCAGGTAAGTCAAGATCCAAAGGCAGCTTGTCAGGCAATGCTTAGGCAATCTCTGGCACTCTGATCACAAAGATGTCGTAAAGGCTTGCCCCAAAACAGGCATCATTGAACATGGGTACATTTTAAGAACCCAGCTAGGTACTTGTGAATGTAATTGGCCACTATGGGACAGAGGATACGGGGCTTGACAGACCATGGTCTAACCCAGTATGGCATATCTGTGGATCCTCTGTTCTTATGCCACTATGTGCCACCTGGGCAGCTCTTTATCTTTATGTTTATTTTGTCGCTTGATATACCGCCCAGGCACATGCGTCAGGGCGGTGTACTATAAAAATAAATTACGAACAAAAAGTAGAAGAAAGGAGGACTGCCAATGTTTAGACAGGAAAGAGAGAGTCAGAGAAAGAGAAAAGCAAAAGGAAATAAAACCGAAAGCTCCTGTTTGTGGGAGGAGGGAGGGGGGCTGACAAAGAGGGAGGGGAGTTAGGGGTCAGGGAGGTTGAATACTTGTTGGAAGACGTGAGTTTTAAGCAAGCCCTTGAATTGTGAAAAGGACAGCTCTGTGCACAGGGTGGGAGGGAGGGAATTCCAGAGAGTGGGGACCAGGAAAAAGAAAGCAGAGTGATGAGTCAACTCCAAGTGGGCCTGAGAGGGGGGAGGGAAGGAAGAGGCAGTTGCCGTGAGCTGAGCGGAAGAGGTGGGAGGAGGGCTGAAGATGAATGGGCTAAATACTGGGGGGTGCCGGTGTGAAGCACTCTGTGAATGATGGTGAGGAGTTTGTAGACGAACCTGAACTAGACCGGAAACCAGTGTAGATTAAGGAGCAAAGGAGTAACATGGTCAGTAGGGGAGGAGCGAGTGAGTAAACGGGCAGCTGTGTTTTGTACAAGCTGCAACCGCCAGAGCTGGTACTGTGGGAGACCAGCCAAGACAGCAGTGCAGTAATACAGCCGGGAGAAGACAAGGGAATGGACAAGAGTAGTGAGGGAGGATGAGGAGAGGAAGGGGCAGACAGCACAGATCTGACGGAGGGAGAGAAAGGAGTGGTGGATGAGTGAGGAGATGTGATGGTGGAAAGTGAGGGAGGAGTCTAGCGAGACTCCAAGATACCGGAGGGTAGAAACAAGGGGAATCGGGGTGGAGGAAAAGAGAGGGGAAATGGAGGGAGGGGGCATTAAAGGAGAACCAGAGAGCGGCGGACTTTGAGGGGTTGATGTGAAGGAAATTACTGCCGAGTCATGTGGCAACTCGGGTGAGACAAGCATTGAGGATGGAGAGGTCGGGGGGGTAAGGAAGCTAGTGTGGTGCAGGAGAAGCGTAGAAATAACCGGAGATACCAAACTGCTGAATAATCAGAGCAAGGGGGGCAAGGAAAATATTGAAGAAGAGAGGGGTGAATACTGAACCCTGAGGAACACCACAGTGAAGGGGTGAGGAAGGAGAGGCGGTCAAACCGGTCTGAACAGAAAGTGCGGGAGGAGAGAAAGGAATGGAACCAGGAAAGGGCAAAGCCACGGATCCCAAGGTCAGCCAGACGAGCAAAGAGAGTACGGTGATCAACGATGTCAAAGGCGGAGGGCAGATCCAGGGAAACTACAAGGGAGAGGTCACCGCGATCCTGGGACTGGTGAACCTCATTCAAGAGGGAAATGAGGACAGTTTCGGTACTGTGACTGAAGCGGAAGCCAGACTGACGGGGGTGGAGGGAGAGGGTGGAGTCAAGATGTGCAGAAAGCTGTGTAAAGACAGGTTTCTCCAGGACTTTGGAGAGAAAAGGGAGGTTAGAAACGGGGCATCAGCTGGCTGGGGCAGAGGGGTTTAGGGAGGGCTTCTTCAGCAGTGGACAAATAAGGGCTTGCTTCCAGACTGAGGGAAAAACACCAGATGAGAGACTGTTGTTGAGCATATGGAGGATGAAAGGGAGTGGCGCAAGAGAAGGATCCAGGAACCAGGTAGAAGGGAGGGGGTCAAGTGGGCAAGTGGTTCAATGGGAAGAGGTGATAGCCTTGGTAAGCTCAGTCAGTCTGGCAGGGTGAAAAGCATGCCAGGTATGGGGGAAAAACTGAGAGGAGGGGGGAGGAAGGGGAGGGGGAAGGGGAGGGGGGAGAGAAGTGGAGGACATGCTGGGAAGGTGGCATGGAGAGATTGGATTTTGCTGGAGAAAAAGGAGGCAAGGCAGGTGGGATCAGGAGCATTAGGGGGAGGGACAGAGGATACAGAAGAGGTGGACAAGGCCGTAGCAGAGCGGAGAACCCAGTAAAGTTGTCTGGAAGAGTTGGAGGAGGAAGAAATGAGGTCTGAGTAGTAGGATTGTTTGGCTGCATTAATCATAGAACAGTAAAGCTGTTGAGAGTGGCCAGGCCCGTTCTGCACGGCGGAGATGTGTGCGCTGGAGACAGAGACCGGGGTGGAACCAGGGGTGGTGGGAGGAGGGGCAGGGCAAGGAAACAGGACAGAGGGGAGCGAGTTGGTCCAAGGTAGCAGAGAGAGTATAGGTCCAGAGATCGACATGCTTGTCTACTGATTGGGAGGGGAAGGTAGGGGGAAAAAGGGAGTCAGCTGAGGGAAACTGTTGCAGGGTCAGTGGAGTAATACAGCGCCTGGGTCTGAGGGAAGGTAGTTTGGAACTATTGGGTGGGGACTGAGAGGATGGGAGGGATAGGGAAAAGAGGAGGCAAAATTGATCAGACTAGGGAAGAAGGAAGGAGGAAAACTGGGAGGGAGCAAAGGGTGAGGCAGTGGGGGGTAAGAACAAGGTTCAGAATGTGCCCTGCAGCATGCACAAGGCAAGAGACATGCTGGTGGAAGGAGTGGTCATCCATCAATGACAGCAGAACCTTGTCCCTGTGGCGAGATGGGGAATCATAGTGAATGTTAAAGTCGCCAAGGACAACAAGGTGTGGAGACAGAAGGGAAGCCTCAGAAAGGGAGGCCAGGAGGGCATCCCAGAGGTCAGGGCGATGGGAAGGGGGAGCGTAGAGGAGAAGGAAGAAAGTGGAGGGTGAAGGGCAAATGTCCATCTGCACCTACCACTGTATGACCAATGTGCCACCCCCTTTGCTCCACTGGCAGCATCAGCATGGTGCCTTTTCCTACTTGTGCACCATGCTGCTGCTGCTGCTGCTAATGGAGCACTACTATCACTGACTTGAACTCCCTTGTCATTTCATCACACTGTTCATGTTTAAATAGGCTCCGCTCTTCAGACATCCTTTCCACAAGGTTTTACATTGCGATAAGGTTACAGGGGTTAAGGGGCTTTGAGGAGTATTGCACCATGTGTAAGGGAACACGCAATGTTACTGCCTCTTCTCCGCCTACTTTCCGCCCTTTCACTCCCGCTCTCCGCCTCCTGATCCCTTTACACTGCAGTAGCCTTTTACACATGGAAACTCAGCATTTTTGCAGTGTTAAAGGGACATGTGGCCGATACCACACAAACGGAACACTTGCTCCCTTACTGCCATTTAGTAAACATACCCCTACGTGTATGTGTAGAAATGAAAAAATGACCAAAAGCCAGTGTGTATAAAAAACAGGCATTAAAAATCAATAGTTCAACAAATAAAAACATTTAGGGGTCTAATTAAAGGTGAGTTATGTGAACGTGCATTAATTCACCATTAATGTGTGTTATTTTAACAGAGGTCCCATGTTATTAGTAATTAGACCCTTTAGGGCTCATGGGGTCCTATTATTAAGGTGCGCAAAGTGATTACCATGGGAATTAGCTTGTGGTATGTGCTAGTGCAGGCCCATGCTAATGGTTACTGCACAGGCATGATAGTTACCATGTGCTAATTCCTTCAGTAACTGCACATCACATAATAGGGCAGGGAATGGGCAAGAACGCAGAGTGGGTGTAGACAGCAAATTGTGGTTAGTGTAGGGAAACATATCACATGCTGTCAATTTTGCAATTAACACGGATGGACTTAACATCACCTCAATAGGTGTCATTAAGTGCACTTGCATTAATTGCGAATGCAGCTGCCGCATGTTCAGGTACATTTCAGGGTGTAACTGCTGGGAACGTGATGGGCACGCCCCGACAGTTGTTGCTGTTAAGTACTGTCAAGTCAATGTCAATTAATGGCAACCCTCTGGATAGTTGTCCTAAACTTTCTTTGGTCTCCAGTCAAGAGCTAATTGTTGATAGAGTGGCATCCATAGCTGCTGTTATTGTATCGATCCATCACATTGATGGTCTTATTTTCTTGCATTTGTCATTGTAGCACTTCTCTTTGTCTTGTCTTGCTGCATATTGGAAATCTCTGTTAAGTTCCGTGACTACTTATCTTTCTCCTCTGGCTTTAGCTTCTCTGTGATTCCGAGCAATTTTCAGAGATTCTTTAGTCATTCATTTTGGCCTTTTTTGCTTTTTCACCTTTTGCAGAGACTCTTCGCTTTCTTTGAGCACAACTTTCTTAAAGTCATCACATAATTCTTCTGGTGCTCTGTCATTTGTATCCAAAGCGGCAAATTTATTTTGCAGGCAGTCTTTAAATTCCAGTGGTATATTTTCAAGATCATATTTTGCTACATTAAAGAATAGCTTGCTCTTTTTCAGCTTTAGCTTGAGTAGCTGGTGATCTGTACAATAATCAGGCTCCAGGTTTTGTCTTTGTTGTTGTTATTGAGCTTTTCCATTGCTGACTTCCACAGATGTAGTCAATTTGATTTTCATACAATCAATTGGACAAAGTCCATGTACAGTCACTGCTTGTGATTCTGGAAGAAGGTGTTTGAGATGATTAGATATTTGTCTTGCAGAATTCTGTCAACCTTTCACCAGCTTAATTTCTGTTGCCAATCCGATATTGTCCAACCACTTTACCTTCTTCTTTGTTCTCACCTTTTGTATTCCAGTCGCCAATGACTATCAGGATATCTTCTTTGCATGTTCTGTCATTTTCAGCTTGTATTTGTTCATAGAAACTGAAACTGTTGTTGGTGCATATACATGATTGTATTGATAAACACTCCTGGTAGACAAATATAAATTAAGTGTTCACTGAATGCATTGCATTTCATTACAGTTCCTGCAAGTTTCTTCTTAATTATAAATGTTACACCATATCTTCTGTCTTTCATTTCCAGCATGGTATACCATGTGATCATCAGATGCAAAATGCCCGATGCCAGTCCATTTCAATTAGCTGATACCCAACAGAACAAGTTGTACATGTTCCATTTCATTTTTGACCACCTTCAGCTTCTCTTGGTTCATGTTTTCTATGTACATGTCCTAGTATGTAAAACATTTTTGCAGTTTCTGACTCATTTCATGTGTAGCTACATCAGCAGTCAGACATCCCAAGGGCTTTGGATCCAATCACATCATAAATGCTGGCTGTACTCTGAAAAGTCTTCAGCTCCTCCCCAGTAGCAAGTTGAGTATCTTCCGACCTGGGGGTCTCATCTTCCAGCACTATATCACAATTTATTTGTGACTATCCATTGGGTTTTCATGGCAAGATACAGAAGTAGATTGCCAGGCCTTTATTCCACGCAGGTATTGGCAGTGTTGTTGCTGTTGTCACAGAAATGTGATCCTCTACTGCCAATACCGCCCCATACTGCTGCTGTCCAGATGGTTGTTTGTCTTACTCTGGCACCTCAGCTGAGAACTTTCCATTCTGGGAGACCCTGACAGTAGTTAAGCTACCGACTGTATAGCTCTCAGCATCACTGATGCACACAAGCCCTTGCAGCATAACAAGCTGCAAACCAAGCAAGGGTTATCGACAGTTAGCAAATGACCTTTGTACAATATTTATTCAAAATGCCAGGTAAATGCAAAATTGCACTACACCTAGTAAAATGGCCCCTAGTTACTAAGCTGCACTAATGTGATTGCGCATTACAAATGGAGGCCAATTCCATTCAGCCTGTGCAGCCCCTGTGCGGCCGATCAGAAACGAGGTGTACAGAGGTAGACCAGATTCTTATCCCCTGGCGACTAGACATACCCGCGGGATCAAAATTGGGTCTACGGCCTGGACGTGCAGGCCGGGCCCTGATTCTGATCAGCTTGCACTCCCAGCCACATACACGGCTACCTCAGCCAGGCTCCTAAATGGAGCCACAGTGCCATGGTGTCCCTCGATCCCCAGCCAACGACCAAGCTCTTTTTTTCCCCGCAGCCTGACTTCCGATCTGGCCTTCCAAGGCCTGGGTTGGGCTGTGGGAAACCCCCTATGCCCTCTCACCTGCATCTCTGGGTCCTGCATCGCAATCTCCCTCTGTCCAGGAGGACTTATTTCACCTTTGAGATGGATTAAGTCCTCCGTCTAGATTTGAGGCCCTGGATGTACAGGGCTGACCTCTGAATCAGCCCTGTACATCCGGGGTCATGGCACGCCCATGCCCCGCCCTCGATTCACCTCCAGAACACCTCCTCCTGCCCCTGTCTAGGCCTCCCCTTACAAACCCGCTGTTCATATGGGGAGAATAATGCCGGGGCTGGCAGGGGGATGAATAGCGGGGATGGATGTCCCAACGGGATGTCCATCCCCGCTATTCATGGTACAGAATGACCCCCATGGTAAATTAACAATCATTAACATTAGCATACCTTGGTAACTGTGTGGCAGGCTATAGCCTACGATAGCCTGAAAATATGAAAGGCCTGTAAGTTAGGCACTGATTCCAACCCCCATCTAAGAGAAAGAACCAAAAATCTGTGAAAAATGAGAAAAACTGTTTAAACTGCTTAATAAGAAGTTTTATATGAATTCATAAATCTTTCATTATTCTCTTGTGTGCTGAAGATAGAAATGTTTCAATACTTGCATTCCTAGAGCCAGTAGAGAAGTATCCAAACCTAGAAACTGTGCCATTGTTAGAATGGTCCTAAGGGAGGGAGCTGGGTGCTAGGCCCAGGAGGGATCTCTGATTGGACAAATGCAGGGGGCGTTGGGACCAACAGAAAGTCTGCATGTATCAAACTGAAAAGAAATGTATAAATGAATATGTTTCTGTAAGAACTTTGCTCAGTCCTTTTTGAAGCTTGACTAATTGGGCTTGTGCACAATAAATTGGCTTGGACCCTGTAAATTGACTCCTGGATTTATTCATTGTCTGCACTTCGCTGCAGCATATTCTTGGTGCGTTGGCCGGGAATGTGCGAGTAGTGAATGGTATTCAAGCGAATATTCCACGCAATTCGCCTCTAGGTTTGGCCCGGTTGGAACCGTGTCTGTCCGACCGCAGGGGAAACCTCAGGCGCCGCCGGTCCTTTTGTATCGGAGAGGGCTCCGCCTTGCCTTGGTGGGCCACTGGGTCCAGCCGGCCAACACCTCCGAACCCGAGGGGAGTCCAGGATCCAACCCAAGAGCTGGTTTGGTATCGGGAACCGGATCCGGTGAGTAAACATTTTTCTGTTTAATAGTCAATGAAGCCTGGGGAAAGTCTTGCATGAGTGCGCGAGACAAGAGAGCTTGATCACCTCTCAAGGGCGGTCCTAGTACGCGCCGCATAAGGGTTAGCGGAAGCCGAAGCCACCGACCCTTTGGTTGTGAATAGTCAGTTAGTCAGAAAACCTTGGGCATTTGAAAAATAATTTCTTGTGATGGTATGATTGCTTGTGTGATTGAGAGGTCTTGAGACACAGACCGAGTGAGAGCGGACTCCTGAGTAGCGCAGTTCCTGGCCGGGCGACTGCGCCCAGGTCGCGAAAAGGAGGAAGCGCGTGGTGTTTGTCCCCCCCCCCCCCAGTGTTCTGTGGGCTGTACGGACCCCTTACCTACAGCCATACTACCTACCCTTACTGTTTGTTGTCTTGTATGTCATTATGTGTACGCCATTACGATTATGGGAGGGAGGGAGTCCACGCAAACTCCGTTGGAATGTATGATCACGAATTTCCGTAAAGGATTTTCAGGAGACTACGGCATAAGAATGTCTCCGTCTAGATTAAGAATGCTATGTGATAGGGAATGGCCTGTGCTAGCTACTTCATGGCCCAGGGGGGGGCGCCTTTGATGTGAGAATAGTCTCCCATGTTCATCAGCTTGTACAAAAAGCACACCCTGATCAGTTCCCCTACATAGATTCCTGGTTGAGTGCTTGCGAAAGGCAGCCCTTATGGATGAAGCGCTGCTACGAGGAGCAGTGTAGAATATTAGTAGCAACCACCAGGGGGACCCAGAAGGTTGAGGAGGAGAAGCCACCTGTGTATTCCACCTCAGAGTCCCCAGAAATCCTGGCCCGTTTACCCCAGTACCCACATAGGTTAGTTCCCCCAGCTCCGCTACCTGAAGCTGAACCTGATGAGGTACCAACAATTGCCGCTGCAGCGGCCAAAGAAGCCCACTTCCCCGAGTGATAGCCCCGAGTCTGGCCCAAGTACGTCGGGGGGACCAGGGTCCTCCGACGATACTGAAAGCGGAGGCTCTCCTGCCAGTTCAGGGTCACCCACCAAGGAAGCCTATACCCGGGAGCCGTATGATTTAAGAAGTGTAACCATGAAGAAGAAGGAGAAAGCAGGGCGCCTAATGCCATTACGTCAAGTGCCTGGTGTACCTATCCTAAATGAACAGGGCCAGATGGCACCAGGACCAACCAGTCTAGTCTATGTGCCTTTTTCCACTACTGATTTATTAAACTGGAAAACGCATTATGCATCTTATACAGCAAAACCCCAGGAATTAACAGAGTTAATGTCTAGTATAATGCAAACTCATCAGCCTACCTGGGCCGATTGTCGCCAGCTCCTGTCCACTCTCTTTACTACTGAGGAGCGAGCGCGAATTGTGCAAGCAGCCTTCCACTGGTTAGAAGAGAATCCCGTGGTGGAGGGGGATTTGAATCTCCCACAAGCAGCTGCCGCAGCTTTCCCAAATGAAGATCCTAGATGGGACCCAAATGATGGCAGGGGGGCAGTGGCCCTAGCGCGATTTCGCCAGACCTTGCTGCAGGGCCTGAGGAAGGGAGGCCAGAGGGCCATGAATATCGGGAAGGTATCTGAAGTTATCCAGGGTCCAGATGAGATCCCAGCGGCCTTTCATGAGCGGTTGTCTGAAGCCTATAGATTATATACCCCATATGATCCCGCCGCTCAGGAGAATTTGCGCATGGTAAATGCAGCCTTTGTCAGTCAGTCCCAGAGAGACATAAAACGAAAATTACAGAAACTGGATGGATTTGCGGGCATGAATACAGCACAGTTAATGGAAGTTGCTCAGATAGTGTTTGTGAATCATGAGAATGAACGTGACAGAGAAAGTGAACGTAAAATGAAGAAGAAAGCAGATCTTCTTGCTGCCGCTTTAGTTGAACGACGTGAAGGAGGTTTTCCTAACCAAAGGACTAGAGAATGTGGAAGAGGCCAAGGAAATAGCAGGCCTCCATTGGGTGCGAATCAGTGCGCCCATTGTAAAGAAGAAGGACATTGGAAAAATGAATGCCCGCATCTTGACTCCACCCCCAGGAGGGGAGGAGGGAGTCCCTGGAGAAATGAACCGAGCACAGTTCCAGCGAGAGAGAGAAGAAGCCATTGAGGGAGTGGCAGTAGCAATGGGCTATGACATGGGTGAAGTGGATGAAGACTAGGCCAGACCGGGCTCCAAGTTCACCCTGGGTCCCCAGGAGCCTATGGTCAGTTTGAAAGTAGGGGACCAATATATGGACTTTATGGTAGATACAGGAGCAGAACATTCAGTGGTGGCAAAGCCAGTGGCTCCTCTTTCCTCTCGATCTGCCACCATTGTTGGGGCCACTGGGGCTAAGGCCACAAAGCCATTCCTGCAGAACCGTATGTGTGAACTAGGGGGACAGAAAATAACGCACCAGTTCTTGTATATGCCTGAGTGCCCTATTCCACTTTTGGGCCGAGATATGCTTGCAAAGCTTCAGGCACAAATATCCTTTGCTGAAGGGGGAGAAATGCAAATGACTGTGAACCCAAAGCCTGCTGGATTAATGGTGCTAACTGTTCCCTGAGAAGAAGAATGCTACGTTGTTCCCAATTGGTCCTGGGCCCCCGATCATGACTGTCTAGAAACTATGGACACTGTATTTTCAAGTCGCCCTGATTTGACTGATGTCCCCTCTGGAGGACCCTGGACGGACTTTCTTTGTAGATGGAAGCAGTCTCATCATCAATGGACATCGTTGTGCCGGATATGCAGTGGTGACCCTTGATCTGGTAGTTGAGTCCTCAGCTCTGGCCCCAGGAACTTCAGCACAGAAGGCTGAACTGATAGCTCTCACTAGAGCACTGATATTAGGAGAAGGACTCCGCTTAAATGTGTACACAGATTCCAAGTATGCCTTTACAACCTTGCACGCACATGGAGCCTTGTATAAAGAACGAGGGTTGATCACCTCAGGGGGCAAGTCCATTAGATATGGGCCCGAGATATTGATATTATTAGAAGCAGTATGGACCCCTAAGCAAGTTGCAGTCATGCACTGTCGAGGTCATCAGGCAGGAGCAGGAGAAGTTACCCGAGGGAATAGGTTTGCTGATGCCACAGCCCGAGAAGCAGCTACGACTGGTCAAGCTGTGACCCAAGGTACTCCAATGCAAGCAGCTTTATTCCCTGTGCCCCTTAGCTCTTGGGCTCCCCGATACACTACAAGAGAGTTAGATTATTTCTGTGAAAAGGAGGGAGGGGTCCTAACAGAGAATGGTTGGATAGTGCTGCCACCTCCAGAGGGTAGCTCACCTCCAGGTCTCACAGTCATTCCTGAAGCATTAGGACCAGCCTTTGTTCATGCTTTTCATCAGGCCACACATTATGGGAAAACGGCCATGGAGAAAGCCCTAAGACCCCATTTCTGTATCTCACTATTAGGACCCCTGTCCGCTTCAGTGGCACAGCAGTGTTTGACATGTGCCATGAATAATGCAAAGCAAGGTCCCATTCCACCCCCAAGAGTTCAGTCAGTAGGGGTGGCCCCTATGAGTGATATCCAGGTGAATTTTACTGAGATGCCACGAGCAAACGGGTATCACTACCTGTTAGTTCTAGTTTGCACATTTTCTGGGTGGGTAGAAGCCTGTCCCACCGGAACTGAAAAAGCTCAAGAAGTCACTAAAATACTGCTCCATGAGATTATTCCTCGATTTGGAATACCATTGACTATAGGATCAGACAATGGACCCTCATTTGTGTCCCAAGTGATCCAACAGTTAGCTCGAGCTCTACAGATACAATGGAAGCTGCACACTGCCTATAGACCCCAGAGTTCAGGGAAAGTAGAACGTATGAATAGAACCCTGAAATCTCAGTTGACCAAGCTTAGTAAAGAAACACACCTAAAGTGGCTCCAGGTTCTCCCTATAGCCCTTCTTAGGATACGTTCTGCTCCAACCAAGTCTTTAGGAGTTTCCCCTTTTGAGATTTTGTATGGGTGACCCCCACCCATTGTACAGGGGATAAAGGGAGATATGGGGCAAATTGGATCTAAAATAACTAGACTATTGGCTTTAGGTTCTGTTTTGCAGAGTCTTCATACCTGGGTGCAAGGTCGATTGCCCATTAACCTAACAGAGCCTCTGCATCCCTTCAAGACAGGAGTGTCAGTGTGGATCAAGGAGTGGAGAAAGACGCCACTGGCACCGCATTGGAAGGGACCTTATGTTGTCATCTTGTCAACCCCAACTGCAGTAAAAGTTGCAGAATTCGAACCCTGGATCCATCACAGTCGAGTGAAACTGGCAGCTGCTCCTGAACCTGGTCAATGGACTTCAGTAAATGACCCTGAGACTCCATTGCGACTCACATTCAGAATCTACAATCCTACTCCTGTCACGCAAGAGTGGCAATCGAAGCAGAGAAGAAGAAGAAGAAGAAAAGACCCTACAAGTTCATCGTACCCAACATTTCAGTTGACCTCTAAAAGACTGTAATCACAATGTTCCTCCACTATTACCTTATGGGAGTGATGGTCCTGGGATTCCTGGAAAAGACTTTTGCCTTACTCCCTTGTGCAGCATGTATAACTACTACCCGAACTGGACTGAAGGTCACTCAGACTTTACTCTATCATTCATACTATACTTGCACTGGTATAGTTAGCCGGTGTGTGTATAATGGTACAGAGTTAAATATCTGTACGAAGGGGAAAAGTAAGACTTATTATAACCCCCGGCAGAACCCCTCTTATTATGTACTTGAGATACGATGGAATGATGAGGATGGAGCCCTCATAAATGCCACACGACAGGTCCCTGATCCCACGAAGTATGTTACCCTGAGTTTTGATGCTTGTGAGGTGATAAACAGAAATGCCCATCACAAGTGTGGATCGTGGGAGCAAGCCTATTACTATGATGATAAATATATGTGTCCTGAAGGAGCATACGGATGGGGAAAGTGTACTGGGAAATCTTCCCCAACCGTCTACAGTACATCATCCAAAGATGCTTACTACTGTCCAAAGTGGGAATGCGTGTATTATGCTACTTGGACTGGTGCGCCTATGGGGCGAGATGGAGATAAACGAGTGGCCATTTTGGAAAAATTATCATTGCCAGAACCTCGGAAGTGCAAGAAAGGTGCCTGCAATCCTCTACGGCTCATCATACTTAACCCCAGCCAGTGGAAGCAGGGGTATAGATTTGGGTTACGGATAGCAGGAGGAGGTATAGATCCTGGAACTTTCATACATTATACGGCTGAATACTAAGACTCATGTATCTGCACCTTATCGAATACATCACTCTTTTTATAAGGCCATGAAAGCAGAGTTTGAGATTCCTCATGCCTCCCAAAACTTGTTCCTTGAGCTTGCTGAGGTAGAAGCATCTAGTCTCCAAGTTTCAGACTGCTTCTTCTGTGGAGGAACTAAGATGGGAGACCAATGGCCCTGGGAGGCGCAAGAAGTGAACTATTCTATTCCTTATAATCAGACTGATTTGCATAATACTACTAGTGAGTGGGTACTGGCCCACCCCATTGTTGGTAACTTGTGTTTTGCTCGCTCTGGACCACAGTTTAATATGGAGGTTGGACAGCTGGTCTGTCTCAATCAGATGTTCTACAACAGTACCACCAAGACGATGTCCTGGTGGTCAGGAATCAACGCTCCAGAGCCCACCAACCCTTTAGTCCGTTTCCCTAATCTTGCCAGCATCTGGACTAATCTAGCATCTTATAATACCTGGCAAGCACCACCTGGACTGTACTGGATTTGTGGAACCCGAGCATATGCTAGGCTGCCTCACCACTGGGGAGGAGCATGTGCATTGGGAACCATACGACCTTCCTTTTTTCTTTTGCCAATATCCCATGGAGAACAACTGGGTTTTCCTGTGTACAGGAGTCGACAGAAACGAGAGGCCTTGAAAATAGGCCAATGGGACAAATGGAATGATGAGGAGTGGCCACCTGAGAAAATCATTTCATACTATGGACCTGCTACTTGGGAGCAAGATGGTACCTGGGGATACCGTACCCCTGTTTATATGATAAATCGTATTATACGCTTACAAGCTGTTGTTGAAATTATAACCAATGAAACCAGCAAATCACTAACTCTTTTGGCTAAGCAAAGTACACAAATGCGTACAGCTATTTATCAGAATCGTTTAGCTCTAGATTATTTGTTAGCAGCTGAAGGTGGAGTGTGTGGAAAATTGAATTTTAACCAACTGTTGTTTGCAGATTGATAATAATGGGCACATTGTTGAAGATATAGCTACCCAAATGCGTACACAAGCATAAGTGCCTGTTCAGAACTGGCATGGCCTGAAGCTCGATGGGTGGTTTGGTTCAGCGTTTTCATGGTTAGGTGGTCTGAAGACCCTTGTGTTCATTGTATTATTAATATTGGCTACATGCTTGTTTCTCCCATGTCTCTTACCTCTTTGCTTACGCATGTTATCCAAGTTTGTATCCCTGTTCGATGTAAAACCTGACAACTTGTCGTTATGGTAGTTATGTTATGATGTAAACCGCGCTGATACCGAATAGCGCGGTATATAAGAAACTGTAATAAATAAATAAATAAATGATAACCTCAATTATTGATAGCACTGTAGAACGGAAGGCAGCTACGAAAATATTAGCTATGTGGCAATATTACCCTATACCCCAAGCTGATACTGTTACACGAGTATAATATGTGATTTAATTCTCACCCTTTCTCACTTGCGGGTGAGAATAATCAAAGGGGGGAATGTGGCAGGCTATGGCCTACGATAGCCTGAAAATATGAAAGGCCTGTAAGTTAGGCCCTGATTCCAACCCCCATCTAAGAGAAAGAACCAAAAATCTGTGAAAAATGAGAAAAACTGTTTAAACTGCTTAATAAGAAGTTTTATATGAATTGATAAATCTTTCATTATTCTCTTGTGTGCTGAAGATAGAAATGTTTCAATACTTGCATTCCTAGAGCCAGAAACGACCTTGCAGTAGAGAAGTATCCAAACCTAGAAACTGTGCCACTGTTAGAATGGTCCTAAGGGAGGAAGCTGGGTGCTAGGTCCAGGAAGGATCTCTGATTGGACAAATGCAGGGGGTGTTGGGACCAATAGAAAGTCTGCATGTATCAAATTGAAAAGAAATGTATAAATGAATATGTTTCTGTAAGAACTTTGCTCAGTCCTTTTTGAAGCTTGACTAACTGGGCCTTGTGCACAATAAATTGGCTTGGATCCTGTAAATTGACTCCTGGATTTATTCATTGTCTGCACTTCACTGCAACAACTGTAAAAACAGCATAGACATCTTTGTACCATCTAAATCGGTAAACATAGAAAAATGATGACAGAAAGACCACACGGCCTATCTAGTCTGTCCTTCCATATCAACCACTACAGCAGTCCCCTTTTTTCCTTTAGAGATCCTCTGTGTTTGTCCCATGTTTTTTTGAATTCAGATACTGTCCTCATCTCTACCACCTCCACTGGGAGACTATTCCACGGATCCACCACTCTTTCCGTAAAAAAATATTTCAACATATCACTCCTGAATCTGTCCCCTTTCACCCTCATCCCATGTCTCCTCGTAGCAGTACTTGCTTTCAATCAAAAGAGGATCTTCCCCTGTGCATTTATGCCACAGAATTATTTAAACGTCTCAATCATATCACCTCTATCCCGCCTTTCCTCTAAAGTGTACATATTAAGATCCTTAAGTCTGTCAACATGTGCTTTATAATGAAGACCACTAACCATTTTAGTAGCCACCCTCTGTACTGACTCCATCCTGTTTATATACTTTTGAAGGCGCGGTCTCCAGAATTGCACACTATACTCCAAAGTCTTATACAGAGGCATTATCACCTCCTTTTTTTCTGCTAGCCATTCCTCTCCGTATGCTCCCAAGCATCCTTCTAGCTTTTGCTGTCACCTTTTCTACCTGTTTAGTTACTTTAAGATCATCAGAGACAACCACGCCTAGGTCCCACTCTTCTTTAGTGGACAAAAGTACTTCACCCTTATACTATATTGCTCCCTTGGATTGCTGTAGCCCAAATGCATGACCTTGCATTTTTTAACATTAAATCCCAGCTGCCAAATTCTAGACCATTCTTCAAGCTTAGCTAGATTTCTCCTCATGTTATCTACACCTTCCTGGGTGTCTACTCTATTGCAGATTTTGGTATCATCCGCAAAGAGGCAAACCTTAAGCGACAGCCCTTCCGCTATGTCACTAACAAAGATGTTAAAAAGAATCGCACCAAGGACAGATCCCTGGGGCACACCACTGGTAACTTCCTTCTCCTCAGAGTGAACTCCATTTACCTGTACCCTTTGTCGCCTCCCACTCAACCAATTTCTAACCCAAACAGTAACTTTAGGGTCCATCCCTAGGGTGCTCAGTTTGTTTAAGTCATCTGTGAGGAACGGTGTCAAAGGCTTTACTGAAATCTAAATACACCACATCTAGGGCTCTCCCTCATTCCAACTCCCTGGTCACCCAGTCAAAGAAATCAATCAGATTTGTCTGACAAGACCTGCCTCTGGTGAATCCATGCTGCTTCGGATCCTGAAATCCACCAGACTCCAGAAAGCTCACTATTTTCTCTTTCAGCAACGTTTCAAATAATTTACTCACCAAAGTTAAGCTAACCGGCCTGTAGTTTTCAACCACATCCTTACTTCCGCTTTTGTGTAAAGGCACCACATGAGCCTCTCTCCTTTGACACCACTCCCGAATCCAACAAGGCATTGAAAAGGTCGGTCAGTGGAGCTGCTAGAATGTCCCCAAGTTCCCTCAGTATTCTAAGGTGTATCCCATCCGGTCCCATAGCTTTGTCTACTTTAACTTTAGCTAGTTTCTCTCGAACAGTCTTCTGAAAATTGTTCAAGACGCCCCTCACTTCTGTTCCTGTTTGTGGGTGTTTTCTGAGGTCCTGTTCCTGGTTCTTCATCTGTGAACACAGAACAGAAATATTTGTTAAGCAATTCCGCTTTATCTTCATCAGCTTCTACATATTCCTCCCCTTCACCCTTGAGTCTGACATTACCACTTTTGCCCTTCCTCTTCTCACTAACATATAGGTTAAGAGCCTATGCTTGCCTAAAACATCAATCATGAAACAACTAAAAAAGAATAAGATAAATAAAAAAGGTGAAAGGAGTAAAGAATCTAAAATAAGCATTGTCTATCAAATTAAAACCATACCCATTAGTTCATGCCTAAAACAATTTACTGCCACGCATCATATACATAATGTTTCATAAAAATGCTTAAAGTCTTTCAAAAATTCATATAAAAACATGACTGCATCTAAATAAGTTAATTATAATTACCAAATAAAAAAATCCACCAGCCATTCCATGAAATATTACAGCTGGAAAAAACCTAAAGACTCAACCAGCCTTTGAACAAAAACACTGCAGATGAGAAAGCCTATTGTAAAAACAACAAGCACAGGGATATCTTTAATTCGAGCCCATAAAGAACTGTGTTTAGTCATCTAAAAATCTTCAGAAAAACGGATTTCCATATAAAATGTCCTTATCATGCCCAAAGCAGTGTATTGCTGCCGTCATCACACAGAAACACCGCATTTAACAAAATGATGAAACTTAGTAACCAGACCCCTAGGGGCGCTTTTTGCTAAAGTGCATTAGGTTTATGCACTCAATGCTAAAGTTTTCATGCTAAATGTGCATTAACTTAAGTGCATTAAGTGCAAAGCCTCCATAGTAAATGTCGGGAGTATGGCCAGCATGTTCCCAGGAGTTATCATGTGGATGAGTACCTTAACGCATGGTGCTATGACCACATGCGCACGTACCACCTATCAAAGTGGTATTAGGTGAATCCACGCTAATGTCAACATTGATAGCAAGCGATATATACTCCTACACTAACCGCAATATGCTCACTATTCTCACTCTCCGACCCTAGTCTGCCCATTCAGCACCCTAACCCATGATTGGCAGTTAGCAAAACATTTGGTGCGTATTAACTGTCATGCTCCCATGGTAACTGTTAGCGTGAACCCGGTCATGAAATTAACATGTGCCAAATCACATTTTAACTGCATAGCACAATCAATTAAAAGGGCTTCTATGTCTTTTTATGTTCTGAACTGTTGATTTTTAATGACTAGCTTTTTTAAGCGCATTTCATTTAGCGTAATGTCTATTGTTGAAGATTGTCATGCAGCAGACCCTCTTGAAAGAAAAGAAAATGTTTTAAATGGAGAAAAAGACGTGCACAAGCTGCATTATTTGGAGGAACCAGCTAGAGGGAGCCAGAGCGACTTCAGAGACACTGAGGAGCCCCGCCCCGCTGGTCACAAGGTAATGCCAGCCAGCTTCCAATCCTCGAAGGCAGGAGTGCTTCTTAAGGAGAGTGTGGAAGACTGGAGACAGTTCGGCAGGAAGCAGTTCGGCAGGAAGCAGTTCGGCAGGAGACAGGTCGGCAAGGAGGTCGGCAGGAAGGAGAGAGAGAAGAGCAGCAGTGGAGAAAGAGAAGCAGGCCAAGGAGGCAAGTCCAGCAGGAGCAAGGGAAGGATCACTTGCAGCGCAGAGAGAAAGAGGTTAGAATGGAAACCTGATTACTCTACCGCTAGCAAACCACCCCGAGTGGAAGGTGATTTCCCTGGAGCTAATGAAGGACCTGGGAAGGTCTCAGCTCAAAGAAGAGTGAGAGCTGTTCGTCCAGAGAGGCGAAAGCATTGCTGCAACTGTAGTCTAAAGTCAAATGAGAGACAGCTGGAGAACCTAAGCCGTGCTGCACAGGCAAGCCAGAAGCTAAGCCGGTACAGGCCCAGACCTTCACTTGGAGAAGGGACTCCAACCTCACAAGGTAAACCATACTTTCCTGGAAAAAGACTTCAGAAAGCTGCTGTATGGAGAAGACAGGCAGTAGAAGAAAACCGTTTGTCTGAAGGTTCCTACGATACAAGGTATGGAAAATGTTTACCTAAGAAGAAAGTTCTGAATGAAAAATGTTTATATAGAGCTGCTATAAAACCTCTGATTAAAGAGGAATCTTTTCAGTATAAAACAGCACATAGCCGACGCCCTAGGCTTAGCCCAAAACATTGGGAAGTGATACAGGAACTGTATAAAAAGCCTGAATATATTTTACCTGAAACCAGGGACACAGATTCAGAGGCTTCAGAAGAGGAGCCAATGCAAGTGGAACTAGCAGGGGATATTTCAAATCCAGAAATGGATTGTACATACAGTCAAACCTCGGTTTTCATGATTAATCCGTTCCAAAAAGTCTGACTAAAACCGAAACGTATGAAAACTGAAGCAATATTTCCCATAAGAAATAATGTAAATCCAATTAATCCGTTCCAGACACCCAAAATATTCACAAAAAATACATTTTATAGAGAATAACTATATTTTTACATACATAAAACAATGAGAAATAAATATAAATGACTAATGAAATGGATAAATGAACATTTAACATCACTGAAAGCAAGCTAAGTTCAGTACTGTACAGTACAGTGTGCTAACATCTGGCCTTAGCCACCCCTGACAAGCTGCTGTGCCCAGCTCTCTTCGGAATCACATTGGATTCAGCCCATTAAAATACCTTTACATTATCTGCTCAATGCTTCAGAATGGCAGAAAATCTTAATGATATAGCTTGAGACGTACCCTGCAAGAGAAAGAACTGCCTCCCACATTCATGCAACATCTCCTGCTTACATTGACAGCTTTTCTTCCCTGCTACCTCCGAGCCTGAGGGGGCGCTCCAGAGAACGGGCAGGCGGTGGATGAGATCGGGGCCTTCCTCTCTGCGCAATCCTTGCCTCTCTGACTCTGACCAGGCTCGAGGATGTGTTTCATTTACGTGCTCAGCTGGCTTTCGCTTCTCATCACGCTGGCGATCGGTGAGTCCGGGGGCAGTGCTGCCGGGACCGGGCGGGCGTTCTGGCAGTGTATACAGACCGGTGTGCAGCGCGAGGGTGTATGTATTTACAGTACTGTACTTTACGAAAACCGAGGCGATGTACGAGAACCGGGACAAAATCTCAGTCAAAAAAGACGTTGAAAACCGAAGCGATGTATGAGAACCGGGACAAAATCTCAGTCAAAAAAGACGTTGAAAACCGAAGCGTATGAAAACCGGGGCAAATGAAAACCGAGGTTTGACTGTACTGTGTTACGGGAAGCCTAGAATCCTTGTCAGGCTTGTGAGCTGTGTGACTTGCTGAACTGAACATTCTTGTTTTGTGTAAATAGCACCAGTCCTGTGAAAGTAACAGTTTTTGCTTTAAACCTGAGTTTTTCTTTTCCTCACCTGAAGTAAGGACATTTGCTTTATAGTTGTATCCCAATCATTTGAACCATTGCGAAGAAGGGAAATAAAAAGCCTTTATTTTTCCCACCACTCTGAGCAGTTGTTTTCATTGAAGATTGGTATCAAGGAAACTACTAGGACCAAAAGTCAATTGGGCCTTTGGAATACTTGCCAATCTCAACTTTATAATTTTTGTGTCTGACCTGCCCTGACCTCTACTAGCCACCAGGGTAGCCATCACGACAAGGTACACTGGGCTCAGCCTGGTCAAAAGTTGTCTGTCCATACTCATGTTTGTATGTGCACATGTGCTTAATGAAAATGTATAATTTGCAAAAAATACTGCTGAAATTGAGCATGTCTCAACCTTGATGTCTCAGTTCTGATATCAATGTCCTCTGGGTCTTTATAAAGTAGGGCCAAAATAGGCATAGCCTCCTTTGCATGTATTTTTTGTATCCCACCAAAAACTGTGTGCTAATAACTTTAATTGAAATACAATAAAAAATAATTTTTCCTGATGTGAAAAATTGGCAATTTCCTGTGCCTATGAAACACATTCCAGAACATTCTCTGGCATCCTTGTAGGTAAAGTATGTGTGTAGTGTAACAGCACATGTCATTTTACCCATTGCAAAAAGTATATGACTGAAAAAGGTGCACTCCCAGGTACAGGGGAAGCTCGGGGGAGTGATTCTCTGCACTTGAATGCCTTTTTTCCCTGTTATTTTTTATGGGTTTTACACCAGAAATTGAAATAAACCCTCAGTTGTTCTAACCAAACATTTTCATTGAATCTATTTATATCACAGCAAGCAGGCCCTAAGTGTTCAGTTTCAGCGCATGATTCAGATTTTGTTTGTCATTGTGAAAAGAGCATTGTGACTAGTGACCATGCACAGAAGGACTCAGCAGATCTACTTCATGGGGGGGGGAGGGAGAGGAGTAAGCTTTGTGTACTAGAACAACAGTGGCCATTTATCAAAAGCTTTCACTTGCGCAGGTGTTAGTTGCAGCAGTTCTATAACTCGAAATCTATAAAACCTAAGCAGCTGTATCCCCCTCAGTACTACAAAAAGAGACAAAACATTAGGCCCTGTTTGCCCATTTTGTGCCTATGGAAAAAACGCTTAATAAATAGGACCCATATTGAGTGTGAGTGAGTGAGTGAGTGAGTGAGTGAGTGTGTGTGTGTGTGTGTGTGTGTGTGTGTGTGTTTGTATGAACGCACATATATATTTATTTAATGGGCTGACTGAAAATCAATTATTTATATTCAGATCTAACTAGTCATCTGAGAATAGTGTGAGGTGATAACAAAGGGAAAGCATGGTCTGTCTATTGCTTATTTCATCTAAGAGATCTTCCCAGTCATTCTGGGGTGAATATTCAGCAGCATAGCCGCCCTACAGTTTCGATCATATGGGGCCTGATATTGAAAAGAAATTCTATGTTCCCCAGTGGCCAGGGAATGCATAACTCTGCTGTCTGTGGATTTTCAGCCACTATATAGAGAGCATCGGGCTGAAATACTTTCAATATAGTGAAAAGGCCGAGGGAGGGCAGTGCCATAGAATTATCCAGAAAGCAGCGATATTCACTGTAATCTGGATAATCTATGGACCCAATGTGTTGCTCCCTTTATCCGGGATATTCATCAGAACTAGCGCAGTTAGTACCACTAAATATCCGCGGGTGCTGCTGCTGCCCTTCTGCTTCTGACCCCATCTGACAGTAAGTTGCATCGGAAGGGGATCAGAAGCGGCAGGCCGCGTATGCTCAAGGACATGGCCTGCCGCGGGCAAGAAAGCAGCAGCAAAATGCAGCCACTTTTGGAAATACTGCTGCTACCACTGCCCGCCCGCCCCCCCCCTGAGATGGAATCGGTGGCAGCTGAGGGGAGGGGTCAGAGCCAGCTGGGGGAGTCAGCGGCAGCAGGAAGTGGTGGCAGCAGGGGGGTCAGCTGCAGCTGGGGGGGGGGGGGCGGTGAGGCTGGGGTTTCGGCCTAGGGCAGCAGAAACCATTGGGCCAGCCCTGCCAGCATGTGGCACTGAATATCCTGATCTACTGGTCATTGCCTTGCTATCTGGCTAGTGGCAATATTCAGCCACTAACCGGATAGTAATAACTGGATAAAGATAGGAGAGCTATTCAGCTGTCATCACTTGAATCCATTAAGCTAGCCGGTTAGTGGCTGAATATCGACCGGCAGCACACAGGAGAGCAGGGCTCCTGCAGGGATCAGCAAAGTACACAAGGAGCAGAAGCAGTGGACGACCCAGTTGCTTAGTATTAATTCCAAATTGCTTTATTGAAGATCCCCGACGTGTTTCGGTTTGCGCCTTTCTCAAGGGGAGAGTTGTGAATCATGCACTGGGGTGCCGTTTAGAACTGAGGGACATTAAGGTCCTTAACTTGCCAAGCGGGCACAGAGGTACCAAGACCCTGTGCTTTGTAGTTAGATTCGTGATGACGCTGCTGAGAAATGTATAGACACAAAAACAAGGTTCTGAAAAACACACAGCTGTTTGGCAAAAATTCTGCCAGAATTTTTGCCAAACAGCTGTGTGTTTTTCAGAACCTTGTTTTTGTGTCAGAACGCTTCACGTGTTATTCTGCCAGAATTTTTGCCATATAGCTTTAAATTGATACTTATTTGTTTAAAGTAATATCTGCAAGTCTGGTGTCAATGATGTAGAAATTATAGCAGAAATCTCTTTCTATTGAACTGAACCAAATAAAATGGAGTCTTGGAAGCCAAGGATTCTGCTTTAATATTAAGTTGCATTGAGCAGAGATACATACTGTTTCTGTGTTTGAGCTTTGACATTAAAGGGATGCCAGTCTCCTTAGTGATTAGCTCCATGACCTTGGAAGACCCCTTGTACCATGCTAGAGGGGCTCAGCTTGCCTGGAAGAAACTCTTGCTTGCATCCATCTCTCATCTGCTGACTGGTCCCAAGAGGATGACTTTTGATTCCCCAGTACATGCTAGTGAGTTCTGGTCCATCCAATCAATCTGGGACATTTTACAGTCTCTTCATATGCCTACTGAATTGATGAGAAGGAGAAAAAAGTTTAAAAGATGCTGCAAACCAAAGGAATGGGAGCCACCTTGAAGATTCCTCTGAAAATGTATGCAAGTTTGCTGCCAGACCCTTAACTTTTATTATTCTTTCCCTGCATGCTATCAAGAAAGTTTTCTCTCCTGAGTTGGCTTGCTGACCTACAAGCTTAGAAACATAGAAATATGACGACAGAAAAAGACCACATGGCCTATCTAGTCTGTCCTTCCATATCAACAACTATAACAGTCCCCTTTTTACCTTTAGAGATCCTCTGTATTTGTCCCATGCTTTTTTGAATTCAGTTACTGTCCTCATCTCTACCACCTCCACTGGGAGACTATTCCATGGATCCACTACTCTTTCCGTAAAGAAATATTTCCGCATATCACTCCTGAATCTAGCTTGCATGTGTATGCATGCTGTTGAGTCAATGCTGACTCCTAGGGACCCAGCCCCTGAGTTTTCTTGGCCAGTGTGACCGGAAATAGATTGCCAGGCCTTTCTTCCACGCAGTACATACAGTTTAAAACAGTCACATAACCTATCCTCTGCCCGTGATCCAATGCTGACTGGTGTGTCTTGTCTATGAAAAAGAGCTCAGAGCCATCTCCTGATATATTGCACAAGTTATATATGAGGCTGTGATTGATTTCACCTTGGGGGTAGTTATAGTGTGCAGGGAAACTATGAGTCATAACAATCTTTACTGTTTCCACAGAGCAATCTCACTTCTCTCATGTAACAAAGCAATTGTTTTGCGTAAAACAACTTGCAATTGGTATTGTACACACCAATATGTAAGATCTACATGTCATCATTATAAAACTTACATAAGCGATATGAAATGTCCTAAGATGCTTATTACCCGGCTATAGATCTGATCACTCAAATTGGTAGCTGAGAGGAGGCTGTATTGTTTCTTAAAACACCCCAGACTATCCCGACACTATCCAGATATTGCTGAGGCGATCTCACTATTTGGATAGTGCTGCTCATTGGAGAACTGCAACTGAATATTGACCCGATACATTTTTTTCTCATCTTAGCTCAGCTCCAAAACACTCCCCTTTTCCAAACATATAACTTTTCTTTATCAGATACTAGCTTAAGTGGTCAAAGCCACCTGTTAATTCATAGCACAATCACTTACACCAGCCTGATAATTTTACAGGTCCAATATTGAGTTATGCCCACGTGTGCTGACCTTTAACCCTGGATATTCAATGCCGGGCCAACAAGAAGCACTGGGAAACTCACAGGCAGTCTCAAAAACCCAGTCCAACGGGAGTAATCCAATTAGTTTTTATTAAAAATCAGGATAAACCTCTAAGTTCACAAAGAATATCTGACACTTAACCCAACACGGCCGTGTTTCAGCAAGGCCTTCTTCAGGGTTAATGCTACCAGTAAATATGAAGCTGACAAAAATAAAATAAGATAAAATGAACAAAGCAGAAACAAACCAACATAATACATAAAAACTGAATATACAATGAAACCATTAAACAGCTCTGTGGAATAAATATGAACCACATAAAAAATATGTCTTTTGCATTGAGTGTCACATGTATGATTTTCTCCCAGTTGGTGAGAGATCTTACGTATGCACTAGGTGCAAAGAGCACTTTGCTCTCAGGGAATGAGTCCATTCTCTAGAGGCTAGAGTAGCAGATTTGGAAGACATAAGACAGAGAGGTACATAGACGAGACCTACAGGGATATAGTCCTGAAGTCCCACTTCCAGTCTGACAGCATCCCTGTTGCCATGGAGGAGAGAGGTCACGTGAAGGAGAGCATTACCCTGGTGTGGTAGGAATTGATCCTGTAACTAGGACCTGTCCTCCAGGTGATGTAAAACCCTCTCGCACCGAGGAAGTTTCTCCAGGGCCATGTGCCCATGAGGGAAGGGTTAGGACAGCCGTTATAGTTGGTGATTCGATCATTAGGCATGTAGATAGCTGGGTGGCTGGTGGACGTGAGGATTGCCTGGTAACATGCCTGCCTGGTGCGAAGGTAGCGGACCTCACGCGCCACCTAGATAAGGTCTTAGATAGTGCTGGGGAGGAGTCTGCTGTTTTGGTACATGTTGGTACCAATGACATAGGAAAATGTGGTAGAGAGGTTCTGGAGGCTAAATTTAGGCTTTTAGGTAGGAAGTTGAAATCCAGAACTTCCAGGGTAGCGTTCTCCGAAATGCTTTCCGTTCCACGCGCAGGACCCAAAAGGCAGGCAGAGCTCCGGAGTCTCAATGCGTGGATGAGACGATGGTGCAAGGATGAGTGTTTTGGATTTCTTAGGAACTGGAGAACATTCTGGGGAAAGGAGGGGCTATTCCAAAGGGATGGGCTTCATCTTAACTGGGATGGAACCAGGCTGCTGGCATTAACCTTTCAAAAGGAGACAGAGCAGATTTTAAACTAGATAATAGGGGAAAGCCGACAGTCGCACAAGAGCGTATGGTTCAGAAGAATGTATCCTTGAAGGATACTACCAAAAGCAGAGAGGTTCCAAAAAAGAGTAAAGTAGCCCAAATGCCCTCGAGTATGGAGCAGACAGAGCTTAAAGATCACAAATTACCCATGTCTACCAATAGCCAAATTAATATTAATAAAATACAATCTCTAAAATGCTTGTATGCAAATGCTAAAAGTCTAAAAATTAAGATGGGAGAGTTAGAATATATAGCACTAAATGAGAGGTTAGATATGATTGGAATTTCAGAGATATGGTGGAAGGAAGACAACCAGTGGGACACTGTGATACCTGGGTACAAACTATATCGTAATGATAGAGCTGATCAAATTGGTGGAGGGGTTGCGCTCTATGTTAGAGAGGGCATTGAGTCAGAAAGGATTAAAGTTTTGCAGGAAAAAAATTTGCTTTCGAATCTCTATGGATTGAAATTCCATGTAAAAAGGGGAAGGCGATGGCAGTGGGGGTGTACTATCGACCGCCTGGCCAGAATGAACAAATGGATGATGAAATGCTCAAAGAAATCAAGGAAGCTAACAAAAGTTACAGCACAGTAATAATAATGGGTAATTTCAATTATCCCAGTATCGACTGCGTCAGTGTCACAGTAGGACATGCTAGGGAGATAAAGTTCCTAGATGAAATAAATGACTGCTTCTTGGAGCAGCTGGTTTATGAACCGACCAGAGGGGAAGCCTTATTGGACCTAGTCCTTAGTGGAACACCAGATCTGGTGCAAGAGATAAGGGTGTTGGGGCCACTTGGCAAAAGTGATCATAGCATGATCACATTTGATTTAATTAGTGGAGGAGGGATAAGTAAGGAAATCCACAGTACTACCTTTTAACTTTCGAAAGGGAGAACATAAGAACATAAGATATGCCATACTGGGTCAGACCAAGGTCCATCAAGCCCAGTATTCTGTTTCCAACAGTGGCCAATCTAGGTCATATGTACCTAGCAGTTTCCCCAAGAGACACAAGTTCCACAATGCTTGTACTGGGTCAAGCATTGATATCTTCGGTCACTTCTTAATAATGGTTTATGGACCTTTCCTCCAGGAACTTGTCCAAACCTTTTTTAAACCCAGCTACACTAACAGCCTTTACTACATCCTCCGGTAACAAATTCCAGAGTTTGATTACACGTTGAGTGAAAAAATATTTTCTTTTATTAGTCTTAAATAGTTTACCCTGTAGCTTCATTGCATGTCCCTAGTCTTTCTATATTCTGATAAGGTAAACAATCGATCTACGTTTACCCGTTCCACTCCGTTCATTGATTTATAGACTTCTATCATATCTCCCCCTCAGCCGTCTCTTTTCCAGGTTAAAGAGCCCTAACCTTTTTAGCCTTTCTTCATAGGAGTATCCTTCCATCCCCTTTACCATTTTGGTGGCTCTTCTCTGTACCTTTTCTAAAATCGCTATATCCTTTTTAAGATACGGCGACCAGAATTGCACACAATATTCAAGGTGCGGTCTCACCATGGAACGATATAGAGGCATTATAATATCTTTTGTTTTATTTTCCATTCCTTTCCTTATCATACCTAGCATTCTATTTGCTCTCTTGGCCGCCGCTGCACACTGGGCCGAGGGTTTAACATGGTATCCACAATGACGCCTAAATCTTTTTCCTGGGTGGTGGTTCCTAATGTGGAACCTTGCATCGTGTAACCATAGTTTGGGTTATTCTTCCCTAGGTGCATAACCTTGCACTTGTCCACATTAAATTTCATCTGCCATTTTGATGCCCAGTCTTCCAATTTATCAAGATCCTCTTGCAATTTTCCACAATCCTCTTGGGTTTTAACAACTTTAAATAGTTTTGTGTCATCTGCAAATTTGATAACCTCACTCGTTATTCCATTTTCCAGGTCATTTATGAATATGTCAAAAAGCAGCGGACCCAGCACAGATCCCTGGGGTACACCACTATTCACTTTTCTCCATTGGGAAAATTGGCCATTTAGCCCTACCCTCTGCTTTATATCTTTTAACCAGTTCCTGATCCACAATAGTACACTGCCTCCTATCCCATGACTCTTTAGTTTTGCCAAAAGTCTCTGATGAGGGACCTTGTCAAAGGCTTTCTGAAAGTCCAGATACACAATATCAACCGACTCACCTTTGTCCACCTGTTTATTCACTCCTTAAAAAAAACATAACAGATTAGTAAGACAAGATCTTCCTTGTCTAAAGCCATGTTGGTTGTCTCCCATTAGGTTGTGACTATCTACATGCTGAGTAATTTTATTCTTTATGATGGTTTCTACCATTTTTCCCGGTACTGACGTGAGGCTCACCGGTCTGTAGTTTCCCGGATCACCCCTGGAACCCTTTTTAAAAATTGCTGTTACATTGGCGATCCTCCAATCTTCAGGTATTAGAGATGATTTTAATGATAGTTCACAGATTACTGATAGCAGTTCTGCAATCTCATATTTCAGTTCTTTCAACACCCTTGGATGTATACCATCCGGCCCAGGTGACTTGCTACTTTTCAGTTTATCTAATAGTTGTAAGACATCTTCCCGATGTATCGATATTTCCTTCAATTCTTCTGCACCTTTAAATACCACTTCAGTCATGGGTAACATCCCTACATCTTCCTCAGTAAAGACCGAAGCAAAGAATTCATTCAGTCTCTCCGCTATCGCCTTGTCGCCTCTTAGTGCTCCTTTAACCCCTTTATTATCTAATGGACCAACTGACTCTCTCACAGGTTTTTTGCTACGAATGTACTTGAAAAGGTCTTTATTTCATGTTTTTGCTTCCGCAGCAAGCTTCTTCTCAAATTCTCTCTTTGCCTGCCTTATTAATGCCTTGCATTTGACTTGCCAGTGCTTGTGCTGTTTCCAGCTTTCGTCGTTTGGCTCTTTTTTCCATTTCCTGAAAGATGCTTTTTTGGCAACAACAGCCTCTCTGAATTCACCTTTAAACCATGCTGGCTGTTTTTTAGACTTCCTTCCATTTTTCTTAAAGCATGGAATACAGCTGGTCTGGGCTTCCAAGATAGTATTTTTCAACAACACCCAAGCTTGAAGTACGTCTTTAACCTTCGCAACTGCTCCTTTTAGTTTTTTCTTAACTGTTTTCCTCATTTTATCATAGTCTCCCTTTCGAAAGTTAAAAGGTAGTACTGTGGATTTCCTTACTATCCCTCCTCCACTAATTAAATCAAAGGCGATCATGCTATGATCACTATTGCCAAGTGGCCCCAACACCCTTATCTCTTGCACTAGATCTGGTGTTCCACTAAGGACTAGGTCTAATATGGCGTCCCCTCTGGTCAGTTCATGAACCAGCTGCTCCAAGAAGCAGTCATTTATTTCATCTAGGAACTTTATCTCCCTAGCATGTCCTGACGTGACACTGACCCAGTCGATACCGGGGTAAATGAAATCACCCATTATTATTACTGCGCTGTAACGTTTGTTAGTTTCCTTTATTTCTTTGAGCATTTCATCATCCATTTGGTCATTCTGGCCAGGCGCTCGATAGTACACCCCCACTGCCATCGCCTTCCCCCTTTTATATGGAATTTCAATCCATATAGATTCTACAGCAGATTTTGATAAAATGAAGAAAATAGTTAAGAAAAAACTAAAAGGAGCAGTTGCAAAGGCTGAAGACTTACATCAAGCTTAGGTGGTGTTGAAAAATACTATCTTGGAAGCCCAGACCAGCTGTATTCCACGCTTTAAGAAAAGTGGAAGGAAGTCCAAAAAACTGCCAGCATGGTTTAAAGGTGAGGTCAGAGAGGCTGTTGTTGCCAAAAAAAACATCTTTCAGGAAATGGAAAAAAGAGCCAAACGACGAAACCTGGAAACAGCACAAGCACTGGCAAGTTAAATGCAAGGCATTGATAAGGCAGGCAAAGGGAGAATTTGAGAAGAAGCTTGCTGCGGAAGCAAAAACGTGTAATAAAGACTTTTTCAGGTACATTTGTAGCAAAACACCTGTGAGAGTGTCAGTTGGTCCATTAGATGATAGAGGGGTTAAAGGGGCACTAAGAGGCCACAAAGCGATAGCGGAGAGAAAGAATGAATTCTTTGCTTCGGTCTTTACTGAGGAAGATGTAGGGATGCTACCCATGACTGAAGTGGTATTTAAAGGTGCGGAAGAATTGAAGGAAATATCAAATACATCAGGAAGATATATTACAACTATTAAATAAACTGAAGAGTAGCAAATCACCTGGGCTGGATGATATACATTAAAGGGTGTTGAAAGAACTGAAATATGAGATTGCAGACCTGCTATTAGTAATCTGTGAACTATCATTAAAATCATCTGTAATACCTGAAGATTGGAGGATGGTGAACGTAACACTAATTTTTAAAAAGGGTTCCAGGGGTGATCCGGGAAACTACCGACCGGTGAGCCTGACGTCAGTACCGGGAAAAATGGTAGAAACCATCATAAAGAACAAAATTGCTGAACATGTAGATAGTCATGGCTTAATGGGAGACAGCCAACATGGCTTTAGACAAGGAAGATCTTGTCTTACTAATCTGTTATGCTTTTTTGAAGGTGTGAATAAACAGGTAGACAAAGGTGAGTCGGTTGATATAGTGTATTTGGACTTTCAGAAAGCCTTTGACAAGGTCCCTCATCAGAGACTTTTGGCAAAATGAAAGAGTCATGGGATAGGAGGCAGTGTACTATTGTGGATCGGAAATTGGTTAAAAGATATAAAGCAGAGGGTAGGGCTAAATGGCCAATTTTCCCAATGGAGAAAGGTGAATAGGGTGTACCCCAGGGATCTGTGCTGGGTCCGCTGCTTTCTGACATATTCATAAAGGACCTGGAAAAGGGAATAACGAGTGAGGTTATCAAATTTTCAGATAACACAAAATTATTTAAAGTTGTTAAAACCCAAGAGGATTGTGGAAAATTGCAAGAGGATCTTGATAAATTGGAAGACTGGGCATAAAAATGACAGATGAAATTTAATGTGGATAAGTGCAAAGTTATGCACTTAGGGAAGAACAACCCAAATTATGGTTACATGATGGAAGGTTCCACATTAGGAACCACCAGCCAGGAAAAAGATTTAGGCGTCATTGTGGATAACATGTTAAAACCCCCGGCCCAGTGTGCAGCGGCGGCCAAGAGAGCAAATAGAATGAAAGGAATGGAAAATAAAACAAAGGATATTATAATGCCTCTGTATCGTTCCATGGTGAGACCGCACCTTGAATATTGTGTGCAATTCTGGTCGCCGTATCTTAAAAAGGATATAGCGCTATTAGAAAAGGTTCAGAGAAGAGCCACCAAAATGGTAAAGGGGATGGAAGGATACCCCTATGAAGAAAGGATAAAAAGGTTAGGGCTCTTTAACCTGGAAAAGAGACGGCTGAGGGGAGATATGATAGAAGTCTATAAATGAATGAATGGAGTGGAACGGGTAAACGTAGATCGATTGTTTATGTTATCAGAATATAGAAAGACTAGGGGACATGCAATGAAACTACAGGGTAAACTATTTAAGACTAATAAAAGAAAATATTTTTTCACTCAATGTGTAATCAAACTGGAATTTGTTACCCCAGGATATAGTAAAGGCTGTTAGCGTAGCTAGGTTTAAAAGGGGTTTGGACAAGTTCCTGGAGGAAAGATCCATAAACCATTATTAAGAAGGGACCCAGGATATCAATGCTTGACCCAATACAAGCATTCTGGAACCTATGTCTTTTGGGGAAACTGCTAGGTATGTATGACCTAGATTGGCCACTGTTGGAAACAGGATACTGTGCTTGATGGACCTTGGTCTGATCCAGTATGGCATATCTTATATTCTTATGTTCTTATAGTGTCTGTGTGAGGAGATAGCATAAGAATATATACGTTAAAACAACCATTAAAAACCATATATAAAAAGCAGGTCATAACTCATCAGAAAGCTAAAAAAAGCTGAAAAGGGAGAAGGTGTTTTGTCTTATATCTAATAAAAATATTGAACATGATACACAAACATAAATAATACATGCTAAAATGTGACAATAAAAAATTGCAAAAAATACATTGGGCATACCAAACATATATAGGACCACATTACCCATGGAGTAAAACAAGGAGAAGAGGCATTTAAAAGCTAATTTTGTAAGATCTGACTCACAATAGGTGTGCTGTCTTCGGCCATTCAATGATAGTAAGTCATTAAATTGGCAAACAACCTTCTTACATCTTTTGTCTGACTAAGGAGAGAAAAACAAAATTGTGGGAATGTGTATGAAAACGTTTTGCAGACAATGACATTAGCATGATATTGACCAGCTATAGGGGAATGTAGTTAAAAACTCCTAAAAAGGCATTAGCCTATGTTGGCGATGTCTATCATAAACCTATATCCAAGAGCTTCTAATATGAAAACTCCTGGGAATTGTCTATAACTGAAATCGTTGAAAAGACTAAAAACTAGTGAAAAAGTAAATAATTAAATAGGAAGCCATAAGGACACAGTTAAATATAAATAATTAATTAATGATTGGGAGACAAGGAGTAAGACCATTTTGTAAAATCTTTTTAAAAAAAGGATGATGCTGATGCTTTTGCAAACTAAATGCTGGTAAATTCTAAAACCAGCTTATAAAATTATACTGGTGTCAAAACAGAATTCAGATATTTTATAGGATAAATATTGATCGCAAGAGCCAGTGAGGACGACAGCTTCAATAGAGCAACCTCATACCATGGGGACTTCAGATTGCACCCAGCCATATGATTAAAAGGAGGCAATTTTTTAAAAATTAAACAATGAATAAAGAAGAAAAATAAAACATACAAAGGCAAGTAGATCAAACTACATACATGAATAGAGTTGTAGAACCAATCCAGTCCACAGAATGCGTTCTGCTATCAGACAAATCAAGTGACAAGAAATTACAGGACGCCAAGTTGGCGTATTAAAGGCGAATTTTATTTATTTATTTATGTTTCTTATATACCGCGCTATTATAATCAGTGCGGTTTACAGTAGGAACAACTTTACTACAATGAAATAATACATTGAGCTTACATAGAACAGGATATTCAAAAGCTTGGAAGGAACTGAGGGAAACTATATACAGATTATGTACATGCTACAGTAACGATTAATCTCGGCAGGTATGTAAGGGGTCTGTACGAATACTAGTAAACATGGGTCAGAATGGGGAGAGGGGGGAGTTGGTTAACCATTATTGGTGGGGGGATGTTCAGTGGGAGGAGTTAGGTAGGGGGTTCGAGGGGTGGGTGTTTGTTTCTCAGACTGAGAGGTCGGGTAGTGCTGTATGAACAGGTGGTGCTTTAGGGCTTTTCGGAACACCACTAGGTTTTGGGTGGCTCGGAGTTCTGCTGGGAGGGCATTCCATGCAATCGGTGCAAAAATAGAAAATGCTCTGTTGGCTGTTGATTTTGTACATTTTGTTATGAACTTGGGGACTTCAATTGTATTCAGCTGTGTATTTCTTCTTGTTCTGTTGATTGTGGTACGGTGGAGAAGTGCATTGATGGGTGTGGGGGGCTGATTCTTGAGGGCTTTGAAGGTTAATATTAGTAGTTTGTAGGTGATTCTGGCAGGAAGAGGCAGCCAGTGTAGGTTTATCAAGATAGGCGTTATATGATCAGACCTTGATGCCCCAACTAGAACCCTTGCAGCTGTGTTCATGGCAAGTCTGAGTGGGTTTAAGGTTGACTGTGGAAGTCCCTGAAGGATGATATTCGCAAAGTCCAGATGTGGGATGATTAGAGCTTGGAATATTGATCTATAGTCAGAGAAGTCGAGTAATGGGCGAAGGTGTCTTAGCGTTCGGATCTTGTGATAAATTGCTTTTGTGGTGTTTGTAACATGGGCTGACATATCAAGGCGTTGGTCAAGGGTAATTCCTAGGTATCGGATTGTGGGTTTTGTTTTCAATTCTATATTGTTGATCTGCAGTGATGGGGGAGGCGTGAAATTCCAATTCCTTGTGACGAATAGGACGTCAGTTTTGCTGTTGTTGATCCGGAGATTTTGAGTTAGAAGCCATTCTGATACTGCTTCGAAACATCTCAGTATTGGAGAGAAGTCAGGTTGATCGATCGTAAAAGGTGTATAGATGAGGATATCATCAGTGTAGGCAAGACAGTGGACGTTGAAGGAGCGGATTAAAGCACAGATAGGCTGCATATAAATGTTAAAGAACAGGGCAGATAGGGATGAGCCTTGAGGGACACCTTGTTTCAGGGGGAAAGGCTCTGATGTCATGGGGCCTGTTCTTACTTGTTGCCATCGGTTGCAGAGATAGGATTTGCACCAGGCTAGTGCTGAGCCTTGTATCCCTTTTTCTTTAAGTCGGAGTAGTAGAGTGTTGTGGTTCACGGAGTCAAAGGCGGCAGCAATGTCCAGGAATATCAAGACAAATCCTTGGTGAATATTGTCAAGGCCTGTGATTAGATTATTGAAGAGGGTTGTGAGGATGGTGTCAATACCGTGGGCTGCTCTAAAGCCATGTTGGGAGGTGTCTAGTGGCGATTCAGTATCCATGTGCTGTTGAATTTGCTGGAGAACTACTTTTTCAATAATTTTAGCAAGCAATGGGATGCTTGAAATTGGCCTATAGGATTCTACTTTGGATGCGTCGAGTTTGCTGCTTTTTAGTAGGGGTCGGATAGATGTGTGTTTTAAGTTTTGGGGGAAGGATCCTGTAGATAAGGACTGATTCAGGATTCTGCAGATAGTTGGGCTGAGGTCGTGATGTAGTTGATCCAGCTAGCAGGGCAGGGATCATTAGGTGAAGTGGTGAGGTTGATGGAAGTTATGGTGTCGATGATCTCCTCGTCAGAAATCGCAGAGAAATTCAACAGGAGATTTGTCTGGGAGGTTGTCAGCAGGGTAGAGGTAGGTATGATGTTGGTGCTTGTGCTGGTTTGAATCATCTTCAATTGGAGGTAATTAGAGTATTCCTGCGGTTGAGGCATGGGTGGGTGATCTTGTGATGGGTCTCCTGTTATGGCTTTTACAATATTGAATAGATCATGGGGTCTGTTCAGTGATTGCTTCAATAGTTCTGAGTGGTATTGCTTCCTTTTTTCCATGTTTTTTTCTCGGTGTCCCTGTAGGTGTGTGGTGTAGGCGCTGAGTGTTTCGGGGGTCCGATTGTGGCGCCAATGTCTTTCTAGTTTGCGTAGGTGGATGAGCGAAGCACGGAGGTCTTGGGAGTACCATGGAGTATGTTCACGTTTCGATGTGGTCTTGTTGGTGGATGGGATGCAGGCAGCAGCTCTGATGGCATTATTCCAGGTGGATACTAGTTCATCAGGATTGTGGGAATCGTCAAGTAGTGGTAGAATCACCTTGAGGGCACTGTCCTTGTCGAGGGGTCGGAAGCATGAGGTGCTAAGACTAGGAGGGGTAAACGTTTTGTTGCTAATGTTGCATAGGTCATTAGCAGGTATATTGAATAGAAGTAGGTGATGATCTGACCAGGGTACGGGTGTAATGGATTGTATGATATTTTGGGTGGGTTTTGTAGTTTGGGGGCGAAAATCAGGTCAAGTATGCCACCCTTGTTATGAGTTGGTTCTTCTATGAGTTGTGTATAACCCAGTTCATTCATTGCTTCAAGAAAGGAAGACGAGTGTGGCTCTTGTAGTGAGGGCAGATTAAAGTCACCGATCATCCTGGTTGGAGAGTGCGTGTTATGAGGGTTACAGGCTAGGTTGATTATTGATGATAACTCGTCTGTTAATGGAGATGGTGCTCTGTACAGGAGGTTAATTGAGCATTGTCTATTTGAAATGGAGACTATGTCTAGGTAGGTGGAGCTGGCGGAGTTATTCAAAGAGAAGCGATGTTCAGATTTGGCAATGATGAGTGTGCCGCCACCTCTCTGGTGGGCCCTATGGCAGGCAAATATTGAGTATCCGGAGGGCGTCATCTGGTTGACTAAGGCATTATCGCAGTCAGATAGCCATGATTTGGTTATCATTAGGATGTTGAGGTTGTTGAGGGTTATCAGGTCAGTGATAGGCCATTTTGAGCGAATCGACCTAGCATTTATTAGGGCACATTTCAATAATCATTGGTTGTTGAGATTTTCCGCTTGAATTTGGTTCCATTAGCTAGTTGTCATGGTAGCAGGACACTTTCATAACGCACATACACCGCTGAGCTGAATCTCCCAATCAAAGAACCAAGACTATGGGCCAGATTCAGAGAGGCGACTTGCGGGGCTGCATGTCCTGGTGGAACGACGTACAGGGCCAATTCCTGTACATTCTGCAGGGTCATGGGGAATGTGCTGCTTATTCCACCTTGAAGGTGGAATAAGCAGCACAAACTGGGCAATCAGAGTCGGAACCCCACCCCAGGCCTGGAGCCAGATGCAGGTAGATCCCTGCCACCCAATCCAGGCCCCAGCTGCCCAGCCGTGGGTCGGATGGCAGGGAAGAAGAGGGTCTGTACCGCAGGAGATGGGGAGCCTGTGGGGAGGATGTCCCACAGGCATGCAGGAGCACACTGGGTCATCCTCGGGCCCGATTCTGTATTCCACGGGAACGTTTTGCTCCCGTGTTACAGAACCAGGTCCTAATGGGCCCATCCTTTTTGGGGCCATCCAGACGGCCCGGATGTGCCCCTTTCTGAATCGGTCTCCACGAGTTCACTTTATCAACATTAGGGGCATGGCAACTATAAAACAAGTGAGGAATACTAAAAACTTAAGCAAAATCCTGTTTCATATTGCTTGAGACCTAAAAACAATAAATAAATATAAATACAGCTAAATAAAAATAGATGCAGTGTAGCAACTGTGCACAAGAATTCTAGAGGACAGGAAATCACAAATACATCCCAAGGGATGAAGAACCTGAATAGTGGTCTCTGAATTGTAAAACCGCAATTTTGACTCTATGCAAATGCTTCATACACGGCAGACCAAGAGGAAAACATTAAGCTTTAAGGACAGGGGATAAAGAACACTCCTTATAGAACGATGTTAAGCGCTGTGGATCATGTGGAAGAATGATGTCCATTATGGAGGAAAAATGGAGGGAGGAATCAATAAGTCAAAACAAAAGATAACTTGCTCACAAAATCTTATACAGTTACTCCAATAAACCTACAACATATAATCCAACCTATAACTCAATCCCAGGCTATTAATGACCTCAGATGGCACAACTCCACATTTGATGATAAATCACCTTAGGTGTTGTTAGACGCTCACATCACCGGTCATAGCCTACCCTACCTTCCACAACCAAAAATACCAATATCTTACATCAATTAAAGACACCCTAAACTTCAATCACGGGAAAAGTCTCAAATTATTTCTAAATCCAAAGAGCTAAAATGAAATCACTAATACACATTCACACATTCAACCTCACTCATACACTAATATCTAACATTCAAAACAGCGTCAATCCAATCAGCGTACAACTTAAATGAAAAAGGCTGAACGCAGCCTAAATCAAATACTGGAGCGATACCTGCAATTATAATAAAGACAATGAGAAATTTAGAAGTATAACAATGCAATATTGAGCACTGAATAACTTATCTTGCAATAATGAAGCATCCAGCCAGGTCTCTAGCTCCTCAATGAACGCTGCTTATGGTAAATTTCAACCTCCAACATAGGAGCCATGAAACACGGGAGAGACATTCAAAGTCCTGATGTTATCATATAGCTTTTGAATATGACTAAAGCTCGCTCGACAAAAGCCTTTGTTTCGCCGTTCACCGGCTTCTTCAGGAGCAACGTCATGCACGATGATAGCTACAAAAAATGGCTCCACACCATCTCCCGTCATCACAACTTGGCGTGTGACGCGCCTAATAACATAGCCATACACCAATCAAAAACTCATTCAAAACTATGACGTCAGTTTAAGGAAACAGACATCAGACATCATTCTTAAACATATGAACTGCACAGTGACACCCTAACCAAACAGAGGCGCACAATCTCACATACAAAAGATTCTCATAATCAGATCAATAGAAACTCTCAAAAAAATAATGTCCATTCTAGACGATCATTAAGTCCATGAGGCTGCAAAGTCTGTAATTTGAAGATCCATCGCTGTTCCTTTTGCAAAAGCACTTTCTTACGGTCACCCCTACGAATATCTAAGGGTACCGATTCCAATACCGTACATCGAAGAGTCTCAAAAAGATGCCCAGAATCGAGACAGTGCTGTACCAATGGAGTATCAAAACGAGCTTTCTTAAGACTATATTTATGCTCCGCTAATCGAGTCCTCAAGGGTCTGGTGGTTTTTCCTATATAAAGCATTTGACATTCACACCAGATGCCATAAATCACATAGGAAGTATTACAAGTCGTAGCTACCATCAAAGTTCTAACTTGAGAGCTGTACTTTTCACATATAGATGAACTCATAATAGTACAAAATGAGCAATGTTGGCAAGCTGCATGACCTTGCATAGATGACAGAGGAACTCCAGTGCGTCTTAAAACTGCAGGACATAAACGATCTTTAAGGTTACGTCCTCTACTATATGACATCCTCAATTCACAAGTAGTCAGATCAGGATGACGATGAATAAGGCCCCAATGTTTGCGAATCATAGAAGATATACGATGAGATAAACTGGAAAAAGGTAAAACACATGTAACTATAGGCACTGAAGACATAGACGTTGATGCAGGATGAGGATGTAAAAGCCAATCCCTATGATTGTACTTTGCCCTTTTATAGGCTATATTGATTACTGATAATGGATATCCCCTATCAAGAAATTTTTCCATCATGCCTTTAGCTTGTAATCGAAACTCTGTATTAGAAGAACATATTCGACGACATCGCAAAAACTGCGAATACGGCAAACTGTGTTTTAAATGAGAAGGATGAAAACTTGAAAAATGCAACAGAGTGTTACGGTCGGTAGGTTTAGAGTACAATGTGGTAACAAAACTGTTATGATGTTTCAGTATTTTTACATCTAAAAAATGTATTTCATATGCTTGAACATTCATCTCGAACTTGATGGTATCATGGCAAGCATTCAGATATACAAAAAAATCTTCCAATTGGGCACGAGAACCACACCATAAAAGAAAAATATCGTCAATGTAGCGATACCACCGTATTATATATTGCTGATAAAGTGAAGTATAAACATAACGTTCTTCATAATCACTCATAAATAAATTTGCTAGTGACGGTGCAAATGTAGCACCCATCGCTGTACCCGATATTTGCTGTATAAAAGTATCTTGATAAACGAAATAATTCTCTTTAAGTGCTAAAGTCGCCAAATCTAACAACACTGAAGTAGGTACTCTGTGTGGCAACATTCGAGCCTCCCAGATTTTTTGCATAATTATTAAAGCTTCTCCTTGAGGAATCGAGGTATAAAGAGCTGCTACATCCAAACATACCATATATGATACTTGTTCAATTGAATGTTCATTCTCTAATAGCTGTAAAAAGTGAGTAGTATCTTTAACATATGAACGGATCCTAGAAACTTCATTTTTCAAGAAGGCATCCAGAAAAATACCCACTCTCTCCAATAGAGAATCATTACTAGATAAGATAGGTCGCCCAGGAGGAGAAGTCATATTCTTGTGGATCTTCGGTAAAATGTAAAAAGCCGGTACTTTTGGATATGGTGGATTCAAAAAAAAGGTTCTCTTTAGAGGTTAACTGACCCAGATCATACGCTTCAGAAGTAATAGTCTTAATCTTCAATTGAAGAGTTTCAGTAGGATCTACCATTAGAATTCTATAATGATGAGGATTATTTAATTGCCGCCAGACCTCTTTTTCATAATCAGTAACATTCATAAGCACAACCGCACCTCCTTTATCAGCACGCTTAATGACCACATGAGTCATATTAGATAACTCCTGTAAAGCTGCATGATCAATAGATGATAAATTCTTAGGGTGATTATGATATTTCATTTCTAACTGTGCTAAATCGGCCAGCACCACTTGTCGAAAAGTATATAACAATGGATCTAAAGGACCAGGTGGGGTCCATGTGGATTTTAATTTAACTACCGAGGAATCTGGCATTGATGGAACATCACTAAAAAATAATTTCAACTGTAAAGCACGTACTAAGCGTTCAACTGCTACTCTACTAGTGAATTTATCGTAGCTAGGGCCATATACAAATGACAAGCCTCTAGCCAGAACTGATATTTGAGCAGGAGTCAAAATAACACTCGAAAGGTTCACCACCGTCATCAATCCTGAAAAGTTAGACCGTCTTTCTTGCGCCGGGAGCGTGTTGGAAGCCCTTGAAAATTTTGCTGTTTGTCATGTTGATTTTTAGAAACATCGCGTGCTGAATTATCTTGATCACGAAACTTTACACGATGATCTGAACCCCGACTCTCCAAACTCGAATCAGAAGAATAAACTGAAGTGTCATCTCCAGATTTCCTCCAAATACTTCCCTGCTGCCTCGCTCTACGTACAGACCAATTATAAATAGGACCCTCTTTGGTACGACGTTCATCTTTCAAAAACTTCTTGATCTTAGCTGTCTTTAATTCCAAACGGTATTTATCTAAAGTACCTAAAATATCAGTATAATGACCATCAAATTCCGGAACCGATTTCAGTTCTTTAAGTTCATCATCTAACTCTTTTTTAAGAGCTATGTTCTTAGTATGTGCAGTATCAATTACCAGTAACATCAAGTCTAAGGAACATTTATTTAAAATTTGGTTCCAACGACTTACAAAATTCTCATCTTCTAAAAACATTCCGGGGGCTTTCCAAATACGCAATCCTTGAGGAATAATTTCCTTACGACAATACTCGGCCAAAGTGACACTGTGCAGTTCTAGTCTAATGCTCTTCTTAGATTTATTCAAAAAGACATCCCAATCTGGACAACCTTTAGCATCAACCCCCAAAAGGGGTGGTAGTTTTAAAATTTCGTTTGCCTTTTCAGTACTAAAGCTAAAGGAATCTTTCCATACTATATCCATATTGGCTCAAATGTAAAAACACACACAACAAAAAACCAGGAGCAAAAAGACTAAGTCAAAACAAAAGATAACTTGCTCACAAAATCTTATACAGTTACTCCAATAAACCTACAACATATAATCCAACCTATAACTCAATCCCAGGCTATTAATGACCTCAGATGGCACAACTCCACATTTGATGATAAATCACCTTAGGTGTTGTTAGACGCTCACATCACCGGTCATAGCCTACCCTACCTTCCACAACCAAAAATACCAATATCTTACATCAATTAAAGACACCCTAAACTTCAATCACGGGAAAAGTCTCAAATTATTTCTAAATCCAAAGAGCTAAAATGAAATCACTAATACACATTCACACATTCAACCTCACTCATACACTAATATCTAACATTCAAAACAGCGTCAATCCAATCAGCGTACAACTTAAATGAAAAAGGCTGAACGCAGCCTAAATCAAATACTGGAGCGATACCTGCAATTATAATAAAGACAATGAGAAATTTAGAAGTATAACAATGCAATATTGAGCACTGAATAACTTATCTTGCAATAATGAAGCATCCAGCCAGGTCTCTAGCTCCTCAATGAACGCTGCTTATGGTAAATTTCAACCTCCAACATAGGAGCCATGAAACACGGGAGAGACATTCAAAGTCCTGATGTTATCATATAGCTTTTGAATATGACTAAAGCTCGCTCGACAAAAGCCTTTGTTTCGCCGTTCACCGGCTTCTTCAGGAGCAACGTCATGCACGATGATAGCTACAAAAAATGGCTCCACACCATCTCCCGTCATCACAACTTGGCGTGTGACGCGCCTAATAACATAGCCATACACCAATCAAAAACTCATTCAAAACTATGACGTCAGTTTAAGGAAACAGACATCAGACATCATTCTTAAACATATGAACTGCACAGTGACACCCTAACCAAACAGAGGCGCACAATCTCACATACAAAAGATTCTCATAATCAGATCAATAGAAACTCTCAAAAAAATAATGTCCATTCTAGACGATCATTAAGTCCATGAGGCTGCAAAGTCTGTAATTTGAAGATCCATCGCTGTTCCTTTTGCAAAAGCACTTTCTTACGGTCACCCCTACGAATATCTAAGGGTACCGATTCCAATACCGTACATCGAAGAGTCTCAAAAAGATGCCCAGAATCGAGACAGTGCTGTACCAATGGAGTATCAAAACGAGCTTTCTTAAGACTATATTTATGCTCCGCTAATCGAGTCCTCAAGGGTCTGGTGGTTTTTCCTATATAAAGCATTTGACATTCACACCAGATGCCATAAATCACATAGGAAGTATTACAAGTCGTAGCTACCATCAAAGTTCTAACTTGAGAGCTGTACTTTTCACATATAGATGAACTCATAATAGTACAAAATGAGCAATGTTGGCAAGCTGCATGACCTTGCATAGATGACAGAGGAACTCCAGTGCGTCTTAAAACTGCAGGACATAAACGATCTTTAAGGTTACGTCCTCTACTATATGACATCCTCAATTCACAAGTAGTCAGATCAGGATGACGATGAATAAGGCCCCAATGTTTGCGAATCATAGAAGATATACGATGAGATAAACTGGAAAAAGGTAAAACACATGTAACTATAGGCACTGAAGACATAGACGTTGATGCAGGATGAGGATGTAAAAGCCAATCCCTATGATTGTACTTTGCCCTTTTATAGGCTATATTGATTACTGATAATGGATATCCCCTATCAAGAAATTTTTCCATCATGCCTTTAGCTTGTAATCGAAACTCTGTATTAGAAGAACATATTCGACGACATCGCAAAAACTGCGAATACGGCAAACTGTGTTTTAAATGAGAAGGATGAAAACTTGAAAAATGCAACAGAGTGTTACGGTCGGTAGGTTTAGAGTACAATGTGGTAACAAAACTGTTATGATGTTTCAGTATTTTTACATCTAAAAAATGTATTTCATATGCTTGAACATTCATCTCGAACTTGATGGTATCATGGCAAGCATTCAGATATACAAAAATACAAAAAAATCTTCCAATTGGGCACGAGAACCACACCATAAAAGAAAAATATCGTCAATGTAGCGATACCACCGTATTATATATTGCTGATAAAGTGAAGTATAAACATAACGTTCTTCATAATCACTCATAAATAAATTTGCTAGTGACGGTGCAAATGTAGCACCCATCGCTGTACCCGATATTTGCTGTATAAAAGTATCTTGATAAACGAAATAATTCTCTTTAAGTGCTAAAGTCGCCAAATCTAACAACACTGAAGTAGGTACTCTGTGTGGCAACATTCGAGCCTCCCAGATTTTTTGCATAATTATTAAAGCTTCTCCTTGAGGAATCGAGGTATAAAGAGCTGCTACATCCAAACATACCATATATGATACTTGTTCAATTGAATGTTCATTCTCTAATAGCTGTAAAAAGTGAGTAGTATCTTTAACATATGAACGGATCCTAGAAACTTCATTTTTCAAGAAGGCATCCAGAAAAATACCCACTCTCTCCAATAGAGAATCATTACTAGATAAGATAGGTCGCCCAGGAGGAGAAGTCATATTCTTGTGGATCTTCGGTAAAATGTAAAAAGCCGGTACTTTTGGATATGGTGGATTCAAAAAAAGGTTCTCTTTAGAGGTTAACTGACCCAGATCATACGCTTCAGAAGTAATAGTCTTAATCTTCAATTGAAGAGTTTCAGTAGGATCTACCATTAGAATTCTATAATGATGAGGATTATTTAATTGCCGCCAGACCTCTTTTTCATAATCAGTAACATTCATAAGCACAACCGCACCTCCTTTATCAGCACGCTTAATGACCACATGAGTCATATTAGATAACTCCTGTAAAGCTGCATGATCAATAGATGATAAATTCTTAGGGTGATTATGATATTTCATTTCTAACTGTGCTAAATCGGCCAGCACCACTTGTCGAAAAGTATATAACAATGGATCTAAAGGACCAGGTGGGGTCCATGTGGATTTTAATTTAACTACCGAGGAATCTGGCATTGATGGAACATCACTAAAAAATAATTTCAACTGTAAAGCACGTACTAAGCGTTCAACTGCTACTCTACTAGTGAATTTATCGTAGCTAGGGCCATATACAAATGACAAGCCTCTAGCCAGAACTGATATTTGAGCAGGAGTCAAAATAACACTCGAAAGGTTCACCACCGTCATCAATCCTGAAAAGTTAGACCGTCTTTCTTGCGCCGGGAGCGTGTTGGAAGCCCTTGAAAATTTTGCTGTTTGTCATGTTGATTTTTAGAAACATCGCGTGCTGAATTATCTTGATCACGAAACTTTACACGATGATCTGAACCCCGACTCTCCAAACTCGAATCAGAAGAATAAACTGAAGTGTCATCTCCAGATTTCCTCCAAATACTTCCCTGCTGCCTCGCTCTACGTACAGACCAATTATAAATGGGACCCTCTTTGGTACGACGTTCATCTTTCAAAAACTTCTTGATGCCTTCTTGAAAAATGAAGTTTCTAGGATCCGTTCATACGTTAAAGATACTACTCACTTTTTACAGCTATTAGAGAATGAACATTCAATTGAACAAGTATCATATATGGTATGTTTGGATGTAGCAGCTCTTTATACCTCGATTCCTCAAGGAGAAGCTTTAATAATTATGCAAAAAATCTGGGAGGCTCGAATGTTGCCACACAGAGTACCTACTTCAGTGTTGTTAGATTTGGCGACTTTAGCACTTAAAGAGAATTATTTCGTTTATCAAGATACTTTTATACAGCAAATATCGGGTACAGCGATGGGTGCTACATTTGCACCGTCACTAGCAAATTTATTTATGAGTGATTATGAAGAACGTTATGTTTATACTTCACTTTATCAGCAATATATAATACGGTGGTATCGCTACATTGACGATATTTTTCTTTTATGGTGTGGTTCTCGTGCCCAATTGGAAGATTTTTTTGTATATCTGAATGCTTGCCATGATACCATCAAGTTCGAGATGAATGTTCAAGCATATGAAATACATTTTTTAGATGTAAAAATACTGAAACATCATAACAGTTTTGTTACCACATTGTACTCTAAACCTACCGACCGTAACACTCTGTTGCATTTTTCAAGTTTTCATCCTTCTCATTTAAAACACAGTTTGCCGTATTCGCAGTTTTTGCGATGTCGTCGAATATGTTCTTCTAATACAGAGTTTCGATTACAAGCTAAAGGCATGATGGAAAAATTTCTTGATAGGGGATATCCATTATCAGTAATCAATATAGCCTATAAAAGGGCAAAGTACAATCATAGGGATTGGCTTTTACATCCTCATCCTGCATCAACGTCTATGTCTTCAGTGCCTATAGTTACATGTGTTTTACCTTTTTCCAGTTTATCTCATCGTATATCTTCTATGATTCGCAAACATTGGGGCCTTATTCATCGTCATCCTGATCTGACTACTTGTGAATTGAGGATGTCATATAGTAGAGGACGTAACCTTAAAGATCGTTTATGTCCTGCAGTTTTAAGACGCACTGGAGTTCCTCTGTCATCTATGCAAGGTCATGCAGCTTGCCAACATTGCTCATTTTGTACTATTATGAGTTCATCTATATGTGAAAAGTACAGCTCTCAAGTTAGAACTTTGATGGTAGCTACGACTTGTAATACTTCCTATGTGATTTATGGCATCTGGTGTGAATGTCAAATGCTTTATATAGGAAAAAACCACCAGACCCTTGAGGACTCGATTAGCGGAGCATAAATATAGTCTTAAGAAAGCTCGTTTTGATACTCCATTGGTACAGCACTGTCTCGATTCTGGGCATCTTTTTGAGACTCTTCGATGTACGGTATTGGAATCGGTACCCTTAGATATTCGTAGGGGTGACCGTAAGAAAGTGCTTTTGCAAAAGGAACAGCGATGGATCTTCAAATTACAGACTTTGCAGCCTCATGGACTTAATGATCGTCTAGAATGGACATTATTTTTTTGAGAGTTTCTATTGATCTGATTATGAGAATCTTTTGTATGTGAGATTGTGCGCCTCTGTTTGGTTAGGGTGTCACTGTGCAGTTCATATGTTTAAGAATGATGTCTGATGTCTGTTTCCTTAAACTGACGTCATAGTTTTGAATGAGTTTTTGATTGGTGTATGGCTATGTTATTAGGCGCGTCACACGCCAAGTTGTGATGACGGGAGATGGTGTGGAGCCATTTTTTGTAGCTATCATCGTGCATGACGTTGCTCCTGAAGAAGCCGGTGAACGGCGAAACAAAGGCTTTTGTCGAGCGAGCTTTAGTCATATTCAAAAGCTATATGATAACATCAGGACTTTGAATGTCTCTCCCGTGTTTCATGGCTCCTATGTTGGAGGTTGAAATTTACCATAAGCAGCGTTCATTGAGGAGCTAGAGACCTGGCTGGATGCTTCATTATTGCAAGATAAGTTATTCAGTGCTCAATATTGCATTGTTATACTTCTAAATTTCTCATTGTCTTTATTATAATTGCAGGTATCGCTCCAGTATTTGATTTAGGCTGCGTTCAGCCTTTTTCATTTAAGTTGTACGCTGATTGGATTGACGCTGTTTTGAATGTTAGATATTAGTGTATGAGTGAGGTTGAATGTGTGAATGTGTATTAGTGATTTCATTTTAGCTCTTTGGATTTAGAAATAATTTGAGACTTTTCCCGTGATTGAAGTTTAGGGTGTCTTTAATTGATGTAAGATATTGGTATTTTTGGTTGTGGAAGGTAGGGTAGGCTATGACCGGTGATGTGAGCGTCTAACAACACCTAAGGTGATTTATCATCAAATGTGGAGTTGTGCCATCTGAGGTCATTAATAGCCTGGGATTGAGTTATAGGTTGGATTATATGTTGTAGGTTTATTGGAGTAACTGTATAAGATTTTGTGAGCAAGTTATCTTTTGTTTTGACTTAGTCTTTTTGCTCCTGGTTTTTTGTTGTGTGTGTTTTTACATTTGAGCCAATATGGATATAGTATGGAAAGATTCCTTTAGCTTTAGTACTGAAAAGGCAAACGAAATTTTAAAACTACCACCCCTTTTGGGGGTTGATGCTAAAGGTTGTCCAGATTGGGATGTCTTTTTGAATAAATCTAAGAAGAGCATTAGACTAGAACTGCACAGTGTCACTTTGGCCGAGTATTGTCGTAAGGAAATTATTCCTCAAGGATTGCGTATTTGGAAAGCCCCCGGAATGTTTTTAGAAGATGAGAATTTTGTAAGTCGTTGGAACCAAATTTTAAATAAATGTTCCTTAGACTTGATGTTACTGGTAATTGATACTGCACATACTAAGAACATAGCTCTTAAAAAAGAGTTAGATGATGAACTTAAAGAACTGAAATCGGTTCCGGAATTTGATGGCCATTATACTGATATTTTAGGTACTTTGGATAAATACCGTTTGGAATTAAAGACGGCCAAGATCAAGAAGTTTTTGAAAGATGAACGTCGTACCAAAGAGGGTCCCATTTATAATTGGTCTGTACGTAGAGCGAGGCAGCAGGGAAGTATTTGGAGGAAATCTGGAGATGACACTTCAGTTTATTCTTCTGATTCGAGTTTGGAGAGTCGGGGTTCAGATCATCGTGTAAAGTTTCGTGATCAAGATAATTCAGCACGCGATGTTTCTAAAAATCAACATGACAAACAGCAAAATTTTCAAGGGCTTCCAACACGCTCCCGGCGCAAGAAAGACGGTCTAACTTTTCAGGATTGATGACGGTGGTGAACCTTTCGAGTGTTATTTTGACTCCTGCTCAAATATCAGTTCTGGCTAGAGGCTTGTCATTTGTATATGGCCCTAGCTACGATAAATTCACTAGTAGAGTAGCAGTTGAACGCTTAGTACGTGCTTTACAGTTGAAATTATTTTTTAGTGATGTTCCATCAATGCCAGATTCCTCGGTAGTTAAATTAAAATCCACATGGACCCCACCTGGTCCTTTAGATCCATTGTTATATACTTTTCGACAAGTGGTGCTGGCCGATTTAGCACAGTTAGAAATGAAATATCATAATCACCCTAAGAATTTATCATCTATTGATCATGCAGCTTTACAGGAGTTATCTAATATGACTCATGTGGTCATTAAGCGTGCTGATAAAGGAGGTGCGGTTGTGCTTATGAATGTTACTGATTATGAAAAAGAGGTCTGGCGGCAATTAAATAATCCTCATCATTATAGAATTCTAATGGTAGATCCTACTGAAACTCTTCAATTGAAGATTAAGACTATTACTTCTGAAGCGTATGATCTGGGTCAGTTAACCTCTAAAGAGAACCTTTTTTTGAATCCACCATATCCAAAAGTACCGGCTTTTTACATTTTACCGAAGATCCACAAGAATATGACTTCTCCTCCTGGGCGACCTATCTTATCTAGTAATGATTCTCTATTGGAGAGAGTGGGTATTTTTCTGGATGCCTTCTTGAAAAATGAAGTTTCTAGGATCCGTTCATATGTTAAAGATACTACTCACTTTTTACAGCTATTAGAGAATGAACATTCAATTGAACAAGTATCATATGGTATGTTTGGATGTAGCAGCTCTTTATACCTCGATTCCTCAAGGAGAAGCTTTAATAATTATGCAAAAAATCTGGGAGGCTCGAATGTTGCCACACAGAGTACCTACTTCAGTGTTGTTAGATTTGGCGACTTTAGCACTTAAAGAGAATTATTTTGTTTATCAAGATACTTTTATACAGCAAATATCGGGTACAGCGATGGGTGCTACATTTGCACCGTCACTAGCAAATTTATTTATGAGTGATTATGAAGAACGTTATGTTTATACTTCACTTTATCAGCAATATATAATACGGTGGTATCGCTACATTGACGATATTTTTCTTTTATGGTGTGGTTCTCGTGCCCAATTGGAAGATTTTTTTGTATATCTGAATGCTTGCCATGATACCATCAAGTTCGAGATGAATGTTCAAGCATATGAAATACATTTTTTAGATGTAAAAATACTGAAACATCATAACAGTTTTGTTACCACATTGTACTCTAAACCTACCGACCGTAACACTCTGTTGCATTTTTCAAGTTTTCATCCTTCTCATTTAAAACACAGTTTGCCGTATTCGCAGTTTTTGCGATGTCGTCGAATATGTTCTTCTAATACAGAGTTTCGATTACAAGCTAAAGGCATGATGGAAAAATTTCTTGATAGGGGATATCCATTATCAGTAATCAATATAGCCTATAAAAGGGCAAAGTACAATCATAGGGATTGGCTTTTACATCCTCATCCTGCATCAACGTCTATGTCTTCAGTGCCTATAGTTACATGTGTTTTACCTTTTTCCAGTTTATCTCATCGTATATCTTCTATGATTCGCAAACATTGGGGCCTTATTCATCGTCATCCTGATCTGACTACTTGTGAATTGAGGATGTCATATAGTAGAGGACGTAACCTTAAAGATCGTTTATGTCCTGCAGTTTTAAGACGCACTGGAGTTCCTCTGTCATCTATGCAAGGTCATGCAGCTTGCCAACATTGCTCATTTTGTACTATTATGAGTTCATCTATATGTGAAAAGTACAGCTCTCAAGTTAGAACTTTGATGGTAGCTACGACTTGTAATACTTCCTATGTGATTTATGGCATCTGGTGTGAATGTCAAATGCTTTATATAGGAAAAACCACCAGACCCTTGAGGACTCGATTAGCGGAGCATAAATATAGTCTTAAGAAAGCTCATTTTGATACTCCATTGGTACAGCACTGTCTCGATTCTGGGCATCTTTTTGAGACTCTTCGATGTACGGTATTGGAATCGGTACCCTTAGATATTCGTAGGGGTGACCGTAAGAAAGTGCTTTTGCAAAAGGAACAGCGATGGATCTTCAAATTACAGACTTTGCAGCCTCATGGACTTAATGATCGTCTAGAATGGACATTATTTTTTGAGAGTTTCTATTGATCTGATTATGAGAATCTTTTGTATGTGAGATTGTGCGCCTCTGTTTGGTTAGGGTGTCACTGTGCAGTTCATATGTTTAAGAATGATGTCTGATGTCTGTTTCCTTAAACTGACGTCATAGTTTTGAATGAGTTTTTGATTGGTGTATGGCTATGTTATTAGGCGCGTCACACGCCAAGTTGTGATGACGGGAGATGGTGTGGAGCCATTTTTTGTAGCTATCATCGTGCATGACGTTGCTCCTGAATAAGCCGGGTGAACGGCGAAACAAAGGCTTTTGTCGAGCGAGCTTTAGTCATATTCAAAAGCTATATGATAACATCAGGACTTTGAATGTCTCTCCCGTGTTTCATGGCTCCTATGTTGGAGGTTGAAATTTACCATAAGCAGCGTTCATTGAGGAGCTAGAGACCTGGCTGGATGCTTCATTATTGCAAGATAAGTTATTCAGTGCTCAATATTGCATTGTTATACTTCTAAATTTCTCATTGTCTTTATTATAATTGCAGGTATCGCTCCAGTATTTGATTTAGGCTGCGTTCAGCCTTTTTCATTTAAGTTGTACGCTGATTGGATTGACGCTGTTTTGAATGTTAGATATTAGTGTATGAGTGAGGTTGAATGTGTGAATGTGTATTAGTGATTTCATTTTAGCTCTTTGGATTTAGAAATAATTTGAGACTTTTCCCGTGATTGAAGTTTAGGGTGTCTTTAATTGATGTAAGATATTGGTATTTTTGGTTGTGGAAGGTAGGGTAGGCTATGACCGGTGATGTGAGCGTCTAACAACACCTAAGGTGATTTATCATCAAATGTGGAGTTGTGCCATCTGAGGTCATTAATAGCCTGGGATTGAGTTATAGGTTGGATTATATGTTGTAGGTTTATTGGAGTAACTGTATAAGATTTTGTGAGCAAGTTATCTTTTGTTTTGACTTAGTCTTTTTGCTCCTGGTTTTTTGTTGTGGGAGGAATCAATAACCAACCATTTTAAAAATGCATGAGATTATGAAACCATAATAAACAATGTGTAGGGTAGTGGTGATGGAGGAGAGGGAGGAAGGAGAGGACGGGGGAAGAGGGAGGAAGAAGGGAGGGGGAGATGGAGAGGGGGGAAGGGGGAAGGGGGAGATGGAGGGGGGGGGGGACATGAAAAATCCAGAAATCAGGTTAAAGCATATTGGAAGGTTTACAGGAAAACTGAATAATCAATATCCATGTTAAGACCATGCGGGGCCAAAGTATTCAGTTGAAAAATGAATCTCTGTTGCAACCGCAATAACACTGTCCATATTTCCTTCTCTCCAATTAGGTTTAACAATTTTAAGAACAAGAAACTTCAAGTCAGAAACTTTGTGGGTTTTTTCATTGGTCTAACAGGGGCTTGTCTGGAATACCTCTCTTGAGGCAACTTTTGTGTTCAGTTATATGTGTACAAATAGCCCTGCTAGTCTTGCCTATACAAAATCACAACTGCACCACTTATGTGCTTAAATGCCCATTTACACGAGTAAATCACTAAAATACTGATTTATGTGCGTAGATGACACATAACATTCTGCAGCTCCTTATAAAATTACCCCATAGTGACTTGCATATCCAAAATTAGACAGTACAGATATGTGCCGCAATTGTTTTTTAAAAAACATTTATGTGATCAATACTAGTGCCAACCTCATAAATACTTTGAATATTGACTTGACAATATATTTGTCTAATTGTTACGCCAGAAAAGTAATCGGCTATACTTGTAATCACTGCTGATGCTGCTGTATGTATCTTATTATTATAGGATCTCGGGCTTTCCATCTTTATGGATAAACACTGAAATATACGTATATGATGGAATTCAGTGTTCACATACATCTGCATTCAATTTCTATCCAGAAAAAAAAGAGTTCAATAAATGTCACTAAAGAAAATTTATTTTATTAACAGTTTCTTTTATACCGCTTTATCATTTTTAGTCAAAGTGGTTACATTATAACTTAAACTTGATAATGTACATTAAACAGGGACATTGATAACTTGGATTCTTCTGAGGCAATGGAGGGTTAAGTGACTTGCCCAAGGCCACAAGGAGTGTTAGTGGGAATCAAAACCTGGTCTCTTGGTTGCCAAGCCATTGCTCTAACCATTAGGCTAAGCACAAAGAAAAGCAGGCCCTCTACGCAGTAACACCAGGAGAAAAACAAATGGGAAACCATAAAAGAACCATTAAAACTTTATTAAACCACTATAATTAATTGTGGTTTAATAAAGTTTTATTGGCTCTTTTACAGCCTCTGCTTAGTTTGCTCCTACAAAAGGAAATAATTCAGGGAAAGAATGAATGGCCACACAAACCACTTGTAGATAAAAGCAGAGAAGAGAGCTCTGGACATAGGCAGGGGTGTGCTCCTGGGGCCTTGGCCCCGCCGATATTTTGCCCAACACAGCATCAGGAACAGAGAGCTTGGGGGAAGGGCTGGAGATCAGTTTGCTTGGCCCCTTTAATTGAAAAAGTGTTCCACTGCCCCTGGTTTTGGAGCCACACTACATAATTTCAGGCATCAAATATTCTCACCCCACCATTGCTGGTTCCAGTAGGAATGGTTTGAGCAGGAAACACTAGCAAGGGAGATAAAAGGGTTGAACAAGGTATGCGCCCAGCAACGATGGGCTGAGAATAATAGAAAAATAAATTGAAATGAAAATGCAAAATAAAATACAAGACATTATTAGGAAGTATATTAATTCTTGTACCATACTGAAAGATCTCCCTCTTCCCTCGAAAAGGAATACATGTGAAAAATTCTAGGACCCAATATTCAGCGGCAGTGGCTAGTGCTGCTAAGGTAGCTAGCTGCTGCCGCGGCTGAATATTCAATGCCAGGGACTATATTCGGGTCCCGGCATTGAATATCCAGGTTGCCTGGATAGTGATGAAGCTAACCGGGCAGTGGCAATATTCAGCTGCTGTCCATTTAGCTCCAGTGGTGAAAGCTAGGGCAGTTTTTACTGTGCACAATTTTTGCCAATTTGCAATAACTGGGCAATGACTCAATATCTCTGCTGCCGGTTATCGCCGGGTGCCGCCCCCGGAATGCCCTGATGCTAACTGGTTAGCACTGGGGCATGCAGCTGTGGCACCAGTAGATATTCAACAGCACTAGCCATGAGTCTGGTATCCACCCCAGCTCCAAAGCTTTCTAGTTCAGAGAATCCCAAAACTGAGCACTCCTGGCCTGGGCACTCCTTGACCAAAGAGTTTCATGCTGCTAGATACCCTGGACCAATAACACTTACCGGTCCAGCAAAGTGGTCAGTGTCATCCTCCTCTTCCTGCCACCATCTTGGAAAAGGGTAATGCCTGACCCCTAGAGGTATACTGGGATGCACCCCAAGGAGTCAGTCTGCCAAATAAGGGACTGTTTCCCTTATGGAGAAGTATTGACCTATTTGACAGACTGACCCCTAGTGATGCCTACTGACACACTTTTAAGGGTCCGGTGCCACCATTTTCCAAGAAAGCAGCAGGAAGAGAGTGGCATTCAGTCCAGCAGCATGGAGGTTCTTTAGCTGAGGGCTTCCCTATGCCAGGTGCCCTAGACCAGAAAGCCCTGGGCAGGATGTGGGGGTCGACATCCAGTGCCCACTAGGTCACCAGGGAACTTTTGCAGGGTAGAGGTACGGGATAAGGTCAGGGAATATAGGCCGTTTTTTAGATGCCTCTCTTTCTTTCTGTGCATTAGCTAATGCACACTCATGCACTAAGAGGAAGGGAGACATTTACTGCTCCATCTGACTCCCTTTAATCTGACATTGAATCCAGAGTGAATGTTTATATCTTGATAAGAAATCAATTTTTCTTCCAACTAATCCAACTTTCTGATTCCATATTAGTGCCATTAAATAGTTCATTTTAATGATTATTTTTCTTACTCAGATCAGGTTAAACAAAGAGTGATGGATTAAATGATGGCCAACCACCATTGTAAACAATGGAGTAGATTTTATTGTTCCTTCATCACGGACCACTCATATTCCACCCAACACGGCCGTGTTTCGGCTCATGCCTTCAAGGATGCATATTGGATTAGCCAGAAGTCATAAATATGCAAAAATGTTGAGTCTTCATGTACAGTATATACAGAGTGTCAAAACTGTAATGTTGATGTACAAGTGGCACAATGTAAAATTAGCAACAGCTGAAAATGCCACTAACTTTGCAGACTAGCATATCTGTGACTGGCTGGTCGCAGAGCAAACTAAGACGCCTCTCAAACATTTGCTAAATTTGCTTTGTGTCATTTGTACATCAACGTTATAATTGTGACTCTCCATATATACTTGAAGACCAGGGCTTTTATTTGAGGAGGTACATGGTTGTATGGGGTACAGACACCTTTTTCAATGCCTGGTAAAATTGACCCATGGTCCTCGTATATCAATGAAAGAACTATGCATATGAGTACCGGCTCCTTTTTTTCTAGACAACTATACTGATGAAGACTCAACATTTTTCCATATTTATGACTTCAGGCTAACCCAATATATACCCCTGAAGAAGGTGTGAGCTGAAACATAGCTATGTTGGGTGGAATCTGAGTGGCCTGTGGTGAAGGAACAATAAAATCTATTCCTTTGATTACAACGGTGGTTGGTCGTCATTTAAGCCACCCCACTCTTTGTTTAGTCTGAACCCAGAACAGATTACAGAAGAGTCAATATATGAACACAGTAGAACAACAGACACCAGTAGCTCCATATGCCTTGTCCTTAGCTGCTTTTCTTCCTCCTTCTTGTCCTCATATAGGGGGACATTTACTAATAGTGCATGCTAACGCTGGTATTGTGCATTATCTCCCACAGGATCCATTGCATAAAGCAAAGAGCTTGGCCATAGTAAAAAAAAAATCTCAAAAAACTAAAAAATATCCCAAACAAGTATACTATAACAGAATAAATCAAAAGATAGCCTCAGAAAATAACCACAAGAGGAAGTGATCCTCATCATCACCATCATCAGTGTCATCTTCAGTCCAAAGATGGGCAATTATGATATGCTTTCTCTTCGTGAAGAGGGGAAGCATTCTGGATTGTATTTCTCCTCTGGGTACATCAAATCCTACAAACAGTCTATCTGCAATTTTAGTGCAGTTTCTTCTCCCAGTTAGTCAATCTTGACTCCCATCTTGGAGGTAATTTTATAAAGTCATTCCCATGTATGTGGCCACATATATGTGTATTTAAAAAATATCAGCTGGCATAAAAGTACAGATTTGTTATAAACATTTTAAAAAGTACAGCTTTGGCATGAAGGTGTATACTTGGCTGGAAGACAAAGCCGGGGGCACGGTGTAGGCGGGGCATGGATGTGGCTTGCACATACTCATATAGACTATAAATGAACTTAATCTATGCACATATGTACATAAAGGTATAAGTGATTGTGCCTATATTCATGGCACATTCTCTACCACATACACTAGTATTTTATAAAGACAATAGGTACCTGTCTTTATAAAATGGCACCTACATAGGTACTCTGTAGGTCTCTAGTCTACTCTACCCCCACCACCATCTGCAGCTCTCCCCGGCATGGGGATAGAGCCTCCGGCAGTGAGAACAGCAGCGGCTCATCTTCCGCCCAATCGGGGCGCACCGTGGACTTTTAGAAGTTCGCGCCATCAGGCGCGCCCACGCCTTGCGGGCCCGTGCCTGAGGGCCTCGCCAGAGGGCCCTTTGGCGTGGCCCTTAGGCGGAGGCCTAGGAACAAGGCAAGACTACCCAACAGCTACCATCTGACTATTGCTGAAGTAATGTAAGTGTGACAGACCTGTTTTTCTACACAGTTAAACCTTGTAAGTCCTTACTTATTAACAAAGTAACCATTGTTTGAGTCTCACTGTATGGTATCAATTTAACACTGTTGCTTCCTTGTAACCATTTCATTAACGCTGAAGTTAGTTAAACTAGGTCGTAGTGAATTTAAATCCAAAAGGTGTGAGCCAGCCTCTTGTAGGCTGGGATATCGCTTAACTACATAACTGCCTAGCTATACCATACCACTGAATCACTCCTAATAGCTTCTCGTATCTCACCTGAGACCCACACCAATATCCCCCGAGATGTCTATAATCATACCACTGGCTATTTTCTTTCTCACATCTGGACTCCCCTGTCAGGCATTGAATACATGTGCTAAACACATTCCAGTCCTCCACAGTAATGGTAGGAAAGGGTCAGAGAAACCCTACCAAACCGCTCATAACACCTCCAACACACCTTACCAGCACCTACTATATATTCCCCTGCAAAATATCAAAAAAACCCACCTGGATAAACACCAGCAACAACATTTACTGAAGTGTGCGCTTATAAATGCAAGATCTATACGCCAAAAATGGCCAGCAATCACTGACCTTATAACATTCCACAACCTCGACATGTTAATGATTACTGAGACATGGTTAACAGGCTGTGATAATGCGATCATCAATCAAATGACTCCAGCCGGTTTCTCACCATACAATTGCCACAGAGATAAACAGAAAGGAGGAGGGGTTCTCATCCTCGCAAAAACAGAATTGAAATTTAAACTAAATGATGCATCAACCTCAGCACACCTTGACACTATTACAATATCGAACGACCAGTGCACAATCAATGCACTCTACAGAGCCCCGTTATCTTCCTCTGACGACCTACCAGCAATCATCAACCTTGCATGCAACCCAAATAACCCACGATCCTCAAACTGGCTAATGGGAGATTTCAACCTCCCCTCCCTGCCCGAAGCACAAGCAAGAGCCTTCCTTGAAGCTCTATGTGACTTGGACTACAAGCAACTCGTCGACTCACCTACGCATGCAAAGGGCAGTATCCTTGACCTTATTTTTGCCCCCCAGTCTGTAGTCAACACCACTCCTCAGCTATTGACCTCTATAGCTCCAGTACCTTGGTCTGATCATAATCTCCTCAAATTCTACATACCTATCACCTGCCACCCCAAGAACAGCGACAGGACCAACACCCCCGATTCCAGAACATTAACAACACGATTCCGCCCACTCAACAAGGAGGATGTATTTGCTGAACTACTTCCACGCCTAGATGTTTCAACCCTTGAACCCGATGAACTTGTAGAGAATTGGAACAATAGCATCAGAACTATTGCCTATATCCCACCCACCAACAAGGTACCTAGAAAACGGGAACATGCCCCATGGTACTCTACTGAACTTCGAGCATCCCTCTTACAACTACGTAAGCTCGAAAGACGATGGCGCAGAAATCAGACTACCGTAGCTTACCACAACTATAACTCATATTTAGCATTACACAGAGAGAAAATAAGTGAAAAAAGGAAACAACATCATTCAACCATTCTAAAATGGTCATTGAATAAGACACACGACCTATTTAATATAGTAAAATCATTAACAGGGGATCCAGCACCAGCAAGCCCATTCATGCCTCAACCCCAGGATTATTCGAACTACCTGCAATCAAAAATGATCCAATCCAGCAGGACCTCAACCACCTGTAATTTAACCAATGTACTCAGTAAACCAAAGCCTACCCTACTGCTCAAATTCTCTGCAGTATCTACTAAAGAAATTGAAGACACCATTGTTTCCATCAATCTCACCACGGCACCTAACGACCCTTGTCCAGCTAACTGGATAAAAGAACTTCGACGCAAACTAAGCCATGCAATATGCAATAACACTAACCAGTCATTATTAATGGGTATTTTCCCGCAAAATCTAAAACATATGTCAATCAGGCCCCTGCTAAAAAATAGTCGCCTGGACACATCCAAAGTAGAATCGTACAGACCAATATCGAGCATTCCCTTGCTTGCTAAGATTATCGAGAAAATAGTCCAGCGACAGATCCATCAGCATGTTGATGCCGAGTCACCTCTCGATCTAGCTCAACATGGCTTCAGAGAATCGCACGGGGTAGATACCATCTTAACTACCCTTTTCGACAAGCTAATTACAGGAATTGACAATATACACCGAGGATTCGTCCTTATATTTCTCGATATTGCAGCCGCCTTTGATTCTGTGGATCATAAGATACTATTGCAACATCTCCAAGAAAAAGGGTTACAGGACACTGCACTACAATGGTGCGAATCATACTTAACCAACAGGTGGCAGCAAGTAAAGACAGGCAACACGACCTCCGAGCCTTTCCTACAGAAGCAGGGAGTACCCCAGGGATCTTCACTGTCCGCTTTATTATTTAATATTTATATGCAGCCTATCTGCTCACTGATCCACTCCTTAAACGTAGAATGCCTAGTGTATGCTGATGATATACTACTATATATTCCATTCTCTATCGAACAGCCCGATTTCTCCCCTATCATCAGATGCTTTGATGCAACTGCTGAATGGCTTCTCACACAAAACCTGAGGATCAATCACAGCAAGACTGATGTCCTCTTTGTCACAAGGAACCAGAAGTTCGTCCCACCACCCTACCTGCAAGTTAATAATGCCGAACTCAAAACAAGAGATACAATCCGATACCTAGGCATCACCCTAGATCAGCGATTAGATATGACAACCCACATAAAGGCCGTTACAAGATCAGTATACCACAAGATACGAACCCTACGCCACCTCCGCCCACTACTTGACTTTTCAGACTATCGGACAATATTTCAGGCCCTAGTGATCCCACACCTGGATTTCACGAACACCATCCTCCATGGCCTCCCACAAGCAACCCTCAGCCCGCTTTGGTTGGCTATGAACTCAGCTGCTAGGGTTCTTACAGGTGTATCAAGATCGGAACATATAACTCCAGTAATGAAAGATCTGCACTGGCTACCACTACAAGCCCGAATTCAATACAAGGTGCTAGTCATGGTTTTCAAGGCACTGAAGAATCAGTCTCCCACACCGATCAGCAAACTAATCAACAACATCCCTGACAGCAGAATCAGAAGACCTGCTCTACTGAACATGTTAACAGTACCTAAGTTTACCACAAGATGCACAAAGGCAACTACCTATAGAGCCTTTTCGATTTATGCTCCGGCAGCCTGGAATAATCTTCCCACCTCTATTCGATCCATATCAAGCCTCACCACATTCAGAAAAGCAATAAAACACCATCTGTTTCAAATTCACTATCCTGAAACTAGTACCAAAAAGCACAAGCCGCAAGCACTCAACCCCCACCTTAACCATCCCAATGCCCTAACCCAACATGAGAATGGTTAGCCACCCCTCTCCCTACAGTTGTCTCCTGGGTTCCCACCTGACCTAGCTATGCTCACCCCAAAGATCATAAGTAATTAGTATATATAGCTCTCTGTAAATTTTATGTATATATCATGTAAATTCTATGTATATATCATGTAAATAGTTTCCCCAGTTCTACCCCTTAAGATTGTACCCCTGTTCTATGTAAGCACATTGTGTTGTTAATGCATTGTTGCGATGTTCAGTTCTAATGTAAACCGCGCTGATTTTAATAGCACAGTATATAAGAAATAAAAATAAAATATAAAATAAATAAAAATAAATAAAAATAAATAAATAGTCATGCTGACCTGTCATAAAATTACTCTCCTTGGAGGAAAACTCCTTTGGGAGCCAATTCTAGCTAACTTGCAGTAAGGTTTTGCAGTTATCATGGCTTGATGGCCAAATTTAATATGCAATACCTGCAAACCCTCTGCGTTAACCACTGGGGGTGTTCCCAACAATTTGCTATTCAGTTACCACAGAGAAATGTTCTTTACCATCTGTTAACTAGATGGCAGATAACACAATATCGTTAGCTATACCAATTCAGATGGCATTACTGTGCCATATTATCTGTTTATTTATTTATACATACATTTATATACCGCATCTTCCAAAGTTCAGTTGCGGTTCACAGTGAACAACAATTAACAAAACAAGTTTGTTTTACAGGGAACGTCATATTATAACAGAACATATTTACATTATTAATTGTAATTATTATTAATTATTTACATATTAATTGTTGCATTAACAATTAATGTGCAGGAGTGCCTCCACATCATCTGTAAGGCATATTCTCCGCCCATTCTCTTCCCCTGTCACTTTACGCAATTTAGGTGCTTGTTTATTAAACTGTGCTAACTGCTAGCACGGAGTCAATGTGCAGAATGTCCACAGCACTGCAAATCCCAAGCTAGTGCATTGGTGCAAATTGGCAAAGACAGGGTGAGTTGGAGGAGGAACATAGGCATTGATGGCCTTTGGGGTTAGCACGGGCGTAAGGGCTGTGCATTAACTGTGGCTGTTGCCATTTTTAGCAGGGCTGAACTTAATGCCACTTCAGTGGGTGGCTTTAGATGCACCCGTGTGCCAGCTTAGGGCAGACTCTGCATTCGCTACATGCCAACAGCAGGGGGATGGACACACGAGGCCCTCGAAGTTGGCGTGAATGTCCATGCAGATTTTGTGGCCCAAACACATGCTACAGGAGTGTTTGTTAGTAAACACGCCCCTCAATGTGGAAATTGCAGTGTAGTAACTTTTAAGGCATCCTATTAACTGACAGTATGCACTTACGTCCATGTTAGCAGCTAACACGGCTCAGGAAACAGGCCCCTATGTGGGTCCATAGGCAGCCTCATACTTGTTTTTATGTGCAGAAAGAAGCCAAATCTGCCTCTTCTAGAAATGAATTCAGGCTGGGTACTGGCTCAGCAAACACTTTCAGATGGAAACCCACTTAACAGCTTCCTAACAGGGAACTAGTCAGAGAAAGAGGGAGAGAGCCACAGGAGAGGGAAAAGCAGGGTCATTTGCAGCACATTTAGAGGCTACCATCAGGCAGGAATACATTTAACAACTTGCTTTTTTTCAGAACTCCAAATTAAATTCAGCAACTGCGACTGTTCAGAGAAACAGAGTCGCCAATATTTCCCAAACTGGCTACCCATGGAACAGTAGCAGAGGCTCATTTGTATTCTGCACCCTGGCTGAACGTGATAAGAAGCCAAACACTCCCAGGAAATGGCAGAAATGAAATGCAGTGCTAAGAAAGCAGGGTATTTATAGAAACAGAATATCAGATCTTTCCAAAGGCTCACACAGCAGTTCCAGCCAAAAAAACCCTAGAATCGGGCTGGCCCTCTCTCATTCACCCGGAGCGGTATGTTCCAATTTATCAGAACAGCTGAGTTTATTAAGAAAAATGACTCGCAGGCAGTAACAAATACACTTGCTCTTTCCTCCCTTCTATCCATCCATGCAATGTGTGCCTTTGAGTCAGTCCTGACTCCTGGCGACCCAGAAGCGCATTTGCATCCATCCATAGATGCTAATGAGAAATAGCAGCTTAAGAGCAAAAGGAGTGGAAAGAGAAAAAAAGATGTTTTATAGCACCATTAATAAAATTATGAAACTTTACTCTGCAAAATTCCCAAGTCACTCAAAAGGCTAAATATTTTCTCATTCTACAAAAGGGTAGCTTGGGTAATTCTGGGGATATTCAGAATCTGTAGATATTTTCTCCTTTATGTAATTTTTTGCACATTATTGCATAGAACAGAAAGTCAGAGAAACGTGTACTGAAGCAGAGACATTGCTAGGGAAGGACCTAAAGCCTTGGAGGTCAGGTCCATAAGTACCCCTTTCTAAAATGTCGATAACTGAAAAATCAAACAGTCCAAATCTCTCCCACACTCCAAGAACAAATCTATATTAAAAAAAACATAACTGGGCATCATGAGGCCAACATTCAGCATAGCTAAATCCTCTTAAAGGAAATCGGATGACTTATCTGGTTATCTTTAAATGAATTTTCAGCAAGAAAACTATTTGGTTTGCATTCATTTTTTATATCGCCATTCAGCAGAGTACTGGCAACAAGGCGGCTCACAATATTAAAATTAATCAGAGACATAAAATTGAAACATTAAATATTTAAAACAAAGAGTACAGTGAGATCCTGGGGGGGGGGGGGGAGCGGGTTTGGGGTGCGTTGTCTAGAAGAACAACAATCATCCACCATAAAGGCAGTTTAATTGGCACACAACTAGGTAAAGGATGGTTAGTGAATTAAAATAAAACACCACAAGGACTGAGACTAGAGCTTCAAATTATAGATAATCTGCATATGAAGACTGACACAGCCAGGTTTTAAGGGCCTTTTTACTTTTTTATACAAACTTTGTAATTGGATTTCTATAGGAAGTGAATTTCATAGATTAGGGACTCTGCAGTCAGATCCCTTGAGTTTACATTGGCAATGCAAAGGAATCACTAAACGATTTGCTTGGAAAGACCTAGGGGCTCCTTAGGGACAATATCAGATGAGTCATGAGTGTAGATAAAGAGGACAGCCTGTGTAAAAGGCCCAGTGCGCTAGCGTTAAGATTCTGAATTTGAGGACTTCCGGTGATGCGGTGAGCCCGAGCAGTCGCACGCTGCTCGAGCTCTGGGCCCCCTTGCTCCTCCGGCGCTGCTACATGCCCTAACGAGCTCGACTTCGGGGCTCCCGCGCCCCCCCCCCCCCAGGCACCTTTGACTGAAGCGGATCGCTGCCCGGAGGGACGATTTCGTGCCTTTTCTTCCCCCACCTGAAGATTCACGGAGGCGGCCTAGTTCTGTGCTGCGGGCGCTGCGGACACCGCACTGGGGTGCAAGCCGCGTGGTGGGGTGAGTAGGCCGGGAGGCACAGCCTTACCTTTTCCCGGGATCGCAGTGGGGCCCCCGCGGAAGCTGCAGCTCACCGGCTGGTGTTCAGCGCCCCTGTTTGCCTTCAGCGCGCCTCCATTCTGTGCCTCGCGTGGATGTCTGCCGGGGGGGGGGAGGGGAAGAAGACAGAAGACTCAAGAGGGGCTGAGATCCTTCCCTGGGCCCAGCTGTGAACTGCCCCCCCTTGTCCAGCCTGCTTTCTTTCTTCCACTGGGGGACTTGCATGCCGCTTCACGGACCGGGCTGATGTCCTCCTCTCCCCAGCCCAGGCGATAGAGACTTGTACTCCATCCTCCCAGCTGGAAGCGCGTGACTGGTGTTTTTTCGGTGGGCCATCCACGAGTGCGCCTGGCCCCCTGCCTCCAGCACTTTGAGGTCTCTGGCCGGCGCCCTGCCCCCCCCACCCTGAAGAGCCGGTGCTATAGGCCCTGCGCCCAGCCTCGGGTGCACAGGAGCCCGACATTGGGGCATTGCCCCCCCACCTGCGGGTAAGGGCCCGGGTCTGACATCTACCTTCTGGAGTACCATCCCCCCCCCCCTTTTTGGCACTTAGGGGCCCAGGATCTGCACTTAATCCCAGCCGCACCGACACCCGGGACCCCAGCCTTCCTACCAGTGCTTAGCCAGCCGAGAAACCTGCCTTTCCTCTAGCACCTCGGGGTCCCTGATCCATATTCTATTTCCTGTGTACTGCGGCCTAGGCGGCTCTGGTGACACTTGCCACTCGGATTTGGGACTGTGCTGCGCCCTGAGGTGGTCGACGACTGGAGCCCCGTCGCCTGGCGGTGTGAAGTGGGGACTCGAGATACGCCATCCTCCTCCCTTGGAGCAGTCTACAGCAGAGGCCTGGGCGATGGCGGCAAAAGGAGGCCGCCGGGTGGAGAAGGAGAAAACCCCCCTGCCGCCCAGGGGGGGGGAACAATCCTCACCGCTGAAAGGGGAGGCTAAGACCACGGCAGCGACGGTGGATGAAATCTCCATAGCCGTGGCGGGGGTGCTGTCCGCTCAGTTCGCGGATCTGCGGGGCCGCATGGACCTTGTCCAAGCCTCAGTGGAGGCCCTAGGCGGTCGACTACACGAGGCGGAGCACCGGATAGAGAGGTCGGAGGAGCATGTGCTGGAGCTCCAGCGGGAGATGGCCCAGGTGAAAAAAATTGCTTCAGGGGCAGGAAGCCAAACTCGACGACCTTGAGAATCGGTCCCGCCGAAACAACCTGAGATTTCTCGGGATTCCTGACGCCGTCGAAGATCGGAACCTGCAATCTTACATAGAAGATCTGGTGAAACAACTCCTGGCGAGTGAGCCTGAAGGTACCTCAGTACAAATAGAGAGGGCACACCGGGTTGGGCCGCGGAGGACCAGTGATACCCGACCCAGGATGACGATAGCACGGTTCTTGAGATTCCCACAGAAAGAAGCGGTCCTGCGCGCAGCGCGCAAGAAAGGAATCATTCAGAAAGACAATGCCCGGATACGTATTGTCCAGGATTATTCAGCAGCCCTGGGACAGCGGCGACGAGGACTATGGACCATTATGCCAGACCCTAATAGACAATAACATTAAATTTATAGTGCAATATCCCGCCCGATTGGTCTTCACCCATGACGGGATCCGCCGGACTTTTGACTCCGCGTCAGCAGCAACGCCCTACGTGGAGGAGATACGGCGGAGGGCCGCAGTGGCGGCCGAATCCTGAGGACTGGCGGAGAGGACTATCGTTTTGATGCGCAAGTTAGCGTATCCTATCCTGTCCTTGACATTAAAGTGATGGTGTTGGTGGTTGGGGTGGGGGTGGAGGGTTGCATGGTTGTCTTTATTGCCCTTATATAGTGCTGTTGGTTGCCCTTTTTGGGGGCTGGGGATGGGCGGGAGGAGGCCCGGGGGGAGGTGGTGTGTCGGTATGACCTGGGGGGGAGGGGTTCTTGTAGTGAAGTTGGGGCGCTGGAGGGGTGGGGGGGTACCACACGCATCCAGGAATTCATAGAGGAGGCGAGGAGGATGGAAGTAGAGTTAAGGGATCGGAGGGGGGAGGGTGGGGGAGGGATAGTGGGGGGAAGGGCGTAGGTAAGGGGGGGGAGAGTGGGGGAGGGGGCGTAGGGGGGGAGGGCAGGGACGGAATGTTGTACTTTCAAGAACCAGTTGAGATAGGGACGGGTGGAGGAGTACGTTCGAGGGACGGGGGGGGAGCACCTCAGGCTGGGGGGGTGTTTTCCCTATATCCTATGTGGTACATCTTAGACACTTCTGAGCCCAGTTTAGTATTACATGCCACTTAAGATAATCTCTTGGAATGTTTGCGGTTTGGGCAGTCCGATCAAGCGGGCAAAAATTCTTCAGGCCCTGGCCAGGCAGGGAGCAGACATTGCTATGCTTCAGGAAACCCACCAGACTGCCGACGAACACCGTAAGCTTTGCCGGGATTGGGTGGGACAGGTCTGGGGGGCCCCAGCCCTTGGTAAGAAGGGAGGGGTGGTGCTTTTGATCCACAAACGCGTAAGGATGGAGGTGGAGAAAGACCTTGTGGATCCAACGGGTCGCTTTGTCCTGGTACAGGGAGCCCTTGAGGGGAAGCCAGTAGTTCTTGGTAGTGTGTACTGTCCCAATGTACTTGATCTATCCCTATATGCACGCCTTGCCTCCCAACTTGAAACATTACCGGAGCTCCCTGTTATTTTGGGAGGGGACTTTAACGGGGTCATGGATGCTGACCTCGATACCTCTAAAGCGGGGGAGCAACGGGAAAGATTGGCGACGGTTCGGGCAATGCGACGTCTTTGCTCTAGACTGGGGCTGGTGGATCCCTGGCGATTACTACACCCGGTCGAGCGGGACTATACACACCAGTCCCGGGCCCATGGTACAAGCGCACGTATCGACTACCTGTTGGTGTCAGCTGGGCTGTTCGCCAAGGTGGGGGATGCCCAGATAGGGCCAGTGGAGATCTCTGATCATGCATTTGTTTGGTTGGAGGTCTTCTGGAGTGGGAGTACCTCACGGGCCTTCCAATGGCGTTTTCCTTTGGAACTCTATAGAGACGCCCAATTTCGCGCATTCATCCAGCGGCGGTGGCAGGAATTCGAAGCCGATCATAGGGGCCATCAGGATGACCCCGAATTACTCTGGGAAACGGCAAAGGTCGTACTGAGGGGGGATATAATTGGGTTCCTCGCCAGAAAACGAAGATTAAGGGCCGAACGTATCATGGTTTTGGAGGGAGCGGTGACGAAACTGCGACGCCGCTGGGCCCATACCCCCACTGCGGGCCTTAAAAAGCAGCTGTGGGACACTCAAATGGAATTAAACGAACTCCTGCACCAAAGGGCTAAGAAGTCCGTACTGTACTACCGTTATCAACTATATCGCTATGGGGACAAGCCCGGGAGGTTATTGGCTCGGTGCCTTCGTGGACCCCGGGGCTCTAAATTGGTGCCCGCCCTGCGAGACGAGTTAGGGATCCTGCACAGGGAAAGCCCGGCAATAGTGCGGGTGTGTTTCGGTCCTTCTTTCAGAACCTTTATGCTGCGGAGGCGACCTCTCCGGCGCAGATGGCGGATTATGTGAGGGGACTGGACTTGCCTCGCCTTTCCACGGAGCAGAGAGCTCAGTTGGATCAACCGATTACGGTGGCTGAGTTGCAGGTGGCAATCTCAAAATCCAGTTGCTACAAATCCCCTGGATCCGATGGGCTAGGCGCCGAATTTTATAAAATCCTCAATGAGCAGATCTCCCCTACATTGGCCGCTGTACATAATAGGAGAGCACAGCAGGGCTCCTTTCGGTGGGGGGCTAACCATGCGCATATTGTCCTTATCCCCAAACCGGCAAAAGACCCTCTCTCTGCAGCCTCGTATCGTCCTATTTCTTTACTGAACTTTGACCTTAAATTAATGGCTAAGATCATGGCAGATCGCTTAGCGGAGTTCTTGGGGTTGCTGGTTCACGAGTCCCAGGTTGGTTTTGTTAAGGGGCGATATGCGGTCCGTAACCTACGCAAGATCATCGCATCCTTAGAATGGGTCCAACATAGACACCTGTCTTCCCTCTTGATTAGCTTTGACGCAGAGAAGGCCTTTGACAGGGTGGATTGGCAATACCTGCGATTCATCCTCCCTCATTATGGCTTGGGGCCGTCGTTTTGTAACATGGTCGACAGTCTGTATGCCAACCCCACCGCAGCGATATTCTGTAACGGGGTTTTATCAGAGCCTTTTCCGCTGCAGAGGGGGACCCGTCAGGGATGCCCCCTCTCTCCTTTGCTCTTTGTTCTTTCTTTGGACCCCCTCTTGCGTCGTGTGGCGGGCCTGCCGACCATCCAGGGTGTAAGTATAGGACCTCAGGTATTTAAGATCTCGGCCTTTGCCGACGATCTGTTGGTACACCTGCTCTCCCCCGGCGACTCCCTGCCCCTTCTGTTGCGGGAGTTTCGTGCCTTTGGGCAGTTTGCTGGGTTTAGTATCAACCGGGATAAATCTGAGGCCCTTGATGTCTCTGGACAACTTCGGGGCAGCTGGGTGGGCGAGTTTCCCCTTCGCTGGGCTGAGCACCAGTTCATCTACCTGGGGATTATACTGCCCCGCCATCCAGTTCACCTATATAAGACCAACTTGCGACGGATGCTGAGCAAGGTGCAAGCCCAGCTACAGGCGTGGCTGCCCCTCCCTCTCTCCCTCATGGGAAGAATTGCGGCGATTAAATTGGTCATTTTGCCGCGGATTTTATATTGGCTGCAGACCCTCCCTGTTTGGATCCTCCGTCGGGATCTTAGGCGCTTTGAGGCGGAGTTTCGGGGCTTTCTGTGGGGGGGATCGAGAGCTCGTATCTCTTATCGTAGACTAGTGGGGAGGCTCCGTGGGGGAGGCTGGGGGCTCCCAGACCTAGGCACTTATGCGCTGGCTTGTCAGGCCCGCCACTTAGGGGATTGGCTTGGGGATACCGATCTTTATACCCCTAGGGCTTTTGAGGAGGCATACGTGGTACCCCACTCCCTGAGAGCCCTTCTGCACTTAGAGGTCAGTAGATGGCCTACGCACTTAGCCGACAGTGTGTTGTTAGCCCCGGTGTGTGTCGGACCTGGCGGAAACTGAATGCCTATTGGGGCCATCGGTGGCAGGTGTCGAGCTGGCTACCTATCCGAGGCAATGCCAATTTTATCCCGGGCACTGAAACTGCGGCGTTTCGTCTGTGGGGGGAGAGAGGAGTGCATACTCTGGGCCATGTGGTGGATCTGGTGGGCAAGCCTAAGCCTTTTCCCCTGCTATCTCGCGAATATTGAACTAGGGCCCCTACACTTTTTTGCATACATGCAAGTCGCCCACTACGTGGCTTCTCTTTCCCGGTCGGACCTCTGTGGCGACCGCTCGGCCCAGATAATAGCGTTCTTTGGATTTGGCGGAGTCGAACGGCCATCTATTCGATCTTTTCATCTTCGGTTAGAACAATTTCAATCACGGCCAGATTACAGTGGCGTGGAACGGGCCTGGGGGGCGGAACTCGGCCGGGAGATCCCCCATGGCACCATTCTAGCAGCCCTTCGGAGAGTGGCGAGCCTCGTAGATGGTGCACGCTGGCGAGAAATCCAGATTAAGTGCCTGACTCGGGTCCACTTCTCTCCGAGGCGGGCACTGCGCTGCCATCTGACTGAGGATGGTAGCTGTCCACGTTGCGCGGAGCCCTTAGCTACACTGTATCATATGTGGTGGGGCTGCCGACGCATACGCCCCTACTGGCATAGAATTGCCCTATTTATGGCTGACCTTATTGGGCAACCTGTTCACTGGGACGCGGCCCTCATTGTCCTGGATCTTCTGGGTCTCACCTCTCCAAAGGGGAAATGGAGTCGCTGGCTGGTGCGGAAGGCATGTCTGGTGGGCAAGGGCCCAGTCCTACGTGGGTGGAGGGACAGCCACCCTCCCTCTTTTTGGGAGTGGCGGAACTCCTTCCACCAACTCATGCTCCTGGAATGTAGGACTGCGCGGGGCCATGCGAAGCGATGGTCTGCTTTCTGGTTATTGTGGGAGCCCTACATTCAAACTTTGAGTCCTCGGGCTCGTAACGTACTTTTACAGTTAGGTTGTTAATAGCCTTATTTACATGTGGAGACTTACTGAGTTTTGGTAATGTTATATATGCTGGTTCGGCTGGGTAATGCCTTTGGGAGGAAGGGGGGGGGAAGGTGGGTACTTGGGGGGGGTGGGGTGGGGGAGGGGGGATGGGGGGGTACTTGCTTAAAACTGTGTGACCATCTATGTATCTTGCACCCTGGGGATCAGAGTCCACCCCAGGGAGCGACCGTTTTCTGTTGTATCTTTGCTGTTTTGTTTGATGGTTCAAAAATAAAATTTTGAAAAAAAAAAAAAAGATTCTGAATTTGATTCCAGCAAGTATTGGCAGCCAATGCTGTTCAATCAAACAAGGTGTTATGTGATCAGACTGGTTGGCCCCGCAGATTAACATCACTGCTGTGTTTTGTATTAATTGTAATCGTTTGATTCTGTATTGTGGGATGGGATGCCAGTACGCCACCAAGGAGAGATACAAGATACAGTAATCTTTAGAGGAGTTGAGAAACCGGAGATTATCCTGAGTTGCCTCCTTCTCTAACTAAAAGGGGAGAAACATGGTCTATGGAGAGACCTGTCAATCCCGCTTGAGCAGAACAGCCATCAGATCCATAATCACATCCTAGCAGCGCTCAGACTGAATCACTGCCAAACCAATTTGCAGCTAGCTGGCAGTTAATGCCTCAGCAAAGTTCCTCCTCGAATTCTGGGGTATAAACTCTGATTAACCTCAGCACCACTGAATATCACAAGTTACGGTCTATCCAGATATCTTAGGCATGCTATATTTGTGGCCAAGATCATTGCATAAAACTAACTGGTCTGATCACAAACTTATCTCATTCATCATTCCATCTACCGAATTTCCAAACAAGTCACCTGATGCTTACCCACCACCAAAACCAGCACGATTCCAACCTCTCAACATGGACACAATCACCTCCCTTACCATGCCAAAACTCTCCACTATACCTAACAACATCGATGACACTGTATCAAACTGGAACAATGCTCTTCGACTATCAGCGCAACCTACCACTACACATGATAAAACCTCTACCAACTCTTCTATCACCAAGAAAAAGAACGCACCATGGTTCTCCTCAGAGTTACGAACCTCCCTACAACAACTGAGGAGACTAGAGAAGAAATGGAGACACTCCCTAAACCCTCATGACCAGTCCATTTACCTAGCCAACTTGAAGTCCCATCGCCAGCTAACCTGGGAAAAGAGAAGAGAACACCATACAAAGCTACTTAGCCGTTCCCTCAACAAACCAAGAGATCTCTTCCAAATAGTAAAATCCCTAACCACTGAACCTCCCTCACCACAACAGGAATATATACACCCACAACTATATGCTGATTACATCCAATCCAAGGCAATCAAGATCACTGAAGCAACCACAAATGTAACCAAGCAACCTTCCAACGTCCAATTCATACTCAATAATTTCTCATCTCCAACTCCAAAGTCTATTGAAGAAATTATTACATCCATCAACGCCACTACAGCTCCAAATGATCCATGTCCAGCCTTCTGGATCAAATCACTTAAAACAGAACTTAGCCCATACATATCAGCATTAGTGACCAGTCCCTTAGATCCGGGATATTTCCAACAGCTCTCAAGCACACCTCCATCCGTCCCCTACTGAAGAACAACAAAACTGGATCCGAAAAAGGAAGACTCCTATCGCCCAATTTCAAGCATTCCTTTACTAGCCAAGATCCTAGAAAAAGTCGTTCTCAGACAAATTCAACAACACATTGATTCCGAGGCCCCACTAGATCCAAACCAACATGGCTTCAGGGAAGCCCACGGAGTCGAAACCCTCCTAACTTCCCTATTGAACACACTCATTAATACAACAGACAATATCAGAAATGGAGTCGCCATGATCTTCCTAGACATAGCAGCAGCTTTTGATTCTGTTGACCACAACCAACTACTCACCAGGCTCCACGATAAAGGAATTCAAGGAACGGCACTGAATTGGTGCAGATCTTACCTAGAAGATCGCTGGCAACAAGTACGGACTGGTGATACCACATCTCAACCTTTTCATCAGAAGCAAGGAGTTCCGCAAGGTTCCTCCCTTTCAGCCCTTCTATTTAACATCTATATGCAACCTCTCTGCAACATCTCCCGCTCTTTCGGAATATCATGTCTTATCTACGCAGATGACGTGCTCTTATTCACTCCAATTAATATATTAAAACCTGACTACACTACACTAATCACCTGCTTCAAACTCGATATCAGATTGGCTACTCTCACAAAACCTCAGAATCAATTTTAAAAAAACCGAAGTCCTGATTGTCACTAGAAACAAAGACTTCTCTCCCCCACCAACTCTAAGAACACGAGATGCTGATCTACCACTCAAAACCTTAATACGTTATCTGGGTGTTATACTTGACCAGCGACTTGAATTCAAAGATCACATAAAAAATACTGTAAAAGCCATTTACTACAAAATCAGGACTCTACGACACCTCAGACCTATGCTTGAACCATCTGACTTCCGTACAACCTTCCAGGCATTAGTCACTCCTCATTTTGACTATGCAAATATCGTTCTTCATGGCCTACCCAAGAGCACTCTAAACCCGCTTCAATTGGCCATGAATACAGCGGCCAGAGTTCTTCATGGATCCCCAAAAAGCCAACATATTACTCCCATCCTATTTGACCTCCACTGGCTCCCACTAGCTTGCAGGATTTTATACAAAGCTCTCATCCTGACCTTCAAAGCATTCCACCATATCTCATCATCCTCCTTATCTGATCTCCTCCATCACACACAGAACACCAGATCTAGACGTTCTGTAACAGAGAACATGCTAACAGTCCCAAATGACAGCAAAAAACTCACTCAAACAACCACTTTAAGAGCATTCTCTTCCTTCGCCCCTAGATGCTGGAACACGCTTCCACCTAGTATTAGATCACAAAAAGACCTGTCCCAGTTCAGAAAATCCATAAAAACACATCTCTTCCTACAACACTTCTCACAATATACTGACCCCCCTCACACACAGACCATTGATCACGGCTAGTCAAATAAGCTCCCGAAACCTTACCACTTGATCTAGACCAAGCCTCACAAACCCTACCTTTAGAGCTCGAGCATTTAAGAACCTATTGTAAATAATTGAAAATATCTGTTAATTGTTAATCCCTGTTATCCATGTTTTTATTCCCTGTTCTCTGTAAACTTAACATTTGTTTTATGTTTAAGTACAAAATTTGTTAAAATGTAAACCGCGCTGATATCAAAAGTGCGGTATATAAAAGCTGTTAAATAAATAAATAAATAAAATAAATAAAACTGGAAAACCACTGAATATCACCACTATCTGGTTCACTTTGAACCTTACCCCTGGAATGCCCATTTCCCCTCTCACACGTAACTGGATACATTTTGGCTGGATATCAAATTGATTGGGCAAACTTTACTCATTCTGCAGCGGGGAGAGGGGAATTGAAAATCAATCATTTGTCTAGATAACTCCTTAAGGGCAAGCTGGAGAAATCATTTTGAATATTGGCCGCTGCATACACCTTGCAATGCTATATAAACGATAAGTCATAGTAGCAATATCCCTTTTAAATATTAAACTTTAAATAAACATTCAAATTATGATGTCACCACAGTAACAGCAAGTCACATTCAGAACTTACAAGGCAAAACTATTATACTATAGCAATACTAATTGCTAGGACTCACACAGCAAATTACTTATAAAGTGTCAGCACTGCAAGTATTGCAACAGCCACAACTATACCTGCAGCTGGAAAAACAAAACAAGCCATATGACCTAGGTCCCTTCACAGAAACGACATGCTATCGGAATCTCTCACGCCTGTCATATACTTAGAAAAGAGACAGGTTCCCGTCACCACTCTTATTTGTCATGGCAATTGAATTCCCAGTGGCAACCATTAGGGCCAGCGGTGATATTGAGGGAGTTGGGGTGGTGTGGTGAAAATATAAGGCCACATTATTTACTGATATCATCTTATTAACCGTTACTCAGCTCCTAATGATTCTTCCGGCAGGACTGAACCAAGGGTTGTGCAGTGTGGCCGCCGAGGCTGATTAGCTAGAAGCAAGTAGAGGCTGGCTGGCTAGAAGCAGCCTCTCTAGGCAACATAACAGCATTTTCTGGAAGACCGCCTACCTTCTAGGGGCATTTCTTGATTCTTAAATTTCGATAATAAAGTATGACTCGTATACTGTACTCTTTTGTATGCCCTTATAATACAAGAGGTAGGAAAATCCCGTTGTTCAAACAGACATCAGTGTTTTTGCTTACTGTTTAAAGTCTATAATTGAAGAACAAAGCCTACGTAAACATAGAAATTCTCTAACCAGAAGTCCCAATTTGAATTTTAAAGGATGATAATTCAGAAAATGGAGTAAATTATTCTGATAAGCAGTCTTCTTGAAAAATGAAGCAGCAAGTTTATTATCTGAGATTCTTATCAGAATATCCAGAAATTCTAATTCCATATGATGATATCATCTAAAATTTAAAATTTGTTTTACAACCATCTATCAAATCATTAAATTATAATAACTCCTGAATCGAACCAGTCCATATAAAAAATGTCATCCAGATATTGATGCCAACTTAAGATTTTCTCAAAGCAATCTGATACTGCTGTTCCAAATTAGCCATATGAAGTATAACAATATTTATTTTTATTTTTTTATTTATTTCTTTTTTATACCGTGTTCTTTAGAATCAGTGTGGTTTACATGTATACTAACAGGTGCTTTTTATTCACTTATCCCCAAAGGGCTCACAATCTAAGTTGACCTGAAGCAATGAAAGGTTAAGTGGCTTGCCCAAGGCCACAAGAAGTGGCCATGGGACTAGAGACCCCAGTCCCTCCGGCCTGAAGTTGCTTGTCCCCATGTGGGAATTGAACCCCTGGCCTTCTGGCCCGAGGTAACCTGTCCCAACCACTGAGCCACTCCTCCCTTAATAATAGAAGCAATCCCAAAAATATGTGCATAAAATTGACTATGTTGTGGTTCTGCTGTGCTGGGGTGGTGATGCACTTGACTCAGAAGAGCTGAAGGAGTCACCATGCTGCCCAGCAAACCACTCTGAATCTCCATGGCATGGGGGGAAGCAAAGGGTCCCACCATTCCATGGGGAAAAGGTCCCAAAATACAGGATTGCAGTGGTCAATGGGGAGCCAGTGATGGTGCATTTCTTAAAGAGCTGGTGGTGATGATGAACATAAGAACATCAGAACATAAGATATGCCAAACTGGGTCAGACCAAGGTCCATCAAGCCCAGTATCCTATTTCCACCAGTGGCCAATCTAGATCGCAAGTACCTAGCAGTTTCCCCAAAAGACACAGATTCCACAATGCTTGTATTAGAACAAGCAGTGGATTTCCTGGGTCCCCTTTAATAATGGTTTATGGACCTTTCCTCCAGGAACTTGTCCAAACATTTTTAAACCCAACTATACTAACAGCTTTTACTACATCTTCCGGTAACGAATTCTAGAGTTTGATTACATGTTGAGAGAAAAAAATATTTTCTCTTATTAGTCTTATATGGGTTACACTGTAGCGTCATTGCATGTCCCCTAGTCTTTTTACATTTTGATGGCATAAACAATTGATCTACGTTTACCCATTCCACTCCATTGATTAATTTATACACCTCTATCATATCTCCCCCTCAGCCGCCTCTTTTCCAGGTTGAAGAGTCCTAACCTTTTTAGCATCTCCTCATAGAGGTATCCTTCCATCCCTTTACCATTTTGGTGGCTCTTCTCTGTATCTTTTGTAATTCCGCTATATCCTTTTTAAGATACGGTGACCAGAATTGCACACAATATTCGAGGTGCAGTCGCACCATGGAACGATACAGAGGCATTATAATATCCTTTGTTCTATTCTCCATTCCTTTCCTTATAATTCCTAGCATTCTATTTGCTTTCTTGGTAGTCATTGCACACTGGGCAGAGGGTTTCAACGTGATGACGCCTAAATCGCTTTCCTGGATGGTGGTTCCTAATGTGGAACCTTGCATCGTGTAACCATAGTTTGGATTGTTCTTTCCTACGTGCATAACTTTGCACTTGTCCACATTAAATTACATCTGCCATTTGAATGTCCAGTCTTCCAATTTATTAAGGTCCTCTTGCAATTTTTTACAATCCTCTTGGGTTTTAACAACTTTGAATAATTTTGTGTCATCTGCAAATTTGATTACCTCACTCGTTATTCCCATTTCCAGGTAATTTATGAATATGTTAAAAAGCAGCAGACCTAGCACAGATCCCTAGGGTACTCTATTATTCACCTTCCTCCATTGGGAAAATTGGCCATTTAGCCCTACCCTCTGCTTTCTATCTTTTAACCAGTTCCTTATCCACAATAGTACACTGCCTCCTATCCCATGACATTTTAATTTAGCCAAGAATCTCTCATGAGGGATCTTGTCAAAGGCTTTCTGAAAATCCAGATACACTACATTGACTGACCCACCTTTGTCTACATGCCTATTTAGACCTTCAAAAAATATAACATATTAGTAAGACCAGACCTTTATTGGCTAAAGCCATGTTGACTGTCTCCCATTAAAGAATGACTATCTACATGTTTAGAAATTTTGTTTTTAATAATGGTTTCTACCATTTTTCCCGGTACTGATGTCAGGCTCGCCGGTCTGTAGTTTCCTGGATCACCCCTGGAACCCTTTTTAAAAATTGACATTACATTGGCTATCCTCCAGTCTTCAGGTATTACTGATGTTTTTAATGATAGTTCACAGATTAGTAATAGTAGGTCTGCAATCTCATATTTCAGTTCTTTCAACACCCTTGAATGTATACCATCTGGTCTAGGTGATTTACTACTCTTCAGTTTATCAAGTAGTTGTAATACAGCTTCCCAGTTTATCGATATTTCTTTCAATTCTTCTGCTGCATGAGCTTTAAATACCATTTCCGGCATGAGCAACTTCCCTACATCTTCTTCAGTAAAGATCAATATCAATCAATATCAATCAATATCAATATCAAAAGATCAATATCTCCACTATGTCCTTTTCCCCTCTTAGTGCCCCTTTTACCACTCTATTGTCCAATGGTCCAACTGACACTCTCACAGGATTTTTGCTACGAATGTACTTCAAAAAGTTTTTATTATGTGATTTTGCTTCCACAGCAAGCTTTTTTTCAAATTCACTCTTCGTCTGCCTTATCAATGCTTGGCATCTAACTTGCCAGTGCTTATGTTGTTTCCAGTTTTCGTCATTTGGCTCCTTTTTCCATTTCCTAAAAGATGCTTTTTTGACTACAATAGCCTCTATGTCCTCACCTTTAAACCATGCTGGCTGTTTCTTAGACTTCCTTCCACTTCTTTTATAGTTATGAATACAGCTGGTCTGGACTTCCAAAATAATATTTTTAAACAACACCCTTGCTTGATATAAATCTTCAACCTTTGCAGCTGCTCCTTACCATTTTTTCTTAACTGTTTTCCTCATTTTATCATAGTCTCCCTTTTGAAAGTTAAAAGGTAGTACTGTTGATTTTCTTGCCATCTTTCCTTCATTTATTAAATCAAATTGATCATGTTATGATCACTATTGCCAAGTGGCCCCAATACTCTTATCTCTTGCACCAGATCTTGTGTTCCACTAAGGACTACTGTAGGTCCAAGATAGCTTCCTCTCTTGTTGGTTTATGAACCAGCTGCTCCAAGAAGCAGTCATTTATTTTACCTAGAAACTGTATCTCCCTAGCATGTCCCTCTGTGAAACTGACCCAGTCGATACCGGAGTAATTGAAATCACCCATTATTATTAGTTCATACACACCATACACAACATGGTGCACAGTTCTCTGACTCAAGGGAACATGCCAAATCAACTAAAGCTCACCACGATAAGACCTATCCCGAAGAAATCCACACTCGATAAGAACAATCCAGCAGCATACAGACCGATCTCAAGCATACCCCTACTGGCAAAAATAATTGAGAAGGCAGTACAGCACCAGCTACAAGACCACATTGACCACCATGCTCCACTAGACATCAACCAACACGGTTTCCGCCCCAACCACGGGGTTGAAACACTCCTGCTATACATCTTCAATAACATTCTCCGCCTCATAGACAACTTCAAGAAAGGAATACTAATGATCTTCATCGACATGTCATCAGCATTTGACACAGTGGATCACAGAACTCTACTGGAAAGACTAAAGAACATTGGGTTACATGGACCCACCCAGAAATGGTTCCACTCATACCTAACCGACAGACAGATACAGGTCAAGGTAGGCCCCAACATATCCCGACCCATAAAAGTCCTACAAGGAGTACCACAAGGATCAGCCTTATCAGCACTTTTATTCAACCTCTACATCCAGCCAATATGCGACATCATGAAAGAACACGATATACAATACACAATCTACGCCGATGACATCATGATATACACACCTATCACAGTTGACAACCCGGACTACTCCAAAATAACAAACTGTCTCATACACATGACCAACTGGTTTCAAAACAACAACCTCACCATAAACTACAGCAAGACTGAGGCACTAATCATCACTCGAAACACTGACTTCTTCCCTCCACCCAACATCAAGATAAAAGACACAATCATACCCATAAAACCAGAAGTAAAGTACCTCGGAGTAACCCTGGACAAGGAACTGAATCTACAATCACACATAAGCAGAACCACCAAAAGCGCATACCACAGGATGAGACTTATCCGACGCCTTAAGCCCCTCCTTGCCCCAGACCACTTCCGTACAGTCTGCCAGGCACTAATAACCCCACTCCTAGACTTCTGCAACCCAATCTACCTTGGTCTATCAAAACAAACACTCAGACCGCTGCAATTGGCACAAAACACAGCAGCCCGCATAATATCTGGCACAACAAAACAAGAACACATCACACCCATACTGAAAGATCTACACTGGCTCCCAATCATCTCACACATCAAATATAAGACAGTCATAAACATCTTCAAGATCAAACAACAGTCACCAGCCCTCAGCCTACAAACACTCATACAACCTGACAGAAGCACACGACCAAGGAGGAGAGGCACTTCCAATCGTGTATACACCCCAAAAGACCTCACCAAGGTCTGCAAGGACACCGCGGAACGAGCCCTTTCTCTGGCTGCACCAGCAATTTGGAACACCCTCCCAGACAAACTAAGACTAACAACAGACCTCAAAGACTTTCGGAAGCAGCTTAAGACAACACTATTCATTGAACACTATGGACACGTCACATGATCTACTCACCAAGCAAGAACAAAAGACCAACCCCCCGCCCCTGACACTTGTACATAAGATTGTATAATAGCGCATGATGTAAATAGCTCACCAAGAATCTAATATACACCACCACAAACACACAGTCTGTATCACTGCATGAACACACTTGAACCACTCTTATGATTGTTTGCTGTGGAGACCGCCTTGATTGAAGGAGAAGGCAGTATAGAAATACTTTTAAATAAATAAATATCCTTCCGAACCATGCGCTTTGGGCGACTGTCAACTTTCCCCTATTATCTAGTTTAAAAGCTGCTCTATCTCCTTTTTAAAGGTTAATGCCAGCAGCCTGGTTCCATCCCGGTTAAGGTGGAGCCCATCACTTCGGAAAAGCCCCTACTTTACCCAGAATGTTGCCCAGTTCCTAACAAATCCAAAACCCTCATCCATGCACCATTTTCTCATCCAAGAATTGCGACTCCGGAGCGCTGCCTGCCTTTTGGGTCCTGCACATGGAACGGGAAGCATTTCAGAGAATGCTACCCTGGATGTTCTGGATTTTAGATTTCTACCTAAAAGCCTAAATTTGGCCTCCAGGACCTCCCTACCACACTTTCCCATGTCATTGCAGACTCCTCCACAGTACTAAGACCATGTCTAGGTGGTGCATGAGGTCTGCTACCTTTGCACCAAGCAGGCATGTTACCAGGCAATACTCATGTCAACGGACCACCCAGCTATCTACATGCCTAATGATCAAATCACCTACTATAACGGCTGTCCTAACCCTTCCCTCATGGGCATATGGCCCTGGAGAAACCTCCTCGGTGCAAAAGGGTTTTACATCAACTGGAGGACAGGTCCTAGTTATAGGATCACTTCCTGCCACACCAGGGTGATGATCTCCTATCATGTGACCTCTCTCCTCCATGGCAACAGGGATGCTGCCAGACTGGAGGTGGGACTTCTGTATTACATCTCTGTATGTCTCGTCTATGTGCCTCTCTGTCTTCCTTATGCCCTCCTAGTCTGTTACTGTGATCAGACCTGTTCCCTAAGAACAAAGAGCTCCTTGCAACTAGTGCACACCTAAGACCCCTCACCAAGTGGGAGAAAATCATACATATGACACTCAATACAAAAGACTGAAAAGCCCCCATCTCGCTGCTGGACTGCTGTCTGTATCTTAGTTTTAAGGTTGTGTTTGCGTATTTAAGTTGTTTACTTAATGTAGATTTGCTGGGGATACTTATACTAATAAAACTATATCTAATAAGTTTAATGGACTTATTCACCTCAAGATTAATTAATCTCAGGTCCTTAACTCTTTGAAGGCCTACTTTAAATTTTTAATCAACATTCTGCAGCTGGGTTAATTTTTGCATATTTCAGGCTAAATTGTGGTGGGGGAGTATCCGGACCAGCTTCCCTGTATAGATTCATGGCTGGCCCATGTGGTAAATGTGCTGTTATGTTAAAACCTTTAGTGTCTCTGTGTTTAGTTGTGACATTAGGGAAAGAAATTTTTTGTCCAGACATTAGGTCTTTATATTTCAGGATTGATTTTGATACTCTATCAGTAAAAGGTGAAGTTATTGACGAGTCGCCCCTGTGTCCCCAAACAGTGAAAAACACCAGGTCTACTGATTGCAGGGAAGGGGACAGTTTGGAAAGGGGGGTGGGGTTTGCTGTGTGTGGACTGTAGTACTGGTATAGCAGTGAAGGAAGACAATTGCTTTGTTTGATGCATATCCAGTTTCATTGCTATGTTTCATGCATGGTCAGGGAACCAGGTGTTTTGGTCACACCTCTCAGCAGTGAGTGGGGGGTGATTGAAACTACTGAGATAGTTTGCATAGCTATAGAAAGATACTGGGAGGAGTTCCTTCTTCTAGCAGATAAATGGAGGCACATTAGAGAGGACAAAAGAAAAAAAAATCACCTAGGAGTCTTTCTCCTAGCAAACGCCACACCTAGTCTCCAAACAATCCTCTGGTCATCAATTTAGATTGTAGAGTTTAAGCTTCTGGAACCATGGGGGGTGCCTCCTTTGAGCATCCTCAAAATGTCTGAGCGGCATCTTGACTGTGTAAGGCTGAAGAAGGACTGTCAAATTACTGTTAGCAATATCTGTAGGGCAAAGCTGAAGTGTGAAAATTAGCTGCAACACATTTGTTAGAACTTAAAAAAAAAGGGGAGAGAAAATCCTTATAAGATTATGAAGAAATGAAGATTTTTTTACTTGTCTTTTTAAAGCCTGAATTTTATCTCTGGTACATATATTTGGTTTTGACTGCACATACAAAATTAAGCAAGTAATATTGCATTCTTTCCTGCTTGGTACATTAAACTGCCTTGATCAACTGTATTCATTTTTCTGATACTACAATGATATTGCATTCCAGGTATCTACCAACCTTTTTATGGAAAAGTATCAGTTTCATGCTTGTTTTGAACTGTAGGATTCAAGGTAATTACTTTGCCTTGTTAAACACTGTGCTGACAAATGATGAACAGAACAGTAACATCATAGACGCATTGGTGTCCAGAGAAAAAGTGTACCTTGTTTTGAGGGTTTTCAGTTTCAGGAGTACAGTATATTATAGCACTGTGAGAAACAAATCTTTTTAGTTTATACACTTGCACTTTGTTACCAAATATACTGGTAGCAGTACATTATGTAGAGGTCCAGTATACACAGCAATAATAAGGATACATTAGTACCTATGTATGTGATTGGTGGAATGATGCAGGTGATGGGGGAGTGTTGTGAGGGATGAAGTGGGATATTAAGAAGAAGGACTTTTGATGGACATTAAACTGATGAAGGTAATTTGAAGTGATGTATCTGGCTAATGAATATGTAAACAAAAAAAAAAAAGAAAAAAAGAGATGAGCATTTTATTCCTGAATGGGGCCTGGAGCCATGTCACCAAATTGCAATCCAGGGAGCCCAGCGGAGGGAGGTGGCCGGGGTCCAGATGGAGCAGACCATCCCGAGAACTCAGAGCTGCCCACCGCTGAGATGTGTGGAGTCCCTATCTGAAAACGGGCCAGGGTGTCTGCCTATGAGAATGAGAGGTTCAAATTTTGAGAGAGACAGAACTTGAACTTCAGAGAAAGGTGAAGCACACTGCGAGGTCCTGGGGAACTGCTGAGAGGCAGGAAAAAGAACTGTTGGACTGACTGGGGGGTTTTGGGGGCTTTTGTGAATGATTGTATTGTTATCCTTTTAATATTGTTTTCTTAGAAAGTAACTGAAATCTACAAGCCATTTCGGCTTCAGCAACTGCAATACCCACACCAGCTCAAGTTTTTGCTGTACTATTCTCAGAACTTTATTTATCACATTATTAAGCACTGCTGCTTTTGACATACTTTCATGTTATGTGTTTTCAATATTATTGACCAGCTGCAAGAAAATGATGTTACAATGTATGTTGTCTCTAGGGAACAGTACCAGAAGCTGCTTTTCTGATGACCCCTATCTGTCTCAATATCTGTCTCAAATGGTTGCTTGTCCATTGCCCTTAGTGGGATTAACTTTGCCCCATAAACAAGAAAAGAAAAAGAAAAATTGGGAATGAAGGGAAATTGGCTGATAGGTATATCTAGTATGGCTGCATCCTTGCCTGAGGCTGTAATACATTATGATGACACGGAAAAAGCATGTGGGCTAAGAAAATGAGTACCCAGAGCCCAGCACAACAAGAGTAAAGCCAGGGGGAACCATACTTTGAACAGAAGTGCACAGAGAATGGACCTAGCTAAGAAACAGGTCAGGCCTGAAAGTGCACAGAAAATGGACCCAGCACAAGAAAAGACATGCCAGGCCTGAACAGGTTAAACAGGCCTGAGCAAGCTGGGCAAGCCTGGACAAGTTAAACAGGCCAAACAAAGCTGGTGATACAAAGTACTCATATGCCCTGAAGACTACAGTGCCAGTGATTAATGAAGCAAAGGGAATGGCAGGGTGCAGCCAGAATGACTCAACACTAGCAAGAATAAAAGCCATTAATATGCTGATAAGGGTGGATCCCAGGGAAAGAGCCTTTGCCCCAAAGGAAAGAGGCCTCTGCAGACTTTTTGCACACGGCCCTCCTTTGTCCCAAAGGAAAGAGGCCTCTGCAGGCCCTGCAACCTTTTACAGTCAGAACAGCAACTTGTGCACACGGAACAAAAATTTTTGTGCAGGAGTTGCTATAGAGGGTATAGGGTATGTGTTGTTTTAAACTCACTGATGCAAGTGTTTCCATTGAACACTATCCAAGATCTAAGTGATCTAGTTAATCATATTACTGACCCGTCCATGGGTCCTGGGTGGTTTATGAAGTGGTTCAGTTGGCCAGGGGGACTAAAAATCCCAGTGGTAGGGGTTCTTTTTATTTACTGCTATGTGCCATTCTGCCATGTTGTATCCCCATTCTTTACCGCTTCATTACCACCACCCTTGACACCCTGGTAGAACGCAAGGCGATTACCACTGTCATGGCCTTGACCCAATACACCCCTCTGCGGCTTGCCTCCAGTAATGCAGCCCTCAACCGCCTCTAGCGGTTGAGGTCTCACTTAAAAAGGGGGGAATGAGGCAGCCATGAGGCTCTTACATAAAGTAATCAGCCTGCTATTTCAGTGGACACCCTTCCCCCACTCCAGGTCTGAGCACAGTATCCCCTAGCCCAGAAACCAACAGACCAGAGCACACCGGTTTGGACAGGTCACCCAGGTACCTTCCCCAGGGGCTGCTGATTGGTGGACAGGAAATACCTGTGGCAAATGGGATTATAGAATGAGTTTGAAATTATACTGTATTTAAGGCATTGAAGGACGTTCCTCGGGGCTCAGACTCTTTTGTTGGAGGGAACCGGCTCTCTGTCTGATCCTGTGTGCACATTAAAGATCCTGTTTGCATTCCAGCCTGTCTGTGAGTTTTCCTTCTGTGGGTGAGTGATTGAATAAGAGCTTTTCACAGCGTTTGCTATAACAAAACTATACTCTGCTTTGACTTAAATACAAAGCTCTCTGGTGGTACTAAGACCTGAATGACTCAGCAAAACACTAAATTCTAAAATACACAGAACTATCAGTTTTAAATCAAGAAATCCCTTCCCCCCTCCCCCCCCCTCCCTGCCCCAATTTAGACTTTATTTCAGAAGATTGTAGCTCTATTTCCTTGTAGCAGTCCCTTTTGGTAGTCCTGTGGTGGTGGTGGTGGTGGCGGCTGCTGGTGATTGGTTCCTACAGTCCTTTCCTGATGGGCTGCAGATGTGCACCTGGTAGAGGTCACAATGCTAGGGGCCACGCTCCTCATCTCTGTTACATATTCATGCAGGGAGTCATTCACCCAGCAGATGGATACATCATGATGCCGTATCACCTCTAGCTGACTCTCTTGTACTGAAAATGACTTCATCATCAGTTAGTGCCATTGAATATCCCCTTCTAAATCCCCTATGTTATCCAGGGTGGAGCGGAGGTGGAGTCTGTTGCTAACCAGGAAGCAGCGATATTGGATGCTGCCCAGTTAGGGACCTGTGCCTAAAAGATAGGCAAGAAAACCCCTCTCCTATCTTGAAGGGGCAAGAACTAACTGGGCAGCATCCAATATCGCTGTTTCCTGGTTAGTCTTGGTGGCTTTCTGGGTCTGTGGTTATCACCAGATATTCAATGCTGTCACCGCAGCATTGAATATCCAGGTTAGAGTTTGGCAGGGAGGGCTGTGTGCCAACAAGGGGCATAGCTCTTCCAAAATGCAGATGACTGAATGTCAGGCCCATTATCTTTATATCTTTCACAGTACAGGGGAAATGCATCACTGTTTCTATTTCTCTGTCAATTTGTCTGCTTGAAAGTTATATTGTTGTTGTCATGGGATGGATGGGAGGGCTGGGTAATGACTTCTCTTCCCTCCTCCACACCTTGTTGCTCAAACCTGCAACTAAGATGTCCTTTCCTCCCTCCTTCAGATAAGTATACCTGCAAAAGATCTGATAACCTTACCCTTGATATGTGGAAAGATAATACAGTGAATATTCAATCTTCTGATAACAATTTCAAGGTTTTCCAATTTACCACAGAGATAAGTATTATCACACATTATGCCCTCTTAGGAGCATACTATTCATGTATTCTTATTCTCCATTTGCTCTACTCTCTCAGTAACAACCCAGTTTGAGCCTTGCATTCAGCTATTTCCTTCACCAGGAGTAGGTTATTGTCAAAGACTTACCACAACCTTCCATATTTCTTCCAATGGCTTGACCGGCTGGAACTTCCTTTGTTATTCCTCTGTGTTGTGGTAGGGATCATGACTCTCCTTTCGGTTTATACATCTCCATCTCACCTGACTTGGGAGCTGGGTCTTTCAGTAAGGCCCTTCGACTCTCTTTATCTGCCATCACTGCTGACATGCTCTCCAAGACAGACGCAATAGTTTATATTGTGGGCTGCCAAAATGCCAAATTCGGCATGCCTTATACTGCATCATCAGTTAGAGACCTTCCAGTCTGCTCTCCTGATCCATGAACTACAGCAGGATTTGGGAAGGGGGGAGGTATTCTATGTCGCAGGGGTTAGTTTTAAACGTGCTCCAGGGAAGAGGATACTTCATTTCCAGCACCACCCCTAGCAAGCCATTCCAGTGAATTGACAAGAGAACAGCAAAGTGAGCAGTCAGGTAAGCTAGAACACACTCCAAATCAACACTTTCTTTTCCTATCCATGTTTTAAGTTATATACTTTATTGCATCACCTTTTTTAATATTTTGTTTTATATGTACCTTTTATATACAGGGTGGCCCAAAAAAAGTGAGAACATCTCATAAATGAAAAGCTTAAATAGTTTACTTATTTACCTTTTTTAGCTATATAACGTCTTTATTTCGACAATTTCTGGTCACCATCTTTGTTTTTACAATTTGTCAAATCATTTACATCTGTCTTTTTGAATTTTTAAATAACTTATATGCTACAAGATGTTCTCACTTTTTTTAGGCCACCCTGTATACATACATATATTTATTTATTATTTGTATATCTTCTATATTTATTTATTTGTATATGTGTGTGTAAATATGTTTATTTTAGATGCGAGTTCTTTTGATTATATCTATTTTATACTGCTGTGTATTATATTTATATTGGGTAAGGCTGAAGACTAGATATGTGGTTCTTATATATACACAAGGTGTCCAAACAAACACAAGGTCTATATCAAAGCCGAATAATGATACTTCATAAACAAACGGTAGGCTTTACTTAATTGACCAAATTGCGATAATCATTACAAAGCAAAACACCAGGTAAAAGCAAACCTCAGAAAGACTCAACAGACCTTCAAAACATCACCTCTCGGTGAAGAAGTCTGGCCACGAGTCATATTACACCAATGGTTCACTATTACCAAATCCATCCACCATACTCGGGGTTCACTGCCCTGACATTTATATTCAATTGATAGCAACAATCTAATACAAAATTTATACAATATTTTATAAAGGACTGTGAACTCCATAGTATAAATTAAGCAACCCCCGACACCCATTGAGACATCTTTCCTAGTGTTTTGCATTAGCTGTTTCAAGGGGATCCAGCTAGAAAACAGAAAAAAGAAATTGCTTAATATATATATACCGCAAAGATAAAAATCACCCTTTAGCCACACCGAACAAGGAAACATAGCATACTTATCTGACAAGATCAAAACTGCATAATACCAAAATTTAAAACCTCATGATCAATAACTGGTTCAGCCACACTTTCTCAGTGGCAGTCAGTCGACGTTCCAGAGGTATACTAACCTTCACTCAGCTACCCCCATTATATACGTCACCAAATCGTTACAGAATCAAAGCACCTGAAAAACTACAACCATGACGTATGCCGTTTAACTTCACTCATCAGCACTAACTTCAAAGTCACACACTATTAACAGAACTTACACACAAGCACCCCACTCTATTCCTGAATTTAAACCATTAGGTGATACTGTACCTAAATGAAAAAGCCACCATTGTTCTTTATATAACAGATGTTGATCTCGTGTTCTCCCTCCAGATCCTGACAATATTCTATCAATACAGAAACATTGTAATTCCATAAAGGTGTGTTTAAAAGTTAAACAATGTTCCACTATCAGTGCTTTCCTACATTGACACTGTAACTTGCTCTTATGCTCACCTAAACAAGTACAAAAAGGGCGAATGGTTTACCCTACATATAAAAGTTTACATGGGCAAAAAATGCCATACACAACGTAGTCAGAACTACAAGAAGTTTGTGATCTTAAAAAATATTGTTTACCATTATATGTAAATTGATCAATTTCCCACATAACTGCGCAAAACATACATTGCCCACACATTCTATGTCCTATATTTTCTATAACATCCGATTCTATCGATCGCAAAGACAAGGGACTTAATATTTCCTTCAAGTTGAAATTACGCTGCCAAACACAACATAATTGTTTTGATTCCAATCCTGGCACTGTTTGTAGATATTATCTGGTGTTTTGCTTTGTAATGATTATCGCAATTTGGTTAATTAAGTAAAGCCTACCGTTAGTTTATGAAGTATCATTATTCGGCTTTGATATAGACTTTGTGTTTATTGTTTGGACACAATGGATGGTCATGTGCAATGGGAGGACACTGAGTTTCTCAGAGGCACATGTTGCTAAGTTGATGAAAGAAAAAAACCCTTTTGCTGAACAGGACTTAACGGTATCTACAAAGGAAAATAGCTGGAGCTCCCTTACATCTTTACATAAGAGATTGATTAGATTTGATTTACATCGGTCCTCTTTAGTTGAATATATTAAACATCAACATATACCTAGAGGATTGCAAATATATAAAGAACCCTGTTTATTCGCTTCTGATAACTCATTTCTGGAGAAATGGGATAAGATCCTTAATAAATGCTCATTAGATCTCATGGTATTGACAGTTGATCAACTTGGTCAACGACTAGAGAATGTTTGTGATGATATTAAAATGACGACGGATTGTCTTTAAGCTGAAGAGACAATAGAGAATTTTCAACATCATTGTATGGATTTGGAGAAACAAAATACTCAATTACGTGCTGAAATTATGAAAGGTAAATTAAAGAAACTTAAGAGACTACGATGACTATACTACAGGCTATGTTTATCCATGGCATAACGTTAATCACCAACGGGAACAGAAGACACGAAAGAAAAATTCTGTTGATTGGTCATCGGATGAATCAAGTGGATCATGACAGTTGCATGAAGGTTTTTTAGACGAAGGTCGTCAAAAACGCGAGAGAAAAAAGAACAAACCAGGAAAGGACAAGATTTAATGGGGTCTGGGCAACCAGATGAATCCTCTTTAGTGATTAATTTATCTAGGTTTCAGTTAACGGATGTTCAAATATGTTTGCTGGGTAAAGGTTTTTCATTTGTCCCTAGACTATGTTATGATTCATTTCAATTTCATTTGGACTTTGAAAAATTTATGAGAAAGTTAACTGAAAATTTTTTTTGCTACCTGTGTTGGTATGCCTCAAGGGCGGTTACGGTTGCTTCTGTAATGTCAGAGGGTGGTCCTTTGGGTCGGGTAGCTTTACTATTGAAATCCACATGGATCCCGCCAGGGCTGTCACACCCTAATCTGTCCATTTTTAAGCAATTAGTATTACAGGATATAGCTACATTAGAAGCAAGTAAAAAAGCCCGCATTCGGAATGCATTAATGTTGGCAGAAAGTAAAGCCCTGAAAGATCTTGCTAATAACCCCGAGATCGTTTTAAAACAGGCGGATAAGGGGAGTGCTATAGTGATTCAAAATAGGGTCAACTATATAAATGAGGCCTATCGTCAATTGTCAGATTCTGCTGTATATGTAAAATTAACTATAGACCCGACTCAGGAACTTCAGGATAAGATCAAGGTTTTGACGGCGAAGGTGCATCAAATGCATGTCATTTCTAAAAAAGAACTGATATTTTTGAATGTAATTTCTCCAACAGTACCAAAATTGTATCTATTGCCTAAGATCCATAAGAATCCAACAAAACCCCCGGGCTATTGTTCTAAAAAAGAAATTATATTTTTGAATGTAATTTCTCCAACAGTACCAAAATTGTATCTATTGCCTAAGATCCATAAGAATCCAACAAAACCCCCGGGCTATTGTGTCTACCCATGGGTCAGTGTTGAATCCTTTGTCTATGTTTATAGACTCTTTCCTGCGTCCCTTGTTAATTACAATTCCATCATATTTATGAGATACCATGCACTTTTTACAGATTATTAATGATGCATCTGCTTGGGCTAGGAAAGAGTCTGTTCTTTTGGTTACGCTGGATGTACAGGTATTGTACACTAGTATTCCGCAAGATGCAGCTTTACATGCTATTAAACAAGGGTTGTTACAACATGGTGATATTGGTGAGACACAGTTGACATTTATGGATTGTGCAGAGTTGGCACTTCGTCAGAACTATTTCTGTTTTGATGGTGGTTTGTTTCAACAAATAGCAGGGATAGCAATGGGGGCATCGTTTGCACCATCGGTTGTTAATCTTTTTATGGATTTATATGAACAGCAATGGCTTAATTCTTCATTATATTGGTCTCATATGAAGATTTGGCATCGCTGTATAGATGATGTGTTTATGATATGGGATAGGCCAATAACTCTTTTGCTAGAATTTCATCAATGGTTGAATACGTTAGATTCGTATATTCAATTTACTATGAGTTATAATGAGATAGCCTTTTTGGATGTTAAGGTTTTCAGACAAGTGGAATCCTGGGGTACAACAATATATAAAAAGAGTACTGATAGGAATACATTTTTACACTTTTCAAGTGCTCACCCGATGAGTCTTTTAAAAGGTTTGCCTTCTCTCAATTTATACGATATAGACGGAATTGTTCTTCGACAGATGATTACAGGTTTCAAGCAGTGTCCCTTAAGAAAGATTTCTTGAAGCAGGGTTATCTTGAGAAAGTTGTGAATCGTGCGTACAAAAGAGCCTTGTATAATGATAGATCATGGTTGTTGTCCCCTAAGACACGATCACGGGTAGATGATGATCATATTAATTTAATCTCTAGATACTCCCCTTTTAGTAAACAGATTCAGACAATAATACAGAAACATATGAATGTTCTACAAACAGTGCCAGGATTGGAATCAAAACAATTACGTTGTGTTTGGCAGCATAATTTCAACTTGAAGGAAATATTAAGTCCCTCGTCTTTGCGATCAATAGAATTGGATGTTATAGAAAATATAGGACATAGAATGTGTGGGCAATGTATGTTTTGCGCAGTTATGTGGGAAATTGATCAATTTACATATAATGGTAAACAATATTTTTTAAGATCACAAACTTCTTGTAGTTCTGACTACGTTGTGTATGGCATTTTTTGCCCATGTAAACTTTTATATGTAGGGTAAACCATTCGCCCTTTTCGTACTCGTTTAGGTGAACATAAGAGCAAGTTACATTGTCAACGTAGGGAAGCACCGATAGTGGAACATTGTTTAACTTTTAAACACACCTTTATTGAATTACAATGTTTCTGTATTGATAGAATATTGTCGGGATCTGGAGGGAGAACACAAGATCAACATCTGTTATATAAAGAAAAATGGTGGATTTTTCATTTAGGTACAATATCAACTAATGGTTCAAATTCAGGAATAGAGTGGGGTGCTTGTGTGTAAGTTCTGTTAATAGTGTGTGACTTTGAAGTTAGTGCTGATGAGTGAAGTTAAACGGCATAAGTCATGGTTGTAGTTTTTCAGGTGCTTTGATTCTGGAACGATTTGGTGACGTATATAATGGGGGCAGCTGAGTGAAGGTTCGTATATCTCTGGAACGTCGACTGATAGCCACTGTGAGAAAGTGTGGCTGAACCAGTTATTGATCATAAGGTTTTAAATTTTGGTATTATGCAGTTTTGATCGTGTCAGATAAGTATGTTACGTTTCCTTGTTCGGTGTGGATAAAGGGTGATTTTTATCTTTGCGGTATATATGTATTAAGCAATTTCTTTTTTCTTTTTTCTAGCTGGATCCCCTTGAAACAGCTAATGTGAAACGCTAGGAAAGATGTCTCAATGGGCGTCGGGAGTTGCTTAATTTATACTATGGAGTTCACAGTCCTTTATAAAATATTGTATAAATTTTGTATTAGATTGTTGGTATTGAATGAATAAAAATGTCAGGGCAGTGAACCCTGAATATGGTGGTTGGATTTGGTAATAGTGAACCATTGGTGTAATATGACTCGTGGCCAGACTTCTTCACCGAGAGGTGATGTTTTGAAGGTCTGTTGAGTCTTTCTGAGGTTTGCTTTTACCTGGTGTTTGCTTTGTAATGATTATCGCAATTTGGTTAATTAAATAAAGCCTACCGTTATATACGAGGTGTGACAAAAAAGAAACAAGACTGTCCCATAAATGTTTTATTACAAAATCTACAGAGAAATTACACATTGTCCCCTTCAAAGTTAATGAACTTCTGCATTCGCTTCTGCCACGTATGGAAGCACTCGGTAAAGTCCTCCTCCTTGAGGTCCCTCAACTCCCTCATCACAGTGACCTTGATCTCTTCTACAGAGGCAAAATGAGTTCCTTTGAGCACAGTCTTCAGCCTGGGGAAGAGCAAGAAGTACATGGTGCAAGATCTGGGGAATAAGGAGGGTGGTCGAGAGCTGTGATCTGTTTGTTGGCCAAGAACTGCCTCACACTGAGCACGGTGTGTGCAGGCGTGTTGTCATGGTGAAGCAGCCACGACTTGTCTCTCCACAGAGCCCACCTGCTGCGCCAAACCTGGTCCTGAAGGCGATTGAGGACCTGCTGGTTGACTGTCTGATCCTCAGGCACAAACTCATGATGGCCCACTCCCTTCTGGTCGAAGAATGCAATCAGCATGACCTTGATCCTTGATTTGGACATGCGCGCCTTCTTGGATCTGGGTGACAGTCGAGTCTTCCACTGCAGGCTTTGTCTCTTGCTTTCAGGGTCGTACTGGAAGACCCAAGTCTTGTCTCTTTGATGACTCGGCCAACGAACTCTGGATCTTCTCCGATCTTCTCTAGCAAGTCTCGACAAACATTGACCGGTGTTCCTTCTGGTCATCCGATAACAGCCTGGGCACCATCTTAGTGTACACCATCCGCATCCCCAGCTCCTGCCCCAAGATGGTCCACACTGACTCCCTGTTCAGACTAAGCTCCTCAGCAATCATCCGCACCAGCTGGTTCCCTCTGTCAGTGTTCTCAGCCGTCTTTGTCGTGGAAGGCAGTCCTGACTTGGGGTCATCCTTCACCTCCTTGAGGCCAGTCTTGAAGCGTTTGTGCCACTCGAAGACTCGCGGCCTTGACATTGCATCTTCTCCATAAGCCTTTTGGAGAAGTTGGACACACTCAGTTGGGCCCTTCTCCAACTTAACCAGAAATTTCAAGTTGATTCTTTGCTCCATATTTCTGCCACCTCCAGTTGTGTGACAAAGCGCTGGAGCAGTGTGCTACAAAAAAACCTGAAAAAGAAAAACAGAGTGAGAGAGATAAAAAAATATTACAGCAGAATAGTAGCGAGATATTGCACAACACAGTGACATAAGCGGTTAGACAATTGGCATTGAGTCATGGGCGTGACTGCCACAGTCTCGTTTCTTTTTTGTCACACCTCGTATGACTATTCATTTTAATACATGCTATTTTTTTCCTAGACCCCTGATGCAAGCAAGTTTTGTTGGAACTCAGCTGTCGGGTCCCTCACTAAAGTTACCGTGTTGAACATTTACCCTTAAGTGGCTACTGTCCACCTCCATTTCTAATTTAATCTAACAGAGTTTTATATACCATAACGATCCCAATTAAAAATAAGGTTTTGTGCAGTTTAACAGCAAGAAGAAAAAAATTAACAAATAAAGGACGACAAAAATTCCTATTAAATAACCAAGTTTTCTAATTTTTATGGACATTTCAATGATTTAGGTAATTCAGACTAATGTTGTGCCACTAGGAAAGGGATTGTATGCATGAAGCATGATTTAAAACAAACACCTCTACATGGGGGGGGGGAACAAGAAAGTATTGGTGAATTGTAGGCGTTCCGATTTGCATATTGCTAACGGAAGTAATAAGGAGGAAAAATATTCTGGTACAAAATCATTAAAAAATCTATAAAAATAAAAAACAAAACAAATCCAGTTAAAGACTTTCAACCAATGTAATTTGCAAAATAAAGTGATTATTGTCATATATCGTGAAATGCCAAAGATAAGGTGTACAGCCATGTTTTGACATAGTTGTAATTGTCTAATCCCCCATTTCATAAATTAATGCATGTTAATTTGATTTTCTGTACACTATATTCCCTGCTGTTAGATAGACTGTCCCAATTAGCTTTTTGGTGTACAGTATATTCTTGAATTTCATCTTTTTTGAGATCTAGGTCACAAATGGTAGTTTAGGAAAGGATGGTGTCTCGATCAGGGCAGTTGAGTTGTGGCTTGCCCCAGGGATCTGTATTAATCCCATTGCCATTTAATAGTTATTTGAGTTCATTACTGCCCCTGTTAGAACAATTTATTAATGTGATTTATTTGCAGATGATATTCAGTTGGGAATAGAAGTGGGGCAGAATCAGACTAAAGCCTTAGGAAGGATGCATGATTCTCTACTAGCTGTAGTAGCAGGGCTTCATAAATCAGACTTGAAACAATATACACAAGTCTGAGTAATTGTGGATCAGTAGACAGAATAACTCTGTCCTCAGCTCTGGTCATAGGGAACATTCCATTATGAAGTTCAGGGATGGTGAGAAATTTGGGATTAACCTTAGATGCCCATTTTCCTTTTTAGGACCGGATAGCAAAACATGCACTCACTGCCTCTGATAATTGAAATTGCTGCATTGGCTAAGACCTTATTTTGAGCAGAAGAACCGGGCAACTTTCTTTCATGCTTTTACTACAATGAGGCTGGATCTTGCAATAGTTTATACTGTGGGCTGCCAAAATGTCAACTAAAATGCCTGCATTTAGTCCAGAACATGGCCACTTGTCTGTTGGCAAATAAAAAACAAAATCTACCAACCACATTTCCCTTGTATTGACTGCCCTCCAATGGCACCCAGTGGAGCTTCGTATCCAAATTAAAATTTGGTTTTTAGGTTTTATATCTTAATGGGCCTTTATATTTAAGATTGCTATTGCAGCCTTATGTACCAGCAAGAAGGCTTAAATCTTCTCAACAGAAGCCCCAGCCGTGTCGCTCCTCCCCACGTGCCAAGCCACACCGCCCCCATTGCACCAAGTGACCGCCCCCCGTTGCCACAGATTTCAACAGCAGGATGGGGGGATGGAACGGCATGGCATGGCTTGGCTCAGCACAATGGCGGCGAGATGCCATGTGCTTTGGCACACATGGCCTGCTGCCACAGAGTTCTGCCACCCTAGGCAGCCACCAAGCCTGCCTAGTGGACAGGCCGGCCCGGATTACAGTGTACAGTAAATCGGTCTTTTGCAGTTCACGGCCCATGTCTTTGGAATTACTGCCATTGGAGGAATGAAAGGAAAGGGTCTATTCTACCTTTTGTAAAAAAGTCAGAACATGGCTGTTGGTCAATGGATTACATAGGATTATGTGTACAATTGTATTGATGACTATTTGGGGTTATGAACAGTTGTTATAGGGGACTGGGAGAAGGATTGATGAATTTGTGCACTGTATTTTTATTGTAATTCTCCCCTCCTCTCTCCCTATCTCATGCATATTCATTGTGGATATCCTGAAAAACTGACTGGCTGGGTATGTCCCTGGGGAAGGAGTCTGCTAGCATATTATTTTGGTATAGGGAACTGTCAATTTGGCTTTTTCTATTTCCCAATATAAAACGTGTACTGCTGTGCGAGTCCTGGAAGCTAGTGCTCTTTTGGTATGGCACATTTTCTACATACTGGGATTCAGTAATTGTTTGGGCTGTCACCACAGCAGTGCATGTCAGTTTCACATGTCACAGTAAGCAATACCTCAGAAGACTGTGCTTTTTTGAATGTCTTGGTGTTGCTATTTTAAAAATCCAATTATACTCACCTTTTTCATGGAAATTAAGTCAGTTAATGTAAATGCAAAATATGCATTCATACTAAATGCTCAATACTAATTTTCAAACGTTAATTGTATATGTTAGGAGGAGGAGGGGCGCAAGGGTGAAGGACACCTAATGCTTTTGCACAGACCCTATCCTTATACAGTATAGCTGCAGAGGAAGAGAGCGGCATGAGCTAAGCACGGTCAGTGCAAGGGTAAGTGGTGCCCTCGGCAAACCTTCAGCCTTTTGCCCCCCCTCCCCTGAGATCACCACAACACTACTGCCCCCCACAGCACTCCTGTAAAAATGCATACTTCGACATTATGAGATCGATATTCAGCGGTGTTACCAGCACACTTAAAGTGGCCTGCTGTCGCATCATTAATTTAAGACTCGATATTCAATGAAGGGGGTCATATCCAGCCACCTGCATTGAATATCCAGTGTGCCTGGTTAACATTTTAGCTAACCAGGAAGCGGCAGTGTTCATCTGCTGCCCGGTTAGCTAAACTGACTAAAGCTAGGCCAGTGGCTGAGTGACGGGTTATCTCAGGCACACCCCGAAACACCCCAATGCCACATGGCACAAACCAGTTATATGCCGCTGAATATCCCACTGACTCGATTTATGTGGTAAGCAGGTTTGATAATTGCATTAATCGCTTTGAAGATGCCCCGTATATTTTTAAATATTAAACGTCGCTTTGTATGTATGTGTGTGCCCACTTTCCCTGGAAGTAAAAGAATGCCAATACCTCTTTGAATTTGTTAACGTATCAGGATCTAATGTTTTGCTTCGACTGCTGTTCGTCTTTGCTGCTGCTCAGAAGCTGATGCCATAGGCAATCTCCTAGTCTTGCCTAAATGCAGCCCTGGAGCTAAGACTTGTTTTTTCTAATAATCCAAGCAGCCTCAGTCTGGCAGGAATTTGCAGATCTGACAAGAGAAATGACTTTTTAGAATTTATGCTAACAAGGAGAATGGTGTTTCCCTTCATTCTCCTTCAGTTTTTTTATTTTATTTATTTATTAGCATTTAGCTCATGCCTTTCCAGTATTAGTTCAAGGCAAGTTACCTTCTGAACCTGAATGTATTTCCCTGTCCCTGGAGGGCTTCTGATCTAAGTTTGTACCTGAGGCAATCGAGGGTTAAGTGACTTGCATGCACTGTGTCTACTGAATGCAAATCTCTCTGTGTATTCATTGTGGTTTTCCTGAAAACCTGGTTTGCTAGTTGTGTCCTGAGAACTGGGCTGAGAACCCCTGTTCTTAACTCAAGGGCTCCAAATCCTGTCCTGTGGGATCCCCAGTCAGTCAGGTTTTCAGGGAATCCACAATGAATATGCATGAGATAGGGAGAGAGGAGGGGAGAAGCTGCATGGATAAACCAGCTGCAGGGCAAGAAGAGAATGGAGTATGGATAAACTTTATGAGGTGACAGAGAGACTGGTAATGGAGAGAGAGAAACTGGTGGAGCCTACTACTACTACCATTGATCGTTTGTATGGCACTACAAGGCATATGCAGCGTTGTACAGACACATGTAAAGACGGTCCCTGTTCATCAGAGCTTACAATCTAGTTAAGACAGACAGCACAACAGCTCAGTACAAGGATATGTCTAGGGCAGTGGTTCTTAACCAGTCCTCCTTGAACCCCTAGGCCAGTCGGGTGTTCAGGATAGCCCTAATGAATATGCATGAGATATATATGCATTAGAGATATCCTGCCAACCTGACTGGTTTGTGGCCCTCTAGGGCTAGATTCGGAGACCCCTGCCTTACATCTCTGTCATTTAAGAATGTGAGTGGGCAAGGTGCAGATCTCCAAGACATCAAAAAGGTTAGATAGAATGTGTCACATGCCTCTTTGCTTCTCACCACCACCAAAATATTGTCTAATATGTTTGTTCCAAGCATAAGGAGAGAGTAGAGTCAAAGATGACCCCAAGGTTGCAAGCTGAGGAAACAGGGAAGAGTGTAGTGTTATCCACAGAAATAGACAGAAGAAGAAGGAGGGAGGTGGATTTAGGGGGAAAGATCTCAGTTTTGGCCATGTTTGGTTTCAGATGGCAGTGAGACATCCAGGCAGCAATGTCGGATAAACAGGCAGAGATCTGGGCTTGCATTCCTGGAGAGATTTCAGGCACAGAAATGTAGATCTGGGAGTCGTCAACATCAAGATGGTATTGAAAACCATGGGAGAGATAAGAAGCAAACCAGGACAGAACAGAGCCCCTAAATCCAAGCAAGGACAGGGTATCAATAGTGTCAAAGGCAGCAGAAAGGTCAAGAAGCATGAGAATCAAATAGAGGACTTTGGATTTGGTGAGGAACAAGTTGCTGGAGATTTTGACGAGAGCCGTTTCTGTGTAATGTAGAGAAAAAAATCCAGATTGCAGTGGGTCCAGAAGGTCTTGAAAGGAAAGAAAGTCAAGACAGTGGTGGTGAATCACTCACTCAAGTAGTTTTGAAGCAAAGGGGAGGAGGAGAGATAAGTCGATAACTAGGAGGACAGGTAGGATCTAGTGAAGGCTTTTTGAGGAGAGGTGTAACCACAGCATGTTTGATGGCCACAGGAATAGTTGCAGTGGAAAATGATAGGTTAAGGATATGACAGACGGAAGGGATGATAGTGGAAGAGATAGAGCTTAGTAGATAGGTGGGGATGGGATCAGAGGAGCAGGTAGCCAGTTTGGAGGAGAAAAGACGATTTGCAGTTTCCTCCTCAGAGATTTCAGAAAAGGAAGAAAGGGTGACCAAAGGTGAGAGAAGGATTTGGAATTGAAGAGGGGGAAGATGAGGTGGAGGTGACCCTGCAGAGAATTCAAGACTAATCTTCCGAACTTTGTGTTAGAATTAGGCAGCCAAGGTCTGGGCAGACAGTGAAGGAGGGATTGGGGGAGGAGGGACTTGAGGAGAGAGTTGGGCGTAGCAAAGAGACAATGAGGGTCAGAGGCGAGAGAGTTAGTCAGATGGACATAGTACTCTTGCTTGGCGAGTGCTATGGCTGACTGGAAAGAGGTTAGCATAAATTTGAAATGTAGGTAGTCAGCAAGTATATGTGATTTAAGCCAAAGGTGCTCAGTTGAGCAGGCACAGGAACATAAATAGCAGGTTGCTGAGGACAGCCAGGGTTGAGGTACGGTATACCTCACAGGGCATGGAATGAGAGGAACAAGTGCATCCATAGCACAGGAGAATATAGTCTTATAGGAGGAATCTGCTCCATCAATGGACTCAGCTGACATAATGGAGGAAAGAGGTGATAACAGCAGGTGCAAGGAATAGGTGGCAGATCAAGCACTTTATTGAGCCAGCAACTCCAATGTGTTTTGCCACACTTTTAAAAGGACGCCATCCCGGGAGCATGTCTGATCACTAGATGCTACTCCTTCATACAGCGTGTTTCTAGACTTCAGAATTTCCTCTCACATTTGGGGAATTTTACAACTTCAGTAAGCAGTTCATTTGTTTTTCTTGCTTAAATCATGGGATCCAACATTCTGAGTGATTGTCCTCATGGCAGAGTTTGAAGTGCGCCCTCATAAATGCACGATTGATCCGAAAGAAATGGCCAGCCGTGACCGACATGCTTTCCGCCCATGACCTTGACATCCTATGTGTCAATGAGATGTGGTTGTCCGTCTCAGACACTGTTCTCCTTCACCAGCTTGTCCCCCCCAATTTCTCTATCCACTCATGCCACAGAGCCGACCGACGAGGTGGAGGAGCACTCATCCTAACCAAGATGGATCTACAATTCCAGCTGATCGCCTCCAGCAGTACCTCAAACCTCGACTCCATCGCCATAGCGAATAAACACAGCACCATCAATTTGCTCTATAGAGCGCCCTCCACATCCCCGGAACTTATCCACAATAATCGACCTCGCCTGCAACCCCATAAATCCACGCACATCAAACTGGGTGATGGGCGACTTCAACCTCCCTGCCCTCCAAGACACCCATACCAAGGCCTTCATCAAGGCCTTCAAAGAGCTAGGATATGCTCAGATGGTTGACACCCCTACTCACATAAAGGGTAACACGCTTGATCTGATCTTCGTGCCATAGGCAGCCCTCAACTCCACGCACAAGCTCAATCTATCCGTAAGCCCAGTACCTTGGTCCGACCACTGCCTGATAAGATTCCAGATGCCAATGCGCCCTGACTTCACTAGATCCCAGTCTTCTGACAAACCTGCCACAGCACCATCAAAATGCTTCCGTCCATTTAACAAAGAAGAAATCCTGGATAGAGCATGGCCTCTCCATGATCCACCTGAACAGAGTCTCGATGACATGATCTCCACATGGAACTCGAGTCTGGATGCTGTAATCCACCCACCTCCCACTAACAAAGCACCAGGCAGGAGGAAGAATGCGCCTTGGTACGCCCCTGAGTTACGGAAATCACTCCTCCACCTTAGACAGCTCGAAAGAAATTGGCATCGCTCAAGATCAACTGAGAGCCACGAAGCATACACTGCTCAATTAGGTAGACACCGATCAGCAGTTGCAAGGAGAATGAAGCAATATCACACAGAGATATTACAACGCTCCCTAAATAAACCACACAAGCTGTTCAACCTCGTTAAAACCCTGGCAAAAGAGCCCTCCCTTGGGCAATGGAGCCACCCGGACCCACAGGAATACGCAGACTACCTGCGAGCCAAGACAAGGCAGTCCAGCATATCCACAAAACTCCATACCCCCAATGAGGCACCCCAGCTGACCCCCTCACCCACTCCGACGCAAGCCTCAAAGGATGCCCAACACAGCTTCACTGCCTTCTCAGCCCCAACCGAAAAAGGCATCCAAGACATCATCACAAACAAACACCACCACAGCACCTAATGACCCTTGTCCAGCATTTTGGATAAAAGCCCTGCATGTCGACCTCAGCCCATTCCTGACCAAACTTATAGGTCTATCATTCTCGACTGGGACCTTCCCCTGAAGCCTGAAACAAACAGCCATCAGATCACTACTAAAAAACAACAAGTTGGACCCTGCAAAGATGGACTCTTATAGACCAATCTCAAGCATCCTGCTCCTAGCAAAAATTATTTAAAAGATCGTCCAACGCCAACTGCACCATCACATCGAGACCAACGCACCCCTCGACCCCTGCCAGCATGGATTCCGGGCGGCACATGGCATAGAGACACTGCTGACCACCTTATTCAGTACATTAACCATAGGATTGGACAACATTAGACAAGGTTTTGCCCTTAACTTCATGGACATTGCTGCTGCCTTCGACTCCGTCAGCCACAAACTACTCTTATCACGCCTCAGGAAGAAGGGAGTCCACGGCACAGCACTGGACTGGTGTGCATCATACCTGACTGACAGATGGCAGCATGTCCATTCCGGCCCCTCCACCTCCACACCTGTCCCACAAGAGAAGGGCATGCCACAAGGATCTTCACTCTCAACCCTACTGTTCAAAGTTTACATGCAACCCATCTGCGCCCTCATCCGATCCAACATCAATTGTCTAATCTTGCTGATGACGTTTTGCTATACACGCCAATCTCAACGGAGCATCCTGACCTCTCCCCACTGTCCACTTGCTTCGATGTGGTCACAGATTGGCTACACACGCAGAAGCTCAAAATAAATTTCAAGGAAAACGGAAGTCCTCTTCATCATCAGGAACCCTGCATTCACTCCGCCCTCCTCACTGAAGGTACATGATGCAGAGCTCCTCAGCAAGCCCATGGTACGGTACCTAGGGGTCACGCTGGACCAACAAATCAACATGAAGGCCCAGATAGGCAATATGGTAAAGGCGATCTACCACAAAATTCGGACGCTTCGCCACTTGCGACAGCTGCTAGAGCCGGAAGACTTCCGGACAGTCTATCAAGCACTAGTAATGCCATACTTTGACTATGCTAATGCAATACTGCACGGCCTCCCGACAAGCTCACTTAACCCCCTGCAGCTCGCAATGAATGCAGCTGCCAGAATCCTGCATGGAGCTTCCAGGAGGGACCATATCACCCCAGTTTTGAAACATCTGCACTGGCTCCCGGTACACTGCAGGATCTCCTTCAAGATCTTAACGATGACATATAAAGCCATCAACAAGTGCTCTTCCACCTCCCTCACGGAGCTCGTCCAGACCACCCCCCCTTCAACAGGGTAAGGAGATCAGCCGCCACCAATACTCTGATACTCCCGAAGGCGATCACCAAATGCTCTCGGGCCACGAGAAACAGAGCCTTCGCGCTCTATGCACCTTCCTGTTGGAACACCCTGCCACCGGCCATCCGGGCCAGCAATAACCTCTCCCAGTTTAGAAAGGCACTGAAGCACCATCTGTTTCTCCAGTATTATACTGAACCAGATGACATCTCACAGCTACCCACACTCTGGACCCAAGCCAGCACCCCCAGCGTAGCCACTTCACCCTGCCTTCGAGAGCCCCACGCCCTCAAAATCACCACCCGTGTATAGCTGACCCTAACCATAGATAATGATGAGCTGTCCACACACCCTGCGACAGACAGCTAGATTGTACATAGTTACGTTGTTAGACCTGTAAATAATGCTGAGCTGCCCGTATAGCCTGTGACAGCCAAATTGTACATAGTTTCCCTGTTAGCCCTGTATAAAGAACCCCGTTTTATTGTAAGTCCAGTGCAGACCTGCCTGCACTGCACAAATGTGTTACCTGTAAACCACGGTATAAAAGAAACATTAAATAAATAAATAATTGTTATCTGTTATCCTTTGAAAGGGTGTTGGGTACATTACACAATGGATTCCCACAACAGCGGCCTTTTTTGTAATAGCTCCTCTGGATGTTAAAGTGCCATTTAGATTATCTGCGGTCTTTAACCAACACTGCATGATGCTGCTTATACTATGTTTTTTCACTATAGGTGTTCTTCATCGACATTAGTATCAGTTCTATTGGAGTGATTTGGGAGGAATACCTTGCACACAAGGTATTTCAGATACTAATCCGTCCCCTAGGAGTCTTCATTTCCCTCATATTGGTTTGTTTGTTTATTTATTTATTTATTTAACAGGTTTTATATACTGCTTTCTCATTTCAATCAAAGCAGTTTACATTGTAACAAACTTAGTAATGTACATTAAACAGGGATATTGATAACTTGGATTTTTCTGAGGCAATGGAGGTTTAAAAGACTTGCCTGAGGCCACAAGGAGTGCTAGTGGGAATCAAACCCTGGTCTCTTGGTTCCCAAGCCAGTGCTCTTAACCATTAGGCTACTCCTCCACTCCAGATAGTTATTTTGAAAGAATGAGTCCATACTGATTTCCCTAAATCGTATAATGCATAGGTTTTAAAAAGTGTTCTCCTTTTCAAGTCCTATTTTCCTTAGGATTTTTAGAGCAATTTTCAGTAACATTAGGTTGTTTTGTTAGTCCTCCTCACCCCTTGCTGGCGCATACAGACTGGTGCCTTGTCTCTGATTGCTACATGATATTTCAATTAAAATTTAGGTCTCTCTTCTGTCCTTTATTATTTTTTTTATACCGCGCTCTTTAGAATCAGTGTGGTTTACATGTATACTAACAGGTACTTTTTATTCCCTTGTCCCCGAAGGGCTCACAATCTAAGTGTACCTGAGGCAATGGAGGGTTAAGTGGCTTGCCCAAGGCCACAAGGAGTAACCTGTCCCAACCACTGAGCCACTCCTCCCTCCCCTCCCTTTATGTTGCAAACTGTATGAGAATACGTTCTTGCTCAGCCTTGCTCTTTTTAATGTGTTCTTAATGTTTTTATTGATTCTTGTTATCTGTTTTTAACTGATTTTAAGGATGCTCATTATATTATTTATTATTTGAGGTCCATGATGTTATTTTCTTGTATTTATATTTTTATGTTTTTATTTTCGAGGCTTGTAACCACTGAAGAAGGCCAAATGGCCAAAATGCGTTGGGGTTGTTGGCTCAATAAAGTGTTTGATCTACCATCTGTTCCTTGCACTTACTGTTTTTTGCTCAGGACCCTGTGTGGGTGTTTTGCTCTCTTTTGGACTCCTACCGGAAAGAGGTGAAAAGACAGCAGTGGAGAGAGTTGAAGGGTCAACAGTGTGAAGATTCCTAAACATGTTGGTGGAGATTGGGTGAGACCAAGATGGGGGGTAGTTAACGATGAAAGTTAGTAGGTGATGTTCAGATAAGGGCAGAACTGAGGTGGAGAAGTTGGAGAGTGAGCAGTTGGAGGAGAAGCAAGGTCAAGGCAGTGGCCATGCTTGTGAGTAGGGGCAGTAGAGCACACTGGAGGTTGAATGAGGAGGTTAGAGTCATCAACGTGAATGTTAAAATCCCCAAGAATAAGGGAAGGGGAAGATGCATCCAGAAAGTACGTAAGCTAGGAGTCAAAATCAGTGAGAAAGGTAGAGGTCGATAAATGACAGCTATCCAGAGAGGTAGTGAAGAAAATAGGCAGATGACATGGACTTCAAAGGAAGCAAAGGAATTAGATGGAGGCAGAAGAAGGAGCTGAAATTGGCAGGAATGAGAGAGTAGGAATCCAACACTGCCGCCGTAGCCAATGGGCCGAGGCGCATGGGGAAATAGGTAGCCTCCATGACAGAGGGCAGCAATTGAAGCTGAAGCTTCAGAGAAGCCAGTTTTCAGTAGGAGCCAGGAGATATAGAGTATAAGAGATAAAGAGGTCATGAATGAAGGCAAGTTTAAAGAGAGGAGGGAGGGAAAGAGAGCGATAAGGATGAATTAGTGGGTGAGCGAGGAGAGGCTGGTGAAGACAAGAAAGAGATTAATGAGGCTTTCAGTGCTTCCCTAGCTTTCTTTTGGGCCACCATCAGTCTTCCCTGTGTCCACACAGCCTGTCCTGCCTCTCTCTGGACATTTAAATATGGGTTGGCTGGCCATGTCTGCAATCTATCAACCCACAATGCTGAATTCTCCTTGTTAAATTTAAACTACTCAAGCACTAGCTACTGTACCATACCAATGCTTTTTTGGTTTTAAAAAAAAAAAAAGGTGCCAGTACTCACATACTCGGCCAACTTAGGGGACGGGTGATTATCCATGGCTCTGCCCCTATATGGCCACACCCTCGCAGTAGCTACACCCTCTGCGATCAGCCATTAACCCCCCTTCATATCCGGCATCTCCCTTCCAACCATTAACCCCACCACAGCCAGCATCTCCATTCCAGCCATTAACCCCCCTCCCCCCCTGCCGCTTTTCCTGTGTCTGCAGCAGCAGTGGACTTAAAACAATGAAAACAAATTAGGCACGTGTCTTTGCGACTCTGTGCATCACATCACGTCAGAGGGTCGGGCATTTGCAGACTTTCAAAAGCGTGGAATCGCGAAGACCCATGGCTTTTTTGTTGTTGTTGTTTAAAGTCCAATGCCTGCCGCCAATGCAGACACAGGAAAAGCGGCCATAGCAATGGCAGTAGCAGGGGGAGGGGGAGCAAATCACTGAGTTGTTTTTTTTTAAGGTGCCACCACCCCAGAAAAAGGTGCCGGTATACCACATTGTTGCATACCGGCACAAAAAAAGCCCTGACCATAACTGAGATCATTTAGAAATGATTCACTAACACTTTTTTGCCATTCTGTGTCTATGGGAAAGATCTCGATAAATCAGGCCCTTAGTCACACATATTAAAGTTCTATAGTCAGGTACTAATTCTTCCTACTTCATTATGCCCAGTAAATCTTGACTCATTTATCAAAAGATTCATTTCATGTTTATTTAATACTAATACCATGAAGGGTCATAAGAATATTTATTATTTATACACCACTGTCAGTATAAAATTTGAAGGAAGTGTTATACAAGATAAATTGAATGGTGTAGTTCCAAAGGAGCATAGCAGGAAAGGAAGTATTACCGATGATGTAATTGTGCGTGGTGAAAAGGGATGAATCAAACCAAGGCCTCTATGCCATCAGACTACACAGTTTGTATTGTTTATTGGGAAATGGTATAAAACTTCTTTCTCTGTAATTTTTTAGTTGTCAGTCAATTTTGTGTATTGTATATGCTTTATCATTGTTTAAATTGGTAACCAGGGTGGATGCTTGCAGCATTTTGGGCCAAATTTATGGAATCAGTTGCCAGATAGTGTAAATGCTAAGAAGAAATATCTGTTCTTCAGGAAACAAAAATAGGCACAGCTGTATGAGGAGGCTCCACTGGGGACAGGGAGGTTGGACCTGGTTAGGGTAGGTCAATGCTGGGTGACTGGGGAGTACTGGGGGTCTATGCATCTTGATGTATTGTGGGTCTTGTTAAATATGTTTCTCCTGTTTTTTATTGTAAGCCACTTTGGGGTCTTAATTGACTGTGAGCAGGATATCAAGAACGAGTGACAAAAAAACTCACTATTTCTCCTTATAGATGATATTTGCGGTATGAAAATTTTTAATAAAGTATAAAATATTTGTGGTCAATATTCAGCCAGGCGTGGTCAGCGGTTGGTTTAAACATGCCACCATCGGCAGCATATAGCAAGATATTCCGCATCTGTAGTTGGATAGCAGCTGGAGGTAAGACAGGTCTTATGTTCTAATGTTTGAACTTTCAGGTGCAAAATTAAAAAGTCATGGGATTGAAGGCAGTGTAATATTGTGGATCAGGAACTGGTTAAAAGATAGAAAGCAGAGGGTAGGGCTAAATGGCCAATTTTCCCAATGGAGAAAGGTGAATAGTGGAGAACCCCAGGGATCTGGGCTGGGTCTGCTGCTTTAACATATTTGTAAATGACCTGGAAAAGGGAACAAGTGAGGTAATCAAATTTGCAGATGACACAAAATTATTCAAAGTTGTTAAAACACAAGAGGATTGTGAAAAATTGCAAGAGGACCTTGATAAATTGGAAGACTGGACATTCAAATGGTAAATGAAATTTAATGTGGACAACGGCAAAGTTATGCATCTAGGAAAGAACAACCCAAACTATGGTTATACGATGTAAGGTTCCACATTAGGAACCACCACCCAGGAAAAAGACTTAGGCATCATCGTGGATAATATGTTGAAACCTTCCACCTAGTGTGCAGCAGCAACCAAGGTGGCAAACAGAATGCTAGGAATCATAAGTAAAGGAATGGAGAATAAAACAAAGGATACTATAATGCCTCTGTATTGTTCCATGGTGTGACTGCAGCTTGAATATTGTGTGTAATTCAGGTCATCGTATTTTAAAAAGGATATAGTGGAATTAGAAAAGGTACAGAGAAGAGCCACCAAAATGGTAAAGAGGATGGGAGGATACTCCTGTGAGGAGAAGCTTAAAAGATTAGGGCTCTTCAACCTGGAAAAGAGACAGCTGAGGGAAGATATTCTAGAGGTCTATAAATTAAATGAATGGAGTGGAACGGATAAACGTAGATCGATTCTTTACGCGATCAAAAAGTAGAAAGGCTAGGGGACATGCAATGAAGCTACAGTGTAACCCGTTTAAGACTAATAAGAAAAAATATTTTTTCACTCAACGCGTAATCAATTCATTACCGGAGGATGTAGTAAAGGTTGTTAGTGTAGCTTGGTTTAAAAAAAAGCTTTGGACAAGTTCCTGGAGGAACGTTCCATAAACCATTATTAAAGAGGACCTGGGAAATCCATTGCTTGTCCCAATACAAGCATTGTGGAACCTGTGTGTCTTTTTGGGAAACTGCCAGATACTTGTGACTGGATTGGCCCCTTTTGGAAACAGGATACTGTGCTTGATCAACCTTGGTCTGATCCAGTATGGCATTTCTTATGTTGTTATGTCATGTTCTTATTGTTTCTTGCTCCAGCTTCCCATTCAGAGCAAGCTCTTTGAAGCCACTGACCTCATCAGGTATTAGATCCCTCCCTACTCACCACAGCTCCCGCCCATTCCATGTGAGCATTCTTGCTTTATAGGGCAACTCCCCATATTAGCTACACACAAGGATATAGACAGCATTGTTAGAACACATTTAAAAGAGATTAACTGCTTTTTCTCTTAAAGAACAGCTGAGAAAAAGGTAGGGACTTTGGTAGGTCTCTGTCTTTTACTTCAACAGGTGACAAAGCTCCACCAACTGAACAACGGTTGGGAAAAATCATATTGCCAAAGCTGTTGTCCCCATTACAGATTCTGCCTCTGTCCAGACAGAGAGCCTGATGCCAGTTGATGAACTAGTTCCATGTGCAGGATGTCTGCAAACTGAAGCTCTCATGAAACAAGTAGAGGTGTTCAGAGAAGAGGTGGCGAGGCTGAGAAGCATTCAAGACAGTGAGAAGTACATTGATGAGATGCTTCTTGAAACATCCAAGCTCTCCAACAGAGGTGAAGATGGGAAGCTACAGATTGAAGACAGTTGGTGATGGGGGAAAATAAGACTTAAAGTGTGTGTACAGGAGGACTAGGAGGCCCGTAGGGGAAAATGGGAATCCTGTACATGTCTATATATGGAAAGGAATGTGCTGTGCTAAGACAAATTGATTGTTCTACGAGGAAACGACTAACATCTGTGAAGTTACTGATAAGCTGTGGTGGGCCTCAGGGGATGAGTTAATGACTTATGTATATGCTTTTGTTCATGTATAAAAGACAGACAGCCCCTCTATTTATTTATTTTATTTACATTCTCTTATATACCGCGCTATTCTGCATCAGTGCAGTTTACATTGAACAAACTGAAATTACATTGAACAGGGCATTATAACTTGGAGATAACTATTTTACAGGGAACATGGGCTATGGAGGGTTAAGTGGCTTGCCCAAGACCACAAGGAGCACCTGTGGGACTAGAAACCCCAGTCCTTCTGGCCCAAGGTTGCTGTCCTCTAGTGGGATTTGAACCCCCGACCTTCCGGCCTGAAGTACCTTGCCCCAACCACTAGGCCACTCCTCCACTCCTCTAACCTGTGGAATAAACTTACATACTACTTATATGCGAGTGTGTGTGTTTGTTCCCCTGGAATTCCAGACAGAGAAGGTAAGGTGTTCCCCGGCCCAGGGGATTAGCGGGCGTCCCGAGGGTAAGTGGTATATAGTGAGTAACCCACACTTACAATTTGGTGTCAGAAAGTGGGATTTCCCCATTGCACTGGGATTTCCCGACTTTCTAAATTGATGTAGCTTTGGTAGCTTGTCTCGGGAATGCGCTTTGGTAGCGCTATGCATAACGGGGATGTCCCGCTGGGTCCGTGGTAATACCCTTTTTCTTCTCTGTGGCTTGTGTGATTGTGTGAGCTTGGCAAGACACCCCTGCCTCAGCCTGAAGCGATAGCTCTAGTGACGGTTGTTGGCAGAAAGCAAGTGGCCAAGCATGCGATTGTTTGTTTATTGTTTGTTTATTGTTTGAGAATTTAATAGACCGCCCATCACTATAGCGGTCCTCTATTAATATCTTGTTGGATATTAATTAGAGGATGGGGGGTCCCAAGGTAAGGGGACCGCTCTAGAATCCATGGGAGTGCGTGCTCAGCCAAATGTTATGATAAGGTTTAAAACTGCAGCTAGGAAGGCATCCTATTCTCGCCATACCCCGGTCCCTCCCGGCGCACCCCCGGTAGATGGGGAGACGCCGAAGAAATACGTAGACAGAGTGGCAGGGAGTTATTATATTAATCCCTGGGTGGATAATATGGCGGGGTGGACAGAAGGTTTACATAGCTCAAATCCTTTTCCCAGGGAGGGTAGCTTCTCTGCCTGGCATTTAGATATGATTCGGGGATTGTGTCTGGGGGATAAGAAATCTTTTCCCTTTTATTCCGGAGACCCGAAATGGCCAAAATCTTATATGAAGGAATGTGGTACTGTATGGATACAACTGGCTCCTTATTATAATGGTCAGCACCAACCGGGTGCTTAACTCGCCCTGGGAACTGCCTCCGAAATCGCCCCAACCCCAGGTGTCCTCCTCCCGGGTGCCTACGGCCCCTCCGCCGTATCAGCCCATTTACCCCTCCCTGGTTGGATCGGCCGCCGTTGTAAAGCCAGCCAGAGACTCTGATTCACTAGAGGACATTGTTCTGGCGGCGGCTGCTTCTACCGCACACCCCCCGGTAGTAATGGCGGGGCATGCCCCCACCCACCGGGAATTACCTATAGATAAAATGTTTCGTCAGATATGTACCACTTATGAGGCTGTGCGTGGCAAGGTGGAGGAGCCCGCCGGTTCGCCTCCGCCGCCGCCCACTGCCTGGCTACCTTCTCCTGCCCTACCTTCTCACTCAAGCCCATGCTTGACTGAATCTGGGCCCGCCCCTGCTGGTCGGGACGCGCCCACAGAGAATGTGTATTGCAAAGTGAGTAAAATGTCCCAGGAGGCCACCTCTATCGGGGGTTTGGGGCCGCAGGCGGGGACCGGGGGGGTTTTGAGGTTACCCCGTCCGTCCCGCCAGAGTCCCTTATTATCCCCCCTAATTCTCCCCTTCCAATGCCTTCAACTGAGGATTGGGAGGGGCATCAGGATCAGAGTACGGCTAGAGCTCATAGGGAAAGGCCTAGCCCTCATAACCCCTTTTATAAGATTCTTAACAGTGATAGAGTGACAGGAGACCCTACCTCTAAGGGTCATATATACACCCAGTACCCCATTTTAACTATCAGTAACCAGCTTGTTGTTAAGCCCCTGGATCCCGCCATCCTTTCTTCTATTTTACAGCATGCCCCAAACCTCATGAAAATGCCAACTGCTACTGTGCACTACTTGCAATGTATGACTCGCGGGTTGCAGTGTACAGCGCAGGACTACCGCCTCATTATTGAGGGTGTCCCGGGGTATGATGAAGAAACCCCATTTGATTTTTCTAGAGTTAAGTCACTGGCGAATCCTTATGAGATGCCGGATGATTCTAATTACCCCCTCCAATATCCTGAGATGATAAAAAAGATGTGGGACGAAGTGTTAGGAGAGTTTGAGCGTTTATTTGGGGCAAAACAGAATCTTGCTGCGTCTATTGCATGCGTGCAGGAACTAGGGGAAGGAGTTTCACAGTTTGTGTGAAGGTTTCGTAAGTGTTGGAAGGAGGAGGCAGGTTTATCATAGGAAGGCCTGATGGCTTCGATGTATATTCAGACGCTGTTTGGGGCTATGCGCCCCGAAGTGACCGTAGCATATAAGTGAATGATAGATGCTTGGTTTAGCATGACTCCGGCAGAATTGGAGAAGGTAATATTAACGAAGGAAGCGGCGGGATGCTTTGCAGATATGGATGTTAAGAAAGGTAAAATTTCTCATGCTTGGCAGCAGGATATTGGTTGCCAGCAATCCTACCCCGGGGGATACCAACCCCCAGGGCCTCAGTGGTCGCAATCTCGGGGGTGGAGGGGACAGCGGGGCCAGTTTCGAGGCGGATGGGGTGGTGGACGAGGAGTAGGCAGGGAATATCTAGGAATCAGATTTGTTTTCATTGTAAGCAACCAGGACATTGGAAAAATGAGTGCCCTTACACAGCAGGTAGCGGCCCCGGGCCGACTCAAGGGGGATGGGTTTTGCCCCCTCCCGCGACGCCATCAGCACCACTCCCTCCCCCATCTAGTAGCCCCGCAACCCCTGTTATCCCTATTACGTGGCAACAGCCCCCGCAACGCCCATAGGGCTGCCCTGAGGCAACAGTTCCGATCTGGGTTCAGTTAATGGGTGGATGGAAGGAGCCCCCTTGTTGTACATTGTGCATTAATGGCCAGCAAGTCTCCTTTGTAATTGATACGGGAGCGACTTGCTCTACATTGCATGCCTCTGTTTGTAGGGAACCCTTAACGCCAGGTTCTGCCTCAGTTGGGATAAATGGAACCTCTACCCCCACGTGGATTACACCCCCGTTGTCTGTCTCCGCGCTCGGTAATAATACTGTTCTGTTTACACATTCATTTACGATTATTCCCTCCTGTCCAGTGAGTCTGTTGGGGCGGGACCTGTTGTGCCGCTTAGAAGCAGTAACTATTAGTAATTCAGATGGCTCTTTTGCCCTGCACTCTCCCTTTTTATTGAATATGATTTCTACAGAGGCGCATGGCTTATCTAAGGTTCCTCCTAAACTCTGGGCCACCTCCCCAACTGATGCCGGATTGGTCCCCTGTATGCCATACATGGCATGTTTGAAGGATCCTCAAGCTGTCGTTTGTATCCGACAGTACCCTTTGTCTGGCCCCAACGAAACTGCTTTGCAGTCCATGGTCCAGTATTTTGTCGCAGCAGGTATTGTAGTTCCTACTGTTTTGTCCTTAAAATACTCCTGTGAATCCCATCCCTAAGGGGGATGGGTTCCGTTTTACCCAGGTTTTACGGGCCGTAAATCAGCTTGTTGTCCTGCTGGCACCGGTGATGCCCGATATCGCCGGACTACTTACTCTTATTCCTACGGAAGCCAAATGCTTTACGGTTATTGATTAACTAATGCCTTTTTTAGTGTACCCCTAGATCCCATCACGCAGCCTCTTATGGCTTTCACACATGCAAGCAAACAATATACCTGGACTCGCCTGCCGCAGGGATACATTGATTCCCCGGCAGCGTATTCTCTTGTTCTTAAGGCATCAATTGAAATGTGGCATCTGCCTTGTTCCTCCACCCTTCTCCAGTATATGGACAATTTGTTGTTATGTTCGAAAACAATCACAGAATGTGAAAACGACTCTGTATCCTTGCTTTGCCATTTAGCCTCCCATGAACATAAGGCTTCTCTAAAAAAGCTCCAGTGGTGCTGTGAGCGTGTTACCTACTTGGAGTTTGTGCTGTCCCCTGGAAACCGGGCGCTCTCTCCTGCCCGAGTACAGGCAATTATAAAATTATCTCCTCCAACAACAGTGACACAAATGCTGGCTTTTCTTGGATTAGTATCCTTCTGTCGCGCTTGGATCCCGGACTGTGCTTATCGGGATTCCATATTGCGAAGGGCTACTTTGCAGTTACCAGGCTCTGCATCTATTGAATGGACCGAAGAAATGCTTTCTGCATTTGCCACTTTGAAAAAGCTGCTTATCTCGGCTCCTACACTTGGACTATCCGACTACGGGAAAGTGTTTTATCTATATGTAAGGGAAGAGGGAGGAACTATGGCAGCTATTTTGGCTCAAGACCACGGGGAGGGGGGGGAGGAAATGCACCCAGTCGCATATTTATCGAAAAAATTGCCCCTCCAGGTACAGGGTATGCCTGCATGTCTGCGAGCCCTGGCGTCATTGGCTATTGCCGTACAGATGGCTATCCCGATTACTCTGTCTCATGAGACTATCCTGTTTTCTACCCATTCTGTTTTGAACGTGTTAAAGAACCTCACTACGCAACACATGACAGCCCAGCACCTTAGTGGGTATGAGGTAATTTTAACAACTACTGAAGGGTTGTCGGTTAAACAGCAATCCGCTGCCTTTACCCCGATGCTGGCCTTACAGGCCTTAATGCGCCCAGTAGATGACTCCGAATTGCCCCAAGAAGAATGATTGCCTAAAGTTGATCAACTTTGAGACGTCAGTGCGTCCCGACCTGTCCTCCTCCCCGCTCCCGGACACTCCACACATATTTGTGGACGGGAGCTGTGTTTGTCTCCTTTGCCTACATTGCTTCTTATGCCATTGTAGAACTCCCAAATATTTTGCATGAAGCCCAGTTACTACCTTATGGCTCTGCACAAGCTGCAGAATTGGTAGTGCTTACTAGAGCCTCTGAATTATTTGCTGATAAACGTGTTAACATTTATACAGATTCCAGGTATGCCTTTGGGGTGGTGCATGATTTTGGCCTCTTATGGGGGTGTAGGGGTTGGAAGACGGCAGACGGTAAACCAATTTCTCATGCACAACTGGTTAATGAATTGCTGGCCGCCTTATGTAAACACAAAGAAGTCGCCGTTATTAAATGTGCCGCCCACAGATATGATACTTCTATTGCCTCTCAAGGCAATGCTTTAGCTGATCTTGCAGCCAAACAGTGTGTACAAGCCCAAATTGAACTTTTACATAGCAATAATATCTCTCAGGGCATGCCGACAGTTTCTTATTATTTGTCTGATCCTCCATTGTCTGAATATTATGTTTCCCGACAGTTTCTTATTATTTGTCTGATCCTCCATTGTCTGAATATTATGTTTCCCCTCTTGAGCATTCTTTCCCCCTGCACCACTTGCAGGCTGCTGCTGCGGATCCCAAGGAAATTATGTATTGGGAACATCATAATATGAGTTTAAATTCAGCACAGATTTGGCAGGAAAAAAGGGGGGGGCAAAGAGGGCTACCGAAAGCGGCAGCTCCTCTCTTAATTGGTCAAGTACATTGGGTAGAGCATAAAAACAGGAAGACGGTTCTTAAGGAGTTACAAGAAATATTTGTTTGCAGAGATTTGCCTCATTTAGTGGAATCTCAACTGAGTCAATGCTTAGTATGTGCTAGGAATAATGTTCAGAAGGGAACAGCAATAGGACAATTGCAACATTTACCCCCACCCCAAGGCCCGTCTCAGGCCCTACAAGTAGATTTCACATGTATGCCATGATCGACAGGGGGGTTATAAGTATTTGTTGGTCATTGTTGATAGGTTTTCCAAGTGGCCAGAGGCTTTTCCCACGACTAAGGAAGATGCTAGAACAGTAGCAAAAATTCTCTGTAAGGAAGTTATTCTCCGCTTTGGGAGTCCCCTTTCTATAGATTCTGATCAGGGACCAGCATTCACCTCTAAGGTGTTACAACAGATTACTCAGATGTTTGCCATTGATTGGAAATTTCATGTCCCATATCACCCACAGTCGTCAGGGATAGTAGAACGAATGAATCGAACAATTAAAGAAAATTTAAAAAGGCTACACAACACGCCCCAGGAAGGTGGCCAGTGTATTTACCGGCTGTATTGGCAGAGATTAGGCTGACCCCAGGGGCATCTGGATTCTCTCCTTTTGAAATTCTGATGGGACGACCCTTCCCTTTACCCTGGAAATGGCCTGAGGGAACGGCGATAATGGCGGATGACTTGCTGCTAGCGCAGGAAGAATATGCCACACAGTTAGCTAAATATTTGTGCATGGTGTCTGAACAAGTGTATAATGCTTTTCCTTTTCCTTCTGCAGAACCGATGCACCCGTTCCGCCCAGGAGACCATGTGCTGGTAAAGCTGTTCCATAAGAAGGGCCAGTGGGACCCGCCGTTTGGAGATCCGGAGGAGATTATTGCAGTTACTCGCACAGCCATGCTAACTGATAAGCATCCGACCTGGGTACACGCCTCACGCATCAAGAGTGCACCGGAGGATTCCTGGAAGACGCCTGACTCGCCCCAGCCATGAGGACCTTGGACGCAGGCACATCGGACAGAGAACAATGCAACTTGGATTCAGGCCCTACAGAGCTCCACCACTTTTATGTACTCTTATACACCTGTTTCCACGGTGGCTGATGTACCTGAGCATACCACCACCGACCTCCAGTTAATAATGTCTGCTTAACTGTCCTTCAGAAGACTGTTCGGCTGTTCTTATAGTGGGCCTATGCCGGCCCAAAGGGGGGATTGATAGGGGAAAATAACACTTAAAGTGTGTGTACAGGAGGACTAGGAGGCCCGTAGGGGAAAATGGGAATCCTGTACATATCTGTATATGGAAAGGAATGTGCTGTGCTAAGACAAATGGATTGTTCTGCAAAGAAACGACTAACATCTGTAAAGTTACTGATAAGCTGTGGTGGGCCTCAGGGGATGAGTTGATGACGTATGTATATGCTTTTGTTCATGTATAAAAGACAGACAGCCCCTCTAACCTGTGGAATAAACTTACATACTACTTATATGCGAGTGTGTGTGTTTGTTCCCCTGGAATTCCAGACAGAGAAGGTAAGGTGTTCCCCGGCCCAGGGGATTAGCGGGCATCCCGAGGGTAAGTGGTATATAGTGCTGGGAAAGGAGTAACCCACACTTACAGTTGGACACGAGTCCTAGAGCCTGCAAAATCAACAATCCAAATCCTCCAGCCCTTGAAATGAAGAACCAGTATGCAGTCCTGGAAGTGGAGGAGGTGAAAGCATCCAAAGAAAGGGAAGAACCAGAGCTCAAGTATCCCAAAGTTGCAGAATCAGTGACCACAAGGAAGCGAAGGGTAGTGGTGGTTGGTGACTCTCTTCTGAGGGGTACTGAGGAATCCATCTGCCAACTAGACGATGTCCATAGAGGTGTGCTGTCTTCCAGGTGCCAAACTCCGAGATGTTACGGAGAGTTTCCCAAGACTCATCAAGCCTCAGTATCCCCGCCTGTCACGCGGGAGACCGGGGTTCGATTGCAACAGGGACGCCTCACCTCCTGACTATTATCCGATGTTGCTCATCCATGTCGGCACAAATGATTCCGTTAGATATCCCTCTAAGCATATCAAAAGTGACTTCATGACTGTGGGACAGAAGGTGAAGCAAATAGGTGCACAGGTGGTGTCCTCTTCAATCCTCCCTGTAGAGGGTAAAGGCCGAGGTAAAGAAGCTCGCATCCTGGAAATGAATGCATGGCTGCATGGATGGTGTCATTGAGAGCTTTTTGGTTTCCTGGACCATGAGATGATGTTCTAAGTGCTGCAGAGCAGAGAGGGCGTCCATTTGTCCAAGAAGGGTCGAAGTATCTTCTGCAGCAGACTGGCTAACCTACTGAAGAGGTCTTTAAACTAGATTCCTTGGGGATAGGTGAAGAAAGCCCCCAAGTGAAAGATTAAATATCTCCTGTAGAAATGGATAAAAGGGGCAACATCTGCAAAGCAGTGTGTATAAATGCCCATAGCATGGGAAATAAGATCCCAGATGTTGAGGCTTTAATGGAAGAGGCTGACTTGGATTTAGTGGTGGTTATGGAGACGTGGTTCACAGACAACCATGACTAGGATGTAATTATACTGGGCTATACTTTATTAAAGAAGGACAAGGTAAGAAGAAGGGGAGGAGAAGTGGCATTATATGTAAAAAATAATATTAAAGCTATAGAATTACAGCACTTAAAAGGGAGTGAGGAGGCACTGTGGGTTAAACTAGAAAGAGGGAAAGGGAAATCCATTTGAATTGGAGTGATATACAGATTGCCCTGTAAAAAGGGGTGCTTGTTATGAAGGCACCACCATCTTGGCAAGTATGTAAATTAACTGTCTTGCAAAGGATTGTGGTTATTGAAGTCCATTCACACAAAGCTTGCCTTTTAAATAAATGAAGAAACTTATAGTTGGTCGAGTGTAAGGCAAAAATTAGAGTTTATTTATGGGGTGATTATCCCACACACAGATATACTTGGTAACACATCCAGGATAACTTCTCCAGGGTTTATGCAATATAAACAAGGCAACTGAAAAATGCTTATGTAAATAAGTATCAAAGTCCTTTATGGAAAAGAAAGGCTTTCTTACAGCCACTGCTAATCAACTCCTTAGCAGTGCTGAGGTGAAACAAACCAAAAAGGAAAACTTCTTTTTACAAAAACATAGCTCTCTTTCTCCACACAGAAAAGAACTTTTAAATCCCACGTGTGCATGGCTTGTGCTGTGCTCTGCTCTACCAACAAGTGACAATTAGCTGCAATCAGTAGCTTGTTTTCAGCACACGTGCAAACTTTCCCAAAAGCTTTTTCTTTCCACCAAAACTTTATGGGAAGCCAGTTTTTAGAATGTTTCCTTTTGATGTTTACTTTTATTTTTAGGATTTTCCTAAAATAACAACCTACTCAAAGAACAGTCCATATAAACATTCTCTTCATCAGATATTAAACCTTGCTCCTGAAATTGCATAGATTCACTTTCACTGTCTGGCTCAGAGGGTTTTATGAACTGACCTCTATACGGAAACTGTTTCCCTGCTGTTTGCATTGCTCAAAGCTAGAGAAATGTTCACAGTTCATACCTGAATCCAGGCAAGCATCAGGCTGCTTCTTCTGGTATTCTGGCCAGTATGCAATAGAGCTTCTGTGTCCTGTCCTCCAGTTGGTATCTCTGGACCTCAGGATCTTTTCTCCAGACGTCCTCCAAGAGATTTTTGGGCTCCATTTCTCCTTAGCTGCAATAGACCTCTTCTTAGGTGCGGCTTGAGAGTCCCTGGCTGTGGATCTCCAGATCTCTGACTTCCTCCAGTCCTCTGAAGGTTGTTTCCCCCAGGAATCTCTCCAGGCATACGTACTTCTCTGAGTTCCTTTCTTGGACCGTCTGCTTCCTTGTCCTTGTTCCTTTAGGTTCCGGTTGTTCCTCCTGCTTCTGTTCTCGTTCTTCTGGTTCACCGCCCCCTTCTGCCTTCCTGAAGATTCCCCTCTAGTTTTAAAGGACTTAAATTGCAACTCCACCCTTGCATTCTTCAGGTGTTGTGGATTAAGCATTCTTCTAGGGGCTGTTTGATTAGGGATGACATAATGCTTTCTCTGATTAGACTCATGCTTTTCCACTCTAGCTCCCCTAGGGACTTTCTGCATACTAGTGCATTCTGGAACATGTAGTCTTTTAGAGAAACAAGCTGTCTTATTTCTATAACCTGCCAGCACAGGTCTCTTAATCAGAGTAAATTCTCCTCTTTTGTCATTATTCCCTGAGCCTTGATAAGCTTCCTTATCACAGCCCTCATAGTGAGAAGAAGTGGACAGAGATTTAATAGAAGACATATGCAGACTTGCCATGAAAGGAGAAGTGTTGCTGATAGGTGATTTCAATATGCTGGATGTTGATTGGCACACCCCTGTTGCAGTGTCATCTAGAAGTAAGGATATCCTAGATTCTCTAGAGGGAAAACTATTCTGGAAACTGGTAACAGGACCCACACATGAAGGGGCCATACTGGACTTGGTGTTTACCAATGGGGAAAGTGTTTCTGATGTCATAGTAGGAGATCATCTCACATCCAGTGATCACCAGCTGGTGTGGTTCAGTATTAGGACTACGGTTGATAAAATCCATTCAATTGTGAGGGGTTTAGACTTTAGGAAAACTAACTTTGCCAAGATGGAACAATACCTCAAGGAGTCATAGAAAAGCAACAGGCAAAACTGAAAGGGAATATTTTAAGGGCAACAAACCTTTTTGTTAGAAAGGTAAATAAACGTAAAAGGAAAAAGAGGCCACTATGGTTCTCAAAAAAAGTAGCTAAAAAGGTGAAGAAAAAAAGGGAGGCCTTCATAAAATACAAGAGATCACAGAGAGAGGAAGACAGGCATCTATATTTGGAAAAACTTAGAGAAGCTAGCAACGTAGTCAGGAAAGCAAAGATTCAAAAAGAAGAAGAAATAGTTAATGCAATAAAATGGGGGGATAAGACATTTTTCAGATATGTTAGTGAGACAAGGAAGACAAAAGTGGTATTGTCAGACTCAAGGGTGAAAGGGAGGAATATGTAGAAGCTGATGAGGATAAAGCGGAATTGCTTAACAAATATTTCTGTTCTGTGTTCAGAGATGAAGGGCCAGGAACAGGACCTCAGGAAACACCCACAAATAGGAACAGAAGTGAAGGGGATCTTGAACGATTTTCAGAAGATTGTGTTCGTGAGGAACTAGCTAAACTAAAAGTAGACAAAGCGATGGGACTGGATAAGATACATCTGAAAACACTGAAGGAACTTGGAGATGTTCTAGTGGCTCCACTGACTGACCTTTTCAATGCTTCTTTGGAGTCGGGAGTGGTCTCAGAGGACTGGAGAAAGGCACACATGGTCCCTTTACACAAAAGCGGAAGTAAGGATGAGGTTGAAAACTACAGACTGGCTAGTCTAACCTTTGTGGTTAGTAAATTATTGGAAACGCTGCTAAAAGAGAGAATAATGAGGTTTCTGGAGTCCAATGGATTGGAGGATCCGAGGCAGCATGGGTTTACCAGAGGCAGGTCTTGTCAGACAAATCTAATTGATTTCTTTGACTGGGTGACCAGGGAGTTGGACTGAGGGAGAGCCCTATATGTGGTGTATTTAGATTTCAGTAAAGCCTTTGACACCATTCTGCACAAGTGACTTATAAACAAACTGAGCATCCTTGAAATGGACCCTAAAGTGACTGAATGGGTTAGAAATTAGTTGGGTGGGAGGTGACAAAGAGTACAGGTAAATTGATCTCACTGTGAGGAAAAGGAAGGTACTAGTAGTGTGCCATAGAAATCTGTCCTTGGTCCGATTATTTTTAACATTTTTATTAATGATATTGCAGAAGGGCTGTCGGGTAAGGTTTGCCTCTTTGCAGATGATACCAAAATCTGCAACAGAGTAGACACCCAGGAAGGTGTAGATAACATGAGGAGGAATCTAGCTAAGCTTGAAGAATAGTCAAGAATGTGGCTGCTGAGATTTTAATGCTAAAAAAAATTCAGGGTCATGCACTTGGGCTGCAAAAATCCAAGGGAGCAGTACAGTGTAGGAGGTGAAGTACCTTTGTCCACAAATGAAGAGCGGGACCTAGGTATGATTGTTTCTGTTTATCTTAAAGTAGCTAAACACTTAGAAAAGGTGATGGCGAAAGCCAGAAGGATGGTTGGATGCACAGGGAGAGGAATGGCCAGCAGAAAATAGGAGATAGTGCTCTGACTAAGTCTCTGGTGCAACTTCATTTGCAGTATTATGTGCAATTCTGGAGACTACACCTTCAAAAAGATGGATGGATGGAGTTGGTGCAGAGGGTGGCTACTAAAATGGTTAGTAGTCTTTGTTATAAAGCATATGAGGACAGAGTTAAAGATCTTAATATGTATACTTTAGAGGAAAGGTGGGATAGAGAAGATATGATAGAGACATTTAAATACCTTTGTGGTATAAATGCATAACAGGAGAGTCTCTTTCGATTGAAAACAAGCTCTGCTACAAGGGGGCACAAGATGAGGGTGAAAGGGAATAGACTCAGGAGAAATATGCAGAAATATTTCCTTACGGTAGATGCGTGGAATAGTCTCCCAATAGAGGTAGTAGAAACGAGGATAGTATCTGAATTAAAAAAAATCATGGGACAAACACAGAAGATCTCTTAGGGAAAAAGGGGGACTATTGTTGTTATGGGCAGATTAGATAGGCCATGTGGTCTTTTTCTGCCGTCATGTTTCTATGTTTCTAACATGAGAAAATTGACAATTTTGAAAATTGGAGCCGGCAAAACAGTCTTTGGCTAGTGGGCATACCTGAAAGTGTCCAGGATGTTGACCTTCAGGGTTTTTTAGAAATCTGTAGGCCAGAACTAGATGGGCCTGGATTTTTCTTTTTTGTTCTTTTGTTGGAATGGATTTTGCACGTCTGATCGAAGGACATTTTCAATGCAAAAGCTATTGGACTTTGATTTCACTTAGTTTGGTTTTGTTTCCGTAGTATGTATGGTGTGTATAGAGAGCTGGGAGAGTGTTCACTGGGGTATTTATGAAGAGAATGCCTGGTTATAAAAGAGAAATGTTGGGGGTGAGTGATGTAGGTGTGTGATGGCTGCTGTTGTTTGTGTGGTTTGAATAGCAACTTTGATTATTCTCTGCTATTCTGGGTTTCAGATGACGGGACTTGGTGTGAGCCTGAGGGACGTATGCAAGTAAGAGTGCCCATATGATGTGTGTATTGCTAATGTTGAATGTTATTGGGTGAGTGGGGATGATGAATTGTGATGGATGGGGGGCCCAGGGACCTTTGTGATTTGTTTGTACATGTGGATGGGAGTGTTGTGAATCAAACTGAGTAGCATGCTTCTTCTTTTTTGAGGGAAGTCAAGGGGTGGGAGGGATCTATGCCTAAGTAGGTAAAGAATGTGGTGAGGCGAACTTTCCTATTTGGGAATTTGTAGGTTGGGATGGTAATTCTTTTTTGTGTGATAGGTGACTTTTGCATCTTTGGAGGAGGGAGGGCAGTACTGTATGTTGTTCTACACCAAACAACTCTGTGATATTACACCATTCCAGGCTTGAAAGTTTGTAATTTGACACAAGCTTTCACCTGACTATTATCAGCCTTTGTGGTATGTATTCTCTTAGTCCATTTACAAAGGGTTATGTTAATCTCGCTTGGTTGTAGAGTGCCCTGTTTTGGGATGAGCAACTAATACTCCTAAGGCCTGAATCTGGAAGGTATGTGTGATGATTGTCTGTAGTGAATGACTAAGTTTTAACTATGTATTGAGAATAAGGTGGTCATGGTGGGGTAGGATGGTATGAGAAGGCACAGTTATGGTTGTACACTGGCTCCTAAAGCATAGATGGTTTTACTCTTTGGTTGGAGGTTCTGAGACATATTTAGCTAGGGTTGGAACCCAGAGCTAGACAGGCTAAGAGATGGTGGTTTAGGTGGCTAGGGGAATAGGGGAAAGCCGACAGTCACCCAAGAGTGCATGGTTTAGAAGGATGTATCCTTGAAGGATACTAGCAAAAGATTGAAGTTAGGGCATATCTACAGAGAGGTTCCAATAAAGACAAAGGTAACCCAAATACCCTTAAGTACAGAGCAGACAGAACTTATAAGATTCCAAATTACCACTGCCTACCGGCAACCAGATTAATATGAATAAAATACAGTCTCTAAACTGCTTATATGCAAATACTTGAAGTCTAAAAAATAAGATAGGAGAGTTAGAATATATAGCATTAAATGAGACGTTAGATATGATCGGTATCTCAGAGACATGGTGGAAGGAGGACAACCAGTGGGCTGCTGTAATACTTGGGTACAAATTATATCGAAATGATAGAGTAGATCAAATTGGAGGAGGAGTTGCGCTGTATGTTAGAGAGGGCAGTGAGTCACGCAGGATTCAAGTTTTGCAGAAAACAAAATACACTGTAGAATCTCTATGGATTGAAATTGCATGTAAAAAGGGGAAGGCCATGGCAATGCAGTGACAGTATACTATCGACCGCCTGGCCAGAATGAACAAATGGATGATGAAATGCTCAAAGAAATCAGGGAAGCTAACAATATTTACAGTGCAGTAATATTAATGGGCAATTTCAATTACCCCGGTATTGACTGGGTCAGTGTCACAGCAGGACATGCTAGGGAGATAAAGTTTCTAGATGAAATAAATGACTGCTTCTTGGAACAGCTGTAGATACGGAGACCAGAACTGCACACAATATTCAAGGTGTAGTTGAACCATGGAACGATACAGAGGCATTATATCAGTGCAGCTGTATTTTAAAAAAGGTTTGGACAAGTTCCTGGAGAAAATGTCCATAAACCATTATTGAAGAGGACCAGGGAAATCTACTGCTTACTCCAGGACGAGCATTGTGGAACCTGTGTGCTTTTGGGAACCTGCCAAGTACTTGTGACCTTGGTCTGACCTAATATGGCATTTCTTATGTTATGTTATGTTCTTATTGATAAACAAAAAGTGTACTGATAAGCTACACCTGTTTAGTCCCTCAGTCTTATCTGGGTTGCTTCTTTTTCATGCCCATATGTATTTCTCTGAAGAATACATTTTTCAGAGCAGTGCTTGACTATTAGTTAAGTACCCATGAAATTCTTTGCAAGCAGTGTTTCTGACGTTGTTCTAGATAAGCAGAATCCCTTTCAGTGAGTCCACACTCAGGCTGTTCCTATCTTTTGTCCATTGGCTTTGCATTAGTGTAAACCAGGGATTCTCAACCCAATCCTTGGGACACACCTAACCAGTCAGACTTTCAGGATATCCACAACGAATATGCATAGAGAAATTTGCATTCAATGGAGTCAGTGCATGTAAATTTCTCTCATGCATATTGATTATGGTTATCCTGGAAACCTAACTGGCTAGGTATGTCCCGAGGACTGGGTTGAGAACCCCTGGTGTAAACCAGTATAAAGGAAAAAAAAGGGTTTTAATTACCTGCGAGGGGCAGAAGTTGGACTTCAAACAGCCAAGCAGGAAAACAAGAAGTGCCTTGTGCCCCTCAGATGAAATCAGCAGAGCAGGAGACTGTTTCCTCCCTCCTGACAAAGGAGACTTCTCTCTTCAGACTAACATGAGGCTAAAAAGCTGAGAGAGGAGAAAATGTGAAACCCAGACTGAAGAAACATTTAAGTAACCTGTGCCAGAGAAACAGCTAGGACTGCAGCTTGGAAAAGCACCTGAGGAGAGAGAGAGCCAAGGAAAAGAGAACTGAACTCACAGCCAGGAGGCAAGACCAGAGTGTTTATGTTTATTCCGTTGCTTGATATACTGCGCCTTCATGATACCAAGGCAGTTTACAATTGACAAGCATACAAACATGGCCAAGGCCAGAAAGGAAAAGGAACTATAATATTAGATAGGAAAGAGCAGGACAATCATACAGAGGGCAAAGGTAGGGCAGACAGAGGCCAGGAACAGAGTGATCAGGTGTAAGTGGGTGGGGGGGGGGGGGGTGTCAAAGGTAGAACAAAAAAGGTGAGGAGAGTCTTAAATCTAGGGAAAGATGGTTCCAGATGGAGAGTAGTGGAAAGGGAATTCCACAAGGAAGGGCCCAGGAAAAATAAAGCAGAATGGCGAGTTGATTGCAAATGTACACATGACGGAGGAGGAAGGTGTAAGTGGTTGATATGAACTGAGCAAAGATTGCGGGTGGGGGTGTGAAACTGTAAAGACTCTGTCAGATACTGTGGTGTATGAGTGCTGTGGGACTAAAAGTAAGAGAGTCAGTTTTGAAAGGCTGCATCAGAAAGCCTGGGACAGCAGGAGTCTAGGAAACATGTAGCAAATCTGTGAGTCAGGTAGGCCAAGCTCCTAGTGAAGACCTATCCCAGGAAAGCCGCATTCTGCTAGGCTGGAGGGTTGAGGTAGTCAGACAGCAGTGCTGAGTCCTGCAATGAAACTTCAGCTAGAGCTGGACTAAGGAGGTAACTTGCTCCTAGAGCCTGCATACTGACACAGAGCCTGGACTAAGCTCAAGTATTAACTGTTACTGGAGTGCCGCTGGAACAGTGGAAAACTTTGTGATCCTGGGAGGCTCTTTCACTTGAAAATAACATAAGCCAAGAAGTCCTTCTGCCTTTTAGGGACTGAAAATGTTGTAGCTCTATTCAGATAAAACATGTAATTGATTTTTATTTTTTTTTTAGTTTAGAAACATGACGGCAGAAAAAAGACCTCATGGCCTATCTAGTCTGCCCTTCCATATCAACTGCAATAGATGACAGTCTAGATATGGTGCTTACACAAAGGACAGGCCTACTTTTGCCTAGGGCCTAGAGAGATTTTTGGTTAATTTTATAGTTAGGTGAGGCATAGGACCCGAGGGCACAACTGCCTTCGACTTGGCAGTCTTGCAGAACTATGAGAGACCATCATCTTTGCTGCTGACGAGGACATCTGCTTCATAGCTTGGATCTCAAAGAAGACACCCAATGATGAGATTAAATGTGCACCACCTTACACCCTGGTCAGAACACTTACCTCATTGAGCTCAATTAGTCTACAAAAACAGCAAGAGAAAAGCGAGGGTGGAATACTGCAACCCAAATGATAAAAAAAAAAATCTGGATGGCTGCTTTTCCTTATGCCTAAGCGAAAGGGGAAACTATGGGGAAACTATGGGGAAACTATGGGGAAACTATGGGGGGAAACTATGGGGGAACACCCGCCCCCCCCCCCCCCCACCCCCCCCCCCCCCCAGTCATCGCAGACCCTTTTAGCTCTTACCTTGGTGATCGGACCAATGTATTCTTTTGTTCAGACTCACACAGAACAGCAGGGAAAAAACAGAGGAAACCCGCTTGTGTAAACACCGGGACTGGGTAGTCCGGCGTCCTCCTCAGGGTGTGATCTCACTCCGGATCTGCAGCGCCCGCCTATGTTGCCTGCAGACTTTCTGAACTTGAGCTCACTCGGGGTCACAGGATCTGAAGTGGAGAAAGCTGCATCTCCAACGGGAGGGAGTGTGCCCGAGTTGAGTTCGGCGAAGGATTTCTTGCCGGAGTTAGCGTCTACTGCTGCAGGTTCGGACCGAGGAGCAGGACTGGGTGACTCCTGAGATTTCTCCATCCCTCCAGGAGAGCCTGGAGCCCCAGCAACTTTGGCCAAGACCCGGGCTGGGCAGTATGCTATGGCTCCCTTCTCTCTGGAACATCTGGACTCAATTTGGATGGCTTAACAAAGCTTGGTGAGTGTTTGGTTGCTCAAACAAATGCTACTTTGCAGCTTATACATGATAATGCTGGACTGTTCGGAAATGTCAAGAGACTGTGGCTGTGATGAAATCTCAAGTGATTAATACTGATGAAAAGGTTGTACAACTGGAGGAGGAACTTACTGCTGTTTTCAAGGATCTGATTGTTCATAACTTTAAAGTTGAATCACTAGAAAATCAACTTAGGACTACTTACTTGCGATTACTGAACTTTCCTTGTTCTATGGTTTCAGGACGGGACATGTTTAAGTCTTATCTTTTGGAAACTTTGGGGTTCCATTTGAGTCCCATCCCCCACTTTATAAGATCTATTACATACCCACAGGGAAAAAAGATATGGGCCCAAATGTGAAATTTGCTGCAGGTTCTGGTGCCACGGATATATTCAATGTCTCGGAACTTTTGGACACTTTGGTGTCCGAAACAGTTGTTCGTGCAATTTTGTTAATATTGGCTTTAGTTTCTGACCGTGAATGGCTGCTTAGAATGCATTTTAGGAAGAGAGCTGTTTTGCTTAAAGGCATGTCTGTTCGTATGTTTCCTGATTTAGCACATGACACTCAGAGAAGGAGGAGGGATTTTTTGGTCTTAAGGCCTGGGGTGACCCAGTTGGGGGGTCTGTTTTTCCTCAAATTCCCATGCAAATGCTCGGTGAAACTACATTCTGTTTCCTATATTTTTTATGACCCCTTTAATTTAGCCACCTTTGTTAGCTCTCGCCTAGCCACTGTTTCCCAATAGGGGGATGGTATGTGGTGGTCGCCTTGCAGATGTAGTAAAGTCCGGTGTTATGGCAGATTTAGTTTATCTTCTTGTGATTTTTTTTTTCAGTTTATTTCCTCTTCTGTCTTGGATCCCTTTAGTATGAGAGCTAGTGAGGCAATGGTATAGGTCAGCGATGGCGAACCTATGGCACGCGTGCCAGCTGTGGCACGCGAAGGCCTTGCAGCTGGCACGCGGGAAGGTCCGCAATCAAAATATGCGGCATTAAAAAAAAATTAAATAAAAAGCTGCCGCTGCCGGGGCCGGGGCCGCCACGGCAGAATCGAGTGTGCCGCGGGGCCCCCCCCCCGCCCAGCAGAGCCTGCCCTCCGTCCCCGGTATCACCTTCTCTCAGCTGCCTCTAGTCAAACGCGCCTGCTTTCAGAGCGCGAGTGGAGTTTCTTCCTCGCTGCTCTGTAATGCCCGCGGGGGCTGATGGGAAGTTCCCATCAGCCCCCGCGGGCTTAACAGAGCAGCGAGGGAGAAACTTCCCTCGCGCTCTGAAAGCCGGCGCGTGTGACTGGAGGCAGCTGAGAGAAGGTGATACCGGGGACGGAGGGCAGGCTCTGCTGGGCGGGGGGGCCCCGCGGCACACTCGATTCTGCCGCGGCGGCCCCGGCCCCGGCAGCGACAGCTTTCTTTGTAAAAAAAATTTCGCTGGGGGGGGGGGGGGGTTAGGGGGGGTAATGGCGGGGGGGGTTAGGACTGGTGGTGGGCTGGGGGGGGTTAGGAGTGGTAATGGCTGTGGGCTGTTGGGGGGTTAGGACTGGTGATGGGCTGGGGGGGTTAGGAGTGGTAATGGCTGTGGGCTGTTGGGGGGGCTAGGACTGGTACTGGGCTATGGGGGGCTAGGACAGGAAATGGGCTGATGGGGGGGTTAGGAGTGGTGATGGGCTGGGGGAGGTTAGGAGTGGTGATGGGCTATGGGGGGGCTATGGGCTATGGGGGAGCTAAGTCTATATGGGCTGATGGGATTAGGACTGGAAGTGGGTTGATGGGGGCTTAGGACTGGTAATGGGCTATGGGGGGCTAGGACAGGAAATGGGCTGATGGGGAGGGTTAGGACTTGAGGTGGGCTGTTGGGTGGGGTTAGGACTGGTAATGGGCTATGGGGGGCTAGGACAGGAAATGGGCTGATGGGGAGGGGTTAGGACTTGAGGTGGGCTGTTGGGTGGGGTTAGGACTGGTAATGGGCTATGGGGGGCTAGGACAGGAAATGGGCTGATGGGGAGGGGTTAGGACTTGAGGTGGGCTTTTGGGTGGGGTTAGGACTGGAAATGGGCTGATGGGGGTTAACACTGGAGGTGGTCTGATGGGGTTAGGACTGGTAATGGGCTATGGGGGGGTTTAGGACTGATAATGGGCTATGGGGGGGCTGGGACAAGAAATGGGCTGATGGGGAGGGGTTAGGACTTGAGGTGGGCTGATGGGGTTAGGACTGGTAATGGGCTGTGGGCTGATGGGGGGGTTAGGACTGGCAATGGGCTATGGGGGGGTTAAGACTGGTAATGGGCTGTTGGCTGATGGGGGCTGTCTGGTAATGGGCTATGGGGGGTTAGGACTGATAATGGACTATGGGGGGGCTAGGACAGGAAATGGGCTGATGGGGAGGGGTTAGGACTTGAGATGGGCTGATGGGGTTAGGACTGGTAATGGACTGTGGGCTGATGGGGGGGTTAGGGCTGGCAATGGGCTATGGGGGGCTGACTGGAAATGGGTTGATGGGGGTTAGGACTGGAAGTGGGCTGATGGGGGGGTTAGGACTGGAAGTGGGCTGATGGGGGTTAGGACTGGTAATGGGTTATAGGGGGGGCTTAAACTGAAAATGGGGTGATGGGGGGTTAGGACTGGAAGTGGGTTGATGAGGGGGGGCTAGGACTGGTATTGGGTTGGGGGGTTTCTAGGACTGGAAATGGGTTGGGGGGCTGCTAGGACTGGAAATGGGCTGATGCAGGGACTAGAAGGGAATGGATGCTGGGTGAGGCTGGAACTAGAAGGGAGCTGGTGTTGGGGGAGGATTAGAATGGGATGGGGCTGGGAGAGTAAAATGGAGAGGGGAAAAATATTTTGTGTGGGAGGGATAAAAAATCTACAATTGGCCGGGTATTGGGAGAATAAGTGGGGATTGAGGATGGAGGGGTAAATTTTGAGTAGATGAAATAGGAATGAGGAAAGAGCAAAAGGAGAAAGATTAGTATGTTAAAGCAGATGTAGAGAGAGAATGGAAAAAAAAAACAAGAAGACAGAAGAAAGGACAAATGGACAGCAGATGGAGAGTTAGCAGAAGACACGAAGAAACCAGAAGAAAGTGGCTGGAACAATTGCAACTGAAAAAAAATGCACAAAAGGTAGAAAAATATCTCTTTATTTTGAATTTATTAACTGGAATATGTCAGCTCTGGGAAATGTGCATCATTAATTTTTGCGCTTTGTTTAGTACAAGAGGAAATTAATTTATAGTTTTATTTCTACAGTGTTGTTGTATATTCCAAGTTTGGCTTTTGGGGTTCCCAGTTTAATTATTGTCTTCCTGTTTCTAAATTGTGATTCCTTGTTTGGTGATGGTCTGTTCTGCATGTGTAACTGAGCTGAGGTATTCTGTTTATATAATTCCTATTTGACATTGCCACTTGTTCTTTCCCCAGTAGGTCATGTATTGTTGTTCTCTGAAATGTATTGGTTTAATATTTGCAGTGTTGCCTTTTGATAGTTAGGGTATGGTGCTTTGTGAGTCCTGGTAGTGCTGTTAGGATACGGCGGGTTTGCTATGGGTTCTAAATGGGCAGCGTTTGTAGTAGTTCCTAATGTGCCTGGCGGTTGGTACTGGATTATAGTAATGTAGAAACCTTTTAGTCTTTCTTTATCCATATACTCATTAAGAGGCATGTTTACTAAAAGTTAGTGTATGGTAACATTATGCAAATATTTATGCAAATGAGGCTTTAATTGACGTGCTGGCACTTTGAGGAAATTCTTTGGTTTTGTGCGGCAGTTTGGGCACTCGGGCTCAAAAAGGTTAGCCATCACTGGTATAGGTAATATTTCTTCTTCTTGTTTATTTTTGTATGTAATTGTGTGATTTTTTTGCTCTTGCCTTTTTTTCTTTTTCAAGTGTTATTTGCTTAGATATGTTATTTGATAATTTACATAAATAAAAAATTTAAAAAAAAATCTAATAAGTCAAGTGCTTGTTTACAACTGGGCAAGACTTGCAGAGGCAGATTAGTATGTACATATAGGGCCCGATTCCATTCCGCATGTAGATCCCTTTGTGCGTCCAGTCTGAATCGGACTCACTGAGGGGATCGCGATTCTGATCCTGCGGGGCACGTCTAGCTCGATGGGATCAGAATAGCGAACAGTCCTGCATGTGCAGACTGGGACTGCGATTCAGTCCAGCCTGCATGTGCGGGACTGCCCCCGGCTAACTCAGTCAAGGCTCCTCAATGGAACCGTGGCACCATGGCGTCATGTTGCCAGCTTCCTGAAAAAGGGGTTTATTCTCCACAGCCCGACTCCTGATCTGGCCTCCAAAGACCAGGGTCGGACTGTGGGGAATGTCCCCTGGCCTCCCCCTGCCCCATCTGCGCCCCGACATTAAAATTAAGACACGTCCAGGGAAGTTATTCCACCTCAGAGGTGGAATAACTTCCCTGCACATGTCGCTGGCCCTGGATGTACAGGGCCAATATTAGAATCGGCCCTATACGTCCAGGGCCAGTGACCGCCCACTGCCCGCCCAAACTCCACCCCCGGGCCGCCCATTCCCCGCCCCCCATCTAACTTCCCCCAGAACCGACAGGTAAGTTAGTCGGGGGCAGGAACCGGCACAAATAGTGGGGATGAACATCCCATTGAATAACCCCCATACTCCATCAGGGGTAAGGCACTGTATCAAGGGACATAGAATCTTAGCTGTGAGTGTTGTTATTTCACTGCAAGTAGACACAAAAGTCTTTGTACTGTTATTGCTGTATTGACTGATAGTGTTGCATTACATTTACCCGTTTGTTGTGCATATTAAGCCAACTTGTTTGTTTTTTTCATTTAATAAGAAATTCTTATTCCTTATTCTTCAAATCTATTTTTACAGTGAAACAAATTTGGTTTAATATTTTCCATTCAACCTGTTAAACATATAAAATTAATTAATTAATTAATTCTTTACACTTAATCAAACAATTTTTCCTTCTAGTGCAAATCACTCACCCCTTTCTCCAGGACAACCTATTATGAAAATCTACTGTAACCTCACGGAGGGGCAGGGCTGGCATTACCATTAGGCCTGGAGTGCCAGCCCTTTGGGGGCACCCATTGTTGCCCTCTCAGGACAGGCAGCAGTGGGAATGGCCGCTAACAGCCCCGCAGCACTTACCTTTAAACTTTGGCACTGTGGGGTTATTTGCTTCTACCCCCTCCGATGACCAATGCTGACTTCCTGCTGCAAAAAGGGTCCCAAGAAGAGGCTCAGGCCTTTGGTGACTCAGAGAAAAAGAGACAGGGGAGCCCAGATCACTTGCCTGCTGGCCTAGATGGTAGCTTCTCCCTATTCCATTTGCTCTCTTGGCCACCGCTGCACACTGGGTGGAGGTTTCAATGTGTTATCCACAATGACGCTTAAATCTTTTTCCTGGGTGGTGATTCCTAATGTGGAACCTTGCATTGTGTAACCATAGTTTGGGTTGTTCTTTCCTAGATGCATAATTTTGCACTTGTCCACATTAAATTTCATCTGCCATTTGGATGCCCAGTCTTCCAATTTATCAAGGTCTTCTTGCAATTTTGTACAATCCTCATGGGTTTTAACAACTTTGAATAGTTTTGTGTCATTTGCAAATTTGATTACCTCACTTGTTATTCCCATTTGCAGGTCATTTACGAATATGTTAAAAAGCAGCGGACCCAGCACAGATCCCTGGGGTACTCCACTATTCACCTTTCTCCATTGGGAAAATTGGCCATTTAGCCCTGCCCTCTGCTTCCTATCTTTTAACCAGTTCCTGATCCACAATAGTACACTGCCTTCTATCCCATTTATTTATTTACATTCTCTTATATACTGCGCTATTCTGCATCAGTGTGGTTTACATTGAACAAACTGAAATTACATTGAACAGGGCATTATAACTTGGAGATAACTATATTACAGGGACCTTGTCATAGGCTTTCTGAAAATCCAGATACACTATATCAACCGACTCACCTTTGTCTACCTGTTTATTCACACCTTAAAAAAACATAACAGATTAGTAAAACAAGACCTTCCTTGGCCAAAGCCATGTTTGTTGTCTCCCATTAAGCCATGACTATCATCTACATGTTCAGTAATTTTGTTCTTTATAATGGTTTCTACCATTTTTCCCGGTACGGACATTAGGCTTTCCAGTTTGTAGTTTCCCAGATCACCCCTGGAGCCCTTTTTAAAAATTGGCGTTACCTGAAGATTGAAGGATGGCCAATATATTACATATGATTCTAATGATAGTTCACAGATTACTAATAGTAGGTCTGCAATCTCATAGTTCAGCTCTTTCAGTACTCTCGGATGTATACCATCCAAATGAACAAGTAGGAATCAAACCCTTGTCCCCTGCTTATGGAGACATTGTACTAACCGGTAGGCTACACCTCCACACCTTACTGCACTGCCCACCCAACCATTAGGCAAATTAGGCAGATGCCTAGGGTGGCAGATTCTTGCGGCAGCAAACAACAGGGCATTTAAAGCTATATGATAAATTCTGACAGCCAGGGGGCATAAGGTTTAAGGTTTGCCTTGAGCGCCAGCACCTGGCTCTGAGTAACATAGTTAAATGACAGCAAATAAAGACCAGCATAGTGCATCTAGTCTGTCCATTAAGATGGTTAAGCTTGTAACTGCTGCTTCGTTCAGGTTATCTCCCAACCAATCCATCTCGAATCATCCTTGAACACATTCAGTGCAGGCTTTAAAACACTTCTCTTTGAATGTGCTTTCAAGAATTACTAGACTACCAAATCCGTGCTTTGCAGCAGACACACCTGAGATACAACCCCTTCCCATCTTACCTAGCCTTTTATTTTATTTACCACTTTTAAACATTTCATTTTCATTTTCTTTCATAACTGTTTTTATTATAAACCACTTTGCTTTTTTTATGAAAGGCAGTATATTAAGCTCCAATAAACCATAAACATGATTTAGCAGATGACCCGTAACAGGTAAAACCATTGGCATCCATAACATGCAAGAAATCCCCCCCCCTTACTGCAAGCCATCTCTTCATAAATGTTGAAATTTTCCATTGTAATTAAATGCAGTCTTTCCATCTGTAAATCACAAAAGAGGTTGTGCCAGTTCTATTATCTGTTGATTGCTGACCCACAGGCAATGATCAAATAAAACAGAAAACATAGTTTTCTTTAAGAGCTCACTTCCTTCAACAATTGATGGATAGAAATTTTTCAAGCATGTTGCAGAGCTTTAAAAATGTTCCTTTATCTCTAAAATGAGGAAATTGCTGAAGTCTCTGCTCTTAAAGCTGACAAGTAATACAGTATAGTGATGCATTGTAGGATAGGATGGACTGGAATGGCTGCCCTAGCAAGTGGGAATCATATTTGCTTTTGGAGAGAACTACAAAAACTTGCATAACTGAAAGGAAGGGAGAAAAACCTTATTTGAGGGTGTTAAGAGTCCAGGACGGCTTAGTGCTGATGCTCTGAGACAGGGTGTATATCCCACCACAGAAGAATTGTCAAGACCCTCAGTTTAAGATCACCACCTGGGTATAAGAGGTGCCCACCTTTCATTCTGATCAGAGAGAATCATTTGATACCTGCTGGTGGGCAGCTGTAGTCGGCCTGACCCCTCCCCCAATCTTCTCCCTTTTGCCCACATACAGCGCTTCCCGCACAAACACTGTGTATGTATGGGGAGCGCTGGCGGCAGAATTGTGGTCCAGGATCTGTGCGCAGATTGGACGTCCAGCCTGCACGTCCAACCCCACTATTCACAGCATGAAATGCCCTCTATAGAGTTTAAAGAGGATCCTCATCTGTCTTCTGATCATTGGACACTGGATGCTGTTTGTTGGATGCTGGACACTGATTTGCTGGTCTTGGATATGGGACGCTCGACATTTGGTCTCAGGAGTGGGATTTTGAAACCGCCTGTGGCTGGAGGACTACAGACTTGCAGAGTGAAGACTCACCTGTGTGTAAGGTAAAATGTACCTAGGCACATAGGAGGCGAGTCTGTTGGGTCAGTCTGGGAAACCCTAGGTGGTATCACACTTAGTTGTCCTTTCTTCTGTTTTCAGGGATTGATCCGGGCAAGACCTTCAAATGGCTGGTGGAGCAGCAGAAGCTTCAGCAGGAGGGATTGGATCTTCAGATCGCCTGAGATCTGGAGCAACAATGGAAGTAGCAGCAATCCATATGTCAAGTTCTAGAGGCGCAGATGAAGATCCAGTGCTTGGTGGATGGTGTGCACCAGATAGTGGCATATCAGGATACAGAAGTGGGCCGCACCCAACAGATTATAGAGCAAACCACAGCAGAATGGACCAGGGGGATAACCGTTATTAAGTTGGGACCAGGGGATGACCCAGATGCATTTCTAACAACTTTCAAAAGGGTAGCCACAGTAACTAGATGGCCATTGGACCAGTGAACCATTCGGTTGGCCTCTTATTTAACCGGAGAACCCCAAGCAGCCTATCGGGTATTAGATACCATCAAGGCCCTGGACAATGCACATGTAAGGGCAGCGATACAGGACAGGCTGGGGTTTTCCCCAGAACAATATCAAATAAAAGTGTGAACCAGGGAGTTTTAAAAAAGAGAAGACCCTAGGACTGTGTCGCAAGCCCTGCTAGATTGGGATACCCACTGGCTGGGGCCAGTCCTGCGATTTGCAGGGGATATAGTAAGACTGATTACCCTGGAACAATTTTTTACTATTCTTCATGCCCCTGAGAGAGCCTGGGTGATGCGGCAGGGCCCAAAGTACCCTTGGTCGAGCAGTATTTGGAGGCTAAGGAAAGCTGGCAAGGGAAGTGGGAAGAAGTTGTCTCTAGAAAAGCCCTATCATCGGGGACCCAAAAGGTCCACAAACCAAAATATCCTGGGAGGATAAGGGGAACCCCAAGGGGGGCAAGAGAGAACAAGGTCCTGGGATTTGAGGAAAGTCTGCTGGGACCCCATGGATAGTACACCCCATCCAAACAAATAAGGTCCCACTTAGGTGTTTTTCCTCTGAGACGTAGGACACTTTAAAAAGAACTGCCCTCACATGGACTGCTCCTTTCCAGGGATGGGGATAGGTCTTCCCACTACAGAGGGGAAGAGAGATCCAGAGTTGAGAAGAGAGGTACGGGGGGGGGGGGGGGAGTAGACCTTATCGCCCTACTGGACACCGGTAGCAACCAGTCTCTGGTATCTGGACCCCTTGTTGAGAGGTTGGACATTGGGTGATTGATAGGGATTTTTAGTGGCGTAGTGAATATTCGGTGTGTGCATGGTGATATAGTGAGAGCGCCCATCTACAAAATTGGAGTAACGTGGGAGGGAAGGACCCAACCCCTAAAAAAAAGCAGTAGTCCAGTGGCTGCCGTATCCCCTGATACTGGGGAGAGACTGGGAGGGGATGGAGGCAGTGTTGGCTCCCAAGGAGGGGTGGGTATCCACCAAGGTGAAAGATTATCCTGCTGAGGAGGAAGAGAGATTCTGGCTAGGGGATATATTTCCCTTTTCAGATTAAACAATAATTGCAGAACTGGGGAAGAGTAGGAAGACCAAAAAGAAAGACTAGAAAAGACCAGAAAGACTAGAAAAATGGAAATGGTTGGTTCCCCCTGGACAGATGAAAGCGGTAGGAGAGAAGGTTATGCTGAAGTTTCATCAGTTTGCGAAAGAGCAGAAAAACAACCCCTCCCTAAAAGTGTACTGGGGAAAATTTGAAAACACCCAAGAGGGGAGAGAAAGGACCCAAGGCCCTGAGTATCGAAAGCTGAATAATATCTTATTTCGGATTATGGAGGGGAACCTCCAGCACTCAAGCCCAAACGGAGGTGAATGCAGGACTTTAAATATGGGAGCTCTAGCGGGCGCACATCACACCAGCAGCTCCTACCACCACCGAGCTCCCCGATCGCGGATAGAGCAGGGGAGCGGGAAAGAAGGCTCCTCCCCCACTCCAGCACTCAAGCCCAATCAGAGGCGAATGCAGGACTTTAAATTTGGGAGCTCCAGCGGGCAGGCCTCGCCAGAGGGCCCTTTGGCGTGGCCCTTAGGCGCGGGCCCAAGGCGTAGTACCGGGGAGACAGATGCTCCATGATAATTGTGAGTGTTATGTAAAGTCTGTACTGTGTTTCCCATGTTATGTTCTCCCAGTCTCCATTTGTTGATGTAATTATAAAGTAATGTATTTTTCCCTTACCTTTGTATAACCCTTGTACGGTATTGTGACCGCTTTGATTGAAGGAAAAAGCAGGATACAAAACTAGATAGATAGATAAATAAATAAGTGATAGTTCCTGAAGTTTTCAGAAGGACCCTATTAACCTTGGCCCATGCACATCCCTTGGTGGGCCATTTGGGGGAAACCGGGACTGCAGATAGTCTTACCATCCAATTAGTCTGGCCAGATCTTTACCAGGATGTGCGGATCTATTGCCGGTCATGTCTGGTGTGCCAAAATGTGCCTCAGAACGTCCTCGAAAGGACTCTGCTCATCCTATTGTCCATAATGGACCAGCCATTAGATCGGGTAGTAGTGGATATTATTCGGCCCTTGGAGAAGAGTGCTAGAGGTTCCCAATATATCTTGGTGATGGTGGACTATGGCACCAGGTACCCCTGGCGTGAGTAGATGGAAAGACAGAGTCCTTTATTAAACCTTAGGCCGCCCCTTTGTTCTTAGTTCTGCGTGACTACTGCTTTCCAGTGTTGTACCAGGTACCCCTGGGCCATTTCCCTGAGAATGATAAATGCGTGGGGAATAGCTCAAGAATTGTTGACAAATTCCTGTCAGGTAGGATTCCCTTGGGAAGTGTTAACTGATGGAGGAACCAATTTTTTGACCCATCATTTAGGAGAGGCATTCAGACTCTTTGGGATTAAACATTTAAAGACAGCCACTTACCATTCCCCGATGGATGGTCTGGTAGAGAGGTTCAATCAGACCTTGATCCACATGGTAAATAAATGCCTAGGGAAAGGGAAAGAACCACCTCAATGTGGATTACTTATCCCAGGAGGAAAAACAAGGTGAAGCTCCGGCAGAGAAATTTATTTATTTAGCTATACTTATATACCACTTTTCACTGGGTCAAAACAGTTTACATTGGAAAAAACATCAAGTACATAGAACAAGAGAGATCTTAGTTAACAAATAACAGAGTTACTTAAGCAAATAGTTTACTGGTTACATAGTGGGATCTCTTAGAAGGGGAAGCATATGTGACAAAATGTATGGCCACCACAAAAAAGCTATCTGAACCCTTAGTTATCCACCTGGGTATAAAGGGGTGCCCACCTCTCATTCTGATCAGAGAGAATCATTTAATACCTGCTCGCGGGTGGTTGTAGTTGGTCAGGGACGGCTACGTGGATGATGGCAGGTAAGTTCAGACTGGTCTGACCTGTCTAATTGTAATGATAAAATCCCTGAGTGTTTGAGAACTGGAGACCAGAAAGCCTGGGATGGTTGGATCCTGGGTCAAGATGCAATTTGTATTGAAAGAAGGATCTTGAAACTTTCCTGGGGTTTCCTCCCAGACAGAGGGGGAGATTGCCCCCAAGAACCCTTGAGATGGAGGGGGAATTAGAAGGGGTCAGGACCTTGTTGGACTAGAAAGGGGGCTGTACCTGGGAAACCTCAGAACTCACCCTAAATATACAGGGGACCTCAAATAAGGACTTCCTAGCCAGGGCATGTGATCTTTTGCTACCAATGCTGACCTCTGCTGCTGCTGCTTCTTCTTAGCTGGGTGGTTTTGGTCTGGTACCTCAGTTTGGGAGACCCTGCCAGTAGCTAAACTATCAATAGTTTAGCCCTTAGCATCACTGATACACACAAACCCTCACAGACTACAAACCAGGTAGTGTTAGCAGCGGAGGATCCCATTTCTGTGACAACAGTAACACTAGAATTACCTGCGTGGAAGAAAGGCCTGGCCATCTACTTCAGTATCTTGCCATGAAAATGCAATGGATAATCACAACAAAACAAATTACACTATAGTGCTGGAAAATGAGACCCCCAGGCCGGAAGGCACTCAACTGGCTACTGGGGAGGAGTTGAAGACTTTTCAGAGTAAAGCCAGCATTTATGATGTGGTTGGATCAAAGCCCTCAAGATGTCTGACTGCTGATGTAGCTGCGCATGAAAAGAAAATCAGAAAGCTGCAAAGATGTCTTACGTATTGGGACATGGAATGTATAAAGCATGATGTTGGAGGTGGTCAAGAATGAGATGGAACGTGTACAACTTGATCTGTTGGATGTCAGCAAACTGAAATGGACTGGCATCGAGCACTTTGCATCTGATGATCACATGATCTACTATGCTGGAAATGAAAGACAAAGAAGAAATGGTGTTGCATTTATAATTAAGAAGAAACTTGCAGGAATTGTAATGAAATACAATGTAATCAGTGAACACTTAATTTCTATTTATCTTCGTCTTCAAGAAATGCCCATCAACACAACTATAATTCAAGTATATGCCCCAACATCTGCAGAAGAGGATAAAGTTGATGAGTACAAGTACAAGCTGAAATCAACAGAACATGCAAACAGAATATCCTGATAGTCATGGGTGACTGGAATGCAAAAGTTGGCAACAAAGAAGGCGGCAAAGTAATTGGAAAATATGAACTTGGCAACAGAAATTAAGTTGGAGAAAGACCGATTGAGATGAATAGATCGTTGGTCCTGCAGAGTTCTAACATCTTCTTCCAGCAACACAAGCGCCGACTGTAGACATGGACTTCACCCAATGGATTATACAAAAATCAAATTGACTACATCTGTGGAAGTCAATGATGGAAAAGCTCTATAACATCAATAAAGACAAAACCTGGAGCCGACTGTGGTACAGATCACCAATTACTAGTATGCTAACTCAAGCTAAAATTGAAAAAGAGCAAGCCACTCATGAATGTAGTAAAATATGACCTTGAGAATATACTACCGGAATTTACACCCTACTTGTGAAATTGATTTGCTGCCGTAGATACAAATGATAGAGCTCCAGAATGACATCAAGAAAGTTGTGTTGGAAGAAAGTGAGAAGCCTCTACAAAAGGTGAAAAAATTAAATTGGCCAAAATGGATGACCGAAGAAACTCTGAAAATTGCCTAGAAACACAGAGAAGCTAAAGCCAAAGAAAAAAGAGAGACAATCACAGAACTCAACAGAGATTTCCAATGTGCAGCAAGACAAGACAATGAGAAGTATTACAATGACGCATGCAAGGAAATAGAATCATAAACTATTAGAGGAAGAACAAGATTAGCTTTCCTAAAGCTACGAGCGTTAAAGAAAAAATTCTAGCCTCAAATTGGAATATTACAAGATGCTCAAGGATCCAAGTTGAATGATGCTAAGCAGATCAAGAAAAGGTGAAAAGAATATACAGAGTCATTATACCATAAAGATCAAGTGGACCAACAGCCATTTCAACTTGTTCCGTATGACCAGGAACCATTAGTGATGAAAGAAGAAGTCAAAGCAGCATTGAAAGCCTTATCAAAGAACAAAGCACTGGGCACTGATGACATTTCCACTGAAGTAGTACAGCAACCTGATGTAGCTGTTATGATACTTACAAGGCTCTGCCAGAAAATTTGGAAGACAACATCATGGCTGACTGGAGAAGATCTGTGTTTATACCAATACTAAAGAAAGGTGATCCAACTGACTGTGGAAATTATTGCACAATTGCTGTGATTCCACATGGCAGCAAGATTCTACTCAAGATTTAATCAGCAGAGACTACAACCATCCTTGGAACGAGAACTGCCAGGGTTCAGAAAAGGTCGAGGAACGAGAGACATCATCGCAGATGTGAGATGGATCCTTGAAAAGACAAAAGAATCCCAAAGGATTTCTATATGTGTGTTTTATTGACTACAGCAAGGCTTTTGACTGTGTAAACCTTGACAAACTGCGCCACATTAAGAAGCATGGGTATACCAGAACACCTGATCGCTCTCTTGCACAACCTTTACATTGATCAAGAAGCAACAGTTCGAACGGAAGAAGGAGAAACAGAATGGTTTAAAATCAGCAAAGGTGTACGACAAGGTGGCATACTTTCCTCCTACCTGTTAATTTATATGCAGAATAAACTATCAGAGAAGCAGGACTGTATGAAGACAACCGAGGTGTGAAGATTGGTGGAAGGCTCATCAACAACCTTAGCTATGCTGATGATACCACATCACTGGCTGAAAGTGAAGATGATCTGAATCATTCGCTTCTCAAGGAACATAGTCTTAAAATGGGCCTGCACCTTAATGTAAAGACAACAAAGATCCTGACAACTGACAAAATCAATAAGTTCATCATTGATGAAGAAGAAATTGAAATAGTGGACAACTTTAACCTACTTGGATCAACTATAAAGAAGCAAAAAGCAGTCAAGAAATCCTATGATGCACTGCTCTTGGCAGAATGGCTATGAAGGACCTAGACAAGATTCTCAAAAGCAGATATGTCTCTCTCCATACAAAGATTAGACTTGTTCAAGCCATAGTATTTTCAATAACGTCATATGGATGCAAAAGTTGGTTAGTGAAAAAAATAGACAGGAAGAAAATTGATGCCTTTTAATTATGGTGCTGGCGGCGAATACTGTGTATACCATGGACTGCCCGAAGAACAAACCAGTCGGTACTAGAGGAGATCAAACCTAAGCTTTCTTTAGAAGCTCAGATTACAAGACTCTGACTTTCATACTTTGGACACATCATGCGAACAGAGAGATTATTAGAGAAAGACATCATGCTTTGCAAGGTAGAAGGTCAATATAAAAGAGGAAGGCCAGCAATGAGATGGATCGATATAATAACAGCAGCTATGGGTGCCACTTTGTCAACAATGAGCCACCTGACTGAAGACCGAACACAATTTAGGACAACTATCCAGAGGGTCACCATGAGTTGATACTGACTGGACAGCACTTAACAACTGCCAGGGAGACATAGGGGTCATTCTGCACCACGAATTGCGGGGATGTACGTCCTGCCTGGACGTACATCCCCGCTATTTGTCCTTCTTCCGTTCCTGGTGCAAAGGCTCCCCATATAAACAGCGCTGTTGTACGGGGAGCCTTAGACATGGGCAGTCTGGAGGCAGAATGAGGGTGGGGCTTGGGCAGGCCATGACCCTGGACGTACAGGGCCAATTCTGAACTCGGCCTTGTACATCTGGGATCGGCCATGTAGATGGGGGATGCCGGAGCCAGGGGCGGCGACAAGGTGAGGGGGCGTAGGGGGATGCCTGCAGCCTGACCCTCAAAGGCCATATCAGAGATTGGGCTGCAGGGAAAGGATATTGGATCTTGTGGTCAGTGATTGCAGCTCCTGAATCAAGCCATGGTGCCATAGTGACAGGACACCATGACACTGCGGCTTCATTCAGGAGCCTGGCTGAATTAGCTGGGGATTTGCTGGGCGTGCGACCCATCAGAATTGGGGCCCGGCCTGCACTTCCAGGCCGGTAGACCCAATTCTGATCCCACAGGCACATCTAGCTGTTGCGGGAATTATAGTAATGTAGAAATCGTTATTCTTTCTTTATCCATACACTCATTAAGAGGCATGTTTACTAAAAGTTAGCGTATGGTATTTTGTATTTTTCAGCAAGAATTCTAGAGATAGAGCCAGCCTGGAACCCCAGAGGATATTAGTCTGAGGGGTCAATACAGTAACCTTGCATTAGAGCTCTGTGCTAAAGTTCGGAGCACGATTTCCTAATGTAAACAAAGAAAACCTTTTGTTCCTCAATGCAGTTATGAAATAGCATGCAAATAAGTTGTGTGCAAAAAATTTGCACTAACATGGGAGAGGTTGGATCTATGATAGCAGCAGCTAAATCTAGCCTGCAAGTGCTGAAATGGTATTCAGCATATAAATATTGTTAATGTTAGGAAAATTATAGCTGTGCTCATGGGCTTCAAGGCAAATACATTATGGACATGCACTGAAATGATATTTCACACCTGAGTGGAGTGGAATGGGTAAACACAAATCAGTTATTTACTCTTTCAAAAAGTACAGACTAGGGGACATATCATAAAGTTACAATATAGCACATTAAAAACAAATAGGAGAAAAAATTTCTTCTCTCGATGCAGTGTTTAATTTTGGAACTCATTGCAGGAGGATGTAGTAAAAGAAATTAGCTGGGTTTTAAAAAGTCCATAAACCTCGGTTAGGGTCAGGGGCGGCCCAAGGGGGTGCAGGGCCATGTGCGGAGACTGGGTGTGGGGCCTCATTTGCATTAGGGGCCTCATTTGCATAAATATTTGCATAATGTTACCATATGCTAACTTTTAGTAAACATGCCTCTTAATGAGTGTATGGATAAAGAAAGAATAACGATTTCTACATTACTATAATCTAGTGCCAACCGCCAGGCACATTAGGAACTACTACAAACACTGCCCATTTAGAACCCATAATCTGCAAGAATTCCGATAACATAAAACCCCCAGTGTTAGAAAAAATATGACGTAGCGCTCGTTTCGGGTTTATTATATTTGCAACAAACCCTGCTTCAGGTCCGTCCGTGAGCAACAGTTGGCAATCATGCAGTGAGCTAACCAGTGGGAGTGTAGCAAGCCTTTCAATCTTCGGCGTCTGACGTCAACACCACCTGAGGAACGACGAGCCAATGAAGAGACTCCCTGAGTACGAGGAAACACCCACCATCAAGGAATCCCTCTACAGGAGTGTGAAAGAAATGTTAAATTATAGTGTACCAGTCAATTTGTTGATTTAAACCCTTAGGGGTAACGGAATCTAACATATGAATCCAACGTTGTTCCTGATACTGTAGTTTTTGCTCCCTATCACCACCCCATGGATCATGCGGTATAAAATCAAGTACCCGCCAGCGCAGGGAGGTAAACAGATGACCTTGAGAGATACAATGATCCACTATAGGGGCCGAAAGGGATTTTGTCCTCAATCTTGATGCATGTTCCGAGAGTCTGAGCCGGATCGCTCGTTTTGTTCGACCCACATATTATGTCTTCGGTCACGTTTGCCTTCACTGAGGAACAGCTTACAAAATTGAAAAAGCAGAAATCATTGTTTGATGAGGACCCTCTTACTTCTTTGGGTCAATTGCCGTCTACCATCTCGGAATTAAAGAATCTCAATAAGAAATTGATTAGAGCTCAAATGCATGGCCTGGCCATGACACAATACTTGAAGTCTGCTATTCTTCCTCGGGGACTACGGGTGATCAAGCCCCCTAAGCAATTTACGGATGATGAAGGGTTTTTGCAGAAGTGGAATTCAATATTAAATAAATGTGGCTTTGATTTGGTCGCCCTGTTAGTTGAGCGGTTGATTCAGGAGCAGGAGTCTCTAACAGCTCAGGTAGAGACCATGAGGAAAAAATTTTTAGAAACAATTGAACCTGCCAGTTTTCAAACTCAGTGGCTGGATTCACAAAAACAGTTGGATTCATATCAGGATTATATTAAAGGCTTAAAGATTTGCAAGTTCAAGAGGGATAAAACCGATTATGACAATGATTGTGTTTATAATTGGCCATCTATGAAGAAGTATCTCCCTGGTAAGAGGGTTACCTTTCATCCTGACTCTGGGGATTCCACTGATACTGATTTTAGTGACCCAGGGGTTGGGGATGTCACCACCCCACATCCCCCGGTAGTTGAGAGGGGGCGGAGAAATTCCTATCGTGGGCGTCGATCCCGAAGACAATATCAACAGGATTTTTGGGAGGGACCCGATACTCGGTCCTGCACGAAGAATCGTCCGTCATAAATTTATCGGGCCAGCCTTTATCTTCAGTCCAACTTCAAGTGTTAGATATGGGCTTATCCTTTGTTCCAACTCCCTTCTATGACGGGTTTGTTGTGAGGGTAGCTCTACATAAATTTTTCCGGAAATTGCGGGTTATCAGGCATATGTCTACTGTTTCGGAGGTTACAGATTCATCGTTGATCCGGAATCCCTCCAGATGGCTTCCCCCTGGTTCTCCTGATGCTGCCATTTCTACCTATCAAGATTTAGTTTTTCAACATTTGTCCGCACTGGAGTCTCATAACTCTCGGAGGTACTCCAACTTGACCCATGATCAAATTCATGCTTTGAAGCAATTGCGAGAATCTAATTTGGTGATACGGCGAGCAGATAAAGGGGGTGCCACTGTGGTTCTTTCTCCAGAACAATATCAACGGCATATTGATATTCATCTGGCTGATCGATGTAACTATGCCATTTTGCCTTTGGATCCAACTGAGGAGATTCGTCAGCGAATTCATTCAGTAGTTTCCGACGCATTTTTTAACAACTGGATCACAAAACAGGAGATGGCCTTTCTTGAAAAGCAACACCCCAAGGTCCCGACTTTTTACTTGGTCCCTAAGGTACATAAATCCCTTACGGACCCCCCTGGCCGCCCAATAGTTTCCTGCAGGGATTCTCTGTTGGAGCCTCTATCGAGGTTTTGTGATCTGTTTTTGCAGCCTGCGGCGGCCGAGGTCCGTTCATTCATTAGGGATACTGGTGATTTTTTAGACCAACTGCGTGCTTGTTGCGACATAAAATTGTACACTTTTTTGGTGTCTTTGGACGTACAAGCATTATACACCAATATAGACCAATATGAAGCATTACTTTGCTTGCGGGAATATTCTCTGATCCTCCCAGCTCGAATACCGAAGTCGTTTCTGATTGAGCTATTGGAATTGGTCTTACAAAATAATTTCTTCCTGCATCAACAAACATTTTATAAACAGATACATGGAATTGCTATGGGGGCTACGGTAGCCCCATCCATTGCCACCCTTTACATGGCGGCCTTTGAAACATCTTATGTATATACGGACCCAGCCTTCCAATTTATCCCGTTCTGGAAGCAGTTTCTAGATGATGTCTTTTTTCTTTGGACGGGTTCACGTGTTGAATTGGATGGCTTTATAAGACGGTTAAACACTCATCTCCCTAGGATTCAATTCACGGCACATGTTGCCTCTCAGCAATTGGATTTTTTGGATGTCACTGTTTCCTTAACTCCTATGGGTTTTCAAACGACCCTTTACCGCAAACCGGTGCAGCGTAATACCCTGCTCCGCTATGTCAGCTTTCATCCGCGGGCTTTAAAGCAGGGGTTGCCCTTTGGGCAGTTCTTACGCCTGAAGCGTAATTGCTCATCCTTACAAGAGTTTAAGGCACATTCGGGGGATCTTTCATTATGTCTATCTCAGAGGGGATACCCCCGTTTTGTTATAAATCGGGCTTATAAAGGGCGCGTTCTGTGCATAGTGAGTGGTCGGGTTCGCCAAATAGGTCTCAAGATCAAGACTTGACGATTACAGGGGTCCTTCCTTATACTAGGGGCATCCATAAGGTTACTCAGCTCCTTCGTCGTTTCTGGCCAGTGTTGGGTATACACTCCTGTTTTCGCGAGAAGGGTTTACAAATCGCCTATTCAAGAGGTACCAACCTTCGGGATCTCCTTATGAAGACTACAGCTGCACAAGATCATCCGGAAATCCGTCATACAGATAATGGACATTTTACTTGTGGGGCTTGTACATACTGTACGTTGTCCTTAGTTGGACCGGATTGGGTTGACGTCCACACTTCTCGTATTTTTTCCACTAGATGGCATACGGATTGTTCATCCCACTTTGTGGTGTACCTTATTGTGTGCCCTTGTTCATTGTATTATGTGGGTCGAACAAAACGAGCGATCCGGCTCAGACTCTTGGAACATGCATCAAGATTGAGGACAAAATCCCTTTCGGCCCCTATAGTGGATCATTGTATCTCTCAAGGTCATCTGTTTACCTCCCTGCGCTGGCGGGTACTTGATTTTATACCGCATGATCCACGGGGTGGTGATAGGGAGCAAAAACTACAGTATCAGGAACAACGTTGGATTCATATGTTAGATTCCGTTACCCCTAAGGGTTTAAATCAACAAATTGACTGGTACACTATAATTTAACATTCCTTTCACACTCCTGTAGAGGGATTCCCTGATGGTGGGTGTTTCCTCGTACTCAGGGAGTCTTTTCATTGGCTCTTCGTTCCTCAGGTGTTGTTGACGTCAGACGCCGAAGATTGAAAGGCTTGCTACACTCCCACTGGTTGGCTCACTGCATGATTGCCAACTGTTGCTCACGGACGGACCTGAAGCAGGGTTTGTTGCAAATATAATAAACCCGAAACGAGCGCTACGTCATATTTTTTCTAACACTGGGGGTTTTATGTTATCGGAATTCTTGCAGATTTTGGTCTTTTGGTGATTCCGATAAGGTTTGGTTTTTTCTACTTTTGATAGTATTCATTTAGAACCCATAGCAAACCCGCCGTATCGTAACAGCACTACCAGAACTCACAAAGCACCATTACCTATCAAAAGGCAACACTGCAAATATTAAACCAATACATTTCAGAGAATAACAATACATGACTTACTGGGGAAAGAGAACAAGTGTCAATGTCAAATAGGAATTACATAAGCAGAATACCTCAGCTCAGTTACACATGCAGAACATACACCATCACCAAACAAGGAATCACAATTTAGAAACAGGAAGACAATTAAACTGGGAACCCCAAAAGCCAAACTTGGAATGTACAACAACAATGTAGAAATAAAACTATAATTTAATTTCTTCTTGTACTAAACAAAGCGCAGACGTTAATGATGCACATTTCCCAGAGCTGACATATTCCAGCTAATAAATTCAAAATAAAGAGATATTTTTCTACCTTTTGTGCATTTTTTCAGTTGCAATTGCTCCAGCCACTTTCTTCTGGTTTCTTCGTGTCTTCTGCTAACTCTCCATCGTCTGCTGTCCATTTGTCCTTTCTTCTCTCTTCTAGGTTTTTTTCCATTCTCTCTCTACATCTGCTTTAACATACTAATCTTTCTCCTTTTGCTCTTTCCTCATTCCTATTTCATCCACTCAAATTTTACCCCTCCATCCTCAATCCCCACTTACTCTCCCAATACCCGGCCAATTGTAGATTTTTTATCCCTCCCACACAAAATATTTTTCCCCTCTCCATTTCACTCTCCCAGCTCCATCCCATTCTAATCCTCCCCCAACATCAGCTCCCTTCTAGTTCCAGCCGCACCCAGCATCCACTCCCTTCTAGTCCCCGCATCAACTCATTTCCAGTCCTAGCCCCCCATCAGCCCATTTCCAATCCTATCCTAGCCACACCATCAGCCCATTTCCAGTTCTAGCTCCCCCATCCATTTCCAGTCCTAGCTGAGTCCCTCCATCGGCTCATTTCTAATCCCAGCCCCCCATCAGCCCATTTCTAGTCCTTTCCTAGGCCCACCATATGCCGATGTCAAATCCTAGCTCCCCTCCACTCAGCCTATTTCCAATCCAAGCCCCCCATGAGCCTACTTCCAGTTCTAGTCCCTCCATGAGTCCATTTCAATCCAAGCCCCCACCACAGCCCATTTCCAATCTTAGCACCCCCCAACAGCCCATCTCTAGTCCTATCCTAGCCCCTCCATCAGCCCATTTTCTGTCCTAGCTCCCCCAACTCAGCCCATTTCCAGTGCTAGCTCCCTCCCCTCACAGCCCATTTCCATTCCAAGCCCCCCTCCCCATCAGCTATTTGCAGTTCAAGCCCCCCTTCCACTCAGCCCATTACCAGTACTAGCTCCACCCCCATAGCCTATTACATTTCCTAACCCCCCAGCTCGCCGTTTTCATTCTTCGTCCCTCCATAGCCCTTTACCAGTCCTAGCCCCCCCCCCATCAGCCCATTTCCAGTCCTAGCCCCCCATAGCCCATTACCAGTCCTAGCCCCCCCATCAGCCCATTTCCAGTCCTAGCCCCCCCATAGCCCATTTCCATTCTTAGCCCCCCTCCATAGCCCAGGCAGATTTAAAAAAAAAAAACAAAAAAAAAAACTTGCTACCGCTACCGCTGTCACCGTGGCAGCGGCAGAATGGAGCATCCCATGGGGCCCCCCCCTGCCCGGCAGAGTCCTCCATGTGGCCTGTGCTCGCTCAGTGCAGGCTTTTCAGAGCCGCGAAGGGAGAGAGTTTCCCTTTCTTGCGGCTCTGTTTAAGCCCGCGGGGCTGATGGGGCTGAAACCGGCACTTAGGGAGCTGAGGCCACATGGAGGACTCTGCCGGGCAGGGGGGCCCCGTGGGACGCTCGATTCTGCTGCTGCCATGGCAGCAGTGGCAGCAAGTTTGTTTGTTTTTTTAAATTTATCGGCAGATGCAGAATGCTGTTTGCGCGGGGCCCCCTGAAACACGAGGCCCTGTGCAAACAAAATTCTTGCACAATGGATGGGCCGGCCCTGGTTAGGGTAGATCTGAGGAAAGTCACTGCTTATCCTGTGGACAAGTAGCATGGAATCTAGCTACTTATCGGATAAGAACATAAGAAATGCCATATTGGGTCAGACCAAGGTCCATCAAGCCCAGTAGCCTGTTTCCAACAGTAGTCAATCCAGGTCATAAAAACCTAGCAGTTTCCCAAAAAGACACCTTGGTACCAGTGTGTCTGTATTGGGGCAAGCAGTGGATTACATGGGTCCTCTTTAATAATAGTTTCTGGACCTTTCCTCCCAAAACTTGTTCAACCCTTTTTTAATCCTAGCTACACTAACAATTTTTACTGCATCCTCCAGTAACGAATTACAGAGTTTGATTAGGCTTTGAGTGCAAAAATATTTTCTCTTATTAGTCTTAAATGGGTTATACTGTAGCTTAATTGCATGTCCCCAAACCTTTCTACATTCTAATTCCGCTATATCCTTTTTAAGATACGGTGACCAGAATTGCATACAATATTTAAGGTGTGGTCACACCATGGAACGATATAGAGGCATTATAATATCCTTTGTTTTATTCTCCATTCCTTTCCTTGTGATTCTTAACATTATGTATGCCTTCTTGGCCGCCGCTGCACACTGGGCGGAGGGTTTCAAAATGCTGAGCACAATGACGCCTAAATCTTTTTCCACATTGTTCCTAATGTGGAACCTTGCATTGTGTAACCATAGTTTGGATTTTTCTTTCCTAGATGCATAACTTTGCACTTGTCCACATTAAATTTCATCTGCCATTTCTGTCTTCCAATTTATTAAGGTCCTCTTGCAATTTTTCACAATCTTCTTGGGTTTTAACAACTCTGAATAATTTTGTGTCATCTGCAAATCTGACTACCTTATTTGTTATTCCCATTTCCAGGTCATTTATGAATATGTTAAAAAGAAGCGGACCCAGCACAGATCCCTGGGGTACTTAACTATTCACATTTCTCCTTTGGGAAAAATTGGCCATTCAGCCCTATACTCTGCTTCCTATCTTTTAACCCAGCGATGGCGAACCTATGGCACGCGTGCCAGCTGTGGCACGCGAAGGCCTTGCAGCTGGCACGCGGGAAGGTCCGCAAAAAAGAAAAAGCTGGCTCTGACTGCTGACGCGGCAAGGGCAGAATGCAGTGTCCCGCGGGGCCCCCTCCGCCCGCTAAGCCCCTCTGCAAGGGCTTTCAGATTCGCGAGGGAGAGCGTCTCCCTCGCGTCTCTGTTAAGCCCGCAGGGGCTAATGGGAAATTTCCCATCAGCCCCTTTAGACGCGAGGGACTGATGGGAAATTTCCCATTAGCCCCTGCGGGCTTAACAGAGACGCGAGGGAGACGCTCTCCCTCGCGAATCTGAAAGCCCTTGCAGAGGGGCTTAGCGGGCGGAGGGGGCCCCGCGGGACATTGCATTCTGCCGCGGCAGCAGCCAGAGCCAGCTTTTTTTTTTTTTTAATTTGCCAGGGGGGGAGGGGTTAGGACTTCTAATGGGGGGGGGGGTTAGGACTTCTAATGGGGGGGGTTAGGACTTCTAATGTGCTAGGGGGGGGGTTAGGACTTCTAATGGGCTAGGGGGGGTTAGGACTTCTAATGGGCTAGGGGGGGGGTTAGGACTGCTAATGGGCAGGCGGGGGGGGGGAAGGACTGCTAATGGTCTCTGGGCAGATGGGGGCTGTCTGGAAAAGGGGTGAAGGGGGGTAGGACTGGTAAGGGGCTATGGGGGGGGGGGTTAGGACTGCTAAAGGGCTAGGGGGGGTTAGGACTGCTAATGGGCTATGGGGGGGTTAGGACTGCTAAAGGGCTAGGGGGGGTTAGGACTGCTAAAGGGCATGGGGGGGTTAGGACTGCTAATGGGCTATGGGGGGGTTAGGACTGCTAAAGGGCTATGGGGGGTTAGGAATGCTAAAGGGCTAGGGGGGTTAGGACTGCTAAAGGGCTAGGGGGGGTTAGGACTGCTAAAGGGCTATGGGGGGGTTAGGACTGCTAAAGGGCTAGGAGGTTTAGGACTGCTAAAGGGCATGGGGGGTTAGGACTGCTAATGGGCTATGGGGGGGTTAGGACTGCTAAAGGGCATGGGGGGGTTAGGACTGCTAAAGGGCTAGGGGGGTTAGGACTGCTAAAGGGCTAGGGGGGGTGAGGACTGCTAATGGGCTATGGGGGGGTTAGGACTGCTAAAGGGCTAGGGGGGGTTAGGACTGCTAAAGGGCTAGGGGGGGTTAGGACTGGTAATGGGCTGTGGGCTGATGGGGGCTGTCTGGAAATGGGGTGATGAGGGGTTAGGACTGGTAATGGGCTATGGGGGGGTTAGGACTGGTAATGGGCTATGGGGGGTTAGGACTGGTAATGGGCTTTGGGCTGATGGGGGCTGTCTGGAAATGGGGTGATGGGGGTTAGGACTGGTAATGGGTTATAGGGGGGCTTAAACTGAAAATGCGGTGATGGGGGTTTAGGACTGGAAGTGGGTTGATGGGGGGGCTAGGACTGGTATTGGGTTGGGGGGTTGCTAGGACTGGAAATGGGCTGATGGGGGGCTAGGACTGGAAATGGGCTGATGCAGGGACTAGAAGGGAATGGATGCTGGGTGAGGTTGGAACTAGAAGGGAGCTGATGTTGGGGGAGGATTAGAATGGGATGGGGCTGGGAGAGTAAAATGGAGAGGGGAAAAATATTTTGTGTGGGAGGGATAAAAAATCTACAATTGGCCGGGTATTGGGAGAGTAAGTGGGGATTGAGGATGGAGGGGTAAAATTTGAGTGGATGAAATAGGAATGAGGAATGAGCAAAAGGAGAAAGATTAGTATGTTAAAGCGGATGTAGAGAGAGAGAATGGAAAAAAAACTAGAAGAGAGAAGAAAGGACAAATGGACAGCAGATGATGGAGAGTTAGCAGAAAACATGAAGAAACCAGAAGAAAGTGGCTGGAGCAATTGCAACTGTGTAACTGAGCTGAGGTATTCTGTTTATGTAATTCCTTTTTGACATTGCCACTTGTTCTCTTTCCCCAGTAGGTCATGTATTGTTATTCTCTGAAATGTATTGGTTTAATATTTGCAGTGTTGCCTTTTGATAGGTATGGTATGGTGCTTTGTGAGTCCTGGTAGTGCTGTTAGGATACGGCGGGTTTGCTATTGGTTCTAAATGGGCAGTGTTTGTAGTAGTTCCTAATGTGCCTGGCGGTTGGCACTGGATTATAGTAATGTAGAAATCTTTTAGTCTGTCTTTATCCATACACTCATTAAGAGACATGTTTACTAAAAGTTAGTGTATGTTAGCATTATGCAAATTGACATGCTGGCACTTTGAGGAAATTCTTTGGTTTTGTGCGGCAGTTTGGGCACTCGGGCTCAAAAAGGTTAGCCATCACTGTTTTAACCAGTTCCTGATCCACAATAGTACACAGTCTCCTATCCCATGACATTTTAACTTTGCCAAGAGTCTCTCATGAGGGAGCTTGTCAAAGGCTTTCTGAAAATCCAGATACACTATATCAACTGGCTCACTTTTGTCTACCTGTTTATTCACATCTTCAAAAAAATGTAACAGATTAGTAAGACAAGACCTTACTTGGCTAAAGCCATGTTGGCTTTCTCCCATTAATCCATGACTGTCTACATGTTCAGTAATTTTGTTCTTTATAATGGTTTCTATAATTTTGACCGGTATTGAAGTCAGGTTCACCAGCCTGTAGTTTCCTGGATCACTCCTGGAATCCTTTTTGAAAATTGGCGTTAAATGGGTCATTCGCCACTCTTCAGGTCCTACAGATAATTTTAATGATAGTTCACAGATTACTAGTAATAGATCTGCAATCTCATATTTCAGTTCTTTCAACACCCTCGGATGTATACTATTCAGTCCAGGTGATTTGCTACGGTTTAACAAATAGTTGTAATATATCTTCCTGGTTTATCAATATTTCTTTCAGTTCTTCCACTGCATCACCTTTAAATACCATTCAGTCATAGGTAACTTTCCTACATCATCTTCAGTAAAGACCAAAGCAAAGAATTCATTCAGTCTCTCCACTATGGCCTTGTCCCCTCTTAGTGCCCCCTTTACCCCTCTATCATCTAATGGGCCAACTGACTCTCTCACAGGTTTTTTGCTACAAATGTACTTGAAAAAGTCTTTATTATGCATTTTTGTTTCCACAGCAAACTTCTCAAATTCTCCCTTTGCGTGGCTTATTAATGCCTTGCATTTAATTTGCCATTACTTATGTTGTTTCCAGTTTTCATCATTTGGCTCCTTTTTCCATTTCCTGAAAGGTGTTTTTTTTTTTGGCTACAACAGCCTCTCTGACATCACCTGAAAGCCATGCTGGCCGTTTTTTTGGACCTTCCTTAAAGTGTGGATTACAGCTAGTCTTGGCTTCCAAGACAGTATTTTTAAACAATGCCCATGCTTGATGTACCCTTTATTTATTTTTATTTATTTTATTTATTTAACAGTATTTCTATACCACCTTATCCTAGAATCAAGGCGGTGTCACAGCAATACAATCAAAAGTAGTGGATGTGTATTTCATGCAGTGAAAGAAATGTCATGAGTTGCGTGTAAGAGGTTAGTGTATTAGATTAGGTTGATCTATGTACATTGTGCGCTTTGGTACAGTATGAGCTATAATACAATATTCTATACAATTAGGGTTTAAGATATATCATGTGCCGTTGAACAATTTCTTAACAGGGTAGAGAGGGATAAGTTGGTGGTTCCTGTTAGTATGATTAAGTGACATGTCCGTAGTGTTCTATGAAGAGTGTTGTCTTCAGCTGTTTGCGAAAGTCTTTGAGGTCCGTTGTCGATCTCAGTTCGTCTGGGAGGGAGTTCCATTTTGTTGGGGCAGCCAGGGAGAGTGCTCTCTCTGTGGTGTCCTTGCGTGTTTTTCTGAAGTCACTCGGGGTGTTGACTCTGTTGGAGGTTCCTTTTCTTCTTGGGCGAGTGCTGGTGTCTGGTTGTATGAGGGTGTGCAGGCTGTTGGCTGAAGTGTGGTGTTTGATCTTGAATATGTTTATGATTGTTTTGTATTTGATGCGTGAACTGATTGGTAGCCAGTGTAGGTCTTTCAGAACAGGAGTAATGTGTTCATGTCTTGTTGAACCAGATATTATGCGGGCTGCAGTGTTTTGTGCTAGTTGTAGTGGTTTGAGTGTTTGTTTTGCTAGCCCAAGGTAGATGGGGTTGCAGAAGTCCAGTAAGGGAGTAATTAGAGCTTGGCATACGGTGCGGAAGTGTTCTGTGGCGAGGAGGGGTTTAAGTCTTCTGATGATTCTCATCCTATGATATGCATTTTTGATTGTTTTGCTTACGTGTGTCTTGAGATTCAGTTTATTGTCCAGGGTTACTCCGAGGTATTTTACTTCTGATTTCATTGGTATGGTTGTGTTTTGTACTCTGATGTCCGGTGGGTGGATGAAGTCTGGGTTGCGAGTGATTAGTGCCTCCGTCTTGCTGTAGTTGATTGCAAGGTTGTTGTCTTTACACCATCTTGTCATTTGTGTGAGGCAGTCTGTTATTTTAGAGTAGTCTGGATTGTCAATTGAGATAGGCATGTATATCATAGCCTTAGCCTTTGCAGCTGCTCCTTGTAGATTTTTCTTAACTGTTTTCCTCATTTTATTATAGTCTTCCTTTTGAAAGTTAAAAGGCAGTACTGTGGATTTCCTTGCTGTCCTTCCTCCATTTGTGAAATCAAACGTAATCATGCTATGATCACTATTGCCAAGTGGCCCCAACACTCTTATCTCTTGTACTAGATCTTGTGTACCACTAAGGACTAGGTTCAAGATGTCTTCCCCCTTTCTTGGTTCATGAACCAGCTGCTCCAAGAAGCAGTCATTTATTTCATCTAGAAACTTTATCTACCTAGCATGTCCTGTTGTGACACAGACCCTATCAATTACGTAGTAATTGAAAACACCCATTATTAATACTGTATTGTAACTTTTGTTAGCTTCCCTGATTTCTTTGAGCATTCCATCATCCATTTTGGCCAGGCAGTCGGTAATATACCCCCACTGCTATTGCCTTCCCCTTTTTATATGGAATTTCAATCCATAGAGATTCTACCATGTATTTTGTTTACTGCAACACTTTAATCCTGACTATAACAGAGTGCAGCCCCTCTACCAATTTGATTTACTCATTGCGATATAATTTGTACCCATTATCACATTGTCCCAGTGGTTGTCCTCCTTCCACCAGGTCTCTGGGATACCAATCATATCTAACCTCTTATTTAGTGCTATATATTCTAACTATCCCATCTTATTTTTTTTAGACTTCTAGCATTTGCATACAGCATTTTAGAGGTTGGATTTTATTCATATTAATCTGGTTATGGGTAGGCAGGGATAATTTGGAATCTTTAAGTTCTGTCTGCTTTGTACTTAAGGGCATTTGGATTATTTTTGTCTTTATTTGAACTTGTCGATATGCCCTAACTTCAATCTTTTGCTAGCATCCTTCATGGATGTATCCTTCCAAAGCATGCACTCTTGGGCGACTGTCGGCTTTCCCCTATTATCTAGTTTAAAAGCTACTCTATCTCCTTTTTTTAAAAATTTTAATATTTATGCAATTTTACAAATTAAACAACCAAGTACACTTGAAAAGGACTATATAATGGGAAAAAAAATACATCATACATTTTATCTGCCGGCATATACTATGTTACATTAACTAAAGGAAAAACCAATACAATTGCAATAGCCCACTAGCCAACAACATAACGGGGATCCAAAATAGGAAAATAATAATCATCATACCTAAATAGATAAGGAAGCATATAGACTGCCTTTCCAGCAAACCTAACAAAATGATAAGCTCATTCTCGCCCTGGAACCGTGATCAAATGGGAACTAATGAACAAACCAAGCTGGAAGGGATCATAAAAAAATATAACTTCCAGAATTTAGTTTAACTAAACATTTACATGGAAATAAAAAAAAAATGTATTCCCATTTGGACAATGGCTAGTTTATAAAGCAAAAACTCATGACGATGGTTTTGAGTCTCACAAGTCAAATCAGGGTAAATTCTCACTTGGAGTCCCCTAAAAGGTAAAGCACATTTACGAAAATATAACTTGAGAAACCATTCCTTATCCGTGGACAATGTAAAGGTAATCAACATTGTAGCTGGAAAGACATTAGCTTCAGAGAGAGATGTCGCAAACAACTCTGAAACATTCAACACATCCATAGACAAATCCCATGGGGAAGAGGTCTGCTGAGAACCAGTAGCACTCTTCCTAGCAGTGGGCCCATAATACACTTTAGATAAAGAAGGCAAAGACTGAAGAAAAAACAATGTCTCCGTCATATAACGTCTTAATATATCTCTCGCAGCAATGAAAGTAGAGCGAGGAAAATTCACCAAAGGTTGGAGGATCAAATCTGATTTTTCAAGTTCTGAATTAATTTTTATTGTAGAAAAACCTTTAACAATTGATGAGTAATAATTGTTATGCTTTAGGTCCTCCAACTGCAAAGTCTGAACTGATTCCTTAACTCACATTATTTCACTGTTAATATCAGTCACTAAAGCAGCATTTTTAACAACTTGAGAGGCTAACTTATTAGATTGCTGCTCCAAAACATTACCCAGAGAAAAAATGGCCATCCCAACTGAATCGAGGGAAATAACAGCAGGCTTCTCCAAGCAGTTAGAAAAAGTAAACTCCTGCCCAAAAGTCGTCTGGTCCTCCACAGAAGAATCCAGTGGTAAAGTTCCAGCCGTGGATTCAGCAGTCCCACTAATTGCTATACTCTCCAAGGAGGGTACAACCATTCCCGTTATGGACTCAAGCATACCAACAGCCCATAATTCAGCCAGGGCCAGCGCAGGAGAACTGCCCTCCACCAGGGCAACAGCCTGTTCCTTCGACAGGCAAGCTGCCTCGAGTACTTCCGCAGTAGACAAACCAGCAGCAACAACAGGAAGGGGTCGCAGCACCGGTGATAGCTCACAGCCACAAGATGATGCCGAACTCTCCAGCCCCAGCATCGTCAAGTCCGGCAATCCACTGGTCTCACTTCACTGACTCCCCTGGGACAAATACTGATCCAATGGACCTGAGGCAACCAAAGGTAAGGGGACTGCCGGCTGCAAAGAAGGCTTTAGATGGGTCTTCCCTTTCCTTTTAGGTCTTTCGAGGAAGCAGCCCAGTAGAGTGGCAGTCTAAGCGGCCATCTTGGATCTGCTCTATCTTCTTTTAAGTACATTTACAATAAACACCCTGGGAACAGTATCATTTAAACAGGAAAGGAAAAAGGGAAATCCCCCAAATATAATAGCCAAAAAGCACGATACTATAAAAGACCACAACAACAACAATTTGAATAAGAAAAAGAAAACTTCTCAAAAGGAAAAATTAATGGGGTAAAGTAGCACAGCCAGCTTAATGGAAGATAATTATCCCACTACAGTCCCTTCCCTCCCCGCAAGGAAACTGAGAAGCTGTTTAGGATCAAAGAAAAGAAACCTCTTATTATCCAAAAAAACAAAGCACCTACAGGGAAATTTTTAACAAAAACGTAGCTCCCAGGGAAAGATAATCCCAAGAATTCCTCTCTCCTAACTTGGGTAACCCTTGAAAAATCAGGAAAAACTTTAATCCTAAACCCCAAAAACAGATCCCTGCATATGACGAAAATACAATTTCAAAACATCATGACAGTCCATCTCAAGTGCAAAATTTACAAGCAAGGTAGTCCGCTCAGTCACAATGTCCAGGGGATTCTCCAGAAAGCTGGAAAGGTCCAGAGATGCCTGCTGACCTCCTGCTTGATCTTCCCCAGGGGCATCTACCCCAGGCACAACAGATAAATACTGTGCCCAAGTGATTGGAGGTAAATTGCCTGCTGGCATCCAAAGAAAACCTCCCGGCTCCCAGATATTTCTTGACCATCTCAACCCTGGAACCAGTAGAGACTTAGGAAAATTAATAAATCGCAAATTATTCTTCCCAGAAGAATTCTCCAGATATTCCATTTTCTGAAGCAAAACTGCCAAGCCTTTAACAAGCGCATCCTGAAACTCCTGCAAGTCCCCAAACCTTCCCTCAGCCCCCCCCCCCCCCGCTTCTCTCCAAAGCGGCACGATCCATTGTAATCAGTCCCCCAAAAACTGGGGAAGATATGGTCACCGGGGAATCTTTTGGGCTCACACCAGCTCCCTCTGAAGCCAGCGACGGCTGTGTGGGTGTGCCGGAAACACTTCCAGGTCGTGTAGGCGCAGTTCTCAATTCAGGGCTCAAACTTGCCCCATTTGAAGCTGACACTGATAACCCTGCAGGCCCCGCTGAAGTGCTGCTTCATGTTCCAAAACTCAGCCCACATTCAGCAAGTGTTCTTTGTAACCCTGGGGCAGGAGCAGTCACACTGGAGGTCTGGGGCTTTGGCTTCCTCTTCTTCCCTTGCATCGCAGTGCTGGAAACCCTGAAGGCAAGCCAACAAGCTGAGAGATTGAGCCGCAGCTAACAGCCAGACACTATCTTGTTCAATCTGTATCTCCTTTTTAACCCTTTCCAGGCCGAGCCCAAAACTCTTGGGATCCAAAATTCTGACTAAATATTCCTATCAAATGGTATATAATACATGACCATAGCAGAAGGAAAATCACTATTAGAACATATTGAATAAGACGGGTACAATTTTCCTGAAATATGCAAAAATTAACCCGGCTGCAGAATGTGGATTAAAAATTTAAAGTAGGCCTTGAAAGGGCTATAGGTTAATGCAGCAGCCTGGTTCCATCCTGGTTAAGATGATGCCCATTCCTTTGGAAAAGCCTCTCTTTTCCCTAGAATGTTCCCCAGTTCTTAAATCCAAACCCCTCTTTTTTGCACCATCGTCTCATCCATGCATTGAGACCCCAGAGCTCTGCCTGCCTTTTGGGTCCTGTACGTGGAACGGGAAGCATTTCCGAGAATGCTATTCTGGATTTCAACTTTCTACCTAAAAGTCTAAATTTGGCCTCCAGAACCTCCCTACCACACTTTCCTATGTCATTGGTACCAACATGTACCAAGACAGCAGACTCTTCCCCAGCACTATCTAATACCTTGTCTAGGTGGTGCATGAGGTCTGCTACCTTCGCACCAGGCAGGCATGTTACCAAGCAATCCTCACATCCACCAGCCACCCAGCAATCTACATGCCTAATGATCGAATCACCAACTATAATGACCATCCTAACCCTCCCCTCATGGGCATATGGCCCTGGAGAAACCTCCTCAATGCGAGAGGGTTTTATATCATCTGGAGTACAGGTCCTAGCTACAGGATCACTTCCTGCCACATCAGGGTGGTGCTCTCCTGTCATGTCCTACCAGACTGGAGGTGGGACTTCCTACATCCCTGTAGGTCTCGTCTATATACTTCTCTGTTTCCTTATGTTCTCCAAGTCTGCTACTCTAGCCTCCAGAGATCAGACTTGTTCCCTAGATTGACCATTGGTAGAAACAGGATACTGGGCTTGATGGACTTTTGATCTGATCCAAAATTGCTGGTTTTATGTTTTTGTGTTATTTATTATTTATTTATTTACAGTCTCTTTTATACCGCGCTATTCAACATTAGTGCGGTTTACAATGAACATAGAACTACACATTTCCTTAGGTACTCTGTGTTTACAATGAACAGGTATTAAAAACTTGGATAACAGGGGTAACTATTTACAGTAATGCAACAGTGAGGGTTCACACCATTGGTCTAGCCGTGGGTGTTTTGTGAGGTACACGTGGGTGAGGCTTTTATAGCATCTTCTACCGGGTAGTAGAGGAGGAAGAGGTGATGCTTCAAGGCCTTCCTAAACTGGAATAGGTCGGGAATTGCACGGATGTTGGGAGGTAGGGTATTCCAGCATCTTGGTGCAGAGAACCTGAAGGCCCTGTTTGCTGTTGACTGGGTGCATTGGGTTATTGATTTCGGGACTATCAGTGTATTGAGTGCTACCGATCTTCTGACCCTGTTGGTGGGAGTGGTCTGGATCAACTCAGATAGTGAAGGTGAGAGCCCCTTGATGGCTTTAAAAGTCAGCAGTAGGGTCTTGTAAGTGAGTCTACTGTGTATCGGGAGCCAGTGGAGGTGCTTCAATATGGGCGTCACATGGTCTTTCCTGGATGCCCCGTGTAGAACCCTTGCTGCGGTGTTCATCGCCAGTTGCAGCGGATTCAGGGTGGCCTGGGGGAGCCCATGCAGGATCACATTTGCATAATCAAAATGTGGTATGATCAGTGCCTGGTAAATTGTCCTGAAGTCTTCAGGCTCTAGCAGGGATCGTAGAGGTCTGAGGGAACGTATCTTATGGTACACTGCCCTGACTATGTTTTCTATGTGAACCTTCATGTCCAGTCTCTGGTCTAAGGTGACACCGAGGTATCTGATTGTGGGCTTGGTCTGGAGATCCGCGTCCTTGACTCTTAGAAAGGGAGGTGTGGAGAAGGTTGGATTCCTTATAATGAAGAGCACCTCTGTTTTTTTGTGTTGGATCCTGAGGTTTTGGGTTAGGAGCCAGTCGGATACTGCATTAAAGCAGTTTGTCAGTGGCGAGAGGTCTGGGTTCTCTGTGGAGAAAGGCATGTATAGCAGCACGTCATCTGCATATATCAAGCAGTTGACACTGAATGACCGGATCAGGTTGCAGATCGCCCTGATGTTCAACGTATACATGCAGCCTGAGAGGGAAGAACCTTGCAGGACACCCTGCTTCTGGTGGAAAGGCTCTGATGAAGTTGCCCCAGAATGTACATGCTGCCATCTATCGGAAAGGTAGGACTTGCACCAGTCCAGCGCTTTGTCAGTGATTCCCTTCTCCTTGAGACGCTCTAGCAGAAGCTCGTGACTCACCGAGTCGAACGCAGCTGCGATGTCCATGAAGATGAGGACGAACCCCTGTCTAATGTTGTCAATTCCTGTTATTATGTTGTTGATGAGCGTGGTAAGAAGCGTTTCCACTCCATGAGCCGCTCTGAAGCCGTGTTGGCAAGGGTCCAGTGGTGCAGAGGTTTCAATGTGGTCTTGAATTTGCATCTGGACTTCCTTCTCAATTATTTTTGCCAGCAAAGGTATGCTCGATATCGGTCTGTATGAGTCTACCTTCTGTGGGTCCAGCTTGCTGTTTTTTAGTAACGGTCTTATGGATGTGTGCTTGAGGGGTTGTGGGAATGTACCTGATGTGAAGGATTGGTCCATGATTCTGGCTATAATGGGACTAAAGTTAGACCATAGATCTTTAATCCAGAATGCAGGGCAGGGGTCGGTTTGAGCAGTGGTCATGTTGATTGCAGCTATGGATTCTTCGATGCGCTGCTTGGAAGGTGTGGAGAAGGTGGTGAGAGGTGTTTGGTAGCTTGGCTCAAGGGAGCAGTCAGGTGCTGAGGCAGCGTTAGTCTGGCATAGCTTGGATAGTAAGTAGTCCGCAAATTCTTGAGGGTGGATCCCGATTGTTTGCTCTGCGGACGGCTCCTTTGTTAGGTCCTTGACGAGAGCGAACAGGTCGTGTGGTTTGTTCAGTGATCTTTTTAGCGTGTCCGTGTGGAATTGTCTCATGCTTGCTGTTACCGCTTTGCGGTGTGCTGCCAGTTGTAAGTTATATGCCCTTTGGTCATCTGCTGTGTGTGAACGGCGCCAGCGTCTCTCCAGCTTCCTTAGAAGGGTGCGAGAGTATTTCAGCTCTGCGGAATACCAGGTTGCAGATGCTCGCTTCCCTGGAGGTTTGGTAGATGGCGGACGTAGTGCAATTGAGCTGAGTGTTTCATTCCATTCGGAGACTAGGACCTCGGGATCCTGTGCTGTCGAAGTGAGTAATGGGTGTGCTGTGCACAGTATCAGTTCCTTGTTGAAAGCCTGGAATCTTCGTGGGGGGGGATTTGGAGTATCCGCTGAAAGTTGTGGCTTCCTTCTGACTGTGGCTTGGCAGGGGAATTTGGAATATGATCAGCTTGTGGTCCGACCATGGAACTGCAGTAATTGATAGCTCAGGGATCTTGGGTGAATTGAGGGTTGTCTGAGGAGCGAATATCAGATCCAGGACGCCTCCTTTTGCATGGGTAGGTTCATTGATCAGTTGTCTGTAACCTAAATCCTTGAGGGCTTTGAGAAAAGCTGATGCCTGGGAGTCTTGCAATGAAGGTAGATTGAAGTCTCCTAAAATCCAGCTTGGTGTGCATGGGTTTTGAGCATTGGATGCAAGGTCGATTATTGCTGAGAGAGCATCAGGGTCTGTAGAGGGGGCCCTGTATAGGAAGTTGATAGCACATTTCTTGTTTGCTATCGTGATTGTGTCAAGGAGTGATGTGCTGGTCGCGTTTCTCGGGAGGAACTGGAGGTCCGATATGGTGATGGCGAGTACTCCCCCCCTCTCTTACCATTTCTATGGCAGATGTGAATTGAATATTTAGAGGGAAGGAGCTGGTTAATGAGGACATTATCGTCATGGAAAGCCATGTCTCTGTGATCAAGAGTATGTCTAGGTTGTGGCGTAGTATCATGTTGGAGATGACTGGCCATTTCTTGCGTATGGACCTGGCATTTATGAACGCACATCTCAGGGGTTGTGGGAGGGAGTTTTCCTCATGTTTTGTTTTCTTATTGTGTTGCAGTGCAATATGTAAGAGATGGTAGTGGAGAGTGCGGGTGGCTTCCCCTGAGTTGAGGAAGGTGGTATTTGCCCATCTCCTCCTGTGAGTCTGGTGGATTGGTATATGATTGTGACTGGTAGGCAGGTCGGTAACCCTGCTTAGGCCTATAGAGAGGAGATATAAGATCACTGCGACAATGCTTGAGGGCCATATTGTGCGTGCAGTTTAAGTCTGGTTCCTATGCTGTGGTTGGGATGTTTCAGACCTGAGTATGTTATGCTGTTGTCAAGGGCTGGTGGGCCTACAGGTGGCTTGTATGACTATACTGTAGATGAACCGTGCTAAGGAAATGGCGGGTACGCAATTTAAGGCAGCAACGCAATACAAGGTGGTTCTTTCAGGCATTAATGGTAACAGTAGGCTATGCAGGCAATAGCTATAAGAGTCAGACAATCAGCAGATGGCTTGTGTTACTTGATAACCTACATATATCTGGTCTAGTTACATAGTGTTATAACACAGGCCCTGATCTGGCGAAAGGTCTTTTAGTTAGTCTTAATACTTAAGGCTTTGGTCCAGGCTGGTTAATCATACTTGCGTTTCTTGACAAGGATAGGCGGCTCCGTCTCGTGAGGGTCCTTTGTTGACTTTATGGATTGTGGACTCCGCCTGTGGCCACCGCCAAAGGGCCCTCTGGCGAGGCACTCAGGCACGGGCATGCCGGATGGCACCTCCTTTTCAATCAGCAGCCTCTGCCCCGATTGGGCGGCAAGCGGTGGCGGCGGGAACGTTGGGGCCGGTCTGTGGCAGCCTCGGCTGCTCGATCCCAGGTTGCGAGAGCTGCCGCAGGCTGGGTGGGCGGCAAAAGAGGCCTCAGCGCCAGATGGCGCCTCCTTTTCGATCAGCAGTCCTCTGCCCCGATTGGGCGGCAAGTGGTGGGAACGTTGGGGCCGGTCTATGGCAGCCTCAGCTGCTCGATCCCAGGCCAGGAGAGCTGCCGCAGGCTGGGTGGGTGGCGAAAGAGGCCTCAGCGCCGGATGGCGCCTCCTTTTCAATCAACAGTCCTCTGCCCCGATTGGGCGGCAAGCGGTGGGAACGTTGGGGCCGGTCTGTGGCAGCCTCGGCTGCTCGATCCCAGGCCAGGAGAGCTGCCGCAGGCTGGGTGGGTGGCGAAAGAGGCCTCAGCGCCGGATGGCGCCTCCTTTTCAATCAACAGTCCTCTGCCCCGATTGGGCGGCAAGCGGTGGGAACGTTGGGGCCAGTCTGTGGCAGCCTCGGCTGCTCGATCCCAGGCCGAGATCTAACATCAATATTATTGTTCTAACATCAATATTATTCTGTGCAGAAACATCATTGTATGTCAACAGTCCATGAATTCAATGATATTTCTGTACAAAATAGCATACATGCACCTGTTTGTTTCAGACACATCCCCCTCAGCTCAGTCACTTTTTTCCACCCTCTCCTTTATAAAATAAAAATCCCCAAAATGTTGTGGGTAGTTTATACTCACAGTACAGTCAAACCTCGGTTTTCGTGTGCCCCGGTTTTCGTTCGTTTCGGTTTTCGACGTCTTTTCTGACTGAGATCTTGTCTCGGTTATCGTATATCGCCTCGGTTTTCGTCAAGAATGGTGAGCCAGTGCTGCCAGATCTGAAAACCTATACTGTATACTGTACTGCAATATATACACCCTCGCGCTGGTCTGCCCGCCCAGTCCCGGCAGCACTACCCCCCCCCCCCCCCGCCGGACTCACCGATCGCGTGTTGAGAAGCCAAAGTCAGCTGAGCAACATCCTCGAGCCAGAGATGCAAGGATTGCACAGAGAGGAAGGCCCCGATCTCTCCACCGCCTGCCTGTTCTCTGGAGTGCCCCCTCAGGCTCGGAGGTAGCAGGGTAGCTGTCAATGTAAGCAGGAGATGTTGCATGAATGTGGGAGGCAGTTCTTTCTCTTGCAGGGTACGCTTGCAAATTGCTGTTGAGACGGAGTCAGCGATCAGATTACAGTGCCGTACAGTACAATATCTGTGTGTTTGCTGTCCTGTGGACGATCGGGCAGGTGAGAGAAGTGACAGGAGCTGGGTGTCTGGAACGGATTAATTGAATTTACATTATTTCCTATGGGAAATATTGCTTCGGTTTTCGTACGTTTCGGTTTTAGTCAGACTTCTTAGAACGGATTAATCATTAAAACCGAGGTTTGACTGTAAAGAGAAGAATCAGGCATGAAATCCTCACTAATACTGACTGCAGAAGTACAAGCTAAACTTTTACTCTCTTTCAAACCTGGTGTTAAAGCCCCAGTGTTAAAAAGTCTTGCGTTCAGAACTCAGTTCTTCTGAATTCTTCTTTGCATCTGGGTGAAATGGCTAGTGATCTCATTATCATACGATTATAATATGCAAAACCCATGACCAAGCAATTATAATAGACAGCTGTCATCAGCGCAGCCATTTTCACACAGATCACGCGTGCGTTAAACCCGTTTCTGCATTTTGCACCCACATTTGCACAGAATACGATGAACAAATGTCAAGCTAATCTCTGCATCAACCATTATGCACTTTATTGCATCAATGTTTTGGATATTAAGAAGTTTGGAAGGCCTGAAAGGTTGATCCCGCCATTCTACCTTGGACGCTCCAGACTAATTTGAATAGGTCCAAACCCTGGTGCATCTTACCCCCTAGGAAAAAAATGTTGTAATTTTTCCTGAGCCTTGGCCCCAAGATACAGAGATGAGGAACAGTGTGTATTTTTGAGGATTTCTGTAGCATAGGTCCAAGACCCAGACACAGCTTGCTCGGATATTCTGAAGAGAGAATTTGTAACTGTTTTTGGGAAGTTTATCTTGTAAATGTCTTTCAGACAACTGAAGGACCAGGGACCCAACAAGAAGTGAGGCTCTTCAGGAGGGCACTGATGAGTAGAGAGAATGAACCAGTCTGGTTAGACCCTGGGAAGGAAAGTAGCAGAGGAGGGGGGGGGGGCGTTTCCTGCTGCGATAACCCAAATCACAAATTTTGAATTTTTCTTTATCTCTGTTATTTTTTGATTGTCATAAATGAATTTTAGGGATTTCACCAAAAAGATGGGGGGTTTTTTTTGTGAGAATCAGATTCCATCATTCAGATTGATTTTTCCTGAGAGAAGTGAGTTTTCTGGTCAACCATTCAGGGCCTTAGGGCAAGTTGCCTCAACCCACATACCAGGACCCGCATGGGCTCTGGGTTACAGGGAAAAAAGCAGAACAATTATGAATATCCAACCTGCATGCCCTCCTATCTGTACCTGAAGGAACACAGTATAATTATCTGGACTCAACTGGGTTAAAACAAAGTCATGATTCTGCAGCCAATTTTCAGTCACACACAATACATCTAAATTATTATCTTTCACCAGATTAAATATCATGTTTAGTTTGGACCTGACTGAGCATATATTTATTAAGCACACAAACAGTCGATAACTCAGACTTTAACTGGGCATTGTTTGACTGCTTCATTGGGGGGTGGGGGGGGGGAGTGAAGGGTGGGTTAACATATTTGCATATTAATTTGCATATTCATTATGGTTATCTTAAGAAAAATACTAGATGGCTAGGAAACCATTTTATCAAACAGGCGAGGGATGAGTTGGCACTCCCAAGATATTCAAAGAGGGAGTTTGCCAAAAAAATAAAAGGAAAGCAACATATTCCCAGGCTATATAATTAGAAGCAGCAAAATTTGTAGCTGTTTAATTATTTAGCCTGGCACTCTACAATTTAAAAAATACTGACACCTGTAAATATATATTCTGCAAGAAACAATGCAGGTGTAAGGTGCTCACAAGTCAAGGAACAAAAAGAAAAAAAGAGACCACAGCGCAATTTCTAACACCAAAATTAATTCTAACTAATTTTATTTTGGCATTAGAAACTGCACTATGGTTCACTCTTTCTTTCTGAGAATTTATTTTGTATCCAACGAAACCCAAGAGTTCTGCTGCCCTAGACATGCCCCCTCCCGTGCCACGCCTCTGTCCCCTGCATCCATCATTTCGCCTGGGGGGGGGGGGGGCCTGCTACTACAACCCTTTCACAATTTTTGAAAGTGGCGATTTTGTGCCCACGGTAGGCCATATACTTCAGCCCCCTGCGCACACTCATGGCTTGCTGCTTCTGCACATTCTGACAGGACGTTGTGTCAGAGGGAAACAGGAGTGGCAGGCTGAGTGCGCACCTGCTCACGGGTGTTTTAATGCCCACCACGGGGGCTGCAAAGCAGCAGCACAAAGCCACCACTTTCAAAAATTGTGGAAGGGTGCCATGTCATCCACCAGGGGTCACCTAGGCGTCTCCAGCAGGAAAGTGAAATGCATTTGTGCAGAATTTCAATGAACTGCACCCCTAAAGTGTACTTTAAAACATCGTTCAGATTGAAGATTCCTGCTGGCAGTTTTTAGTTATTTTTAATTTACTTGAGATTTATTTGGTACCCTTAATCAAGGTGCCTTACAGACTACAGTACCTTCAAAAGTGGAAGGAAAACCATGATCTTCACTGAAAAGACATACAGAACAATATTTTAGTTTAGTTTAAAAATTTGCCAGTGATTGTGCCTCCGGAATGCCAGGTGGGAGCTTATTCCATAAGATAAAGTACTTAATATACAATCCTGATAAGTACTCAGATACAACATTGTCCCTGTCTAAAGGAGTTTATGATCTAAGTAGGCATCTGAGGCAATGGGAGACCAAGAAGCTTGCCTAAGGTCATTAGAAGCATCAGGGGCAGAATAGGATTTGAACTCTGGCTTACCTGGTTCTTAGCCTATTGCTACGCCACTTCCTTGCCACACAAAGAATGAATATGTCCCATCCCTGGGTGTGCTTGATCCATCGACCTGTTAGTTAATAGCCAAAACACACTGACCGATTGTGCTACAGGGCACAAAGTCCTAACACCAAGAAGAGATATGGGAGAGTATCATATGCCTGGTTTGAAAAGCAGAGAGATCATGAGGGACTGTAGTGGGAGACTAATGCAGAAAAAAAGAGAAAGAAGGGACCTGTCTAGGTCACGGATAACATGAAGGCAGAAATAAGGATGCTGATTAGACAAGAATAAGAGGAGCCAGAGTATAGAAACTAGGATGGGAAAAGTGTATGGCTAGCCAGAAAACTAGAAAAGAAGATGAGCCATGGAATTTTGCAATATTTGACAGGATCAAAGAAAGGAAATAGGAAAGCCAGCAGCAAGCTAGCTATTAGAGTAAGCTGAGTGAGAACATTACAAGGCTTCTGATCGGCAGAAGAGAAGGTTCACACCAAAATGGATAAGATGAAATGCATGCTAGGATTTAAGCAAACTTAAAGAGACTCTGGTAGTTCTACTAAATCATTTTTTAAAGAAAAAAGTCATTGCTGAAGACAGGCAGAAGTCTCTTTTCACAAAACTGGGAACAGAGAAGACCTCGGAGATAGATAAATTAAGAATTTATTTATTTATTTACATTCTCTTATATACCGCGCTATTCTGCATCAGTGCGGTTTACATTGAACAAACTGAAATTACATTGAACTGGGCATTATAACTTGGAGATAACTATTTTACAGGGAACATGGGCTATGGAGGGTTAAGTGGCTTGCCCAAGACCACAAGGAGCACCTGTGGGACTAGAAACCCCAGTCCTTCCGGCCCAAGGTTGCTGTCCTCTAGTGGGATTTGAACCCCTGACCTTCTGGCCTGAAGTACCTTGCCCCAACCACTAGGCCACTCCTCCAAGAATCAGAGATGAAAAACATGGCAGAGGGAAAGAATGGGATTTTGGATTTAGCTCGCACCTTTTTTTGGCAGTAGTTCAAGGCAAGTTACATTCAGGTACAGAAAGTATTTTCCATTCCTCAGAGGGTTTGCATTTTGAACCTAAAAGCAATGGAGGGTTAAGCAACTGGCCCGAGATCGCAAAGAGCAGCAGTGGGATTTAAATTCCTGGCCTCTCTGGTTCTCAGCCTGCTGCTCTACTCATTAGATCAATTCTCCACTCTGGAGTCGTGGTTGTTAGGTGCCGTCGAGTCGATGTCGACTCATGACGACCCTGTGGATAGTTGTCCTAAACTGTGTTCAGTCTTCAGGCGGGCGACTAATTGTTGATAGAATGGCATCCATAGCTGCTATTACTGTATCAATTCAAGGCTTGCAGTTGTATAAATCATAAAAAATTCTGGAGCACATTAAGGACTATGGGTATACCACTCTGGAGTAGAGTACGTCTAAACCAGGGGCTCTCAACCCACTTCTCAGGACAGACCTAGCCAGTCAGGTTTTCAGGATAACCACAATGAACATGCATGAGAGAGATTCGCATACAATGGATGCAGTGCATGCAGATCTGTCTCATGCACATTCATTGTAGTTATTCTGAAAACCTGACAGGCTAGGTGTGTCCCGAGGACTGTGTTGAGAACCCCTGCTCTAAATTAAATGTATAACTTAACCAGGCAGAGGCTGAAAAACATTGCTATCCAGATAATTTTTCGTTCCACTCCTACTCCTCTGCCCCTTAATTATTTGGATAGCATTGGGTCATCCAGATAGATTTTTAGCCCAAAGTATTCTACATAATTGTTGAAAATAGTACAAACAATAATCACTCCCACATGTTCATAAATGTAGCTACAAAGTGAAGCAATGCACGACACTACACCAAAGTGATGTAACAGAGGGTTGGTTTATTTCCTTAAGACAGATCACTCACATTTCACCCTACACAACCATGTTTGGTCATGTGACTTCCTCAGGGATGTATGTCTTTAAAATACATAAAAATAATGTAAATAATAATAATACCATGAATATTAAACCCAATAAAATAATAAAATCAAAATATTAAAACCTAGTAAAAACATGAAACATAAATGGGACCAATAGAAATCATATATAAACTCTAATGCAATAAACTGATCACATATATAAGACAATCATACTTTTTACATAAATAACCATATCTACATATTTATTTATTTAACATTTCTTATTTATCACCTTTCAGTGGTATCAAGGCGGTTTACTTCTAACAGAACAAGAGTTACATGAAGCATATTACAACTAACTAGGTAACTTGAATAACAATGCAACTAACTATTTACATTTTAACTGATAGGCAGTAAGGTATTTGCTGTCTGAACAGTGATCTGATAACTATTTACATTTGGCTGGTATATAAAGCATGCTTTTGAATTTCGGACATCTAGGTTTGTGTGTAGGTTTTGGTTGTGGGTGAGAGATCTTGACAGTCAGGTCTGCGACTAAAAAGCTGTTTGATTATTTTCATCTAATTTCCATGTATTTTGGTGTGCTGAAAACAAATATTGAAAAAACTCCTAGACTTCATGATTTGCAAAAAAATGCAAAATTGTCTTCAAATTTATCACATTTTTTCAAATTACTATTAATTAATTCAAATTACTATTAATTAATTCACATAAGTGCATTTAAGATATAAAATGCCAAAAAAAACCTTAAAGGGGTTGTCCGAGTTATGTAAAAAAAAATATAGCACTGTAAATCTGATGGTCAGCAATATAAGAACATAAGAACATAAGATATGCCATACTGGGTCAGACCAAGGTCCATCAAGCCCAGTATCCTGTTTCCAAAAGTGGCCAATCTAGGTCATACGTACCTAGCAGTTTCCCCAAAAGACACAGGTTCCGCAATGCTTGTACTGGGTCAAGCATTGATATCCTGGGTCCCTTCTTAATAATGGTTTATGGACCTTTCCTCCAGGAACTTCTCCAAACCTTTTTTAAACCCAGCTACACTAACAGCCTTTACTACATCCTCCGGTAACAAATTCCAGAGTTTGATTACAAGTTGAGTGAAAAAATATTTTCTTTTATTAGTCTTAAATAGTTTACCCTGCAGCTTCATTGCATGTCCCCTAGTCTTTCTATATTCTGATAACGTAAACAATCGATCTACGTTTACCCGTTCTACTCCGTTCATTTATTTATAGACTTCTATCATATCTCCCCTCAGCCGTCTCTTTTCCAGGTTAAAGAGCCCTAATCTTTTTAGCCTTTCTTCATAGGAGTATCCTTCCATCCCCTTTACCATTTTGGTGGCTCTTCTCTGAACCTTTTCTAATAACTCTATATCCTTTTTAAGATATGGCGACCAGAACTGCACACAATATTCAAGGTGCGGTCTCACCATGGAACGATATAGAGGCATTATAATATCTTTTGTTTTATTTTCCATTCCTTTCCTTATGATACCTAGCATTCTATTTGCTCTCTTGGCTGCCGCTGCACACTGGGCCGAGGGTTTTAACATGTTATCCACAATAACGCCTAAATATTTTTCCTGGGTGGTGGTTCCTAATGTGGAACCTTGCATCGTGTAACCATAGTTTGGGTTGTTCTTCCCTAGGTGCATAACTTTGCACTTGTCCACATTAAATTTCATCTGCCATTTTGATGCCCAGTCTTCTAATTTATCAAGATCCTCTTGCAATTTTCCACAATCCTCTTGGGTTTTAACAACTTTAAATAGTTTTGTCTCATCTGCAAATTTGATAACCTCACTCGTTATTCCACTTTCCAGGTCATTTATGAATATGTCAAAAAGCAGCGGACCCAGCACAGATCCCTGGGGTACACCACTATTCACCTTTCTCCATTGGGAAAATTGGCCATTTAGCCCAACCCTCTACTTTCTATCTCTTAACCAGTTCTTGATCCACAGTAGTACACTGCCTCCTATCCCATGACTCTTTAGTTTTGCCAAACGTCTCTGATGAAGGACCTTGTCAAAGGCTTTCTGAAAGTCCAGATACACTATATCAACCGACTCACCTTTGTCCACCTGTTTATTCACACTTTCAAAAAAACATAACAGATTAGTAAGACAAGATCTTCCTTGTCTAAAGCCATGTTGGCTGTCTACCATTAGGCCATGACTATCTACATGCTAAGTAATTTTATTCTTTATGATGGTTTCTACCATTTTTCCCGGTACTGAAGTGAGACTCACCGGTCTGTAGTTTCCCGGATCACCCCTGGAACCCTTTTTAAAAATTGGTGTTACACTGGCGATCCTCCAATCTTCAGATATTAGAGATGATTTTAATGATAGTTCACAGATTACTAATAGCAGGTCTGTAATCTCATATTTCAGTTCTTTCAACACCCTTGGATGTATACCATCCGGCCCAGGTGATTTGCTACTCTTCAGTTTATCTAATAGTTGTAATACATCTTCCCGATGTATCGATATTTCCTTCAATTCTTCCGCACCTTTAAATACCACTTCAGTCATGGGTAACATCCCTACATCTTCCTCAGTAAAGACTGAAGCAAAGAATTCATTCAGTCTCTCCGCTATTGCCTTGTCGCCTCTTAGTGCCCCTTTAACTGCTCTATCATCTAATGGACCAACTGACTCTCACAGGTTTTTTGCTGCGAATGTACTTGAAAAAATCTTTATTTCGCGTTTTTGCTTCCACAGCAAGCTTCTTCTCAAATTCTCTCTTTGCCTGCTTTATGAATGCCTTGCATTTGATTTGCCAGAGCTTGTGCTGTTTCCAGGTTTCGTCGTTTGGCTCTTTTTTCCATTTCCTGAAAGATGCTTTTTTGGCAACAGCTTCTCTGACCTCACCTTTAAACCATGCTGGCAGTTTTTTGGACTTCCTTCCACTTTTCTTAAAGCGTGGAATACAGCTGGTCTGGGCTGCCAAGATAGTATTTTTCAACAACACCCAAGCTTGATACATAAGCTAAGCAAGTTTTAAGTTCGTGCTTCTAATGGTAGAAAGGGTTAATCTTTCCTGAAGAATCCAGTGGGCGGGAGACACAGGGCAGATAGCAGCAGTTCCGGTCAGTGCAGGGGGGCATGGCCAGCACTGTGACATAGTCTTGTGTACAGACACAGAGCTGCTCTCTCCTGCATGCCACACTTGTGCACGAATCATCATCAGGTTCTTGGTTCTAGGCTGTTCACACTTTTTCATCGCAATTCGTGTTAGCTCGTCATTCTTCAACCGTTATGTTATGGCTCCGCAAAAGTGTATTAATTCGCCAGACAGTTTGTTTCATCTGTGGTGAATATACATTGTTGAAGCAACAGCAGAATATTACAGACTTTGTGAAAAAAGTATACTTTGCATGCTTTGGACTAAAAATTGGAGATCAAGATAAAGTCTGGGTGCCTCATAAAGTGTGCAAACGGTGTGTTGAGGACCTCCGAAACTGGTTCAAGGGTAAGAAAAAAATCTTTCCGTTATGGGATTCCTATGGTATGGCGAGAGCAAAAGAACCATAGTGACGACTGTTACTTTTGTTCATGCAATGTGAAAGGGTTTAATTCCAAATGGAAGCATTCCATTTCATACTCCAATCTTCACTCGGCAATTCGTCCCATCCCCCATGGCACAGATATACCAGTACCCAAGCCCCCTGCTACCTTGGAAGAGATACCTAGCTCCAATGAAGGTGAAGTCATACCTGAACCAGATGACGAATCAAGTTCTGACTTTGAAGATGATACAAGACCAAAATTGTTTTCTCAGGAGGAGATGAATGATTTGGTAAGAGACTTGAATCTTCCCAAAGATGCCGCTGAGTTACTCAGATCAAGGCTGAAAAGCAGGAATTTATTGTTGCCAGGAGTGTCATCTTCATGGTTCAGACATCGTGAAAAGGAGTTCGTTCCTTACTTCGCCCAGGAAGACAAGTTGGTTTATTGCATCAATGTCGAAGGTCTGATGGGTCAATTTAAAATCCAATATGATTCAGAGCAATGGCATCTTTTTATAGATTCTTCAAAAAGAAGTCTCAAAGCAGTTTTACTCCACAACGGTTTTTACGCTTCAATACCTGTAGGTCATTCCGTACACTTGAAGGAAACCTACGAGAACTTGGAATTGGTTCTTCGTAAACTTAAATATGAAGACCATGGTTGGCAAGTGTGTGGGGACTTAAAGGTCTTGTGCATGCTGCTCGGGCAACAAGCTGGGTATACCAAATATCCTTGTTTTCTGTGTCTATGGGACAGTCGAGACCGACAAAATCACTGGACCAAGAAGAGTTGGCAGCCAAGGGTGCTAACAGTCGGTGAAAAAAATGTCCTCAGAGAAACTTTGGTACCTTCCCATAAAGTTCTTCTACCACCTAAATTGGGATTGATGAAGCAATTCATAAAATCACTTCCAAGAGATGGAGAATGCTTCAAATACTTGGTCACCAAGTTTCCAGGCCTGTCGGAGGCAAAATTGAAGGAAGGTGTGTTCGTGGGACCAGACATTAGAAGGCTTATAGTTGATCAAGAGTTTGTCAATACCATGACGGATCTTCAAAAAGAAGGGTGGATAGCATTTAAAGTCATCGTACAGAAATGTTTAGGCAATAACAAAGATCCTCACTACAAAAAGATCGGACGAATGCTGAAAGCATTTCAAGCTTTAGGTTGCCTGATGAGTTTGAAAGTGCATTTCCTCCAGTCCCACCTTGACTACTTTCCTGAAAATTTGGGAGCTGTGAGTGAGGAACAAGGTGAACGATTCCATCAAGACATTAAAGAGATGGAAAGGAGATTTCAGGGAAAATGGAGCATTACAATGATGGCAGACTACTGTTGGATGCTTCAGAGAGACATTCCAGATGCTACTCACAAGCATAAATGCACTAAGAGGAGCCTCACAAGGAAGAAGAATTGAGTTTAGTGTGTGTAGGTGAGCTCATTTCAGTTCAAAAAAGGATTTTCATGAAAATATTGTAATAAAACTTTAATTTTATAAGTCTATTTCCATTTATTTTGAGGTATTGCCTTATTTAACATAGTTACCTAAATTGTCAGGAAACGTGATGTCCTATGACAAAATGGAGGTCATTTTCAGATTCAGCGCACCAAAAAACAAAGATTACGTGGAATAACCAAAACAGCTCTCGAAAATTTTTTTTTTGCAAACCTGTATTTATTGAATATGTGCGTTTTTAGCAACTTCCTGAAATCCTTTATGTCAGTAGTTGCTCTGAGATTGGTTGGAAGGGAGTTCCATAGTATAGGCCCGTATATGGAGAAGGAGCGGTGGAATATTTCTTGTGTACTGGTTGTTTTCTGTCTGGGGATTTTGAGGAGCTTAGATGTTTGGCCTCGCCTTGGTCTGTCATAAGGAGTGACTCAAATGATATATGTTTTGTTAAATCAATGCCAGATAAAAGTAAAAAGTTGCATGAATGAGTGAATTGTGTATATATTTTATATAACTATTACTATTGAACATTTGTATAGCGCTACAAGACGTATGCAGCGCTGCATAGACACATGTAAAGACAAGCCCTGCTCATCAGAGCTTACAATCTACTCAAGACAGACAACACAGTAGCTGTAGACATAGGATACATTTAGGAGGAATGGTAAGGAAACATGAAGGAGATCAGATGAGTCAAGATCCGAAAGCGGCAATGAAGAGGTGAGTTTTCGGCCTGAATTTGAAAAGGGTCATGGAAGGTGCCTGATGTACAGTTCCAAGCATAAGGAGCAGCAAGGTGAAAGGAGCAAAGTCTGGAGTCAGCAATAGAAGAGAAGGGCACAGATAGAAGCGATTTGCCAGAAGGGCAGAGTTCCCAAGGAGGGGTGTCATCGTGGATAACATGTTCCCAAGGAGGGGAGTCATCATAGATAACATGTTAAAACCCTCCGCCCAGTGTGCAGCGGCGGCCAAGAAAGCAAATAGAATGCTAGGTATCATAAGGAAAGGGATGGAGAATAAAACAAAGGATATTATAATGCCTCTGTATCGCTCCATGGTACGACCGCACCTTGAATATTGTGTGCAATTCTGGTCACCGTATCTTAAAAAGGACATAGCGTTATTAGAAAAAGTACAGAGAAGAGCCACCAAATTGGTGAAGGGGATGAAAGGTTACTCCTATGAAGAGAGGCTAAAAAGGTTAGGGCTCTTTAACCTGGAAAAGAGACGGCTGAGGGGAGATATGATAGAGGTCTATAAATTAATGAATGGAGTGGAACGGATAAACGTGGATCAATTGTTTACGCTATCAGAATATAGAAAGACTAGGGGACATGTAATGAAGCTACAGGGTAAACTATTTAAGACAAATAAGAGAAAATATTTTTTCACTCAACGTGTAATCAAACTCTGGAATCTGTTACCGGAGGATGTAGTAAGGGCTGTTAGTATAGCTGGGTTTAAAAAAGGTTTGGACAAGTTCCTGGAGGAAAGGTCCATAAACCACTATTAAAAAGGGACCCAGGATATCAATTCTTGACCCAGTACAAGCATTGTGGAACCTGTGTCTTTTGGGGATATTGCTAGGTACGTATGACCTAGATTGGCCACTGTTGGAAACAGGATACTGGGCTTGATGGACCTCGGTCTGACCCAGTATGGCATGTCTTATGTTCTTATGTTCTTATGGGTGTAGGAAGAGATGAGAGAGGAAAGGCAGTGAGGAGCTGCAGAGTGAATGCACTTACAGGTCAGTAGGAGAAGATTGAATTGGATGTGGAAACAGATAGGGAGCCAATCAAGTGACTTGAGAAGAGGAGTAATATGAGCATGATGAAGCTGGTGGAAGATTAGCCACTCAGCAGAGTATTGAACAGATTGAAGGGGAGAGAGATGATTCAGAGTGCGACCAGCAAGGAGTAGGTTACAATAGTCTAGATGGGAGGTGACTAAGGAGTGGATAAGTGTCTCAGTAGTGTGTTCAGAAAGGAATGGGCACATTTTGTTGATGTTGTAAAGAAAGAAACGGCAGGTTTTAGCTATCAGTTTGATGTGTGTGAAGGAGAAAGAGGAGTCAAAAACAAACCCAAGGTTGTGAGCTGAGGAGACAGGGAGGAGTAGTTTTATCCACAGAGACTGAGAAAGGAGGAAGGGGAGAGGAGAGTTTAGGAGGAAAGATAAGAAGCTCAGTTTTGGCTATGTTCACTTTCAAAGAGGCGATGAGACATCCAAACAGCAATGTCAGAAGGGCAGGCAGAGATCCTGGCCTGGATTGCCGGAGAGTTTTCAGGTGTAGAGAGGTAGATCTGCGAGTCATCAGCATAAAGATGGTACTGAAAGCCATGGGAAGAGGCGAGTGCACCAAGGGACTGGGTATAGAGAGAGAGAAAAGGAGCAGACCCAAGACAGATCCTTGGGGTACAACAACTGAGAGTGAGATAGCAGTAGAGGAGGATCCACCATAACAAATACTGAAAGAGCAATGGGAAAGATAAGAAGAGAACCAGGATAGCAAAGAGCCCTTAAAACTAAGCGAGGACAAGGTATCAAGAAGGTTGTGGTCAGCCATGTCAAAAGCAGCAGAAAGGTCAGAAGGATGAAGATAAAGGCCCTTGGATTTTGCCAGGAACAGGTCACTGGAGACTTTGACAAGAGCTGTTTCAGTAGAATGTAAAGGGTAAAAGCTGGATTGTAAAGGATCCAAAAGTGCTGGAGAGGAGAAAAGAAATTGAGCCAACGGCAGTGAACTGCATGTTCAAGTAGTTTGGAAATGAAGGGGAGGATGGAGATGGGTCAATAGTGAGGAGGACAGGTAGGGTCTAGTGAGGGTTTCTTTAGGAGAGGAGTGACTACAGCATGCTTGAAGGCTGCAGGGAAAGTTGCAGTGGAGAGCGATAGATTGAGAATATGAGAGATGGAAGGGATTGCAGTGTAGGAGATAGAGTTAAGGAGATGGGTGGGAATAGGATAAGAGGAGCAGTAGTGAGTTTGGATGAGGAAAAAAGATGAGTGGTTTCCTCCTCAGAGATCATAGAAAAGGAAGAAAGGGTAGCAGAGGTAAGGGGAAAAGTTGGGAGTGAAGGGGGAGGAGGGGAAGTAACTGACCTCGTGGGGAATTGGAGTGTGATCTTGTGGATTTTGTCATGGAATTAGTCAGCCAGGGTTTGGGCAGAAAGGGAGGGAGGGGTCAGAGGCGGAGACACCTTGAGGAGAGAGTTGAGAGTTGTAAAATGACTGAGGATCAGAGGCAAGACAGTCAGATGGGCATAATAGTCTTGTTTGGCAAGTGCTATGGCTGACTGGAAAGAGACAAACATGAATTTGAAGAGTAGAAAGTCTGCAAGGGCGAGGTATTTATTTATTTAGCATTTCTTCTATACCACCTTTCCATGTGATCAATGTTCCCTCTAATTTTCTGTGGGCTGTGTGCGCATAAAATATCAGCTGTGTGCAGCTTTTGAAGGAAGGTTAAATTTTTGTGCGCCACATAACGACACTTGGAGTTATATACTTTAAAATTTGACTACACGTTAGAATACAGTATGTACACCACATTGATTTTAATCAAATTAAATTAAAATAGACGATTACTAAACAAAGTGGGAAATTTCTAGTACTGTAATTACAATCATAACTTTTAAATTTTAAGACATCTGTGTTGTTTTCTATCAGAATCAGAGTCATAATTTTTGTGCGCTCTGTTGTAAAGTATGTGCGCTCGCTCGGCGAGGTGTGTGTGCGCGTACACACGCACAGCTTAGAGGGAACAGTGCATGTGATCAAGGCGATTTACATTGAACACAACAGTTTTACACAGAACAGTTGTCACTGAACTTCTTACATCACAAAGCTGAAGTATATAACATTTCAGCGGCAACTATTTACAAGTCTAATATGGGGTATTCAGTTTAGATGGTAGTTGGTGTTGTGGAGGAGGTGACTGGGAGGGGTATTCAAGGGTTACGGTTTTGGATCTAGTGTTGTACTGAAGTATTCAGGGAATAGATGTGTTTTTAGCTTTTTCTGAAAGTCAGAGGTGTCCTTAACTGATCTTAATTGGTGAGGGAGCGAGTTCCAGAGGGACGGGCTGAAGTGTTCAAATGCTCTTTGGAGTGCTGTTTGTGAGGTATTGCTTTTTATGGATGTAGTTGACAGGGTATTTTGATGCTGTGTCCTCCTTGACCGAGTATCTGGCATCTTCTTGATTAGTTGTTTTAGGCAGTCAACGGACTGGTTGTTCATGGACTTAGTCATCCTTATTGATTTGTACTTTATTCGGGATTGTATGGATAGCCAGTAAAGGGATTTTACGACAGGGGTGATGTGGTCTTGCCTTTTGGATCCAGTGATTAGTTGTGCTGAGCCAAGCATGCTCAGCTGAGCGGGCGCAGGAACGAAGATAGAGGGTAGTAGAAGACAGCTAGGGTTGAAGTATAATATGCCTCACAGGACATGGCATGGGCAGAGCAAGAGCATCCAGAGCAGAGGAGAGTGCAGTGTTATAGGAAGCTACTGCCTCATCAACAGATTCAGATGCCATAGTGGAGGAAAGACGTGATGAGACAATGGAGGAACGAGCCAATGGGTCAATAGCATGAAGATTTCTAAAGAGGTTGGAGGAGACAGTACAAGATTGAGGTGGTGAGTGTTGAAGCTTAGCGGGTGATGATCCGATAAGAGAAGAAGTGAGGGACTTCCGGTGATGCGGTGAGCGCGAGTAGTCGCACGCTGCTCGAGCTCTGGGCCCCCTCGCCTCTCCGGCGAAGAAAAATGTGCTAGCGGGGGCTAAGTTCGGGGTTCTGGACCTCCCCCCTGCTTCCCCGACCGGACCGCAGTGAGAGATGGCGCCCCTGTGCTCTCACTTCTCCCCCCCAAGCTGATTTGCGGCGGCGGCCTAAAACCCGGGAGGCTGGAGCAGAAGACATCGCGCCGCAACTGAGAACCATGCCGCGGAGGGAGCCGGTAAGCAGCAGCGGCAGTTGGGTCCGGGAGCTGCGATCCGCGGCGGTGGGTGCCTCCCCGATTGTCGCCCCTCGCTCCCCCCGCCTCCCCATCTCCACCTAGTGCTCCGGGAGGGCGGCAGACTCCGAAACAACAGGGGGGGCGGAGAACCCCTGCTGGGCCTTGGGTTGGGCCGCTGCTTACTTCATCAGCTCCGGGAGTTTCACGGGGGCTGATCAGCCCAGACCAAGCCCCCCCTTCAGGCGCCTGGGAGAACAGAACGAGCCAACGGAACCTGGGACGGAGAGGGCCTTGCCCCCCCGCCCCGCAGAGCCGGAGAGGCTCATACACGCGGAGGGCGAACCTGTGATGCCGTAGCCTGACATCGCTGTGGAGGAACGGGGGACGAAACCCCCGAAGACAGACGCAGCTCTGGCGATGGCGGCAAAGGGCGGCCGCCATGTAGAGAAGGAGAAGGTACCTCCGCTGCCCAGAGGGGGGGAGCAATCCTCGCCGCTGAAGGGGGAGGCCAAAGCGGGGACAGTGGAGGAAATCTCCATGGCCGTGGCGGGGGCGCTGTCTGCGCAATTTGAAGACCTGCGGGGCCGAATGGACCTTCTCCAAACTTCAGTGGAGGCTATGGGGAGCCGAATGCAAGAAGAAGAGCACCGGATAGAGCGGACGGAGGAACATGTGCTGGAGCTGCATCAGGAGATGGCCTGTGTGAAAAAGTTACTTCAGGGCCAGGAGGCCAAGCTGGATGACCTTGAGAACAGGTCCCGCCGTAACAACTTGAGATCCTTGGGGATCCCGGATGCCATAGAGGACCGGGACTTAAAATCCTACCTGGAGGACCTGGTGAAACAAATCTTGGAGAATGATCCTGAGGGCACCCTAGTGCAAATAGAGAGAGCGCACCGGGTTGGGCCTAGGAGAGCTAGTGACGGCCGACCCAGGGTGGTTCTGGCACGGTTCCTGCGATTTCCGCAAAAGGAAGCGGTCTTGCGTGCAGTGCGGAAGAAAGGAGCCATTCATAAGGACAATGTTAAGCTGCGTATTGTTCAGGATTACTTGGCGGCCCTGGGACAGCGACGACGAGAGTATGGACCTTTGTGCCAGATCTTGATAGATAACAATATCAAATTTATGGTGCAATACCCCGCCCGGTTGATTTTCACTCATGGTGGGACTCGCCGGTCCTTTGACTCAGCGACAGCAGCAACGCCCTACGTGGAGGAGATACGGCGGAGGGCTGCAGCGGCGGCCGAGACCTGAGGCCGCGCGGAGAGGAGTGTGGAGCGACAGAACAAGTTTGGAGCACGCTGCTTTGGACTGTGAAGGGGCGGCAGTGGTAACCTTGTGGGGGGGGGTAAGGGGATTGTTAAAGCTGTTTTTTAAGTACTATCTGTTGGCTGTTCCTTGGGTACGGGAAGGTGTCGGGGGGAGTCTTGGGCTGTTGGGGTTGTCCGGTAGGGGGGTGTGGGGAGAGGCGCGGGCGTTGTGGGGGGGGGGGAGGGTGCTGGGCGGGGACCCCGGACGGCCTGCAGGAGAGTCGGTATAAGGGAGAGGTGGGGGGGCACTATACGCATCTAGGAGTCACAGAGAGGGAGAGAGGTGGATGGTAGTAGAGATGGGGGATTGGAGTGGTGAGGAGGGCGGAGAGGGGGTGGGGGGAGGGGGGAGGATAGGGGTAGAGAGGGGGGTGGGGGAGGGAGGGAGAGGGGAAGGAGGAGGGGAGCTGTATCCTAGGGGACCAGTAGAGGAGTGGACGGCGAGAGGGAATTATTATTTTGTGGGGTGGAGGGGAGGACCTCAGGCTGGGGAGGTGCCTTTCCTGTTTCATGTATGGTATGTGATGAATAATAGTGGGCCCATTTTTGTATTACATGCCGCTTAAGATAATCTCTTGGAATGTTTGTGGTCTGGGCAATCCGATTAAACGGGCCAAAATTTTGCAGGCCTTAGCAAGGCAGAAGGCGGACATTGCTATGCTCCAGGAAACCCACCAGACTGCCGAGGAGCATCGTAAACTTTGCCGGGAGTGGGTGGGACAGGTGTGGGGGGTCCCGGCCCTTGGAAAGAAGGGGGGTGTAGCGCTCTTGATACATAAGTGAATAAGGCTGGAGGTTGTAAGGGACTTGGTTGATCCGTCAGGTAGATTTGCACTGGTGCAGGGAGTCCTTGAGGGGAGGCCTGTTATTCTGGGCAATGTGTATTGTCCCAATGTGTTAGATTTGTCCCTTTACGCTCGTCTTGCCTCTAAAATCGAGACGTTGCCTGATACCCCCGTGATATTGGGGGGAGATTTTAATGGTGTCATGGACGTCGATCTCGATACTTCGAAAGGAGGGGAGCCAAGAGACAGAATAGCGACGGTTCGGGCATTGCGACGTTTATCTTCCAGGCTGGGGTTGGTGGATCCATGGCGATTGCTACACCCGGCTGAGCGGGATTATATGCATCAATCTCGGGCCCATGGCACCAGTGCACGTATAGATTACTTGTTGATTTCTACTGGTCTGTTTGCCAAAGTTGAGGATGCTCAGATAGGGCCTGTAGAGATATCTGATCATGCTTTTGTTTGGTTAGATATCTATTGGAATGGGAACACTCCTCGGACCCCTCCATGGCGATTCCCGCTTGAACTATATAGGGATGCGCAGTTCCGTTCTTTTATTCAGAAGCGGTGGCAGGAATTTGAAGCTGATCATAGGGGTCACCAGGATGAACCAGAGTTGCTCTGGGAAACTGCGAAGGTTGTACTGCGGGGGGACATTATAGGGTTCCTTGCCAGGAAGAGAAGACTGCGGGCCGAACGTATTATCTCTCTTGAGAGATCGGTGATGAGGCTGAGGCGCCGATGGGCCCAAAACCCTACGGCGGGGCTTAAAAAGCAGCTGTGGGATTCTCAAATGGAATTAAATGAACTTTTACACCAGCGGACAAAGAAGTCTGTGTAATACTATTGTTACCAACTATACCGTTACGGGGATAAGCCCGGGAAATTATTGGCCAGGTGCCTTCGTGGACCCAGGGGCTCCAAATTGGTACCAGCCCTGCGGGATGACTTGGGGACGTTGCATCGGGAGAGCCTGGCGATAGCGCAAATTTTTCGATCCTTCTTCCAGAGCCTCTATACAGCGGAGTCGATTTCCCTCACGCAGATGGCGGAGTATGTGGGGGAATTGGATTTGCCCCACTTATCGGCGGAGCAAAGAGCACAGTTGGATCGGCCGATTACGGCAGCTGAGCTGCAAGGGGCTATTTCTAATGCCAGCTGTTACAAATCCCCGGGGTCCGATGGGCTCGGTGCCGAATTTTATAAAATTCTTAATGAACAGATCTCCCCTACGTTGGCCGCAGTACACAATCGGAGGGCGCAGCAGGGTTGCTTTCGGTGGGGGGCTAACCATGCCCACATTGTTCTTATTCCTAAACCGGCGAAGGACCCTCTCTCTGCGGCCTCGTATCGCCCTATTTCATTACTTAACTTTGACCTTAAATTAATGGCAAAAATCCTAGCGGATCGCCTGGCGGAGTTTCTAGGGCAACTGATCCACGAATCCCAAGTAGGTTTCGTTAAGGGGCGATATGCTGTCCGCAACTTTCGCAAAATCGTTGCGTCCCTAGAGTGGGTCCAGCATAGACATCTGTCCTCCTTACTTGTCAGTTTCGATGCGGAAAAAGCTTTCGACAGGGTGGATTGGCAATATTTGAAGTATATTCTTCCACGCTATGGCATAGGGCCTTTATTCTGTAACATGGTCGCGAGCCTGTACGTGGACCCGACGGCAGCGATACTTTGTAATGGGGTGCTATCTGAGAATTTTTCGTTGCAAAGGGGGACTCGTCAGGGCTGCCCCCTTTCTCCTCTCCTCTTCGTCCTTTCGTTGGATCCCCTTCTGCGGAAGGTGGTGGGATCGCAAACAATAAGGGGAGTCGGCATTGGTAATCAAGAATTCAAGATATCTGCCTTTGCCGACGATTTGTTGGTACATTTGCTTTCACCTCAAGATTCCCTGCCTCATCTTTTGCGGGAGTTGTGAACTTTCGGGCAGTTTGCGGGGCTTAGTATTAACAGGGATAAATCCGAAGCCCTGGATGTCTCGGGACGCCTCCGGAGCGGCTGGCCGGGTGAGTTTCCTCTTAAATGGGCCGTGAATCAATTCATATATCTGGGGATTGTACTGCCCTGTCAGCCGGGTCAGCTATATGGGAGTAATTTGAAGCGGATGCTGACCAAGGTGAGAACCCAGTTGCAGGCTTGGCAGCCCCTCCCCTTGTCTTTAATGGGGAGAATCGCGGCGATTAAAATGGTGCTTTTGCCGCGGATACTATATTGGCTGCAGACCCTCCCTGTTTGGATCCTCCGGCAGGATGTTCGGCGCTTTGAGGCGGAGTTTCGGGGCCTTCTCTGGGGGGGGGGTGGGCGAGAGCCCGTATCCCATATGGTCGACTGGTGGGGAGGGTGAGGAGTGGGGGGTGGGGGCTTCCAGATCTCGGTGCTTATGCCTTGGCCTGCCAAGCGCGCCACCTGGGGGATTGGCTAGGCGATACCGACCTTTATACGCCTAGGGCCTTGGAGGAGGCATATGTGGCACCCCACTCTCTACGGGCCCTCTTACATCTGGAGGTAAGCAAGTGGCCTACGCATCTGGCAGATAGTGTGTTACTAGCTCCGGTATGTAAGACGTGGCGGCAGCTGAATGCTTACTGGGGCCGTAGTTGGAAGGTGTCGAGCTGGCTGCCCATCTGGGAGAATGCCAATTTTACTCCAGGCACCGATGCCGCCGCGTTCCATCTCTGGGGGGAGAGAGGTATCTGTAATTTGGGCCATGTGGTGGATTTGGTGGGGAAACCTAAACCCTTTTTAGTTTTGTCTCGTGAGTATGAACTGGGGCCCCACCATTCCTTTGCGTATATGCAAGTGGCTCACTATGTGGCCTCCCTCTCGGGGGCGGAGCTACACAGCGACCGAGCGGCTCAGATTATAGCGTTCTTTGGTCTAGGAGACGCGGAACGACCGTCAATTCGGGTTTTTCACCTTAGGCTGGAGCAGTTTCGACCGCGGCCGGACTATCGTAGAGTGGAACAGGCCTGGGGGGCCGAAATGGGGCGGGAGATCCCCCATGATACAATTTTGGTAGCCCTCCAGAGAGTAGTGAACTTGGCGGACGGTGCCCGCTGGCGGGAAATACAACTTAAATGTTTGACTAGGGTTCACTTCTCCCCACGGCGGGCCCTTCGTTGCCACTTGACCGCGGATGGCAGCTGTCCGTGGTGCGCGGAGCCCATGGCGACCCTGTTGCATATGTGGTGGGGCTGCCAACGGATTCGCCTATACTGGCGGAGGATTTCTCTATTTATGGCCAATCTCATAGGACAACCTGTTAATTGGGATGCCGCTTTGGTTGCCCTGGATCTCCTGAGCCTTACCTCTCCAAAGGAGAAATGGAATCGCTGGCTGGTGCGGAAGGCATGTCTGGTGGGTAAAGGGCCACTCTTGCGTCGGTGGAGGGACAGCCACCCTCCCTCCTTTTGGGAGTGGCGGAATTCCTTCCATCAGCTTATGCTCCTGGAGTGTAGGGCCGCCCGAGGCCACGTTAAGCGATGGTCCGCCTTCTTGCTGCTTTGGGATCCATATATCCAAAATCTGAGTTCCCAGACCCATAATGTAGTCCTGCAATTAGGTTGTGGATAACCTTACCTGTCTGCGGTGTTACGTGGGTGCTCTGTAGAACTCTGAGCTGGTCCTGCGGGGCACAGACTTGGGCTTGCTGGGGGGGGGGAGGGTAAGGGGGGAGGGTGGCTGGGGTAAAATATTTTTTGAAAATCCATGTTACCATCAATGTGCTCTGCCCCTGGGGATAAGAGTCAACCCCGGGGAGAGGCTGTTACGTGTTGTGTATTTATTGTTTTTCTTGATGGTTTCTAAATAAAATTTTGAAAAAAAAAGAGAAGTGAGATACAAAAGTTTGAGGGTAAACAATTAGAGAAGAATACAAGATTAAGGCAGTGGCCTTGCTGGTGAGGAGGGGCAGTAGAGCAAACCTGGAGGTTGAAAGATGAGGTAAGGGAGAAGAGCTTTAAAGCATAAGGGTCAGAGGGATTATTAACGAATGTTAAATCCCCAGGAATAAGGGAGGGGGAAGATGAATTCAGAAAAAAGGAAAGCCATGAGTCAAAGTCAGAGAGAAAGGTAGAGGTGGACTTGCCAGGTGAGCAGGGACTGTCTTTTGCATGTCTAATGAGAGAGGTGGTGGAGTAAAAACCCTGATGGATTGGACTTCAAAGGAGGGAAAGGAGTAAGACTGAGGCAGAAGGAGGGGTTGAAATTGACAGGAAGGAGAGAGAGTAGAAGCCCCGAACCACTGCCACATCCAATGCGATGAGGCATGTGGGAGAATTGATAGCCACCAAGACATAGAGCGGCGACTGAAGCCGAGACCTCTGGGAGGAGCCAGGTCTCAGAGCAAGGAGATGGATAACATTAGAGATAAAGAGATAATGAGTAAAGGCAAGTTTATTTGAGATGCAGTGTGTGTTCCACAAGGTACATGAGAAAGGGAGAGAGGGGGGGGGGGAAGGAGAGGGATATGAATAAGATTTGAGCTATAGTGTGAGGATCTGTTCTGGGAGTGTGACAAAAGCCTAGGGGGGCCAGGGTTTGGGTTGATATCTCTGGAAGAGACAAGGAGGAAGAGTAAAAGAGTGCAGGGCAGAGAGGAGACAGCACGGCAGTAACAAGGGTGAGGCTGTTTCAGAGAGAGAGAGGAGATGGCTGCATGAGGGAGAAAGTAGTGAAGCTCAAAAGCTGATGATAGGGTAGATGACAAGATGGTGGGGAAAGTGAGGATGGTAAAGGGGGAATAAGGGGAAGGGGCTTGAAGGTGAAGGTGATGGTAGAAGGGGAGACAATTAGGGAGCATAAGGAATAGGAAGAGACAGTGTTGAGTAGCCATAGAGATAAAGATGGAGAGGAGCACACAAGTCAGAAGAAATAAACAGATAGGTGGTAGAATTGTAGGGGATAAGGTGCACCTGTGAGTAATCAAGATAATGAGCACAGGGCAGCTATAAGAGACTATAAGCCATGGGGTGGGTGGGCTGTGGGGAGGGAAGGTGGGATAATAAGGAAGAGAAGACAGAGAGAGACACAGCTGAAAACAGAGAGGGAGAGCTGAAAAAGATCACAAACAAAAATACTGAAAAGTAATTTTCAGCTGTATTCTGTATTAGCTGTAGGCGATGCCGTTGATATTGAGGGATACCAGCATAAATGGTGTTACAAAAATCCAATCTGGTGATGACCAAGGAGAGGAGAAGGGTAGTGAGGGCTTGAGAGGATAAGAATGGTCGAATGGCCCGGATTTGTCGGAGACAGAAGAAAGAGCGCCGAGAGATATGGGAAATGTGATCATGGAAGGTAAGGTTGCTGTCAAGGATGACACCAAGATAGCGGAGTTTAGAGACTAGAGAGATATGGGTGCCCAAAAAAGAGGGAGTAAGTGACGGCGTAGGGGAACTGTGGGGGAACCAGATTGCAGCGGTCTTAGCAATATTGAGCACTAGACAGTTGGAGGCGAGCCATGAGGAAACTGAAGATAAACAGATTTCTAGTGGGGTTATATCAGGGTGGGACGATGAAGTGTGATACAAAAGAAAGATGTCGTCGGCATAGTAGTAGCCTGAAATCCCCAGTTGTTGAATGAGTACAGCCAAGGGAGCCAAAAAAACATTAAACAGTAAGGGGGCCAGTATTGAGCCTTGCGGGACACCGCAAGTGAGAGGAAGAGAGTCTGTAGTAGAACAAGCGGAGGTGACAGCAAATGACCGGGAAAATAAGGAGTGAAACCAGTGATAAACAGCACCACGAATACCTGCATCCCACAAACGAGAAAGAAGAAGAGAGTGGTCCACTCAAATGGACCAACAGCTGTTTCAACATGTACCTTATGATCCGGAAACATTGGTGATGAAAGAAGAAGTAAAAGCAGTATTGAAAGCCTTATCAAAGAACAAAGCACCAGGCATTGATGGCATTCCCATAGAAGTATTACAGCAATCTGATGCAGCTGTTACCATACTTACAAGGCTCTGCCAGTAAATTTGGAAGACATCATCATGGCCAACTGACTGGAAAAGATCTGTGTTTATACCAATACTAAAGAAAGGTGATCCAACTGACTGTGGAAATTATCACACAATCGCTCTGATCCCACATGCCAGCAAGATTCTACTGAGGATTATTCAACTACCTGAAGTGTAAGCAAGGTTCAGGAAAGGGCAGGGAACGAGAGACATCATCGCAGATGTGAGATGGATCCTTGAAAAGACTAAAGAAAACCAAAAGGATATCTATTTGTGCTTTATTGACTACATCAAGGCTTTTGACTGTGTAAACCATGAGAAACTCTGGGCCACATTAAGAAGCATGGGTATACCAGAACACCTGATTGTTCTCTTGGATCGTTCTCTTGCACAATCCTTACATTGATCAAAAAGCAACAGTTTGAATGGAAAAAGGAGAGAGAATGGTTTAAAATCAGCAAAGGTGTACGACAAGGCTGCATACTTTCCCCTATCTGTTCAATTTATATGCAGAACAAATCATCAGAGAAGCAGGATTATATGAAGATGTGAAGATTGGTGGAAGACTTAACAACCTTCGCTATGCTGATGATACCACATTACTGGCCGAAAGTGAAGATGATCTGAAACATTTGCTTCTCAAGATCAAGGAACATAGTCAAAATGGGCCTGCATCTTAATGTAAAGAAGACAACGATCATAAAAACTGGCAAAATCAATAAGTTCATCGTTGATGGAGAAAAAATTGAAATAATGGACAACTTTAGCCTACTTGGATCAACTATCAATAAAGAAGCAACAAGCAGTCAAGAAATTTGATGACACATTGCTCTTGGCAGAATGGCTATGAGGGACCTAGACAAGATTCTCAAGAGCAGAGATGTCTCTCTCCTTACAAAGATTCAACTTGTTCAAGCCATGGCATTTTCAATTACGTCATATGGATGCAAAAGTTGGACAGTGAAAAAGATAGACAGGAATAAAATTGATGCCTTTGAATTATGGTGCTGGCGATGAATACTGTGTATACCATGGACTGCCCGAAGAACAAACCAGTCAGTACTAAAGGAAATCAAACTTAAGCTTTTTTTTAGAAGCTCAGATGAGAAGACTTTGATTTTCATATTTTGGACACATCATGCGAAAAAAGAGCTCATTAGAGAAAGAAATCATGCTTGGCAAGGTAGGTCATCGCCAAAGAGTTAAGCTAGCAATGAGACGGATCGATACATACGACAGTCTGTCAACAATGAGCCGCCTGACTGAAGACCGAACACAATTTAGGACAACTTTCCAGAGGGTCACCATGAGTTGTCACCGACTCGACGGCACTTAACAACATTACTCACTAACAATTTTCTGTTCCACAATGGGTGATATGAGAGCAAAAGTATCTACAATTATATTGGAAAGTTTAGAGGAAGCCTCATGGATAGTATGTTCTGAGACAAAGCCATCCGAAGCATGTTGAGAGATGGATCCCATCACATTTCAGAGCACCTCCTAAATCAATAGCATTAAGAACACCAAGTGCAGTACCTGTGCCACCTAAAATTGTATCAAGTAACTCATATCAAGATTGATTAGCTTGTGATGTGACAGACTGCATATCAAACCAAGCTTTATTCATATGTATATGGTTAGTGACAAACTGCAAGCAATTTGGATATTTGTGAGTAACTCCAAACAATTTTGGAAATAAATGCCACAAAAGCGATGGAGGATTTATTTTTCTTTTATTTAACAGTTTTTATATACTGCCTTTCATATTATCAAAGTGGTTTACATTGAACTTCAAGAGTACATTGAACAGTGAGCAATCATGTGAACAGGATCATAGGGGTAACTTCAAGGGTACATTGAACAGTGAACAGTCAGGTGAACAGTGTAATAGGGGTAACTATGTACAACAGTAACTATGTGTAGCAGAAGTAACTATGCACAAAGGGTTGTCTTGGTGACAGTCATCTGTTAGACTAGGTTTTCAACCCAGTTCTTGGGGAACCCTAGGCCAGTCAGGTTTTCAGGATTCCCGCAATGAATATGCATAAGATAGATTTGCATAAATGAAGGCAGAACATGCAAATCTTTCTCATGCATATTCATTGTGGGAATCCTGAAAACCCTAATGGCCTAGGGTTCCCCGAGGACTGGAGTTGGGTACCTCTGTGAGATAGGGTAGAACATTCTTGTCTGGTTCCAGGGCCAAAGTACTCCTGGAATAGGAAGGTCTTTAGTTGTTTTCAGAATTCTCCAGAGTCTGGTATCCCTCAGGGTATTAGGGAGAGAGTTCCATAATGTGGGTCCATATACTGAGAACGCAATTTGGCAAGTTACTTGGATACTCTTTGTTTGTGGGATGGTATGCTAAGTAAACTCTGACTTTGTGTTCTTCTTACTCTCGAGTTTGAGGATTTTTGGATGAACTTACGGAAACAGTCTGCAGCTTGGTTATGAATGGTCTTATAGATGAGCATAATTGCCTTATATTTAATGCGGGCCTGTACAGGGAGCCAGTGTAGGTTCCTAAGAAAAGGGGTTGTGTGTTCATGCCTTGAGGATCCTATTATCAGACGTGCTACGGTGTTTTGCGCTAGTTATAGCAGAAGTAGGGTCTGCTTTGGTAGCCCTTGGAGGATGGAGTTGCAATAATCTAGTTGTGGGGTGATAATGGCCTGATAAACTGTACAGAAGTAGTTTGGGTCTAGGAGTGGTCTGAGGTTATATAGACTTTTTATTTTATAGTATGCCAAGATTGTAATTATTTTGATGAGTGATTGCATGTTTAGTTGTTGGTCTAGAGTGACTCCAAAATATTTGATTTCCTGCTTAATTAGGATGATGTTATTGTTTATTATAATTTCTTTTAGGATAGTGAATGAGGGATCACAGGATATGATCAATGCCTCAGGGTTTTTTTTTATAATTGATTGAGAGGTTATTCTTGTTTAGTCATTCTGTCATATCGTTGAAGCATGATTGTATTAGTGAGTACTCAGAGTTGCATATAGAGATGGGTGCATAGAGTATTAGGTCGTCTGCTATGTGGTACTGGATTTTGTGCCTTTGCAAGATGTTACAGATAGGTTGTATATAGATTGAACAGTAATGCAGAGAGGGGTGATCCTTGTGGTATACCTTTATGTAATTTGAAAGGTATTGATGTATCATCCTTTATCTTTACCTGTTGAGTGCGCTCTGACAAATAGGAGTGGAACCACTTCAGTGGAGTGTTGCTTATGCCCAGGTCCATCAGGCCTTCTAAGAGGGTATTATGACTTACTGAGTCAAAGACAGATGATATTATCAAGGAATATAAGGATAAATTACTGTTTGGAGTATTTGATGCCTTTGAGTAGTATGTTTATGAGTGTGGTAAGTAGAGTCTCTACACTATGGTAGGGTCTGAACCCATGTTGCTGGGGGTCAAGTGGAGCAAATGAGTCGAAGTCCTGAAGTTGCAGTTGTACTGCTTTTTCTATTAACTTGGCTAAGAACGTTATGCTGGAGATCGGTCTGTAAGAGCTCAGTAGCTTAGGGTCAGCAGCTGGGCCTTGAAAGATGGGTCTGATTGAGGAAGATTTTAAGTTTGCGGGCATGTGTCCCTGGGTAAGAGAGAGGTTTATAATTTTGACTAGTATTTGTGAGAATTCGTTCCTAGCTATCTTGATCCATGATACAGGGTATGGGTCAAGGGGAGAAGTGGTTGTGGTGACCATCTGAAGTATTTGATCAAGGCGCTGTTCCAAGATTGATTCAAATGCAGTCCATCGCTGTGCACCTCTTGGAGTCTCTTGGTGTGACCATATGTCTGCTATATTATCTGGGCAGGTGTGAGGTTTATTCTGCAAGTAGGAGGTGAACTCTTGTGCTCTTATTGTAGGGTCCTTCTGAGTCAGGGGATCCTTTGTGAGGGATTTGACCAAGTCAAACAATTCTCCTGCTCGGTTTAAAGCTTTTAGGATGAGGTTGGTGTGGTATTGTTTTTTGTGCTTCCAGATAAAGTGATTGTATTCTTTTTGCTTGATTAAGAATTCCTTCTGTAGGCATGGACCTTGGTTTGACGCCATCTGCATTCGATTCGTCTCAGCTTGAGTTTTGCTTCCTTTATTTCTCGAGAATATTACAGTGCAATAGCTTTGCAAGTAGGTGGTGTCTTCTGGGGGGTTTGAGCATGTGTTGAAATGGCATGATTCCATATGTCCACAATTGTGGTAAAGTCAGATGTTTTGAGATCCAGAGCTGGCTGGATGTGTACCGAAAGGTCATCCTTGTTAAATTCCTTGAACCTACAAGGTCTTTGGGGCTCTTTTTGAGTCAGGCTATTTGATTGTGTCAGAGGTAGGCTAAACGATACCTTGTGATGGTCTGATCAAGGGATTGGAGTGACCTGGATGGCAATTTGGTTGGTGTCATTTTGTAGTTTCTTAGGTACAAATAGGTGGTCTAGAATATTACCTCCTCTATGTGTAGGGGTAGTTATAATTTGTGTAAGGTCCAGTGGACAGAGTTCACTTGGTCACAGGGAGTCCCAGTCTGCTGGGGTCATAAGACACAAAAAGCAAGGAGCTTTGCCATGGGCCTTGGTCCACTACAGGTAGAAGGACAGGGTCTGCTTGTGGAATATTAGCTCCTCCCTGCCGGTGTGGGGCTGTGAAAAAAAGGTGGTGGGGAAGACCACCTGTTGGTTGAGGTGGAAGGGAGATACCTCCTTTGGGAGGAATTTGGGGTGTGTGCGGAGCACCACCCTGTTCTTATAGAACCTTGTATATGGTGGGTCTGCCACTACAGCCTGGAGCTCGCTGACGCTACATGCTGACATGAGGGCCACCAGGAAGGCCACTTTCCAAGATAAGTATCTTAGGGGGCAAGTGGCTAGAGGCTCAAAGAGCAGCTTAGTGAGCTGGGAGAGCACCACTTTGAGGTCCCACTCTGCTGGCAGAGGGCGGGCTTTGATAGTAGAAGGCCCCGGAAGAACCTAGAGACCAGGGACTGACTTGAGAGGGGTTTCCCCTCGATAGAGTGGTGGTGCGCAGCTATAGCGCTCAGGTGCACCCTCACAGAGTTGAATTTCAGCCCGGTGTGCAACAGATACAGCAGGTACTGGAGAACCAGTTGCATTTGACAGGAGAAGGGATTCTCCTTCTTCTCCACTTAAAAGCAAAAGCCTGTTTGGTGGAGGGTTTCCGGGAGGCCAGTAGAATCTCCTCAACTTCCCCTGGGAGGTTGAAAGGGGACAACGCTACCCTTTCAGCAGCCATGCTGTTAGACATTAGCTCTCATATGTGAAAAACTGCAAGAGAACATTGATAAATTGGAAGACTGGACATCCAAATGGCAGAATAAATTTAATGTGAACAAGTGCAAAGTTATGCACCTAGGAAAGAACTACCCAAAATATGGTTACGCAATGCAAGGTTCCACATTAGGAACCACCCCCCAGTAAAAAGATTTAGGTGTCATTGTGGATAACATGTTGAAACCCTCCGCCCAGTATGCAGTGGTGGCCAAGAAAGCAAATAGAATTGCTAGGAATCATAAGGAAAGGAATTGAGAATAAAACAAAGAATATAATGCCTCTATCATTCCATGGTGTGACCGCACCTTGAATATTGTAGTTGCTGTATCTTAAAAAGGATATAGCGTTATTAGAAAAGGTTCAGAGAAGAGCCACCAAAATGGTAAAGGGGATGGAAGGATACTCCTATGAAGAGAGGCTAAAAAGGTTAGGGCTCTTCAACCTGGAAAAGAGACAGCTGAGGGGAGTTATGATAGAGGTCTATAAATTAATGAATGGAGTTTGAACGGGTAAACGTAGATCGATTGTTTACGTTATCAGAATATAGAAAGACTAGGGGACATGCAATGAAACTACAGTGTAATCTATTTAAGACTAATAAGAGAATTTTTTTTCACTCAATGCGTAATCAAGCTCTGGAATTCATTACTGGAGGATGTAGTAAAAGTATAGTCGAGTTTAAAAAAGGTTTGGACAAGTTCCTGGAAGAAAGGTCCATAAACCATTAATTTAAGGGGACACGGGAAATCCACTGCTTGCCCCAATTCAAGCATTGTGGTACCTGTGTCTTTTGGGTAACTGCTAGGTACTTGTGACCTAGATTGGCCACTGTAGGAAACAGGATACTGGGCTTGATTGACCTTGGTGTGACCCAGTATGACATATCTTATGTTTTTCCCGGCAGATTCAGCATAGGGCTAAGATGAGCCTTGTTTGGTTCATCCTTTTTACCTGTCCTGTTGCCTGTGCATGATAAGGAATGTGTAATTGCTGTTCTATGCCCAAAAAAATCAAATTACTCCTTGATTAGCTGAGAAACAAAATCTGGACGATTATCAGAATCAATAGTCTTAGGTATTCCCCACGTGTAAAAAAAATTACAGTTAAGTTTTCTGCTGTGGTCTTTGCAGTCTGATCTGGTACTGGTGAGTAAAAATCTTTCTTTTCTGGCTGTTAAAGGAAGAGGACCCACATGAACTATTTGTAATCTCTCAAATGAGCCACATGGAGGTGCTCCCATCAACTGTCCTCTCCTCGTTTTAGGTTACCTTCCAAACGAGGCACAGATTACACAGGAGGAAACATGAACTTGTATATCATGTTTCATTTCTGGCCACCACACCAACATGTTAAGGATAGACTGCATTTCATCTGCTTTGGGGTGACTCATAGGACATGCACCATGAACCCAGTGCATCCAGTCCTTACCTTGGGTTCTGAGAATAGCTATAACAAAGCCTTCTTCCCTTTTTTTTTTCCCACACACAAAATATCTGTCTGTATAGTGAGTGTGTTGGTAGGTGTTTATCAGGGGTATCCTGCATTAGTTTCCTCAAATTGGAAAGCTCACGGTCATTTCTCTGTAGCGTTATAAAATAAGCTGGTGGTACCACATGATCATAATTTGTGGAGCGTGTTGCATTTGCAACCATGCAAGTCTGCTCATACCATGGCCAGATATTGCCTAAATGACATGCATCTTTTGCCAATGATTCTGCTAATGTTTCTTTTCACCAAAAGCGTCGTCTTTCTGTGTGCTTTTACTTTAAATTAATTCTCTGCAACGTCTCACTTAATTCTTGTGCCATAGTCCAAAGTGATGAATTTTTCACAGTGGAACCATCTGTGGATTTGAAGTTATTAGTTAGCCAGCAGGGCAGCAAAACAATGCAACTTCTAAACACATGGAGCCCAATGCTGAAAGGGGCCTGTCAGGACATCCAAAATCTGGATGGGCCGGATTAGACCCAGATGGTCCCACGGGTGCAGAACTGGGAGCTAGACAGGCTGGTTGTGCCCCAATCCCAAGGGCTTGAACACTCATCCTCCTTCAGGAGTCCCGGTGCCGTGGCAGCCTGTTACCATGACACTGGGATGCCATGCACGAGCTCAAGTAGGGCCGCCACCGTCCTGCTCTTCATTTCCCACTGCCCAGACCTTGGCAGGGGATGCCGGGGCCAGGCTTTGGTGGTGGGGACCTACCTCTGGCTATCCTGCATCTTTGGCCGCCCTGATCCCCAATATTCGTCAAAATGTATTCCACCTCCGAGGTAGAATAAGTTTGATGGCCATTTCTGCACTGCCAGACGTATAGGGCTGCCTCCACACCACCCACTCTCCTCCCTGTCACTGCCCCCTCCCACCCCCATCCAGAGCTCCCCATATAGTGGCCCTGAACATGTGGGGAGCTTTGGACCTGGAATTGGATCCCAGCAGCTAGAGAGGGTTGGACGTCCACCCTAGACGTCCAACCCCGCTAGTCGGCACTCTGCATGCCAGCTGTAGTCTGAATCTAAAATGATCTGTATTTCAGGATGGGAATATTGGTATTGCTGCAAAGGCAGCCAGCTCACAGGACTGTGCTGAAACAGATCCACAGGGACATTGCCTCTGAATAACCACCTGGTCATTTGGGTCAAGCTATACAATTGCAAATCCTGATAGCCACCTACCTCCCTCACACTGGCTACTTCCATCAATATATATTGTTGGAAGATAGGTGATACTTTATCTTGTGCCAACTCATGAAAGATTATATGATTGGGAGCACAGGTTGTCCCTCCAGCAAGATTTCTACAATCTGTACTCAGGCTCTTTTCAGCAATTCAGATTTCACATTCTGTGCCTGCAACATGAAGGTCCACTGGTCTATTCTCTCAGTCCTAATCTTACTACAGGCTAGCTATCTCTCCACAATGAATTTAAATGGGATGTGATGGCTGCAGATGTATGTGATTTGAGCAACAATAATGTTATGTTAATTTCTGCATGACAGCTTAAGAAGCCAGTAGATGCTTTTCACAGGGTCCTATTTTCAGTTCAAGGGAAGTGAGAACTCTAGAAAAGAAAGCAATTGGGCAGTCTGGCCTCCTAAAGGCTGTGAGTGTATGTTGTTCTCTCCAACTATGGGGAAGATGAAAATATCCTGTGTGATCTGGATGTGACAGGACGTGGCAGAATTTAAAATGAGCTTCAGTTTAGTCATAGCATCTGTATATTTCTCCTCCCAAACAATCTTTATATTTCAATGTAGCGGCAGAGCGCAAACAATCCAATAATACCAGGAGTCTGTTCAGAAGGTCCAAATCATTTATTGTGCACAAGACTCAAGCAGAATCACATTCAAAATGGCTGAGCAATGGTTTCTAGCAAAACAACAACTTTTATACCTTTCTTCTCCATTCTGTACATAGGCAAACTTCCCATTGGTCCCGGTAACCCCTTCTACCTCATCTATTGGTCCCGGTACCACTACGTAGTCATCCAATGAGGACCTTGGTCTGGGCTCAGCACCTGGTTGCCCCCCTTACAGTCCCCATTACAATGGACAGTTCTTAGACTCTTGATACAATTCTCCTCCAAGGTCACTAGCTGACTAGAATATGTGGGAAAGCAGGGCACTGTAACCCTTCTCTCAGCAGAATTAATTAGTTCACAAAAGTTTTCACACTCTTATCAGTACCAATTAAAGCTTGTTTTTTCTGTCTTTTGTAAGTTTCGATTCTGCTCAGCTATGCTTGGTTATGCTTAGTTAAGTTTCGATTCTATGGAAGCAGCATTGGGGGGAGGGGTTTACTCCTCTGGGCCTAACCACAGGCTTTACTTACAGGTCCAGCTGCTTAGGCCTGTCTGTTTAGTTCAAGCAGCGTGGATCATAGGCCTTCACCTACCACATTCCCCCCTTTGATTAATCTCACCCTATTTTCAATAAGGTGTGAGAGTTAAATCACTCAATTACACTGGAGTCGGATTACGACCATACGTACTAGGATTAGGGTGCCATAAGGCCAAAATCTTAGTGGCAGTCTTGCGTTCTACGGTATTTTCGATAACACTGTTAATAGAGCGCATACAGCATGGGATTATACATGGTAACAACAGAAACAAGGCTACAAATATCAATATTATCATAGCAAAAGTAGTAAGTCCCCCTAGGCCAGAGAAGATAGATTCGAACCAGTTAGGTATCTTAAGACCATGCCAGGTCTGTATTGGCACATAAGCTTGTTTTCGCATGTTTTCAGCAATCTCTTCAACTACTTGACCCTTGTCATCTATCTTCAAGCAACAATTGGTTAGATTCAACTTACCACATACTCCTCCTTCAGCGGCTAATAAGTAATCTAGCGCCAAGCGATTCTGATATATTGCAGTACGCATTTGTGTGCTTTGTCTAGCTAGAAGTGTAAGTGCTTGGCTAGTTTCATTAGTAATTAGTTCAACCACTGCTTGTAAGCGTATGAACCGGTTTATCATATACACAGGGGTCCGGTATCCCCAGGTGCCATCTTGCTCCCAAGTGGCTGGTCCATAATAGGCAATAATTCTCTCAGGTGGCCAGTCTTCCCCTTCCCATCTCTCCCATTTGCCTATCTTCAAGGCTGCTCTTTTCTGTCTCTTGGTATAGACTGGGTAACCTAATTGTTCTCCATGTTCTGTGGGTAACAGAAAGAAAGAAGGTCGGATGGTTCCTAAGACACATGCCCCTCCCCAGTGAATAGGGAGTCGAGCGTATGCTCGGGTTCCACAGATCCAATACAAGCCAGGTGGGGCTTGCCAGGCATGAGGCTGGGCAAGATTTGTCCATAAATCGGCAAGCTCAGGGAAGTTCGCTAATGGGTTGGTAGGTTCAGGTTCATTAACTCCTGACCACCAAGACGTCTGTTTAGTGGTGTCATTATAAAACTTCTGGCTAAGACAGACAAGCTGTCCTACTTTCAAGGTGAACTGGGGTCCAGTCCGAGCATAACACAGACATCCTACTATTGGGTATGCCAATACCCATTCACTGGTGGTCTTCTGCAATTCAGTATGATTGTAAACTATTAATTCAATTCTTGGGCCTCCCAGGGCTACTGATCACCCAATTCTAGTTCCTCCGCAGAAGTAACAATCTGAAATGTGGAGACTAGATACGACTGCTCCAGCTAACTCTAAGAACAGATTTTGTGAAGGATGGGGAATGTCAAACTTGTTTACATGCATAGTTTCATAGAAAGTATTATGTATATGATACCGTGATGAACGATGGGCCTGGGTATTCAGTCTTATATATACAATGGTTCCGGGATCTGATCCAGTGCCCGCAATACGTAGTCCAAATTTATATCCTTGCTTCCAAGCACTAGGGTTTATTATGTGTAACTCTAATGGGTTACAGGCACCCTTCTTACATTTTTCTGGATTCTTTAGATAGGGCTTAAGCAGGGCTGCCATTCGATTATCCCTGGTATTCTCTACCATACCAGTTTTCCATGTAGCATAGAACACACATTCCCACTTTGGACAATAGTAGTCTTTAACTGGTGCTGTGCTATATTCATTTGCTAAAACTCGTTTACCTGTACATGCCCCCCACCCGGTGGTTCCTTCTGGACACATATACTTATGATCATAATATGCTTTTTCCTAGTTAGCACAATGAGACCGACCATCTCTATTTATAGCATCGCAAGCATCAAAATACAAAACAGCACCCTTTGTAGGGTCAGTGAGTGGGGGTGTGGCATTAAGTAAAGCTCCATCTGCATCAACCCATCGTATTTCTAGAGTATAATAGGATGGGTTCTGATGTGGGTTAAAACAAACTTTAGTATCAACCTTAGTACAAACGTTCAGTTCAGTGGTGGTGTATATACACCGGCTCACTGTATCAGTACAGGTATAGTAAGAATGATAAAGCAAAGTCTGAGTTACTTTCATTCCAGTTCGAGTGGAAGTAATGCAGGCAGTGCATGGGGGTAAAGCAAAAACAAGTTCAAATCCCCCCAGGCAGGCAACCAGAACAAAGTAGAAACGAAGATGCATGTTGATTGTAGTCCTTCTGAGTCTCCGCTGGGAAATCTTGACCTCGACGTTCATTACTTCTTGACACAATGCTGACCCGTTTGCTAATGAAGCAATTCAACGGGTGTCAATGTTGATTGAAGATCCTCAAGGTTCTGATATATGCCAACTTACCAACCGTAGTTGGCCTGAAGAAAGTCTGTGGAGGCACAGTTATTCGATGAAGAAAACAAATGTCTTTGCCGTATTGGAAACAGCAATCCTCTTCGAAAGACTTGTCAGTTATGCAATACCGTAGTTCTTGGGCGGCCCAGAGGAACTCTAGGCCGCTGGTTGCCGCCTCAGGGTGAGTCGCAAAGGAATATCAGGATGCTGCACTGCTGTCCACTGATCTGGCTCTGGAACTGCTGCTGGCTTGACTCTGCTATGATGGATCCAGGATTCGATTTCTGCGACCTTGACAGCTGTTGGTGTAGACAGGATAACGGTGTATGGTCCCTTCCAATGAGGTTCCAGCGGTGTCTTCTTCCAATCTTTGATCCACACTGAGGTACCAGGCTTGTAGGGATGCAAGGATTCCGTCAAGTTGATGGGTAACTGGTCCTGTATCCACGCATGAAGAGTCTGCAGAACAGAACTAAGAGCTAGGAGTTCTTGTCTGGTTATTTCTGAACCAATTTGTGTCAAACTCCCTTTTACCCCCTGTACTATTGGTGGGGGCCTACCATACATGACTTCAAAGGGAGAAAATCCTGATGATTTCACAGGGGCTGAGCGTATTCTAAGTAAAGCTATTGGGAGAACTTGGAGCCACTTCAGGTGGGTCTCCTGACATAGCTTAGACAACTGAGATTTTAGAGTGCGGTTCATTCGCTCAACCTTCCCTGAACTCTGGGGTCTGTATGCAGTGTGTATCTTCCATTGTATCTGTAGGGCACTTGCTAACTGTTGGGTAATCTGAAATACAAATGAGGGCCCATTGTCTGACCCTATTACTGCAGGAATTCCATATCGGGGGATAATCTCTCTCAGCAATACCTTGGTGACCTCTCTGGCCTTTTCAGTCCTGGTGGGAAAAGCTTCCACCCACCCAGAGAAGGTGCAAACTAAAAACTAACAAGTAACGATATCCACTGACTTTTGGCATTTCAGTAAAGTCTATTTGTAGGTTGTGCATAGGGATTACACCACCTGACTGAGCTCGGGGTGGCGGTGTAGGACCCTGTTTGGCATTGTTCTTTGCACAAGTTACACACTGGCGAGCTACTGAGGCTGACAAGGCTCCCAACACTGAAATGCAAAAATGGGGTCTGAGTGCTTTTTCCATTGCATTTTTTCCATAATGTGTGGCTTGATGAAAGGCCTTTACAAAGGTGGGTCCCAATGACTCAGGGATCACTATTCGTCCTGGAGGTTGGCTACCCTCTGCTGGTGGCAGCTCAATCCATCCATCCTTCAGTACCCCCTTTTCTGTAGTGCAATAATAGTCCAACTCCCTTGTGGTGTATAGTGGCATCCACAAGTTGAGGGGTACTGGAAACAATGCTGCTTGTACTGGTGTTGCTTGTGGTGAAATTTGGCCTGTCATGGCTGCTTTGCGCACTGAAACATCAGCAAATCTGTTTCCTTGGGCAACTTCTCCTTTGCCTGTTTGGTGTCCTCAGCAGTGCATAACAGCCACTCGTGCCGGGGCCCATACTGCATCTAGTAACATTAATATTTCTGGGCCATACTTAATTGATTTTCCTCCAGAGGTAATGAGTCCTCGTTCTTTATACAGAGCTCCATGAGCATGTAAAGTGGTGAAAGCGTACTTTGAGTCTGTATATACGTTCAGCTGAAGTCCGGCACCTAGTACTAGTGCCCTTGTTAGCGCTATCAATTCTGCTTTCTGTGCTGATGTTCCTGAGGCAAGAGCTGATGATTCAATGACTTTCTCCCGGGTGACTACTGCATACCCGGCACAGCGTCGTCCATTGATGAGGCTGCTTCCATCCACGAAATAAGTCTGGTCAGGGTTCTCTATGGGTACATCAGTTAGATCAGGGCGACTTGAAAACACAGTGTCCATGACCTCCATACAGTCATGTTCTGGTGGGTCCTTGCTGATTGGTATCAAGGTGGCTGGGTTGAGAGCATGGCTCACTTCCAGCTGTACTCGGGGATTTTCACATAGCATACTCTGGTATTTCAGTATTCGAGAATTGGTGAACCAATGATTTCCTTTCTGTTCCATAAGGGCAAGCACAGCGTGTGGTACTGTAACATGCAGGTTCTGTCCTAAGGTGAGTTTGTCTGCTTCACTCAACAATGCTGTGGCTGCCACAGCTCTCAAATATGGCGGCCATCCTTTGGCTACAGTGTCCAATTGTTTTGATAAGTATGCTACGGGTCGCTCCCAATGTCCTAAGGTCTGGGTTAACATTCCCAGAGCGTTCCCTTGCATTTCATGTACAAATAAATGAAAAGGCTTCTGGACATCTGGCAGTCCAAGTGCTGGCGATGACATTAACGCTTCCTTCAATGCTTTGAAAGCTTCATCTTGATCAGGTCCCCACTCTAGTGGTGATTTCTCTTCTCCTTTGGTGGCTTCATATAGTGGTTTAGCAATCTGAGCAAAGTTGGGTATCCATATTCGGCAGTATCCTGCTGCTCCCAGGAAGGCTCTGACTTGTCTCCTGGTAGTTGGGGTTTGGATACTGCACACAGCTTCTTTTCTTTCTGGTCCTAATTGCCGGCTTCCTTTGGTCAGCCGGAACCCAAGGTACTTTACTTCTGTTTGGCATAGCTGCGCTTTTGCTCTGGAAACTTTGTATCCAGCTTCATCTAGGAGTTGTAAAAGGTCATTTGTGGCTTGTACGCATTCTCTCTCTGAGGTGGTAGCTATCAACAAGTCATCCACATACTGAAGAAGCACTCTTTTCCCAGGGGTTACAGGATAACTCGAAAGGTCTTGGTTCAGTGCTGCACTGAAAATGGTGGGTGAGTTCTTGAATCCTTGAGGCAATCGTGTCCAAGTGAGCTGGCCCCGCCTCCCTGAGACAGGGTCCTGCCATTCAAAGGCAAACAGTTGGCTAATCGGGGCTAATCGCATGCAGAAAAAGGCATCTTTCAAATCCAGGACAGTAAAGTGGGTAGCTTCAGCAGGTATCAGTCCTAAGAGTGTATAAGGATTTGGCACAACTGGATGTATGGTCTCAACTGCTTCGTTCACTCTCCTCAAATCTTGTACTGGGCGGTAATCACCTGTCCCAGGCTTCTTGACTGGCAGGAGAGGCGTATTCCATGGTGATTGACATACTCTGAGAAGGCCATACTCCAGTAATCTTAATAAATGACGATGGATGCCCTCAATGGCTGGTCTTGGGAGTGGGTATTGTTTAACATGTACTGGTGCTGCTCCAGGCTTAAGGGTCACAATCACTGGGGCAATGTGTTTGGCTAGACCTGGTGGGTTACCTTCTGCCCATACTCCAGGAGGAGCCATAATGTTGGCTGGCATGCTGAAATTGGTATCAGGACCTGGTTTAGTACTGTAATATCTCCACTCTTCTTCTCGGGGAACAGTAAGCACCATTAGTCCTGCAGGCTTTGCGTTTACAGTCATTTGCATTTCTCCTCTCTCAGTAAAGGATATTTGGGCCTGCAATTTGGCTAGCATATCTCGTCCCAGTAGCGGCACTGGGCACTCAGGCATATAAAGGAATTGGTGCGCTATTTGGTGTCCTCCTAATTCACATACACGGTCTTTCAGAAAAGACCTGGTAGCTCTGGCACCAGTTGCTCCCATAATAGTAACTGCTCTTGTGGACAAGGGAGCTATTTGCTTATCTACTACAGAATGTTCTGCTCCAGTATCAACCATAAAGTCCATGAATTGGTCTGCTATCTTTAAGCAGACCATAGGCTCCTGGGGACCTAAAGTGAATTCGGAGCCCGGTCTGTCCTAATCTGTTTCATCTAAATCATAGTCCGTTGCGGTTGCAACCCCTTCTATGGCCTCCTCTCTTTCCCGTTGGAAATGTACTCGATTTGTCCCTCTGCGGTTCTGTGATCGGCCTCTCTCCCTCTCTCTCCGAGGGGCATTTCCTTCTTCTTCGTGTGAGGCGTCTTCGAGTTGCGGGCATGCATTCCTCCAATGTCCTTCTTCCTTGCAATAAGCGCATTGATTCACGCCTAGCAGGGGCCAGCTATCTCATCGGCCCCTTCCTCTTCCTCTGCTCCTTCGATTAGGGAAACCCCCCCGTTTCTGTTCAACTAAAGCGGCAGCCCAAAAATCGGCTTTCTTCTTCATTTTACGCTCACTTTCTTTCTTTCATTATCACGGTTCACAAACACTTTCTGGGCGACTTCCATTAGCTGTGACGTATTCATGCCCGCAAACCCTTCTAACTTCTGTAATTTGCGTCTAATATCTGGTTGGGACTGGCTGACAAAAGCGGCGTTCACCATGCATAGGCTTCCGGGTGCAGCTGGGTCATAGGGAGTATACATTCTATATGCTTCAGCTAATCTCTCATAGAATACTGCTGGGCTTTCATCTGGACCCTGGATAACTTCCGCCGTTTTCGAGAGGTTCATGGCTTTCTGACCCCCCTTTCGCAGACCTTGCATAAGGCCTTGGCGAAACCGAGCTAGGGCTTTGGATCCTGCATCGGTGTTTGGATCCCACCGAGGATCTTCATTAGGAAATTCTTTCTTTGCTGCTTCACGGCTATCTATTCCTCCTGCTCCTTCTACTAGGGGATTTTCTGCTAACCAATTGACAGCTGCTTGCATAATTCTTGTCCGCTCCTCAGTAGTAAATAGAGTGGACAGGAGTTGATGGCAATCTGCCCAAGTAGGCTGGTGGGTTTGCATAATTGTATTCATTACTTCTGTTAATTCTTGGGGCTTATCAGTATAGGAAGCATAATGCATTTTCCAATTCAACAAATCAGTGGTGAAGGGCACATAAACTAGACTGGTGGGTCCCGCTACTATCTGGTTCTCTTCGTTCGTTACGGGCATTCCTGGGACCTGCCGTAGTGGCATTACTTTCTTGATAGGGCCCCTCTTTCTCAATTTAGGCTTTGTCTGGGATTTCTTACTTGCAACGGATAAACTGGTACTAACAGCTGATTTTACACTTTCAGTCTCGCCCCGGGAAGATGTCCCTTCTTCCTCTTCTTCTTCTGACTCAGAATTCTCCTCAGTCTCAAACTGATCAGTCTCTTCAGGGGGTGGATCATCTAACTGAGCTTCTGGTGGGTCGATGAGTGAAACTCGCCGGTCCTGGGGTCCTGCCGCGGGACGCGGTGGTACTTTTACTGGGTGCTGAGCTTGGGGCTGTCTAGTAACAACTTCCGGGGACTCGGGATCAACATAAACAGACTTCTTTTCTATCCCTGTCTTCTGTGTCTGTTCTGTCAGCGCTACCATTATTCTACACTGTTCTTCATAGCAGCGCTGGGCCCAAGGGGGCGGGCTTTCACAAATACTTAACCAGGAATCTATATAGGGATACTGGTCGGGGTGCGCTGCTCGCACCTTCCGATGAACTGACTTAATAATTCCTATGTTAAATGTTCCATCTCGGGGCCACATGGGGTCTAAGGTGGGCCACTCCCTAGTACACAAGAGTTGCAATCGTGACGCAGTCATTTTCACCCCATAATCTCCTGAATATCCTTTATTAAAGTACTTAATCATACATTCTAGTGGAGTGTGCACAGTAGACCCTGCCCCTCCCATATCGATGTGTGCGCGCAACAACAGACAGAAGGGAAAAGGAGAGCGGACCGTGGGTGAGGGGTCCTCACGGTCCTAGAAACATTTAGGGGAAACAAATAAGACGACGGTCGCTTCCTCCTTTTTACGACCTGAACGCGGTCGCCCGGCCAGGAACTGCGTGACTCAGGAGTCCGCCTTCGCTTGGTCTATGTCACCAGACCTCTCAACCACACTTCATTCACACAATCATGCTAGCAACGTACTCCCAACAAGCCCAATCCTGTCTATTCTGACTAGGCTATACCAAAGTTATACAAGTTATGCCAGCTTTTTCCAAGTTCCAAGAAGACGGTAGTTTCACCCCGCGAATACACTATGCAAGGTTAATCGGACCGTCTTGAGAGGTGATCAAGCTCTCTTACCAAAATTCCAAGTTCCAAGTGGCCAGTTACTAGTTCCAAGTTACAAACTGCAGTTCTGACTCATCTGTCTAGACATACCAAAAACTATACTCACCGGATCCGGTCCCCATTCCCGAGCAAGCGCATGAGTTGGACCTCGGACTCCCCTCACGGGTTCGAGGTGTTGGCTCCGTCCGGGTCCGGCACCCGCCGAGGCCTGGCCCAACTCCCTCCGATGCAACTGGACCGGTGGCGCCTGGGAGCCGAGCCCACGTCGGAAGGGCACGAGCCCGGCAGGACCAAACCTATAGAGGCGGAAAGTCGTGGTATATCAGCTCGTATACCCTCTACTCACCACACATTCCCGGCCAACGCACCAAGAATATGTAGCGTCAGAGCGCAAACAATCCAATAATACCAGGAGTCTGTTCAGAAGGTCCAAATCATTTATTGTGCACAAGACTCAAGCAGAATCACATTCAAAATGGCTGAGCAATGGTTTCTAGCAAAACAACAACTTTTATACCTTTCTTCTCCATTCTGTACATAGGCAAACTTCCCATTGGTCCCGGTAACCCCTTCTACCTCATCTATTGGTCCCGGTACCACTACGTAGTCATCCAATGAGGACCTTGGTCTGGGCTCAGCACCTGGTTGCCCCCCTTACAGTTCCCCTTACAATGGACAGTTCTTAGACTCTTGATACAATTCTCCTCCAAGGTCACTAGCTGACTAGAACATGTGGGAAAGCAGGGCACTGTAACCCTTCTCTCAGCAGAATTAATTAGTTCACAAAAGTTTTCACACTCTTATCAGTACCAATTAAAGCTTGTTTTTTCTGTCTTTTGTAAGTTTCGATTCTGCTCAGCTATGCTTGGTTATGCTTAGTTAAGTTTCGATTCTATGGAAGCAGCATGGGGGGGGGGGGTTTACTCCTCTGGGCCTAACCACAGGCTTTACTTACAGGTCAAGCTGCTTAGGCCTGTCTGTTTAGATCAAGCAGCGTGGATCATAGGCCTTCGCCTACCACATCAACAGGAAGTATAGAAGGGCTGCCACTTCAGCACAATTGCGCATAAATTCATGGCAGAACCCAGTAAGCCCAAAAAATGATTGGGGTGATTTCTGATTTGTGGGAAGTGGTAGTTTCTGTATCAGCTCTATCCTCTGTGAATCTACAGACTTACCATCCTGGCCAATGGTGACACCCACAAAGGAAACTTGTGATTTACACAGCTGAGCGTTAGCAGGGTTAACTTTAAGACCAGCTTCTAAAAGAACTTTCAAAATCTCTTGTACAAGAGCCCAGTGTGCAGATTCATTTTCAGACGAAATCAAAATGTTAGCTACATACTGTATTTTTTTCTCTGCAAGACACGTGACAGAGCTTCATGCATATACTTGTAAAAAATAGATGGAGAATCTTCATAACCTTGGGGAAGTACAGTCTATGTGTACTGTGTGTTCAGCCACTGAAACACCATTTTGTATTGGCATTCGGCTGCTAGGGGCAGACTCCAACATTTGTTAGATATGTCTAGGGCTGAAATAAATTTGCATTTAGAGTTCAGTTTGTAAATCATTTCAGGGTATGAAGCAACCACTGGTAGCAGAGATTTTGAAACTTGACTTAGGGCACTGAAATAGAGGGTAAGCCTCCATTTGGTTTAACCACCAGCCAGGCTGCAGCATTGCATGTTGAAGATATAGATCTGATTAGGCCCCTCTCTTCAAGTGTATTTACAGTTTTAGTCACTGGCTCTACGGCCTGGTGAGGCACTAGGTATTATTTCTGTGGCAGAGGATCCTCTCCTAACAGTATTTCTGTGAGCATCCTTCCACAATCGAACTTGTCTTGTGCCCAGTCAGGATCATCAGAGATTTCTGTGGGAATTACACTCGACTCATACTACTGTTTTGTCTTGGGAGCACCGAGTAGCCAGCTGCATGGGAATGACTTCATGTACTAAGGTTTGGAAACATTTGTAAATTCTATACATTACCACAATTTCAAGTTAGCCATATCCACTATAAGAAACCCCCTAAGCCTGTTGAGCAAGGGAAGCAGTACCCCTATTCTGAAGCTACTGATCCATATGTGCCAAAATAATAGCAGGAGTGTGGCATAAGCATGTGCAGCATTCAAAGCAGAGAAGCGGCAAAGGCACATGTACATCAGTTCATTCAGGATACTGGAACCCGGTGAAATTTCACCTACTTGATGCAGGAGTGATTAATTGAGCAATAGGCAGCCCTCCATCAGATGTCAATGGACACTAAGATTGATAGTGAAAGCCCCCTGGGGTGTCGAAATTGGATAAACGTAGCTCAAGATAACTCAGGCCCTTCAAGGATGCCACAGAGGAACAGAGTTCATGAAAGCCTCCCTAAAGTGCTGCGATTTCAATAGTGAATATGCTAGAGATAAAGCTAGAGAGCTTCGGGGAGCAAGACGGATTGACAGCAGTGTTGATGCAGGTGGACTCCTTGTTTTTAGAAGTGCACAGAGTTGAAACCCCTCCCTAAGGAAAATATGTACACGTTAACCACCCTGTGTAACCCACAAATAAAAAGGAGCATCACACTCTGTTGCAACACACTGACTTACCAGATGGATAACCTGGTGATTAAAATGGAGAAAAGGAAACACCAAAGGAAGAGAGTTAGTGGGGATCCAGCAGGGGAAAGATTAGGCACACTAGCAAGCAGTATTGATAGTATGAGAAAGACCATGTCAACTACCACTTCCTACTCCACTTTTAGCCACAAGTCCCCTGAAGCAAATCTGAGGCATAACAAATTGGATTGATCATAAAATTCTAATCAGTGCACATACATCATTAATACACACACTAAAGACTTTTCAATATCCATCACATCATAACAAAATAAAATGGTGGCAATTAATTTACTTGTCACTGGTAACAAAAAATGTGCTCTGGGAGCTCTGCTTTAAATCACTCTATGCAGGCTTTGCACCCGGTGCGCATTTAATCAGCAGCTGCAGCCCACATCAGCTGTTTGATTCTAAGCCTATACAATTGTGCTTATCATTATTGGCACCCTTGCATTTCAGAAATATTGTGTACAATATCTTGAGAAATAATTGGAAACATTCCAACTGTATGTCCTCATAATATTTTAACAGTATATTCAAAGGTATAAACCAACAAAAAAAGATGTCTGTGCAACTTAGACATAGTAATTTCTGAGGGGAAAAAAAAACAAAATATGACTTGGACAGGATTAATGGCACCCTTCACTAATATTTCGTTGCAGAACCCCTGGCAGCGATGACAGCCTCCAAATGTTTCTTGTAGCCATCTATAAGTTTCATACATCTGACTGCTGGTAGATTCTCCCCCTCTTCAACTGTGATTTGTTCCAGCTCATGAATGTTTCTAGAATTCCTTTTACCAACGGCAGATTTCAGCTCTTTCCAAAGGTTCTCGATTGGAATGAGATCAGGACTCATTATTAGCCAGTTTAAAACAGTCACTTTTTTCCTTTTGGGTGTATGTTTTGGGTCATTGTCCTCCTGGAGGACCCATAACCTTCGATCCAGACCTAGGTTTCTGATACTAGATAGCACATTTCACTCCAAAATACCTTGATAGTCCTCTGACTTTATGATTACTTTAATATGTTACAGGCCTCTAGTTCCTGAGGCAGCAAAACAGTCCCACAACATTATCAAACGTGCATAATATTTAATTGTAGGAAGGGTGGTGTTTTTCGTTATAAGCTTAATTTCTTTGCTATAAATGCATCACTGGTCTGCATTGCCAAAGAGCTCAAATTTGGTTTCATCTGTCCACAGAACATTTTCCCAGAAGGATTGTGGCTTCTCAAGGTGGGTTTGGGCGAAGATCAGATGTGTCTTTTTATATCTATCTTTGAGCAGTTAGGTCCTCCTTAGCCTGCTTTGTTTAGTGTGCAGCCTATAGTGCGGTTTGAAACCAGCACTTCATATTGGCCCAGGTCAGCTTTCAGCTTTTTTTTTTTATTTATTTAAAGGCTTCAATACAGTTACAGAAAAAAGAAAGTCCATTCCCCAAATTTCTGCACAATAATGAAACACAGAATCAACATTTCAATCAAATGTCATGATTCTTTTGTTTTTAAAGAAAATCCCCTTATAATCCAAATTCCCTACTCATCTACTTCCCTCTTTCCGTATTTCTCTCGCTTCCCCCCTCCCCTCTGCTACAGAATCAGACAGGTAAAGGGCATCCCCTCCCCATGATGTTACTAAGAAGGGGGAGATAATTCCCCATGTCTAGGAGTGGACCTCTTTACATATCTCCAGTTTAGTTAGCGATGATACTGGCGATGAGCCATATTTTAACACAAAGGGTTCCCAAATCTGTTCAAATTGGGGCAGGCGCATCCTTTCAACCGCCACCTCCCGTTCCATGGTGCATAGGCCCCACAGACGCTCCAACCAGCATGACAACACCGGAGGCGCTACCTGCTTCAAGGCAGTCGCTAATATCAGCCTGGCTGCGTTCAGACCATGGTGAATCAACGCTAATTGGGGGATGCGTCCTCTAGGGACTTTCTTCCCAAATAGAAAAACACCAGGGTCCCAGGGGATATTCAAACCTATCATTTGTTTCAAACGGTATTGTATTCCTCGCCAAAAGCCCTTGATGCAGGGGCAGAGCCACCATATGTGCGCCAAGGTGCCCTTCCCTCCACATCTTCGCCAACATAACTCTGATGCCCCCGGGAAAGCTCGGGCCACTCGTACGGGCGTCATGTACAACCTATATATTAGCTTATAATTGGTTTCCCTAGCATTAATAGCCACTGAGCTTCTCCAAAGCTGACTCTCAATCTGCTCCCACTGCTGCTCAGTGTACGAGAGGTGCAGTTCTTGCATCCACTGTGCTCTATGTTTACTCTCCTCAAAGCATTGTCTCTGCATTTCTGCATTCAGGGCCGCTATAAGACCTTTAGTGTTAGTACACTCCTCACATAAGCGTTCCATATCCGTCAGATCGCGGGCGACTTGCTGTTTAACATCCCGTCTTCCCACCCAGTGCATAACCTGCACATGGTAAGCATGGTGCTGCGGTATATCAAATTCCCCCTGCAAATCACAGAAGGGGAAAGGTGCACCATCTTCAAATAATTGGCCCCCTCGACTGAGCCTTTTATGTCCCTGTTGTCAGAAAGCCAAATCCCGGAGGAAAGGCTCTGTTAAGAACTATAGGCGCCAACGGGGACAGTACCACCCTCTGTGGCCAAAAATAGCAATCCTAGCATTGGAGGGTATGAGTGATGTACGGATTATCAATACGCAGACCCCCCTCAATTTTGCACAGAGCCTCAGGTGGTCACCTAATCCAGATCCCCACAACAGGTCCATTTCCATTTTCACCCAACACTTAGTGCTAGCAGAATTCATCCACGCAACCACTGAATGGCACTGCGCCGCTGCATAGTATCAATAAAGATTAGGGACTCCCATTCCCCCCTTCCCCAGGTGAGCATACAGTATCCATCAAGCTAGTCGAGGGTGTTTAAATTTCCATATGAACTTCATTATCAGTGTCTGCCAGGACTCTAAGGCACCTCTTGGCAGGGGTATGGGGAGTACCTGGAAAAGGTATAAGAATCGCGGCACTACCACCATTTTCGTGACACTAATGCGTCCAAACCATGACAGCATCAAACCCGTTCAGGACTCCAAGTCCCTTTTAACCTGCTAGATCAAGGGCCCAAAGTTGGCCCAATATAGTGCCGCCCTATCTACTGTGAGATATATACCCAGATAGCAAAGGGTTTTGTTCACCCATCTAAAGGGAAGTTGCGTCTTCAGCTGCGCGCACACCGCCTCCTCAACACCCACATTCAGAATTTCCAACTTAGCGTAATTAATCTTAAACCCTGAAACTTGCAAAAAGGCCACAAAGATGTGCATTGCACAGGGAAGGGAGGCTTCAGGCCTAGTTAAGCACAATATATCATATCATCTGCAAAAAGTGCTATTTTATACTCACATGAGCCCACCCATACTCTGGCTATACCAGGATGCTCACGGAAGCTTTGTGCCAATGGTTCCATTGCTAATACAAACAAAAATGAGGATAGTGGGCACCCCTGTCGAGTACCCCTCTCCATTTCAAAGCTCTGCAATTGGTCCCCATTAACTTGGATGCTGGCTCAGGGCCTTCAATAGAGACCATGCACTCACTGCAAAAAATGGGGTCCAAACCCCATTTTATCCAAAATGCACCACAGGAAATCCCAACTGATTATCGAACGCTTTCTCAGCATCAATGCCTACCAAAAGTGCTGGTTGGGGATCATGCTGCGCTGCATGTATCACTTGCAGCATCTGCCGAACTTTGCCAGCGGCCTGACTACCAGACACAAAACCAACCTGGTCAGGGTGTACCAGGTCTGGAAGTCTCAAATTTAGCTGGGCAGCCAGCAGAGAGGCCAAAATTCTAACATCCGTATTTAACAAGGAGATGGGGCGGTAGGATGCTGCCTCTTGAGGTGGTTTACCCGGTTTAGGTATTACCACAATGATTGCCTCAAGTTGTGTGGCGGGCAGCAATGACCCTCGCAACACCTCATTAAAGAGCACAGCCAGAGTGGGCACCAGTTGAGCACTGTATTTTTTATAATACTCCGAGGGAAGCCCATCCCCACCAGGAGCCTTTCTAGCAGTCATTTGGCGGTTAGCCCCGTCCACCTCCTGCACCGTAATCTCAGCCTCTAACTGTTCCCTATGCAGGTCTGTGAGGAGCGGCAAAGGGATATTATGAAGATATCCATCCACCTGATTGAGGTTGAAGGGCTCCGCTTTGTACATGTGTGCCATGTAATCAGCAAACGCTGCGCGTCTCTCCCAAGACTCCACCCACAAGGTGCCCGACAAGTCCCTAATCTCAAGCATTATTTGCGAGGTTTGCTCTTTTTTAAGCCTCAAGGTAAGTTAGCTCCCAACCTTGTTCCCCTGTTCATAGAACGTTTTATGAAGTCGATGTCACATAGTATCTAAATCCTTTTGCACATAAGAATCTAATTGAACTCGGGTCTCCCGCCACTGACGCCAAACCTGCTTGGAACCAGTCTGCGCATGTTCCAGCTGGAGACCCCTAGCCTCCCCTTCCAATCGTTGGGAGTCCCTTGCCCAAGCTTTCCTAGCCCGGGCCACCTCAGCAATAAGGCGTCCTTGAGCTGTGGTCTTAAAAGTATCCCAGATCACCGGCAATGCAACCTCCCCTGTGGCATCCAGCTCAAACAATTCTTGTATAAACTGGCCATGGTCCCACACAGCAGGGGCCCAAAGGAGAAAACTTCCATCCAACCATCATGTCCTTCTCCTATCTCCCCCAAGATCACAAGGAAGGGCAATCAAGCAGGGGGCATGGTCCGACCACATTAGGGTGCCGTGCCCCACCTCCACCCCCCCCCCTTTCAGCAGTCGCTGGTCCAGCAAAAAATAGTCAAGACGCGTGTGAGTCTGATGGAATAGCGAGTAGTAGGTGTAACGTTTTTCCCACACACATCCCGCAGGCCTAAATCACTCAAACATTTGAAATGCTCGACTAATTCCATTTCCCTCTCGGGTATTCTTCCCCGTGGAATCCAGGTGCGGCGTCAGATGAGCGTTGCAATCCCCTCACTAAAAGAACAGGCCCTTTCACAAACTCGGCTAGTACAGATTTCAACCTTGCATAAAAATGCACCTGCCCCTCATTGGGCGCATATATGTTAGCCAAAGTGAGAAGACGCCCACCCAGATGAACATTCATAAAACACCAACGCCTCAGTTTGTCCTTCCTCACCTCCTCCACCCTTATGATTAAGGTCTGGTGGAACAGTATGGCCACTCCACATTTCATCTGGCCACGCTCATCTGACGATACCCACACCTCAGCATAGGGCTTACGCCTCAGCCAACCCTGATTGGCGCAGCGAAGGTGTGTTTCTTGCAGGAATACAAGATCACCCTTCAAGGTACCCAACTCCTTAAATAATAGAGAACGCTTTTGAGGCGAGTTGAGACCTTTTACATTAAAGGAGATAACTTTCAGCATAGTATATCATTCTCCCTGCTTCTCTCCCCTCCTAAAATCTTGTGCTCCACTTGTGCTATGCAAGTACCAGACCCAGCCTCAAGCACTATTGGTTTCTTCCATAGCGGTCCCCCTCCCGGTTTCCCTTCACAGAGAATTTCTGTCTGCTCTCCTCCCCACCCTTCCTCTCTTGGCCCCCTTGTCTGATTTCCCCTGTCTCCCTTCTCCCCCCCTCCCTACCCCGAACCCATCTCTTCCTTTCCTTCCCCCACCTGCCCCCCCTCCCACCCACCCTATCTTTTCCATTCACTCGGCCACAGGGCAAGGTTCTGGAATGACGACCCCAAATCCAGGCCACCCAAACCCCACCCACCCCATCCATTCCATTCCAAAAATTATCCTCTCTGCCAGTGGAAACAGCATCAACAATTAGATCATCATCATAGAAAAAGAAGGATGCCAACTATAAGAGAAATAACAGGAAAGATAAAATAAAATGAGATAGCTACACCAAGTCCAGGCATTCACCCAACTGTAGTAACTGTCCACATAGAAATCCTCTTATTTGGTGGTCCTAGCCGCCGGCCCTCAATACCGTCAATCTTTCTTACTGCAAGTTCCACCTCTCTCCCAAGTGGCATTCAAGCAGGAAAGTTCTCCCCCCCAAGCAATCCAGTACTGATGGAACATTTTTTCCCCACCTGTTTCCATTTCAAATTCTGAGTTCCTGGGGGCTGAGACCACCGGCGCTGCCTTACCTTCCACGAGACCTGCTTGTCTGAGCACTCTCCATGCCTCTGTATGATCTTTTGCAGAGATCTTTTTACCGCCCAACAAAAAGTTTGTTCGAAAGGGAAACACAGAAACATAGAAATATGACGACAGAAAAAGACCACATGGCCTATCTAGTCTGTCCTCCCATAACAACTACAACAGTCCCCTTTTTACCTTTAGAGATCCTCTGTGTTTGTCCCATGCTTTTTTGAATTCAGTTACTGTCCTCATCTCTACCACCTCCACTGGGAGACTATTCCACGGATCCATTACTCTATCCGTAAAGAAATATTTCCGCATATCACTCCTGAATCTATCTCCCTTCACCCTCATCCCATGTCCCCTCGTAGCAGAACTTGCTTTCAATTGAAAAAGGCTCTCTCCCTGAACATTTATGCCACAGAGGTATTTAAACATCTCAATTATATCACCTCTATCCCGCCTTTCCTCTAAGGTGTAATATTAAGATCCTTCAGTCTGTCCTCATATGCTTTATAATGAAGACCACTAATCATTTTAGTAGCCACCCTCTGCACCAACTCCATCCTGTTCACATCCTTTTGAAGGTGCGGTCTCCAGAATTGCACACTATACTCCAAATGAGGTCGCACCAAAGACTTATACAGAGGCATTATCACCTCCTTTTTTCTGCTAGCCATTCCTCTCCGTATGCACCCAAGCATCCTTCTAGCTTTTGCCGTCGCCTTTTCCACCTGTTTAGCTACTTTAAGATCATCAGACACAACTACGCCTAGGTCCCGCTCTTCTTTAGTGGACAAAAGTACTTCACCCCCTATACTATATTGCTCCCTTGGATTGCTGCAGTCCAAATGCATGACCTTACATTTTTTTAACATTAAATCCCAGCTGCCAAATTCTAGACCAGGGGTCTCAAACTCAAATTGCTTTGAGGGCCAAATGAGGACTTGTAAAGTAACCCGGGGGCCGCATAAGACGCGGAGCCTCATTTGCATAAGGGGCCTCATTTGCATAAATATTTGCATAATGTTACCATACACTAACTTTTAGTAAACATGCCTCTTTAATGAGTATGGATAAAGAAAGACTAAAAGATTTAGAAACAAGAAGACAATAATTAAACTGGGAACCCCAAAAGCCAAACTTGGAATGTACAACAACACTATAGAAATAAAACTATAAATTAATTTCCTCTTGTACTAAACAAAGCGCAAACATTAATGATGCACATTTCCTAGAGCTGACATATTCCAGTTAATAAATTCAAAATAAAGAGATATTTTTCTACCTTTTGTGCATTTTTTTCAGTTGCAATTGTTCCAGCCACTTTCTTCTGGTTTTCTTCATGTCTTCTGCTAACTCTCCATCGTCTGCTGTCCATTTGCCCTTTCTTCTCTCCTAGTTTTTTTTTCCATTCTCTCTCTACATCTGCTTTAACATACTAATCTTTCTCCTTTTTCTCTTTCCTCATTCCTATTTCATCCACTCAATTTTTACCCCTCCATCCTCAATCCCCACTTACTCTCCCAATACCTGGCCAATTGTAGATTTGTCTTCTCTCCCAGACAAAATATTTTTCCCCTCTCCATTTCACTTTCCCAGCTCCATCCCATTCTAATCCTCCCCCAACATCAGCTCCCTTCTAGTTCCAGCCCCACCCAGCATCCGCTCCCTTCTAGTCCCCCCATTAGTCCATTTCCAGTCCTATCCTAGCCTCACCATCAGCCCATTTCCAATCCTGGCCCCCCATCAGCCCATTTCCAATCCTAGCTCCCTCCCCTCACAGCCCATTTCCATTCCAAGCCCCCCTCCCCATCAGCCATTTGCAGTTCAAGCCCCCCTTCCACTCAGCCCATTTCCAGTCCTAGCAACCCCCCCAGCCCATTACCAGTCCTAGACCCCCCATAGCCCATTACCAGTCCTAACCTCCCCATAGCGCACTTCCAGTCTTACCCCCCCATCACCCCATTTTCAGTCTTACCTCCCCTCATAGGCCATTACCAGTCCTAACCCCCCAATCAGCCCACCTCCAGTCCTAACCCCCATCACCCCATTTTCAGTCCTAGCCCCCACCATAGCCCATGACCAGTCATAACCCCCCCCTGCCAATAGCCCACTTCCAGTCCTAACCCCCATCTGCCCATTTCCAGTCCTAGCCCCCACCATAGCCCATGACCAGTTTAACCCCCCCCTGCCAATAGCCCACTTCCAGTCCTAACCCCCATCTGCCCATTTCCAGTCCTAGCCCCCACCATAGCCCATTACCCGTTATAACCCCCCAGCCCATTACCAGTCATAACCCCCCCCCCTGCCAATAGCCCACTTCCAGTCCTAACCCCCATCTGCCCATTTCCAGTCATACCCCCCCCCATCGGCCCATTTCCAGTCATACCCCCCCCCGACAGAGGAAAACAAAAAAAACCCCAAAACCCTGACTTCTGCCGTTGCCGCCGTGGCAGCGGCAGAATCAATTGTCAAATTAAAAAAAAAAAGACTTCTGCTGCTCAAGCAGCAATATCACCTGTCCTGCGGCCCCTTCCCCTGTGCCCAGAGATCCGAATCTGCTCATCAGCGGCGTGCTTTTCAAGCCGCGAAGAGTATTCCCCTCTCGCGCGGCTTGAAACCACGCGAGAGGGGAATACTCTTCGCGGCTTGAAAAGCACGCCGCTGATGAGCAGATTCGGATCTCCGGGCACAGGGGAAGGGGCCGCAGGACAGGTGATATTGCTGCTTGAGCAGCAGAAGTCTTTTTTTTTTTTTATTTGACAATTGATTCTGCCGCTGCCACGGCGGCAACGGCAGAAGTCAGGGTTTTGGGGTTTTTTTTTTTTTCTCTTTCGCGGGCCGCACAAAGTTGTCTCGCGGGCCGCATGCGGCCCGCGGGCCGCGTGTTTGAGACCCCTGTTCTAGACCATTCTTCAAGCTTAGCTATATCCCTCCTCATGTTATCTACCCCTTCCTGAGTGTCTACTCTATTGCAGATTTTGGTATCATCCGCAAAGAGGCAAACCTTACCTGAAAGCCCTTCTGCTATATCACTAACAAAGATGTTAAAAAGAATATGACCAAGGACAGATCCCTGGCGCACACCACTGATAACATCCTTCTCCTCAGAGTGAGCTCCAAAACCCATTACTGCAGTTGTCTTGTTCTTTTGTTAAAAATAACTAAAAATGGTTGACATTACAACAATATCTCATTATGAGTTCAATGAAATGAAATGATAGTAAACTGCACTAAAATGTAGTGCACATATTCTTTACATCATGTTATAAAAATCTTCTACTACCAATGCAATAATGATATGCAAATTGCTCAGTGAAAAAATGTGCTAAAACTAATGTTCTAGAAATGATAGTAAAGTTTAATGGCACACTAAACTAACATTTTAAATTTTAGTGGTCAGAGGTTTTAAGGTTAACTCACACTTCTAACCATCAAACTAAAAATATTTGGAGGCTCTCTGATCCAGCCCTGGGATCCTGGACACCAGAGCCAGAGAATCTCTGTCCTGGGACCTCCAACCTAGAGGTACTATGCCCCAGGACCAAAGAGCCCCTACTCCCTCAACCAGTTCATTAAACCACCCATGTACTTGAATTACTCACTAACCCACACCCACCCTCCCATTCCTCCATCCACTCACTAAAGCTGTCCCCTTTCCACCTATATAGAAACCACCCTATTGGCCCATCTATACATTTCCCATATTACAGCTACTCCTGTCTTCTCATTTTAACAATGACATTGGTTCAACTAAAGTCTTGACTTCAGACTGGCTCCCCCCTGGGATTTCTTGGCAATGTGCGACTGGATGTAGATTGCCAGGCCTAGCTTAACTCAATTGCATGCAGGGACTTATTTGATTACCAATTGCATGCTTTCAGAAAAGCAAGACCAAGTCCTTGCTTGCAGTGGGATAAATCCAGGAATGGGTCAACTGGTGGGTGAATCTGAAGCTAACTGGCAAGCCTATATGTAGATCTTGTTTCCCCTACAGTATTTTTGTCTCAGACAACGCCATTCTCTTTCTCCTATTTGCTATAAATGCGTTAATTTTATTTTATTTTTTAACAGGTTCATGATACATGTAGGTGTCTGTCCATTTTTTCCAGGCTCAAGGTCATCTGTTCCTCTCTCATTCCTGAATGGAAGCTGGTAAGATTTAGACTATGAATCATGGGAAAGAAAAAAATGCAAAGAGAAGGGAAGGGGTTCAGTGCATCAGGAAGTTAAAAAGAGACAAATTAAAAAATAGAAATGGAATATGAATGGAATAATATTTATATTTAGGATCCTTCAGGTTTCAGTTCCTTTGGAAAATTGCACTTCTTATTTTTAACAAATTTTCATAATCACACAGAACCTTATTTATTTATTTAGCTGTATTTATATCCCGCTTTTCACCGGATTATCCAGAATCTCCTTTCCATTTAACTTTTCATCTCGTCTGCATTATCATTTTCTCCCTTATCCTTCCCTCAGACATCAATCTTACCTCATTTTTTCTTTATTTCTTCTATACCTATAAATCTTTCCCTTACAGCCTTAATCTCTTCAAATTTTATACAATCACAGCTGGATCTCACCTCTCTTCTCCTTCACTTCTTTCCTTTACCATCTTTCACTCTCTGGTTCTCCTTGTTGCAACACTTGATCCTCTCAGCTCTCCATCTCCCTCTAACTAGGGTGCTTCTCCATCAATCTCCTACATTCGGGCCCCTTTCTTCCCTGACAGCTATCCGTAACTCTCTAGGGCAGAAGAGAAAGGGACTGGAAGAGCTAATGTAAGTGCTCTTCTTTGCTGTGCACTGTCAGCTGCAGTCACACTCGTCCCCCTCCTATCCTTGAATGACAGAAGGGGAAGGGTGGATTAGGGAGCAAAGGTTCAAGCTCATTCTCTTTCCTCCTGGTTCCAACTGTACATGCTGCCTTAGAGAGAAGGACTGCATTGGTAAGCAGAGGGCTGTTTTCTGGGGTACTTCCAACAGAGTTGGGATAAGAGTTTCATGAGATCATACGAAGCCATGCCCTTGGCTGTTGTCACCACAGCACACCAAGGACAGTCCGAAGACCCACCAGTGTGCCCTGGTCCACTGGTTGAGAAGCACTGTTCTAGAGAAGACCATTTAAATTACTGAATAGGGCTTATTTAGAGGCAGAGTACTGATGCAAATTGTATGACTCCAACCTTTGCCTAAAATGTAAAGTCAATGTTTCTGACCTGATGCATTCCTTTTTTATGATGTCGCTGTTTTGATCATTTTATGGTCTGTGGTATTAAGCTTGTTACTGGGAAGTAGATTACACATTCTATCCAAACTACTACTACTTAGTATTTCTACAGCACTATACCAGGCATATACAATGCTGTACATACACACACACACACAAGGCAGTCCTTGCTAGCAGAGTATACAACCTAATCAAGAGAAACAGAAAAAAAGGGACTAGGGAGTTTTATTATAAAGGACGATTCAAAAATACAAGGGTACTAAGAAGAAGAAAAGGGAGTCAGGATCTAAAATCAGGCTTGAAAAGGTTGTTTTTTAGCCTGGATTTGACTAAGACTAGAGATGAAGCCTGACATACTGATCTATGGTGCAGCAAAATTGGAAGGAACTTTGAGTTTCAGGAGGATCTTGGCAGTGGAGGATTCACATACTAAAGACCCTCTCCCCAATGTAGGGGGAAGGCATCTGAGGCTAGTATGTTCTCTGTCCTTGCCCTGGAGCAGAACAAAAGGGGTGAGAAAGTGATGCACTAACCCAACACGGTTGTGTTTCGGCAACGCCTTCATCAGGGGGTTACCTCAGAGAACCATACAATTAAACATTAAAAACAAACAATGTTTTTAACGCAGCCCTAAGAACTTGAAGAGTGAGATGAAGCTCTTTTTATGGTCCTTGTCAACTGCAATACTTTTATCATTGTTTTCTTTTTTCTCTGACCACTTAGCAAAGTGTTCTTAATTATTTTTTAAATTAAATTTACAATTACATGTACAGATCTATCGATTTCATATTTTTATGATGATTTCGCTTTCTTCCTGAGAGCTTTTTCAGAACGTTTTTTTGGAGCATATTTTAAGTGCCTACGAATTATATCCTCTGGTTATGCATTTTTAAGTTCCATGCCAGTCATCAGCAGTAGCTGATCGATGCCTTAATGAATGTTTTTAATTTTGTTATTTTGGGCACATGTCTTTAATTTTTAATTTTCAGGTTGGTTGCTTCAAATATTTGTAATTATTTATAGTTTTATCTTGACAGTGAGCAGTATTTAATTGTGCCACACTGGCAGTGTACCCTATTCAATTGTAAATTATCAGCTACAAGTAAGTTATTGGTTCTCTCATTTAATGATCTTCCCCTCCTTCTCCCCTCCCCCCCCCCCCACCTTTCTCTGTTCTATATGTGTTTTTATATGGGATGGAATTTCTATTTTGAATGTTTCTGACCTGGCCATTGTGCACAATTCTATATGTTTTTTACATTTAAATTTCTTATACACTGTTGTCACCATTGTTTTTATTATATATTGATTGCTATTTAACTATTGTTTTTGATTCCTTCCCTTTTTATGATTGCAACTTATGTTAAGTATTTCTTTCTTTTATATGGTTTTAACTTACGGCATGGTCTATATTGTTTGTTATTATGTATGATTATTGTTTTTGCATACTTGTACAACATTCATTGTTTTTGTTTTTAATGTTTTTATTATATGGTTCTCTGAGGTAACCTCCTGATGAAGGTGTTGCCGAAATGCAGCCGTGTTGGGGTAGTGAATAAAGGACTTTTCTTGCATCGCTTTCTTGCTCCTTTTGTTTGTTCTGACGACTAGCGAGATTGCATGTGTGTTTTTGTTAGGACTCTGCCCTGGAACAGAACTGAGGCATTTTGCCTGTTCCAAGAAGTGGCAAATAAATCTATCGAGGGGGTACTCCACTCCCGAGAGACCAGGTCACTTCATGGTTCAAGGTCCATTCATGAGCTTAAAGATGTAGCGCAACTTGTCCACCAGGGTCTTGTTCTCACCTGGGATGTATGTGGCTCTGTGTATCATTCCATAGGAGATAGTGAAGCTCCATATTCTGACCAAACCAGTTCCTTCCTTCTTGTTGATGTAGTACATCGCAATCAGATTGTCTGTCTGTATCATGATAATTTGATTGGCCAACCGATCTCTGAAAGGCTTTAGAGCATTTGATACTGCTCTCAATTACAGGACATTGATATGGTGAAGTCTTTCCTGGATGGACCACAGGCCATGAGTGTGGCATCCATCTACTTAAGGTCCCTAGCCAAGCTTGGATGCATCGGTTGTCAGCTACTTCTATTAGGGGGGTAAATTTCGAAGGGAAGAACTTTTTCCTGATTGGAATGATCCTTCCACCTGGACAGGGAGTCTCAAAGAGGAGCAACAGAGATAGCATCCTTGAGACTGTGAGCAGACGGCATCCATTGTGTTCTTGGGGTCTACCAAGCTTGTCTCATATTGAGATGTATCAAGAGTTAATGCACTGTAAAAGCAAACATTCTCAACATGTCTCTTGCCAACTCTGTTATATGCCTTCCACTATCATTACCAGTCAGGTGAGCCTGTTGTGAGGAAGGAAGGCTTTTCCCAAGTAGTTAGAAGGGCTTCAATGAAATTGGCAGGATGGACTGAGGTTCAAATTGGGATAATTGATGAACACTAGTAGTAAACCACCATGATGTACAATCGAATGGCAATATATCTGATAATTTTAAATAAACAAATATGAGGCAGCTCTAGCACCTGAGTGGGTGTGGATTCTTGAACCCCTTCCTGGGGGTGCTCTTGATTAGCCAATCATCCAATTAGGGAGACAAGTGTATGTCCAGTCTGCACAGAATCACTGCGACAACTGCGAGACATTTCATAAACACATGAGGAGCGGAAGAGAGACCAAAAGGCAGTATGCAATACTGGACTTGGCATGTTCCTCCAAAGAATCACAGATACAGATAAATCACAGTCATAAGAAGTATGTGGGTGTAGGCCATCCTTTAGGTCCAGAGAACATAGTCAGTCCCCTTTTTGGAAATAGGGGAAGGTGTTTAGAGAAATCATTCTAAACCTTTCTTTGAAGAGAAGTGTGTTCAGGTCCCTGAGGTCTAGGATTGGATTGTATCGTCCCATTTTCTTTGGCACCAGGAAATGCCTCTAATAAATTCCCAGCCCTTCCTGCCCTGGTGGTACAGGCTAACTGCATTGGTAGCTTGAAGGGTAGAGAGTTCTTGTAAAATTATTTCCCAATGCTAAGAATTGATTGAGTGAATTCTTAGTGGGAAATCTTGCGGAAGCTCGAATAGATAAAGTCTGTACTGCTCCTGGACTATTCTGAGGCCCCGAAAGTTAGAGGTTACAAATTGCCAGCAATCTGCAAAGAGGGAAAGCTTACCTTTAACTGGAAGGTTTTCTAAGGGTAACAGCTAGGTTTTCTAGGAACCAATCATAAATCCCATCCCTGCTTTTGGCCAAGACGCTGCCTGGGGCTTCTGAACCTTCAGCTGCTGAGGGTGAGAATGTGAAGGTTGTTTGGTTTGGGAGAGGGGGGACCTATTCCTATCAGAGTAATAGGACCTCCACTGCCCACGAGATGAACTTGCTAGATGAGAAGGCCATGTCAGTAGTGGGCCTGGAGAGTTCTCAAAGTGTCCATCTGCTGCTTGATCATGATTGCAGCCTCCCAGACCTCGTCTCCAAAGAGACTGACCCCACAGCATGGCCCATCAGTCAGCTGCATACTTGGCTGTAAGTCTGAGGCCTGGAACCCTGAGAGTCTCTGGGTGCTGACACTCATTGAGGAGGCTCTCTATGCCATATCAAAAATATCATTTGTTGCTTGGACAATGTATTTTTCACACTCCTTCCCTTGTGCCAATAAAGAGCAATACTGATCAACTTTATCTATATGAAGAAAGTAAGTCAATTCCTCCAGGTTGCACATGTGGTTCCACAAATGCATGCCCATGAAGAGCTGGTGGGATGCTACATGGGACGTTAACATAATGTTCTGAAAAAACTTCCTCCTAAAAGAGTCCAAGGTTCTAGTCTCTCCCTGGAAGTGCCAAAAAGTGGGGACTTGGAGCTCTTGACCCTTTTGAGGTCATATTAGACAACCATGGAGTGGTGTGGCAGCTGAAGCATTTGCAATCAGAGAGCCTTCTTTCACTCTATACATGGAGTCAACCTTCTTGCTGACTGGAGCACAGAGAAAGGATGTCTCCCCAACATTTTCATCTGCAACCTTGGGGGATTTGGTGCAGAGGCACTATCACTGCTTTCTTAGGAGCAACCAAATATTGATGGGTATCTCAATCTTTGGCCCTGGGCTCCTTTTTAGTCTCCAAAGGAAATGGAATTGTTTTGGCCATTTCCCTAAGAAAATAGTGAAAGGTAAGCTCCTCAAGTAGTGGGGGACTTGCGATACTGAAGAGGAGGGGTGGGATCCAAGGGAAGCTCTGGAGACCTCTTCCCAAGAAGTATTCAGGATGTAAGTCAAATTCCCAGGAGTGTTCAGAATCTCATCTAGATATGCAGTCAAAGGACATTTGAGTGTATGCCTGGGTTGGCTTCTGTCTTACAAGGGAGGCAGATCTCCTTTGGGAATGCCAATGCACAGACTTCTGATACTGCAGGGAGTGATCACCTCTCAAATGCATTAGAAAGCAATATTGGCTGGGCAGGAGCCAGTGCCAAGGCCCTTTGAAGCCTTAGTGATGATTCTTCTTCCACAGGCAGGCTAAGCATTTTGAGAATGGGGTCAATGTGCCTTTGCACCATTATCAATACCATCAAAACTTCAGCCTTGTAATGGGTGAAGACAGTCATCTTCGGTTCGAACCCTTTCATGAGTCACTCCGAGGACTGCCATGGACAAAGATGTAAAGCCTGTAGTAGATTTAGTCAATGTATGTGGAATTTAGGTGGGAGTACCAACAGGCTGTTCTCAGTTCCTCAGAGGCTAAGTGCGCCCACTCCAATAACAAGATGGATGAGGCTGTTTGGAGGGTCAGAGTTCATTTGAAACCTTGATGTTCTTAACATCTTGCTCCAATGGATCCTGATGGCGATGCACTGATGCCTTCACTTGATGCTCACTATCAGTGGACCTCAATGTCTTTTGATAATGGCACAAATGTGCAGTGACCCCATTCTCAAAACTCTCAGCCTGTCTGAGGATGAGGATAAATTCCTCCTCTTCCTCGAGGTGGAATCGATGGCTGTCCAATGCTAGGGGGAATCTACTGATGCTCATCTCTGAGCTCAAGAGCCCCTTGATGCTGATGCACCACCAGCCTCTGATGCAGCTCCGGAAGCCATGGAGACCAATGCTGAAAACGAAGGATTGGTCTTCTGAGTGCCAAAAATACATTTGTGATGCTTTTATCAATCCTGGAGCTCTCTCATTAACTCCAAATACACAACACAAGGCAGTGGCTCATGGTCTGGCTCCAAGCACTGCAGGCACCATTTGTGAATGTCAGTAACAGACATGGTCCTGAGACATCAGGTGCCCTTCTTAAACCTGATGGCCAGCTTTTGGGAGATGTTTGGAAAAATTGTCACAGAGAAATCAAACAATTATTTTGTTAAAGGAAAAAAATATACCATGACCAGAATGTCTGAGGCCTAAATGTGGCCTACAGTGGTGCCATAATAAAAAGAAATTAAAACTTAATGACCAAAAATGCTCAACTAAGAAAAAACGTGAAAAATGCAGCAACCACAGTGACGGGACATCTGAAAAGAACAAAAAATGACTAGGTAACACAAAGTCAGTGGAATATTATGGTCTGATGCTAAAGAAATGTCTGTGGGCCTCCACAAAAAAGACTGAGGCAATGAGTCACTGTGGCAGCAGGTGGGATTACGCACACATGCATGGAGGGACAGTTCTAAAAGCTTCTAGGAGATGAAAGAAGTTCCCATGAGGGGCTTCATTGATGTCATCCATATGTGAGCACGCATCTTGCTTGTTCATGGAGAATATTTAGATTCACTCCTTTGAAAATGGTGTATGTGTGTGTATGCGCGCACCGTCGAGTGAATGCAGACTCCTGGCAACCCAGCCCCTGGGTTTTCTTGACAAGGTGCGACCAGAAGTAGATTGCCAGGCCTTGTAAAAGACAATAATTATTCAAATACAATCACAACAAGATTTTTGGTTGTGGTCTCATGGATCTGAGTTGCAAAAAACAGCACACACACTTTACATGTATGTGCATATGGAAAGTGTCATACATATCCTTTTGGATATCATTCAATATGTGTACAAACCATTCACAAATGAGACATAATTACTCTTCTAAATATCCTTCAATTAACATTACCATTTATTCAGCAAAGAAAGACCAAAAACTGCTGATGCACTGTTCATAAGAAAATTCAATGAGCTGTGAGCAACAACCTTTCTTTAAAAAAAATTGATGATTGCACAGTATAAATGACTTTCATAAAGTATTTTAACTTGTATATGTTAAACTGCTATGCCAGCATTTACGACTGCAACATAATCTTTTTAGCTCGTCTTACCCTCAGGAGATTTGCTGCATGTGATAGGCTTCCTTTGGACTGCTGCATTCTCTGCACTTCACTCGAATGATAAAGTGCTTTTTACAAAACAAAAAAAGCCAAATATAAGTTTGCTGCTGTATTTGCATGTTACCAGGCGATCCTCACGTCCACCAGCCATGCGGCTATCTACATGCCTAATGATCAAATCACCAACTACTACAGCAATCCTAACCCTTCCCTCACGGGCGGCATGGCCCTGGAGAAACCTCCTCGGTGTGAGAAGGTTTTATATTACTTGGAGGACAGGTCCTAGCTAAAGGATAGTTTCCTGCCACACCAAGGTTATGCTCTCCTTTCATGCGACCTCTCTCCTCCACAGCAACTGAAAGGTTGCCAGACTGGAGGTGGGACTTCAGTACTATGTCCCTAAAATTCTCTTCTATATACACGTCTCTTTCTTCCTTATGTCCTCCAAGTCTGATACTCTAGCATCCAGAGATCGGACTCGTTCCCTGAGGGCAAAGAGCTCCTTGCACCTAATTTATTTATTTATTTTATTTATTTAAACAGATTTGTATGCCACCTTATCCTTCAATCAAGATGGTCACGTCACAACACAAGTGGAGTGTTACATTTAACATTAGGGTACGTGTAAACATTTAGACAGTACAGTTATGTAACAGTATTTAGACAGTACAGTTTAGGTAACATTTAACATAAAGGTATTTACTAACGTGGTGTGATAAATTTGTGCGTGTGGATGGGATGAGTGTGTATTTAGTTGGCGGTGGTAGTAGTGTTGCTGTTTGGGTAGAGGATGTTGCTTGAATGCTCATAGGTTTCTATAAATAACCATGTTTTGAGGTCTTTGCGGAAGTCTGTGAGGTCTTCAAAAGCTCTCAGGCTTATTGGTAGGGAGTTCCATAGTGAGGATTCTAGTAGTGATGGTGCTCTCTTTGAAGTTGTTTGTTTGGTTTTGTGATAGCCTGCAGGTGTGCCGATCATGTTGTTATTGGTTCTTCTTGGTCTATTGCTGATGTCTCTTGTTATAACGTTTTGGAGTACGTCCGCTGAGAGATGGTGAATGACTTTGAAGATTATCATGATTGTTTTGTATTTAGCTCTTGCCACCATTGGGAGCCGGTGTAGTTGTTGTAGGACGGGAGTGATGTGCTCGGTCCTTGGGGTGTCTGTAATGATGCGTGCTGTGGTGTTTTGTACCATCTGTAGTGGGTGTAGTGTCTGATGAGGAAGGCCTTGATATAGTGAGTTTCCATAATCAAGCAGTGGTGTGATGAGTGCTTGACACACTGTGCGGAAGTGGTGTTGACGGAGCATTGGTTTGATTTGTCTGACTGTTTTCAATCGATGATATGCCTTGTTTGCAGTTTTGGTGATGTGGGATTTTAGATTCAGAGCTCTGTCTAGTGTTATGCCCAGATACTTAACTTCTTCTTTGACTACTATGTGTTTGTCTAGGATGCTGATGGTTTGTGGAGGTATGAAGGTGAGGTTCCTAGTGACGAAAATTGCCTCAGTTTTGTCATAGTTGACCGTTAAGTTGTTGGCTATGAGCCAGTCATTCATGTCTTCGAGGCATTTTGTTATTGGTGTAGTGTTCAGTGCCAGTAGGTTGATTGGAGCGTACACCATGATGTCGTCAGCATAAATGTGGTAGTATAGTTTATGGTGCTTGATGATGTTGCATATGGGCTGTATGTAGATGTTAAAGAGCACTGAAGATATGGCTGAGCCTCGAGGTATTCCCTGCGTGACGGGGAATTGTAGGGATTTCTTTTGGTCGCATTTGACTTGTTGCGTTCGCCCTTCTAGGTATGATGTAAACCACTTTAGGGTATTCTTTCATAGTCCTATCTGTTGTAAGCGTTGTAATAGCTTTGGGTGTGACACGGTATCGAAGGCCGCCGAGATGTCCATGAACACTAGCAGGAAGCCGTTTTTTTATGTTGTCTATGCCTCTTAGGAGATTGTCAAAGAGGGATGTGAGTAGTGTTTCCACGCCATGTTGGGGCTTGAATCCATGCTGGTGTATGTCCAGTGGGGCATTGATATCTATATGGCCCTGAAGTTGCCTTTGGACTGCTTTTTCCACGATTTTAGCAAGGAACGGCCGGCTGGAGATGGGACAGTATGATTTTGGTTCAGATGGGCTCAGATTGCTACTTTTAAGTATTGGTCTATCATTGCGTGCTTTAGGGGTTGCGGCATGTATCCTTGTTGGAGTGAATCCTTGACGATTTTTTGAATATGATGAGAGAGTTGGCTTTTAGTGGCTTTGATCCAAGACACTGTGCATGGGTCTGATGGTGAGGTTGTTGTGTTTAGTCCAGATATAATGTCTTCGACTTGCTGTTTTGTTGATATGTTGAAGCTCTCCCATGCTTGATGTTGCTTTTTTATCTTGTGATCATTTGTTTGTTGTGAAGCAGAGTATGTTTGGTTGGTGTCTTTTGACTTCATGTAGTCTGCATATTTTTGTGGGTCAAGATGATGGGTGCTTTGTTGCGTGTTGCCCTTGGTTAGCTTTTGGATAATGCTAAAAAGTTCTCTTGGTCTATTGGTAGATTTCATGATTAGGCTGGTATGGTGTTGCTGTTTACGCTCATTTATTAGATTGTTATATATCAGTTGTTTGTCTCTGTATTGTGTTAGGAGGTTGTGTGATTTGTTCCATCTCCATTTTCTTTCTAGTCTTCTTAGTGTACGCTTTGCAACTCTGATTTTGTGTGAATACCATGGGGTGTTGGATCTTTTGCGAGTTTCTGGTTCATTGATGGCTGGGGCAGATGCTGCATTGGCTATTATTGTGTTCCACTCTTCTATATTAAGATCCAGGGTGTCATGTTCCTGTTGATGTTGTGGAGTGATTTCGTTTATGAATGAGTCTCTGTTAAATGTTTTGAACCATCTGATTATTCTTTCATCTTCTTTGCGTTGGGTGGGGTTATTCAGGGTCATGGTGAATTCAATTACATGGTGGTCTGACCAAAGGACTGGGGTGATTGTTGGTTTTGTGGCTTTGTTCTGTTCCACCAGTTGTGTTGGCATGAACACTAAGTCTGGAGTTGTACCATGTTTGTGCGTTGGGGCATTAATTGTCTGGCAGTATTTTAGTGACTCCATGGCTTTTAAGAATGTTGCAGTTTCTCTGGTGGGTGCGGATGTTAGGTTGTAGTCTCCTAGTGCAACGAGGGGTTTGTGTCTTCTGTTATGTGCGAATATTGTTTCAATTACTGTGGATAGGTGTTCAGTTATGGTTCCAGGTGGTCTGTATGTGAGGGAGATGGTTAGGTACTTGTTTGGCTATAGTGAGTGTATTGGATTTGATTGTGTTAGTGATGGCGATTGTTTTGAATTTGAAATCCTTTCTGGTAAGTATTAGTACTCCTCCTCCTCTCTTTTGTGCTCTGATGCAGTTAAATGCTGAGTATCTTGGGGTTACTTGATTTAATATGACCTGGTCTGAATCGTCTAGCCAGGTCTCAGTGATGCATGTTATATCAAGCTTCTTGTCGTGGATTAGGTCAAGGATAGTATTTGGTTTGTTCCCAATAGATCTGGCGTTTAGTAGAGCACATCTGATGTTTGTTGATATGAATGGGTTTGTGTGTTCATTATTTGTGTGGTGAGAGGATGTGTTACGTGTGGCATTGTATGGTTTGTGGGCTGTATTCTTTAATTGTTGGCGTTCTTTGGATATGTGTGATGCTGGTGTGCACCTAGGTTGGGTGGTATATGGGTTTATCAAGGGGATTTGTTTGTTTAGTCTGATGCTGTGTGTGCAGAGTGCAAACATGTGGAGGAATGTGAGGTAGGCCATGAAGTAGTGGGTAGTGGAGTGCATTTTATAACTTGTATTTACTGACCTGGGATAGGGTTTGTGGTTTACTGACCTGGGCTCGGTTTGACTTGAGTTGTGTCCTATTAGTTGTGGTTTTGCATTAATAGTGGTATCTTTATTCTATGTGTTGTGTTACTTATGGTTAGTTTGCAGATTAGTTATGAGGTGGTAATTAAATTGATGGAGGTAATAGGCTTGTGCAGCGTGAGTTGTTTTACGAACCAGGCTATGCAATTGGATAGCAAGTTCTATGCAATTAATCTACAAGCAGTTGATTGTCTAGGCAAGGTATCAGCATTAAGTTCTATGCAATTAATCTACAAGCAGTTGAATGCACATATGAGACCACTCGCCTAGTGGGAGAAAATCGTACACGTGACACTCAGTGCAAAAGAATGGATAGCCCACATCTTGCTGCTGGACTGCCATCTGCATCTTAGTTTTAGGGTTTTGTTTAGCTATTCAAGTTGTCTACTTAAAGTTGCTAGGGATTCTTGTACTGATACAACTAAACCCAATAAGTTTAAGGGACTTTGTTCACCTCGATTAATTAATTTCAGGGCCTTAAGTAATTATTCCTGGTGAGGATAATAGATTGCCAGGCCCCTCTTCCAAAGCAATGGAGGGTTTATTGACTTGCCAGTGGGAATTGAACCCTGATCTCTTGGTTACCAAAGCCAGTGCTCTAACCATTAGGCTACTCCTCCACAAAGCTAATATGATGATAAACCATTTCAAAAGAAACATACCCATAAAATCAATTCACTTTGCCATCTCAGATCTGGGACTGGACTTGAACTTATGACCTTTGGATTAGTAAGTACTCATATCTGCTGCACCCACTAGAGCCCCTTTAAAGTAAACACACCTGGACATATCATTTTTGATCCATAGGCTGGTTGTGAACCCGTGACCTTTCTCACTCACAGTGGCCATGTGTTTGGAGCCACAGCGCTGCATACACCTTGTAGCACTATACAAACGTTCAGTAGTAGTAGTAGACTCCTAAGGGGCAGTTTCTTCCATTGCCTCAGGAAGATGACACCAGGAAGGTCAGAGCCAGGCCCTTCCTGAACACATGACCCCTGGTTTACAAGGCCAGTGCTCTGACCACTGAGCTTCAGAACCCTCCTAAAAACTTGACTAGTACCCAACTTCCTACCTCTCTTGCCATTTTGACTTAGGACCATCCAGACCTGGCCTTCAGGGATGCACTGTGTTACGTCCCTAGGCTACAGACACATGCTTAAAATAAGAGTTATTTGCAGTCAAATAACTTTAAAAATCCATTTACAATTGTGTACACATGAAAATAAAGTAGAAATTAGACCTTACTTGCTAATTGATGTTCCTTGAGTGATTCCAGTCCAGTTCCGGCATCTTTGGGGTATTCACACCCCTCCAGCAACTTGGAGACTGAGCATGTCATGATTTTCATGACCTTCCTCTAGATATATAGCTGGCTCCACTCCCAGCCTTCAGTATTCTACTAACAAAGCAGACTCACAGAACCAACTATTACTATGAAACCTTTGAAAACATGAATTTGAACCCCTCCCCAAAAGGGAACCAAATGAGAAACCCCCTCTCCCCCCAGAGAAGGGGAGCCCAATGCGCTTACCTGTCACGGTCGCTAGCCTTCGTCAGGAGACCAAGTTCCAATCCCCTGTTCTCCGCATAATGTCGACCACAGTTCCTCTCCATTCATCTCCTCTCTTTTTCTTTGTCTTTTGTTTTTCTCTCTTACCAGTTCTATCATAGGTAAGTAGATGTAATTCTATGAACAAGGGTTAGCCTAAGGGAGGGAATCGGGTAAGGTCTAATTTCTTCTTCCATTTTGTTCCTCCAGTGCATTCCTGGCACCTTTGCGATGTATCAAAGCAGTACTACCCCGGGAAGGACCCGCTAACCCGGATTGAACCACAACCGAGCCAAAAGAAACCTCTTCTGCCAACTGGACGTCTATTCGATAATGTTTAACAAAGGACAAAGAGGTCCAAGTAGCCGCTCCACAAATGTCGACCAGGCCAAATTCCGCCCACAACGCTGCCTGGGCACACGTCAAATGCGCTTTCAACCCAATGGGCACCAGTTTCGATGCAGGAGATAAGCGGAAGCGATGGCCTCTCTAATCCACCTGGAAATGGGCGCCTTGGATGCTGCCTCACCTTTGCCCAGCCCTCCAAATAAGACAAATAGTTGTTCGGTCTTACAAAAGGCACTGGACACTTTCAGATACCTCTTTAACACCTGATGCACATCCAAGCTCCTTAGCGAGAAGATCGGAAGGGGGGCCTACTGATTAAAGTGGAAGTCTGAGCAAACCTTCGGCACTAAGGAGGGCACTGTCCTCAGGACAACCTTATCTTTTGACATCACTAGGTACGGCTCTCTACATGACAACGTTTACAACTTTGATACCCTTCTGGCTGAGCAGAATGCCACCAAAAAGAGCAGACCTCTTTAAGCAGATCTGATCCCTCCCTGCTCTGATGTCGCATCAGAGGAAGGAGGGACCGGACCTGCAGAAATACCCGTGCAAAGGCTTAGGGGGCGCATTTCAGGGAAGGTGATGGCAGTGGGGGTGTACTATCGACCGCCTGGCCAGAATGAACAAATAGATGATGAAATGCTCAAAGAAATCAAGGAAGCTAACAAAAGTCACAGCACAGTAATAATAATGGGTGATTTCAATTACCCCGGTATCGACTGGGTCAGTGTCATGGCAGGACATGCTAGGGAGATAAAGTTTCTAGATGAAATAAATGACTGCTTCTTGGAGCAGCTGGTTCATGAACCGACCAGAGGGGAAGCCATACTGGACATAGTCCTTAATGGAACACCAGATCTGGTACAAGAAATAAGGGTGTTGGGGCCACTTGGCAATAGTGATCATAGCATGATCGTGTTTGATTTAATTAGTGGAGGAGGGATAGTAAAGAAATCCACAGTACTACCTTTTAACTTTCGAAAGGGAGACTATGATAAAATGAGGAATATATTTAAGAAAAAACTAAAAGGAGCGGTTGCAAAGGTTAAAGACTTACATCAAGCTTGGGTGTTTAAAAATACTATCCTGGAAGCCCAGACCAACTATATTCCACGCATTAAGAAAAGTGGAAGAAAGTCCAAAAAACTGCCAGCATGGTTTAAAGGTGAGGTCAGAGAGGCTGTTGCTGCCAAAAAAGCATCTTTCAGGAAATGGAAAAAAGAGCCAAATGACGAAAACTGGAAACAGCACAAGCATTGGCAAGTTAAATGCAAAGCATTGATAAGGCAGGCAAAGCGAGAATTTGAGAAGGAACTTGCTACGGAAGCAAAAACACGAAATAAAGACACTTTCAAGTACATTCGTAGCAAAAGGCCTGTGAGAGAGTCAATTGGACTGTTAGATGATAGAGAGGTAAAAGGGGCAGTAAGAGGAGACAAGGTTATAGCGGAGAGACTGAATAAATTCTTTGCTTCGGTCTTTACTGAGGAAGATGTAGGGATGTTACCCAAGACTGAAGTGGTATTTAAAAGTGATACTGCAGAGGAATTGAGAGAAATATCGCTACACCGGGAAGATGTATTACAACTATTTGATAAACTGAATAGTAGCAAATCACCTGGACCAGATGGTATACATCCAAGAGTGTTGAAAGAACTGAAATATGAGATTGCAGACCTGCTATTCGTAATCTGTAATACCTGAAGACTGGAGGATCGCCAATGTAACGCCAATTTTTAAAAAGGGTTCCAGGGGTGATCCGGGAAACTACAGGCCGGTGAGCCTGACATCAGTACCGGGGAAAATGGTAGAAACCATCATAAAGAACAAAATTACACAGCATGTAGATAGTCATGGCCTAATGGGAGACAGCCAACATGGCTTTATACAAGAAAGATCTTGTCTTACTAATCTGATATGTTTTTTTGAAGGTGTGAATAAACAGGTGGACAAAGGTGAGTCGGTTGATATAGTGTATCTGGACTTTCAGAAAGCCTTTGACAAGGTCCCACATCAGAGACTTCTGACAAAACTAAAAAGTCATGGGGATAGGAGGCAGTGTACTATTGTGGATCGGGAACTGGTTAAAAGATAGAAAACAGAGGGTATGGCTAAATGGCCAATTTTCCCAATGGAAAAAGGTGAATAGTGGAGTACCCCAGGGATCTGTAATGGGTCCGCTACTTTTTGACATATTCATAAATGACCTGGAAAAGGGAATAACTAGTGAGGTTATCAAATTTGCAGATGAGACAAAACTGTTTAAAGCTGTTAAAACCCAAGGGGATTGTGGAAAACTGCAGGAGGATCTGGATAAATTGGAAGACTGGGCATCCAAATGGCAGATGAAATTTAATGTGGACATGTGCAAAGTTATAAACCTAGGAAAGAACAACCCACACTATGGTTACACAATGCAAGGTTCCACATTGGGAACCACCACCCAGGAAAAAGATTTAGGAGTCATCGTGGATAACATGTTAAAACCCTCCGCCCAGTGTGCAGTGGCAGCCAAGAAAGCAAATAGAATGCTAGGTATCATAAGGAAAGGAATGGAAAATAAAACAAAGGATATTATAATGCCTCTGTATCGTTCCATGGTACAAAACCCAACCAGAAACGTGGATTGTAATGGAAGAACTGTTTATTCAATTGAAAACCAGCCAGGCCCGACACAGGCCGTGTTTCGCAACACCTTCTTCAGGGGCTTATTGGCTAAACACACAAATATTAAAAATAATAAAAATAAATATAACACACACACTCATAATGTGACTAATATAGAAAGGACTAAGAACATCATTAGTGCACATAAAATAAATGATGATTAAAAAACATAAATGAATGTGGACAGCTAAAACAAATTATGAATTACTTAATAGTACATATAAACCATGATACGGAACCATAGATGAAGCAACAAAATTGGAAACATATATATTAATAAATATACCATAAAAACAATATAGGCATTCACAAATACATGCACATTTGTAACAATCAATAACATGTTAAGAAATAAATATTCCATCACAAAACTAAAATATTATGCGGGTGACTCTAGGAACTACAGGAGTGTGACAACAAAATAGCAGGGGCTCTAAGATAGATAACTGTACAAAAGTGATGATAGATTGAATAAAAAATATAAAATAACCCCAATATATATATATATATAATAAACATTATACGTGTATATTAAAATGGAGGAATAAAAAGGATTAAAAAGAGGAATAAAAAGGATAAAAAAATAAAAAGGATAAAAAAATAAAACAATACCAAATACATGCCTGTTTTGGGAACCTCTCCTTTATATCTTGATAGATGTTCCAGGTAATCTAACCCAGGACTCACAAAGGTTTATGTATACTGCACACCTCGAAATTAAACAGTTGGATTGAGAACAACCTGAGAGGTATTGTGTAAAATAATTTAGTGCTATATGTAACTTAAATGATAACCATGCTTAACCTCAACTTGAAGTGCATTAAAAATTACAATGAAAATTAGTATTAAAAAAGACAAAGAATGCTGACGTTCTTAGTGACTACACATGTGGCAAATAATTACCGCCCAAAGGGGCTCAATCTAAGGAAACCACACAGTAATAAAAAATGTTTTAATGTGTGAAACCTCATGTGAATTTTCTATCTGGATGAGGTGTTAGAAAAGTCTCAAAGCCATTGTAAAAGATATTATTTCAAATGAACCTGTCATGGCAGGTGAGATCCAGATTGTTGAGCGGGAATACCAAATTCCGTGCATAACGGATTAACATCTCATTTTAAGGATGTGACAAAAATAATAGAAAATGCATAACATTGTATATATGCACCACCAGCCGAAACTGGGGCTTGCTCCACCTTAAAAGATTCTGCAAACTGAGTTCACTGAAAGTATATGTAAACCCCCGTAATTGCTTACTAATAAAAAGAATTGTCCAAATTTGACGCGTGTTAAATTCGCACTCAATTGTAAAAAGCAATGAACAGCTAGTAACAAGTAGCCGATTGTTCCCAAACCGCTGAGGCTAAGGCGCCCGCTAGAACCGAGATTCTTAATTTAAAAATGTAGAAGGGGGTTCAAAACTAAACTATGTACAACCCACTACAAACCTATAACAAATCAAAAGACACCCGTGGGGTACGGATCATTATTTACCTGTCCGAGTGTTTTTTTTTAAAAATGCGGTGTTGCAATGGGATCAATACATAAAAAAACGGGGTGCTCTCAAACAAAGTACATGCCTTTAAAACTGTACTGACAAGATTTTAAATTGCACTTACTAGAAATATAACACTGGTCGCGTCAACCGCAGCGAAGCAGGCATGAAAGGTATGCTATTTCCTCGTTCATTGTAAAAAAACGCCAGCGCGTGCGCTCTTCATTATTTTGTATTGATGGTAACCAACGTGAGACCGTCATATTTAAATGACTCCCATAAATTGTGTAACACGTGGAGCAAACAGAAAGCGTATTAAGTATATATATATATATATATATATATATATATATATATATATCTTACAAAATAACCCGAACAATTATCACAAGTAATAAAAAACAAAATGAATTACCAAAGATTGAGTTGATAATAAGACGGAATGATTTTCTTCATAAATAAGATAGGTCCTCTGATATGGGCATATAAATACCAATAAGTGGACTCTCAATACTACAGATAGACAGAGGCCCGTATTTTGAAGAGAAAACGGGCAAGGGGATACCAAAAGGGTTTTTCTTTATGAATCCTTTATTATTAATTACTTTAAAAATTGTGTCTAAAAAAATCATGATGGGACACCTTGGATATATAAGCCCACCATAGGGGACTGGTTGTGCAATTCTGGTAGTCGTATCTTAAAAAGGATATAGTGTTATTAGAAAAGGTACAGAGAAGAGCCACCAAAATGGTAAAGGGGATGGAAGGCTACTCCTATGAAGAGAGGCTACAAAGGTTAGGGCTCTTCAACCTGGAAAAGAGACGGCTGAGGGGAGATATGATAGAGGTCTATAAATTAATGAATGGAGTGGAACGGGTAAACGTAGATAGTTTACGCTATCAGAATACAGAAAGACTAGGGGACATGTAATGAAGCTCCAGGGTAAACTATTTAAGACAAATAAGAGAAAATATTTTTTCACTCAACGTGTAATCAAACTCTGGAATTTGTTACCGGAGTATGTAGTAAGGGCTGTTAGTGTAGCTGGGTTTAAAAAAAGTTTGGACAAGTTCCTGAAGGAAAGGTCCATAAACCATTATTAAAAAAGGACCCAGGATATCAATGCTTGACCCAATACAAGCACTGTGGAACCTGTGTCTCTTGGGGATACTGCTAGGTACGTATGACCTAGATTGGCCACTGTTGGAAACAGGATACTGGGCTTGATGGACCTTGGTCTGACCCAGTATGGCATATGTTCTTATGCCTGTTGTTGCTCTGCCACCGCTGAAAGAATAAAAAGTGGCAGTGGCAGGGCAACAGCAGGCCGCCAAAATGCACCCCCTAAGCCTTTGCACCCTGTGAGGCTGCAATGTGACTTAATCGTTCATTTATTGTTGCATGTCTTCTGCTTGGCTTACTCAGCCTTCCACTTCTTCCAACCTAGCTCCAAGTGTGGCAAACGTCTCCTCAATTTTCGAGAGAACTTTATTTACTATTTCCGTCTTCGAGTCATGGATCTCTTTTAATACTGTGATGAGATCCACTGTCACCCTTTTGTCTCCCCCCCTCTCCTTTGCCGGTGGTTGATGAAGCGGGTGAGGCCGGGGCCTGTTATTCCCCCTTTGAGGTACTTGCCGCCGCAGTTTTAGTAGCATAAATGTCTTGGATGTCTTAAGCTTTACCACCTTTGGCATTGCTGAGTGGGTAACTCATGTTTTCACCCGGGGAGGTCTGCTTAATGCCACTTTTACCCACAAGCTCAGGGAGCATGCTTTACTCGCGTCTTTCCTCCTCCATGTCCAACTGGAAGTCCAGTTAACACGCATTTAATGTAGTTGATTTTGTAGTTCATATTCACAGTGCCTGGTCATCAAATGTAATATATTGCTTAGTAAAATTTAATTTTAGCACTATCACAAACAAAATTGTACAATAAAAACTTTTGAGGATTAAAGGGCATGTTATTCAGCAAATATTTGATTTTTAGTTTGTGCAAAGAATGGGAAGCAGTACTTTATTATGCTTTCTATGCTCCAATTATGCTGTAGCTGCTTCTCTCATATTATATGCTTATAAAGTTAGTGACTTTCAGAAGTTCTGTTATGTAGTGGCAACATAGAGTTCTAACATTTTGCAAATCTGGATTCAGATCTTGGACCTCATGCCTGCACTTTGGGCTCGTGTTGAAAGATTGTCTCAGTTATCGTACGACAGCAGATACTGGGGTTTGTCCCTCTTAGTGTGGAATTCAAGGGGCTCATCAACTAAGTTATTAAGGGAACTATGATCTTTGGTTCCCCCATACGAAAGACCGCCACTGTGATGACCGGATTATGTACAAGGAAGAAGGTGGTGAAACTTGGAGAAAAAAAATCTGACAGCTGCTAATAGCTCCTTTTGGGATCCCTCTATCATAAGCGGAAGCAAGCAGAGTTGGTGTATGTTCCAAATGGCTTACAGATCAAACTTGGAGGAAAATGAGCAAGGCAAAATAAAATAAAAACAAAACAAAAACAAAACAGTTCTAGTTTTGTATTATAAAATTCCATGCCCAAGAATAAGAACAAGAACAAACGTATTTCTAGCTTATGGTCATTACACTTTGTATATTTTTCATTTTCATTCTTTTTGAAGGCAGATTTATTTATTTTATTTATTAGAACTTATATACCGCCACTTCCAAAGATCAGTGGCGGTTTACAGAGAACAAACTGGAAATTTACATTATAACTTTGAAAAACTTATTTACAGAACAAATCGAGATAGTTATGCAAATTGTTAAGCTGTACTATGTACAATATGGAGATGTTGTATAGCATATGTGGAGGTTCTTGAAAGGGAGGGGATGGGGAAGCAAGGACTATCAAGGGGGGTGGGAGGTTTGGGGGAGATTGTTATTGGTGGAGGGACCACAGTACTCAACAAATAGGTGGGTTTTGAGCTCTTTCCGGAACGTTTGGAGGTCTTTGATGACTCTGAGGTTGTCTGGTAATGTATTCCAAATGGAAGGGGCTACATAAGAGAAGGCTCTATTGCTGACAGTTTTGTTGGCATTGTGGATGTGGGTGGGGATTATTAGTGTATTTTGGGAGCAGGTCCTCCTGGTTCTTGATTTGTTGAGTGGGCTAAGGAGGGAGTTGAGGAAGGATGGGGCAATTTTATTATACAATTTGAAGGTAATTATGAGGTATTTGAATTTGGCCCTCATTGAAATGGGCAGCCAGTGGAGGGAGTGGAGGAGCAGCGTGATGTGGTCGAAGTAGTTAGCCTTGTGTATAATGTGTGCGGCTAGGTTTTGAGCTAATTGGAGTTGATGGATGGTGTTTTTGGTTAGGCCATACAGAATACTGTTGCAATAGTCAAGGTGGGGTGTTATCAGTGCTTGAAGGACTGATCTAAAGTCTTGACTGTCTAGTAAGGGACGGAGATGCTGTAACATTTTTAGTTTGAGGTATATGTTTTTTGCGGTGGCTCTAACGGGGGGGCCATGGAAAGGGATTTAAAAATAATGATACAACCAGCCAGTTACCCATGGTCACTTATTTTAAAGTCTAATATATAACAGCTCCTCGATTCCAGCAATTCTGAGGTGAGAAACATCCTAATCATTACCTCTGGATAGCAAGTCAATGTAAAAAATCCAGCAACCACCCCAGCAAGCTCACTTCCTCCTCCTACCACCCCTCCCCCCGTGCACAGTTAATTTCACTCCCAGTACAACCAGATATCAGATGAAGTTGAGCTACTGGTTACCTCGTCTACCTCCTCCCAACCCCACCTACTAGTGACCCAGACATTTTATACCTGAGTGGAGCCTGAAGGAGTTTGAGGTTCAAACTATCTGAATAAATGGAAAAAATAAATAATGTCTTTGTAGAAGACATTTTAGCTCATTATAATGCAATAGTTTTATGTTAAGAACTCTTTTTTTTGTGCTCTTAAAGGAGAATTGACAACTATACTTAAACATGTCTTTAAAGTTGTGATGAGAAGAGCATGGCTGAGCCCATGCAAACACAGGAAAATTATAAACCTACCTTTAAGGAAGGAGACAGGCAAGGTATCTGTGGCTTTCAGGGTGCAGGCAAAGGGAAAAAACATGCACTTGCTGAAGCCAAGCCACACCCAAAAAAAGGACAGACTCAGTGATGCCAGCGAGACAGGCCTGTGGGTCACACAGGGGCTCGGTTTCGACAGCTGGATTCTGCAAGGGCTGCGAGCTGGACTCCAGGTCAGTGGAGGTAGAGCTGCAGGGAGACGGGGCTGGCCGATCTCCGTGCGCTAGCACAGAGCTGGAGGCAGTGGGGACCTCGACAGCACCCAGTGCAAGGGCAGGAAACGCAGAGGGAGGGGAAGGAGCCTCTCCTGTCAAAGGCGCCCAAGGGCAAAGGAAAGAAGGAGGCAAAGATAAAGGGTGAGAAAGTACAGCAAGGGCTAGGCAATCTGGGGGATTTCTCTCCAGAGTTTGTGCTCCTGCTGCATAAGGCTTTTGTTTGAAGCAGGGAGCAATAAAGAAAACGGTACCCCCAAAAAGGGCAGATAAGCACCCAGTGGAAGCTATCATGGTGCTGGAAGGAACAGACAAAATCTGGTTGGGTGGAGGATGATGTTGGGGAGGACATGCCAGGGGATGTGGAAGACTGGGAGGAGGAAGACCTCCAGGAGGAAGGCTTGGAGGAAGGGGAGATTCTGCAGGCAGAGGGGTCCCGTATTATACGAGTCTTCCACAGGGAGAAGCTCACTGCCTTGATAGTGCAGTCAGCTAAAGCTTTAAATTTCCATATGGAGGCACCAGAGGAAGAGGAGCCGGTAGAGAATCTGCTGTTCCAAGCCATTACATCAGCGGGTCTTCCCCTTATATAGGCTAGTGCAGCACGTGATCCAGGAAGAATGGGACGTGCCGGAAGGACCACTGAGGGGTACTCGGATGATGGCTCGGCTGTATCCTCTCCCAGAGCGAGATCAGAAATTCTTTCATGCATCGTGAGTGGATGAAGCAGTCTTGGCGGTGACTAAGAAGACAATACCAGTAGAGGGTAGCGCAGCCCTAAAGGATGATCAGGATCATAAGCTGTTGAAGCAGCAGGCCTTTGACACATATGCCCTCTCATTGCAGGTGTTGGTATGTGGCGCTTTTGTGGCTCTGTCTCCACTGGGTGCAAGGAGTCAGCAGGGAGACAGAGCAGGGGCGGCCGCCGGGGGTGGCGTATCTGGCAGATACCTTCTATGACCTCATTCGCTGCATGTCCAAAGGTATGGCCTCGGTAGTGGTGGCGAGATGTTACTTGTGGCTCCGGAATTGGTCAGCAGATGTGTTGTCCAAGTCCCGACTAATCAAGCTGCCAGTCAGGGGCAAGCTTTTGTTTAGGGAGGACCTAGAGAAGCTAGTCAGGGACCTGGGAGAGACTAAAAGCGGGCGCTTACCGGAGGACAAGCAAAGGTTGGGTTGCTCCTCAAACCCAGGAAGGGGTCAACCAAGAGAGTTTAAGCGGTTTCGGTCCCTTAGGTATACCCCATACTAGAGAGGCTGCATCCCAGCGTGGGGGCGCAGGCAGAGTATTTTACTCTTCCCCCTCTGTGGCACCTAAGAAGCAGCAATGAAGCCAAGATATGTAAATATGTACATAAGCCAAGATATGTAAATATGTACATAATATATCCTGTGTGAAGTGTTTCCCATCGATCAACTGTAATCTGTAACCCTATGTTTGCTGTGTACTATCTTTCTCTCCCAATCACAATGTATATCCTTCTAATTCCTGGCCGGTACAGCCACCCTTACCATGTATAGCAACCGCTGCTGATCGCTGGAAGCAGCGGGATACAAATGTATACTAAATAAATAAATAAGATGGGCCAGGCGGACCAAATTCCGGTAGGGAGTCGGCTATGGGAATTTTATGATGCCTGGACCAGAATCATGACTGACCAATGGGTGCTAGAAGTCATCAGAAATGGATATATTCTGAACTTCATCCTGCCACTCCGGGATGCCTTTTATCTGCTCCCCCTGCAAGGCTTGGGAGAAGTGGAAGGCGGTACAGGAAACACTCCAACAGTTGCTAGATCTACAGGCGGTGGTACGCGTGCTCTAAAGCCAGCTCGGATGTGGTCGATACTCCATCTATTTCGTGGTCCCAAAGAAGGGACATTTTGGCCCATTCTGGATCTCAAATACATAAATCAGGCTCTGAGGGTACCACATTTTCGCATGGAGACTTTGTGGTCAGTGATAGTGACGGTATGGGAAGGGGAATTCTTAATCTCCCTTGACCTCACAAAGGCGTATCTGCACATTCCAATCAAAGCAGAGCACCAGCAGTACCTAAGGTTCGCAGTACCAGGAGGACATTTCCAGTTTTTCCAGTTTCTAGCTCTGCCCTTTGGGCTAACAACCATGCCAAGGACTTTCACCAAGGTCATCGTGGTCGTGGCAGTAGCCTTGCGATAGGAAGGCATTCTAGTTCACCCTTACCTAGATGACTGGCCAATAAGGACCAAGTCTCTAGAGGAGAGTGGGAGAGTGACCGCCCAGGTCATCCAGATTCTCCAAGGTCTAGGATGGGTGGTGAACCATGCCAAGAGTCAAGTCACACCATCACAGGACCTCGAGCACCTCGACGCAAGGTTCCAAACAAGCGTAGGCAGAGCATCCCTTCCAGTGGCCAAGGCTCGCAAGCTTCAAGGGCAGGTCCAGCGGTTTCTGCAAATGCAATGGCCGACCGTGTTGGCACTACCTGCAGGTCTTGGGATCCATGGCAGCATCGATAGACATAGTCCCATAGGTGCGAGCACGCATGCAACCGTTGCAGAGGGCTGTCTTGTGCAGGTGGTCGGCGCAGAGTCTCCCTCTATCCCACCTTGCACAGCGGAGATGCAGAGCGCGCTCGAATGGTGGCTATGGGACGATACGCTGCTAAAGGGGATGCCGCTGAAGGTGCCTCACTGGGTACAGCTCACGATGGATACCAGCCTAGTCTACTGGGGGGCTCATTGTGAGGTCCAGTTTCTGCAAGATCTGTGGTGGGCTTAAGAGGCACAGTGGCCCATAAATTGTCTGGAATTGCATGCAATCTTTCTGGCCCTCCAAGGCTTTCAACCCCGGTTGGAGGGGAAAGCCATGAGTGTTTTTAGACAACATGGCAGCCATAGCATACATCAACCGATAGGGCGGAACAGGCAGTGCACAGCTGGAAGCAGAATCAGCAGTGTTGATGGTATGGGCAGAGGAGAACCTCTTAGCACTGTCGGCAGCGCACGTGACAAGGTGAGCAAATGTGGAGGCGGACTACCTCAGCAGAGTGTGGATCGACCTAGCAGAGTGGACCCTCCATCAAAGCGTATTCGACCAGGTGGTAAGTCAGTGGGGGCAGTCAATCATTGATCTGATGGCAACATGCGACTCCACCAAAGCAGCGAGGTTCTTCAGCAGAAGGGAGCCTATGTCGGAAGGCCTCAATGTCCTAGTGCAACCATGGCCCACGAAGGGGCTGCTGTATGTCTTTCCACCCTGGCTGCTGTTCGGCAGAGTAGTGCAGCGGATAGAGGCCCTATTTGGGTTGGGTGCTTTTTTTTTTTTTTTTTTTTAATTTTTTATTATCACCACCAAGCATAATAGCACCATATACAGCACACCACACAAACACAACATTTAAACCCCCATCCTACCTAGGTACACAATCCGACCCCCCCCCCCCCCCCGCTAGACATGCCAATTTCCTACCTCCAACTGGAGGGAAGCTCTCCCTTTTTGTGTACCGCTTCTGTTATCATTTACTTTTATTTCACATTAACTTGACTTATCTAGACTTAACTTAATGCTTTGTGTGTCTTATCGTGCACCACATCATGTGCCACTGTCCCCTCCACCTTCGAAGTCCCCCTAACAACCCACGGTGGGCACCCAGTACCTCCTTAGTTTTCCCTCCCCATCCCCTTCCCCCCACATGCCCCCCTCCGTCCTACCCCCCCCCACCCCCTTATCCTTCACCACCTTCTACCCCCAAGCCCCTTTAACCATAGCAATCGCTTTAGGGTACTTCCACCGCAACATTTGGCAACAGACACACAGTATCATCACTCTGCACCTCTGCCTCTCCGGCATATACACCCTTTGGCGTTCCCAGTTCGTCCCGCCACCCAGGATCCCCCCAAGTCCCCCTCTTCCCCTACCTCCTGGAGACCGAAACCCTCTACTCCCTACCCCTAGTGTGGGTGCCACCCCTGCCCTCCCCCTTCCCTAACCCTCCCTGTCTGTCCCCTTACTTCTTCATCCATACCTACCACCCCCTCTCTCTCCAGTCCTCATACTCACACCATATCTCCTCATGCTTTGCCAGCTTATCCCGCCCACAGGCTCCCACTTTACTAATCCCCCACAAAAATTCTAACCTTCCAATAATTTCCCTCATCCTCGGTACTTCCGTATTCTTCCATTTTTGTAAAATTGCCAGTCTAGCCGCTACCAGACAATAATTACAAAAAACAGCTACCCCCCCCCCCCTTCCCGTCCTCTTCCCCCTCCAGTAGCACCAGATGGGCTGGAGCAAATTTTATCCTTATCCCTGTAACCGCTCTATAGTAGCCTTCTAGCTCCCACCACAGGGGCTGCAATTTTGGGCATCCCCACACCATATGTAGAAGGTCACCCCACTCCCCACACCCCCGCCAACAGGTGCCCACTCTCTCTGGAAAAATGCGGTGCAGCTTGGCTGGAGTCCAGAGCATCCTGAGTCTAAATTTAAGAGAATTCTCCACCAGCGCCGTCCCCCAAGCAAGCCGCTTCTCTCCTTCAAAAATACCCTTCCACCTTCCCTCCTCCCAGGAGCCCCCCAATTCCCCCTCCCACTGCTCCTGCCACCTGGCCTTACCCTCTTTCCTTGTGTTCAGCAAACGATAGAGTTTAGACACCAGACTGAAGTTTGCTGTTCCATCAATTCCTCAAACTCCGATAACCTGTCCTGTAGGTCCCTCTTAACCCCCGCCTTTGCAGATAGTACCACAGCTGCATATACGCGTAAAATTCATTATCTCTCAGCCCAAACTCTTTCTGAAGCTCTGCATAAAGCCTTATCCTCCCTGTCTCGTCTAGCACCTGCCCTACCCTCTCCAACCCTCTCTCTGCCCAGATTTTGAAGCTCCCCCCCCACCTCCCCGGGGCAAGGACACCCATGTTCTGTAGGTACGTTGCCCGGGACAGGCTCTTCCCTTTCAGTAAATAGCCCTTCCATTTTCCCCATATTTGCAGCGTTAACCTCTGGTGCGGGTTCAAATTCTCCCTGCCCGGCTCTTTCTCCTCCCCACCCCAAACCACCGCTTCCAAGCACTCCCCCCTTCCTTCTCCATATACACCCATTGCGGGGTTTCCCCCCTCTCTCCACGCAAACAGCACCCTAAGCTGCGCTGCATCGTAGTACTTATCCAAATTAGGTACTCCCAACCCCCCTGCCTCCTGCGGTCTAAACATGGTGAGCCTATCTACCCTCACCCTCTTGTCCTCCCAAATAAATCTCATGATCATAGCCTGCAACGCCTTAAGGCCTTTCCTCGACACTTTGCACGGCAAGGCCATAAAGACAAACAAGATCCGTGGTAGCACATTCATCTTTATTGTAGCTATTCTCCCCATCCAGGACAGGTGAAGTCCCTTTCATCTTTCTAAAGCCTTCCTTATCGCCGCTATCAGGGGTTTGTAGTTCCATTCCTGTACGTGGCCTAGTGCATTACCCAACTGAATCCCCAGATACCGAAAACTTCCCCGTACCCATTTGAAGGGAAACTTTTCCCTCAACCGCTCCTCTAGCCCTTTTTCCAAGTTAAAGCCCAGTATTTCCGTCTTATCTAAATTCAACTTATAACCCGATACTTCACTATACTGCCCAACGGCCCGCAACAAATTTGGGAGACTAACCAAAGGGTGCTCCAAAGTATAAATATCAGCAGCAAAAAGTGCCACCTTACTTAGCTGCCCCTGCACTTCAATTCCACGGATATCCACCTGGCCCCGGATGTATTCTACCAGAGGTTCTATAACCAAGGTAAACAGCAAAGGTAACAAAGGGAACCCCTGCCCAGTCTAAAGCTCTCACAGTAACCCCCATTCACCCTTATCCTTGCTCGTGGACAGGCATACAGGGCTCTTACCCACCATAAGAATGGCTCTCCCACCCCTACCCTATCTAACACCTGAAACATAAATCCCCATTCTACCCTGTCGAAAGTTTTTTCAGCGTCAACCATCAGAAATACTGCCTCCCTCCCCGTTGTTTGCAAGGACCACATAACATTCAACAGCTTCCGAATGTTATCTCCCCCCTGCCTCCCTTTAATGAACCCCGTCTGATCCTTATGCACTAGCTTCTGCATTACGGTCTGCAATCTTCCCGCCAGAATCTTGGCCAGTACCTTAGCATCCAAATTAATAAGCGAGATAGGCCGGTAGGCTCCACAGACAGCATGGTCCTTCCCCTCCTTAGGTATAACCGTTATACCCGCTTCTTCCATAGAACGGGGTAGTTCCTCCCCCTTCAACACCCCATTGAAAACCTCCATTAACAATCCCCCTATCTCATCCTGCATTACTTTGTAAAATTTTTGCCATGTAGCCGTCTAAACCTGGTGCTTTCCCGTCCTTAAAGGACTTCACCGCTCCCTTCACCTCCTCATAAGTCACCGGTCTCCCCATCTCTTCCGCCTCTCCCTCCGTAAGCTTACTCAGCTTACACCGCGCCAAAAACTCCTCCCCCTTCTTCCCTTCCCCTTTCACCTCACTACTATACAATTTTTCATAGTACGCTACAAAGGCCTTCCTAATTTCCTCCACCTTATATACCATTTCCCCTTTTTGGTTGCGCACCCCCCCTATTGTGGATCGCCGTTGTCGCGCTTTCAGCCGGCAAGCTAACCTCCTCCCTGCTCTATTCCCCCCTTCATACCACCCCTGCTTTAATTTTGTCAGGGCATATGCTATCTCCGCTGCCCTTAACTGGCCCAGTTCACCTCTTGCCTTTAACAACTCCTGCAGCACCCGAGGATCCGCCGCTTCTTGATGTTCCCTTTCCAATCTCTCCAACCGCATCAGAAGTTGTTCTTCCACCGCTCTCTTTCTTTTCCTTTCCTGAGCCGCCATACTAATTAGATGGCCCCTCACCACTGCTTTTAGCCCATCCCACACCATTCCTGTGGCCACCTCCCCATTCCAATTGCACGCAAATATTCCCTAATCACCTCTGACTCTTGCCACATAAGTCTTCTCATTCAGCAGGGAATCGTTCATCCTCCAAAATCTCACCCCTTTATCCCTCACCCCCAGATCAAACACAATATGCACCGGAGCGTGGTCCGACTATGTGATATTTCCTATTTCCACTGCTTGTACCTTGGTCCCCCAACTCCCACTCACCCATAGCATATCCAGTCTGCTATACATATCATGTGCTGCTGAATAGAAGGTATATCCCTTTTCCCCAGGATGTCGCACTCTCCACAGATCGAGCATGCCCATTCGCTCTTTTACTTTTACCAAACTTCTCCTCTCCTTCCCCCCCCCTCCTCCTCCCCTTCCACTATTGTCCAACCTAGGATTCATTGTAAGATTAAAGCCCCCCCCCATAATCACCGGTGTTGCCCCCCCAACCCTCCAATTCTCTCAGGAGCCGCTCATAAAATTCCTCGCGTATTGTATTAGGGCCGTAAATACTTACAACCCACACCTCCTCCCTGATTAACTTTATTTTAGCAGCAACCCATCGGCCTTTATGATCCCTTCTTTCCTCCACCACCGCATCTTTATATTTTTCCCCTATCAAAATTCCCCCCCCCCCCCTTCCTTGAGTTCTCCCTTTGACCTGCTAAAAGGATCCTCGGGTAGTTCCTAGTCCTTAGCAGCCCTTCTTGGTCCACTTTTAAGTGGGTCTCCTGTATACACATCAGGTCTGCCCCCAACCTTATACCCTCCCTCTCCAGCAAGCGCCTCTTGCGCCAGGTCCTCAATCCCTTAGTGTTTACTGTTGCCACTATCAGCTTCTCCTGTTCCCCATTCCTATTACCCTTCAGGGCCCCAATTCCTGAACCTTGTCCCCTTCGCCCTCCCCCCCACTCACCCTGCCCTCCCCCCTCCCTTCCCTCCCACCTCTCCTCCCCCTCCCCTCTGCCTCCCTCCCACCCCTCCTCCCCAGCCTCCCTGCCTCATCTCCAAACAGGCTGACTCGGAGTAGTGACTCACCCGCTCCCCCCGACCCCCTTTACTTCCCCCCCAGTCCCCTCCCCCTCCTCCCTCCACCTACCCCCATCCCCTCCCTCCTTTCCCACATAACATCCCCCCCCCCCGCCCATCCCCCCTCCTCCCCCTTGCCTTTCCCGCTTCCCCTTGCAATAATCTTACTGCAACCCCAACCCTCTGTTGCCCTTTCACTTGTGGCTACAACAGCTCCCCATCTTCCACCCAAATTCAGTGTCCACACTGTCCATCATCTCTTTGCTCCTCTCCACTGCGATCTCCGTTGGTCCCCATCAGTGTCCCTGAGCCGGTCTCGCTGCACTCCTCCTTGCTTGAGTCTCCTGGCTCGATCCATCATCCCTTCCTTCCACTCCGCTCTAGCTGCTGCCGCTGGTCCTTCCATGCCCGCATCTTTCAGAGCAGCCCACGCTGCCTCCAGCGTGTGAATTCTCCAAGTTCTGTCCCCCTTTGAAAAAGCCAGTCCAAATGGGTAGAGCCATCTATATCGCACTTCCTCCTTCCTGAGTGTTGTAGTTATGGGGGCCATTTCCCTCCTCCTCTGCAAGGTTCCCAAGGAGAGGTCCGCAAATATGGCTACTGAGTAGCCGTGCCACTTGAAGTTGCTCAGTCCTCTCATTTTGGCAGCTATTTTTTCCTTGACTTTATAGTCCTTGAGACAGATACCGGTAATTATGTCTCTGGGCTGGTTATTACGCACTGCCCCCAGCGCTCTATGAGCCCTATCCAACTGTATACCTTCACTCAGGACCTCCTCTCCACCTTGTCGCAGGGCCTCCATGCACACGGCCTCCGCTACCTTCGCGCAGTCTCTAAATTCAGCCTCCTCCGGAACTCCTTTAATCCTCAGGTTATTCCTCCGGGAACGATTCTCCAGGTCCTCCAACTTTAATTTAATCTCCTCCTTCCACCTCTCCTCACTTTGGCGCTGGTCCATCCATTCCTCCTGCTGCTGTTCAAGCACTTCTAGACGGTTTTCATGGTCTCCTAGCCTGGCTGCCACTTCGCCCACCTCCTCCTTGAGCGTGTTTAGGAGTCCTTCCAGCGCTGTTTTGGAGACTTGCACCTCTGCCTTAACTTCATGAAACCACTGTTTCAACTCCTCTCTGGTCACTGCACCCCAGCCTCGGGGTTCCGAGTCAGCCTCCTCGCTCTCCAAAGCCTTCTCATTCAGCTCGGCTTGGTCCCGCCGCGTGGCCTCTGCACCGGCCATCTTGCCTTCCCCCGTCGACGAAACCGCTCCGGCAAAGGCAAATTCTCTCAGGTCCGCGGTTTTTTTTCGGGTTGTCATGTTCCCCACTCTCTCCATCGTCTGTCCCACTGCTATTCCAAACTCTCTCCTGCCAATGGAGACTTTCAAAACTCCTTTTTCGCTGGGGTCGGGTCAGAGCTAATCGCTCACACGACCATGCAAGCAGGTGATGTCACTTCCTCCCCTCGGGTTGGGTGCTTCTAATTGCTCCGGATTGGCGAAGGCGCCCTTGGTACGCAGACCTGATGCACATGACAATAGACAGGCCATGGCGTTTGCCCTGAGGGAGGACCAGCTGTTCCAGGGTCCTATCCGGATGCCGCAGGTGGATCGGTTCTCGCTTATGGCACGGCTGTTGAGAGGGTGCGTTTAAGGAAGAGGGGCTACGCGCCTGCTGTAATAGCGAACCTGCTGAAGGCGTGCAGAAGGTCGACTTCTCTGGTGTACATCCGGGTATGAAGAGAGTTTGAGCACTGGTGCCAGGGGCAAAAGCTGGCGGCAATGAAGTGTAGAGTGCCGGAAGTGCTGTCCTTTCTTCAGGCAGGGCTGGACAAAGGCTTGGCTTGCAGCTCATTGAGAGTTCATGGACATAGAAAGGACGACCTTTCCTATGAGAGCAACCAAATGCAACTACATAGAAAGCGGCAATAAAGCTGGAAAACTGCTAGCTTGGCAGCTTCAGAAAAGGAGGGAGGAGAGGCTAGTAGCGGAAATTGCACTCTTGGGAGGGACAAAAGCCGTATCTAAGCAATATGTGCAGAGTTTCGCAAGTACATAAGAAAAAATAAGCTCCACGGGAGGCAAACTTGTACATAGTCAACCTCCATCTTCCCAAGTTAGAAGGGGAAGGAGACAAGGCCCTAGGGCAACCCATGTTATAGGCCTTTTGCCTTAACAGCTATGCTAAACAATTTGCGAAAATCTTAGCTCTAAGATTAGAAAAGGTGCTTTCCCAATTAATACATCCAAACCAAACAGGTTTATCAGTGGCAACTATAGTGGGGAATGTGGCAGGGATGCCCCCTTTTCCCTATGTTATTCGCAATGGTGATAGAAGTATTTGCCGCTTGGATAAAGCAAAACCCAGGGATAGAACCAGGAGTCAAGCAGGGCTTCCACAAAATTCTATTATACACTAATGACACCTTAATTTTTATGTCCCGTCCGGAAGAATCAATACGAACACTATTGGAAGAAATCTCGGTATTCTCAAAGGTGTCAGGGTTCAAAGTTAATCTTAGTAAAATGGAGGCGCTTGTGGGGGGGGGGGCTGCGGGGGAGGGAGCTCTGGGGATTCCCCTTCAAACGGGCAGAAGGGGCAATTAAATACCTGGGGGTTCGTATATCGGGGGACCTTGGGGAGCTCTACTCTCATTTACAGTCCCCTACTAGTTCAGATAAGGATTTAGAGAGATGGGCCTCACTGCATCTAAGCTGGTTTGGGCGAATCACAGCCTTAAAAATCAATGTCATCCCAAAGTTCATCTACCTATTCTCACAGCTACTGATCAGAATCTCTACCAAAATAATAAAGAAATGGGAACAGAGATTCCTACGTTTTGTATGTGGGGGGCACCAACAAAAATTTCAGTTCAGAAACTATTGCTCAAAAGAACAAGGGGGATATGATTCCCAACACTCCAGTGGTCTTATAGAGCGGCTCTCCTAAAAGCAATCAGAGGGCATTACGTCAGCACCAAGGAAACTGCCTGAGTAATATTAGAGAGGGAAATGCTCTCCCCCTACTCCCTATTTGAATGGCCTAGAAAGGAGGAAGTGGAGAAGGGGAAGCAGGAGCATATAAAAGGACACCCCTTTCTGATGGCCCTGTGGCACCTGTAATGGAGGGGGATAAGAGAAGGGAAATACCCAGCACTCCTTTTTGAGATGGTCAAGGATGAGAGACTATGCCCCTTTTAGCGGCCCACCATTCTGGCAAACAATGGGAGAGAAGGAAGAGGAGGGGAAAAGAGCCCATTGTGCTTCGAGGAACTCTTAATTCAGGGAAAAAACCCCTCCATGTAGAAGTTAGAGCAAATCTTAGGAATGCGGGTGCCATTTTACCAATACTACCAGCTATGTCATTTTCTGGGACACCCACAGTGATTATCCCAACTAACGAGACAAACCATCCCGCTAGAGGATGTGCTATTTAAAGGGAAAAGGATGCAGGCACTATTATCTAAATTATACGAAGTTCAATTGGAGGGAGAGAGTACACATACACTTCCTCACCAGACCAAACGGCATCAGTGGTTACGGCAAGAGCTAGAGAAGAAGGAATGGACATGGAGTTATCTGGGAATCTTTAAATACGAGGTGTAACAAAAAAGAAACGAGACTGTGGCAGCCACGCCCATGACTCAATGCCAATTGGCTAACCACTTATGTCACTGTGCTGTGCAATATCTTGCCACTGATCTGTCTATTGTTCTGTGTTGTCTTGACTAGATTGTAAGCTCTGACGAGCAGGGACTGTCTTTTTGCTTATATTTCTGTACAGCGCTGCGTGCATAGCGCTATATAAATACTAAATATTAGTAGTAGTATTCTGCTATAATATTTTCTCTCTCTCACTCTGTTTTTCTTTTTCAGGTTTTTTTTGTACACACCGCTCCATCGCTTTGTCACGCAACTGGAGGTGGCAGAAATATGCAAAGAATCAACTTGAAATTTCTGGTTAAGTTGGAGAAGGGCCCAACTGAGTGTCTCCAACTTCTTCAAAAGGCTTATGGAGAAGATGCAATGTCAAGGCCGCAAGTCTTCGAGTGACACAAACACTTCTAGACAGGCCGCGAGGAGGTGGAGGATGATCCCAAGTCAGGACAGCTTTCCACGACAAAGACTGCTGAGAACATTGACAGAGTGAACCAGCTGGTGTGGAGTGATCGCAGATTGACGGTGCGGATGATAGCTGAGGAGCTCAGCCTGAAAAGGGAGTCAGTGCAGACCATCTTGGTGCAGGAGCTGGGGATGCGGAAGGTGTGCACCAAGATGGTGCCCAAGCTTTTATCGGACGACCAGAAAGAACACCAGGTCAATGTTTGTCGAGACTTGCTAGAGAAGATCGGAGAAGATCCAGAGTTCGTTGGCCGATTCATCACAGGAGACGAGACTTGGGTCTTCCAGTACGACCCTGAAAGTAACAGACAGAGCCTGCAGTGGAAGACTCAACTGTCACCTAGACCCAAGGCGGCGCGTATGTCCAAATCAAGGATCAAGTCATGCTGATCGCATTCTTCGACCAGAAGGGAGTGGTCCATCATGAGTTTGTGCCTGAGGGTCAGACAGTCAAATCAGCACTTCTACCAGCAGGTCCTTAATTGCCTCCATGACCGGGTTCGGTGCAGCAGGCGGGCTCTGTGGAGAGACAAGTCGTGGCTGCTCCACCATAACAACGCGCCCGCACATACTGCGTTCAGTATGAGGCAGTTCTTGGCCAACAAACAGATCACAGTTCTCAACCACCCTCCTTATTCCCCAGATCTCGCACCGTGCGACTTCTGGCTCTTCCCCAGGCTGAAGACTGTACTCAAAGGAACTCATTTTGCCTCTGTAGAAGAGATCAAGGCCACTGTGACGAGGGAGCTGAGGGACCTCAAGGAGGAGGACTTTACCGAGTGCTTTTGTACATGGCAGAAGCGAATGCAGAAGTGTATTAACTTTGGGGGGGATTACTTTGAAGAGGACAATGCGTAATTTCTCTGTAGATTATGTAATAAAACATTTATGAGACAGTCTCATTTCTTTTTTCGTCACACCTCGTACACTTGGGTCACCTCTTGGAGGCAAACTCAATTTCAAATAATGCACATATTCCTATGTAACACCACTACAATTATACAAAGCAAAGAGAAGGGAGACCATGAATTGCTGGAGAGGGTGTGACAAAGTCGGTTCCTTTGATCATATGTGATGGGAATGCCCGATTATTCAGAAGCATTGGGCTGATGTGATGGAAACTTTGGGTGGGCTAGGAGGGGGACACCCACAAGCAACTCCAGCAAAGCTAATACTGGGGGTGGTCACAACACAAAGGAAAAAAAAGGGGGGACTGCTGTGGAGAAAACTGCTTTTGACAGCTAGGATGGCCATTGCATGGAGATGGAACTTGGCTAGCGGCCCTTCAAAGGCAGACTGGCTTAAAAAAAATAGAAGCAGAAATACGTTTAGACAGGTTAACATATTGGCTTAGAGAGAAGGATTGGCTTTTTCAAAAGATATGGGATCCCTACTTAAAAGAACATACTGGAGACAGCAGTGTCTGCCCCCCCCGGCTCAGGAGACAACCCCGTGACAAGCCCCCCAGGACAATAACGATGAAGAAATGCAAACCCAGGCGTGCAGCTCAGGTGTTCAAAAAACATGAGCACCAGAAAACAGAAGGTGGATATAGAATTAATGGAGAAACACCCATGAAAAAGCTTTACTAGGTTATAAGTTTGTAAAGTAGATGGTTAAAAGAAATTTCAAGGCAAATAAGTTAAGAGTTTTTAAGTATGAAGGAGAGACAAACTTGTAAATAAGAACAGGTTACACCAAGGTAAATCGTTCAAATGTGGAAGTAAAATTCAGGGTATTGAATGTAAGTTGCATATTGGATTGAACTCTCATGCACAAGATAGCACAGTTACTTACCTGTAACAGGTGATCTCTGGGAACAGCAGGAATTAGTACTCACATATGGGTACGTCGGTACCGATGGAGCCTGCGCGGGAAAGCTCCCCAGCTTCCCAGAAAGAAAGCTTTTGGGAGCCTCCCACAGCGCCTGTGCGCTGCCTTCCCGCCTTTCCTAACCAACTCTCCTCAGTTCAAGTTTAAAGCTGAGACAATAGAGAGAGAGAGGAAAGGAAAGATAGAGAGAGAGATACAACTCCTAGGGGAGGTGGGAGGGTTGTGAGGACTAATTCCTGCTGTTCCCAGAGATCACCTGTTACAGGTAAGTAACTGTGCTATCTCCAGGAACAAGCAGGAATGAGTCCTCACATATGGGGACTCCCTAGCTAAGATGCCTGGGAGATCCCCAAGGGTATGAGACCCTGAAGGGTTCCTCGTCTTCCTATGGATCTCAGGCATCCATTCAGGGAAGGAGGGCAGGAGTTGTTCAAGAATGGAACAGGTGTCTGAGGACAGCCTGACCAAACAAGGCATCCCGGCGGGAGTCCTTGTCCAAACAGTAATGGGCTGTGAAGGTATGAACCGAGGCCCAGGTAGCTGCTCGACAGATCTGGTCGATGGACACAGAATGAAGATGAGCCATAGAGGTGGCCATGGCCCTCACATTGTGAGCTGTGACATGGCCTTCCAGAGAAAGGTTCTTACTCTGGTAAGCAAAAGAAATACACTGAGCAATCCAATTGGACAGTGCTCTTTTAGAGACTGGAAGTCCTAAATGAGAAGGATCAAAAGCAACAAAAAGCTGGGAAGACTTTCTATGTTGCTGTGTCCTGTGTAAGTAAAAAGCAAGAGCTCTTTTACAATCTAGAGTATGAAGGTTCCTCTCTGCACTGGATGCATGAGGAGCTGGAAAAAAGACAGGTAAATATACCTCTTGATTAAGATGAAAAGGTGAGACCACTTTAGGCATAAAGTGAGGATTTGTCCTAAGGACTACCTTATCATGATGGAACCTTGTATAAGGTGGATTAGCCACTAAGGCCTGCAGTTCACTGATGTGGCGAGCAGAAGTGATTGCAATAAGGAAAATAACCTTCCAGGAAAGAAATTTCAAGGAGGTAGTGGCTAAGGGTTCAAAAGGTGGCTTCATAAGCTGACCAAGAACCAAGTTTAAGTCCCATGCCACCGGAGGAGGTCGAATGGGAGGTTTAGTTAAAGTTAGGCCTCTCATGAATCTTGCAATAAGAGGATGAGAGGAAATAGGTTGTCCATTGAGAGGCTTAAGGGATGCTGCAATAGCACTCAAATGGACCCTTACTGAATTCGTTTTAAGGCCTGCATTGGAGAGATGCAGGAGATATTCCAATAGAGAATTCAGAGGAAGTGCCAGAGGGTCAAGCCCCTTTTGAGCACACCAAATGGAAAATCTTTTCCACTTAAAAGCATAGGAACGCCTAGTGGAAGGTTTTCTGGAAGCATGGAGGATATCCTTCACTTGCTGAGAAAGATTGAAGTCTTGAAGGTCTAGGCCTTCAGTAACCAAGCTCTGAGGTGAAGGGACTTGGGGTTTGGATGCCACAAAGTCCCTTCCTCCTGGGACAAAAGGTCTGGCGCAGCTCCCAAGTCCAGGAAGGGGGCTTGGGAGAGATGCAGAAGTAGAGGGTACCACACTTGGCGTGGCCAGCGTGGAGCTATGAGGATCATAGATCCTTGATCCCTCTGGAGTTTGAACAGAGTCTTGGGAATCAAAGGAATGGGTGGAAAGGCATACAGGAAGCCCTGACCCCAATGAAGGAGGAAGGCATCCTTGGCCTGAACTCCCTGACACGGAATTCTGGAACAGAACCGGGGAAGTTTGGCATTCCACGGACTTGCAAAGAGGTCTATGTCCGGGGTTCCCCATTCTTGGAAGATTCTGAGTACATGATCCATGTGCAGGGACCATTCGTGTGGAAGCAGAACTCGACTGAGTCTGTCTGCCCAAGAGTTTTGGATTCCTGGGAGGTATACTGCCAGGAGATGGATTTGATGCTCTCTGGCGAAGGCCCATAATCTTAGAACTTCGTTGCAAAGCGACAGAGAGCCAGTTCCTCCTTGCTTATTTATGTAAAACATGGCTACTTGATTGTCCGTATGAATGAGAACTGTCTTGTAGCTGAGGAGGGTATAAAAGACCTTGAGAGCTAGGAACACTGCTCGAAGTTCCAAGTGGTTGATATGAAGAGAGGTCTCCTGTGGGGACCAAGTGCCTTGGGTGGAGAGGTCTTGTAGATGAGCTCCCCAACCTGTTTGGGAGGCATCTGCTGTGAGGGTTGCTTGGGGTAACAAAGGTTGGAAGGGGGACCCCAGCAACAGATTTTGAGTGGACATCCACCATTGGAGAGACCAAAAGAGACGTTTGGAGGTTGCTATTTGGTTTGAGAGAGCTCCTGAAGCTTGAGTCCACTGGGTGGACAAAGTCCATTGAGCTGCTCTGATGTGTAGGCAAGCATAGGGTAGCACATGTACTGTGGAAGCCATATGGCCTAGCAGCTGTAGCATCTCCCTGGCAGTTAAGTGGCTCTTTGAATCTGGGAGGCTAACTGCACTAGACGTTGACAACGGGCCTGAGGAAGGTAGGCCCTTGCAGAAGTGGTGTCCAACCAGGCCCCTATGAATTCCAGGGACTGAGTAGGGGTGAGCTGGGACTTTGGGAGGTTTACCACAAGTCCCAGGTATTGCAGAATGCACCTGGTGCGGTTCAGGGAGATCTGAGCCTCTGACTGGGTTGGAGCTCGGATGAGCCAGTTGTCCAGGTATGGGAAGACAAATATTCCCAGAGTGCGTAGAAATGCAGCAACTATTGCCATGCATTTGGTGAACACTCTTGGAGCAGAGGCTAGACCGAAAGGAAGCACTCTGTATTGGTAATGTTTTCCCTGGAACAGAAAATGTAGGAATTTTCTGTGAGATGGATGGATGAGGACATGAGTGTACGCATCCTTGAGATCTAGAGAACAAAGCCAATCCTGACTCTGCAGGTATGGAAGGAGAGTGCCTAGAGAAAGCATCTTGAACTTCTCCTTGCATAGGAATTTGTTCAATTCTCTGAGATCTAGAATGGGTCTGTATCCCCCTGTTTTCTTTGGAATGAGAAAATAGGGGGAGTAAAACCCTGACCCCTGTTGAAGAAGAGGAACTTCTTCTATGGCCCCCTGGGCCAGAAGGGTAGTCACCTCCTGATCCAGAAGGTCGAGGAGAGATGTGGGAGAATTGAAGTGTCTCACCATGGTGTAGGGAGGAAGGTCTGAGAAATGAAGTTTGTAGCCCTCTCTTATGATGGAGAGGGTCCACTGCTCTGATGTGATTTGCTCCCAATCTGGGAGCAAAATGAGCTAACCTTCCTGGGATGGTGAGAGGTTCTGGCTGTTGTAGAGCCAGAAAGGTTAAGTTCTCTAGTATCAAGTCAAAAACCCTGAGGGGGTTGGGACTGCTGGGTTGTAGCAGTCCCTGCAGGTTTAGGCCTGGCCTGTTTAGGCTGCTGACGCTTAGTAGCAAAGCGACCTGTAGAAGATTGTTGGCCAGATGTGGAAGGAAATCTGCTCCTTTTGTAAAAAGGCTTTTTGAAAGTTTTTTTCTTGGCTGGAATGGAGGTTGACTTGGAAAGTCTATCCAGAGCAGAATTCTCTGCATCCATTTGAGTGGCCTTTATTTGCCACTCTTTGCCAAAGAGATTTTCACCCGTACAGGGCAGATTTCCTAAACCATCCTGAACCCAGGGCTCTAGATCAGAAGCCTGGAGCCAAGCAATTCTGCGAGCAGCTATGGCAATGCCTGAGGCTCTGCTGGCACCTTCAAAGGAGTCAAAGGCTGCCCTGTTGGAAAACTTTGAAATGTCTTGAGTATGCTTAATAACTAAATGGTCTGATGTTTACTCTCGTAAACATCAGACCATTTAGTTATTTGTATTCTACAATCATGGAAGGTCTACCTAAGGATACTGATACTTTCAGTTTTTCAGAAGAATTTATTTCAACTTTCAATAAGATCGATACACCTTTTTCACTTGCGGGTTTATTTTTAGAACAAGGGGATGAAGCAGGCTGGGAGGATCTCCTGAAATTACAGAAGAAAAAAGTGCGGATGGAACTTCATCGTCTTTCCCTAATAGAATACATCCAACGCCGGCATATTCCACGCGGGTTACGCGTGTATAAAGAACCCAGGATGTTTATTTCAGACACTGGTTTCGTAGACAAATGGAACCAAATTTTGAACAAATGTTCAATTGACTTGATGATTCATATTGTTGAAACCATAAAACGTCACCTAGGGTCTTTAAACACTGAAATTGAGACACTGCTAACCAAATTTAAATCGACAGAAACAGCTGAAATATTTAAAGGTAAAACTGACCAACACGCTACTCAACTTACTACTCTGACAGAAGAAGTGAAAAAGGTTAAGGAGAAAAAATTGCGACGTGATTATAACGATTATACCAAAGGCTACGTCTATCCCTGGATGAATGTAAAACGAAAGCAGAAACCCAGGAGGAAACAGGTAACTTTTGATAATACTTCAGAGGACACGGATTCTGCAGATTCTGAACCTGCTGGTCGTCGGAGGGCTTTTTTGGACGATGCTCAGAAAGACAACAAGATCAAAAAATCAGCAGATCAATCGACAAAAACACAGAGAAACGGTTCATCACGACGTCGGAAATAGATTCATTGATAGTTAATGTATCTGGCCAGAACATACCGGCCGACCAACTGGCAGTCCTCAATAAAGGACTAGCTTATGTTCCCAAATTACAGTACGACCCTTTTCAATTTAGGGTGGACGTGGAACAAATGATCAGGAAGCTTCACTTACAGCTATACTTTGGTCAACAGCCGCCTATTGAAAATAGTTATTTATCTCAAGATCGCGTTTCTTTACCTCTGCGATCTTCCTGGTCTCCCCCCACCCCCCCTCCCCCGGCTTTGTTACTATATCGGGATCTCATTTTGTGAGATTTGGATCAAGCCGCATCTATGCAATCAGGTTTTCGACACACTATTAGTTTTTCAGAACGATCGGCACTACAAGCTCTTCGATCACGTTCTGACCTGATTATACGGCGAGCAGACAAGGGTGGTGGGGTAGTGATTTGGAGTCGTGACCAGTATCTAAGTGAAGCTTACAGTGAGTTAACAGATTCGAAGGTATACCAACGGTTGGAGGCAGATCCTACATTAGAACTACAGCAGGAAATTAAAAGGATCACCACCCATGCACTACAAAATAAATTAATCTCTAAAAAAGAATGGCATTTCTTGAATCCGGTTGACTGTACCTTGGCGCGATTTTACCTGGTCCCAAAAATACATAAAAGCTTACAAGACCCCCCAGGGAGACCAATAGTCTCGACTCGTGGGTCCCTTCTTGAACCCTTATCGATATTTTTGGATTCGTACCTGCGACCTAAAATACGTTTAATTCCCTCTTACATAAGGGATTCCTCTCATTTTTTGCACATCTTATCAAGTTACAATCAATGGGCATCAGATCCTGATCTTATTTTAGTGACTTTAGACGTCGTGTCTCTTTATACTGTGATTCCCCAGTCTCAAGCTCACTTAGTGGTTATGGCTTCTTTGCAACAACGTGGAGATCTTTCTGAACAACAATTGAATTTATTGTCTGATTTAACTCATCTCATATTGCATAACAACTTTTTTATATTTGATGAAGTTATTTATTTACAGCTATCCGGAGTGGCTATGGGAGCCACCTGTGCCCCTTCGGTGGCAAATTTATATATGCAAAAATTTGAACAAGAGTGGGTTGACAAATCCCCTTATAAAACTTCGGTCAAGATGTGGCGAAGATATATTGATGACATTTTTGTTCTCTGGCACGGTACTCAAGAACATCTGATTCAATTTCACGCCTGGCTAAATAATAGAGATACTAATATCAAATTTACTTTAACGTTTCATGGTGAACAAATCACTTTTCTGGATCTCCTAGTGAAAAAATCTCCAATGGGGTGGACTACCTCTATTTTTCGGAAGTCCATAGACAAGAATGCAATGTTACATTATAACAGCGGTCATCCACTTCATTTAAAAGATAGTTTGCCCTTGTCTCAGTTTATAAGATATCGCCGTAATTGTTCAGATTTACAGGATTTTAAATTGCAAGCACGTCATCTAAAAACCAATTTCTACCAACGAGGTTATCCTGTAAAAGTGGTGGACCGAGCTTATAAAAGAGCACTTTATTCTAATCGTGACTTATTGTTACACACCCCCGAGAGGACAAGTTCAGTTTCCTCCACTCAACAAGTGAATCTGGTTACTAGTTTTACCCCTTTCAGTTCACTTCTTAAACGCAGCATCAAACGACATATGAATGTACTACACAGTATTGCTGGCTTGGAATCTTACCAAGTCCGTTGTGTTTGGAAAAGATCTCGCAATTTTAAGGAAATGTTAAGTCCAGCGTTGTTACGCCCTCTTACATCCACTACATTTAATGAGATAGCGGGACATGTTAAATGTGGATCCTGTAATATCTGTGATATTACCCGAGTCATCTGAATTTGTATACAGAGGGAAAAGTTACAAACTTCGAAACGCAACTACATGTAATTCTACACATGTAGTTTATGGTATAAGATGCCCTTGTGACCTGTTATACATTGGGAAAACTATTCGATCATTCAAAGTTCGTATGAACGAACATAAAAGCAAGCTCAAATGCCGAAGACGGGAGGCACCGTTAGTAGATCATTGCCTCGAATACCAACACACATTTGAGAATCTCATATGCTTCTGTATTGAGCAAGTGCTGACACCCCGTTTTGGCAAAACACGAGAGCAAGCCTTGCTATATGCAGAACAACGTTGGATTTATCAACTGCAGACCCTGATACCAGGAGGTCTGAACGCACGTATTGAATGGGAAGCGTGCTTCAGGTGATTTCATTGATTGACGCAAACACAGCCCTTTAAATCTTCCCGCATGTGCGGCATCTTAAGGCATCACCGGTAGCAGTTGAAACCTACGAATTTCTAAGTCTCTCTTTCTATTCAACATATGAAGGTTCATGTGAACTTTAAAGTAAGTGAAAGTAATTCTTCTGAATCTTGAAGTCATTTTTTGTAAACTGCAGGAAAGTTTTGGTTTACATAACTTCTTTCGTTTTTAGTGCATTATTGAATAAGTCTCCCCTGAAGAAACCCTTGGGAGAAACGCATATAACCAGCGCGCTAGATGGCGTCGGGATTGAGTTATTCACTGACATTGGAAATTGGCGGTGACTTCCGTTGGGCTGACATATGAGCTGTTGAATTTAGCTGCTGAATCAAGTCTGAACAAAGCTAAGTAACAGTGATTTGGTCCATGTTTGGAAGTTGCCAGCTTTGGGTTATATTTAACTGCACTAAGCTACTTACAAGTGATTGCAAGAACTTTTATGAAAAATTATAAAAAAAAATTAATGGTGGATAATATGTTTTGGGGTCATTGATGTACCTAAGGGCACTGAGTCCAAAAGTTGTTCATCTTAACCTTTGGCAGCCCGTGAGTTCTGAGACCTTTTATTGCCACCATTAGTGGATTATTCTACAAGACATTTGATGAAGTGTTTTAACTACATTAAGCAAGTTATCTGGTTACACTTTCAGAAACAAAGTGAGAGTATTCCATTTGTATAATTTGAGTATGCTTAAGCCAAAGGAGGAATTCATCCCTTTTATCCTCTGGAAGAAAAGGGAGAAAGTTGTGCAGCTTTTGTGCAACTTCCTTTAGAAACATACCCATATAAAGGCTATATGAGTTGATTCTGGCAATAAGCATGCTGGCTTGGAAGATTTTCCTACCAAAAGCATCCAAGGTCCTGCATTCTCTTCCTGGAGGAGCAGAAGAGTGTCTTTTGGTACTCTTTATCCTTTTCATAGCTGACTGCACCACAATGGAGTGGTGAGGAAGCTGAGTTTTCTGAAATCCAGGACAAGGAGGGACACGGTACATAGTGTCCAATCTACGAGAATGAGGAGAAAGGGTGAGAGGAGTCTCCCATAGGTCAATCATATGTTCATGAAGAATTTCATGAATTGGCAAGGTGACTGCCTCTCTGGGAGCCTTAGAGTATCCTAAAATATCAATTTTTTTTGCTCTAGGCTCTGTTTCAGAGGTTACTGAAATAGAGAGTCCTTTAGCCACTTCTATTATGAAGTCTTGAAAGGACAAATCCTCTGGAGGAGACATTCTCCGTTTTGGAGAAGTAGGTTCCTCAGGAAGGGTAATGGATACTTCAGGAGACTCATCTGATGAATCAGAATCATCAGAGGAATCGAAGTATCGTCTGTCCCCTTCCAACGATCGATACGCGTATCAATCGGTACCGACATCGGGCGTTCCCGGTACCGGATCGGTACCGAGAAATAGCCCTGGACAAGGAACCGAAGTCGGTATCCTGGCCGATGTCGATGCACTCGGTACCGGTATCGGCGCCGGTACCGACAACGGAACTCGTTGCGGTACCGTCGGCGTCGCAGCATTAATAAAAGCCATTATAGCCTGCTGCATGGATTGAACAGTGTGATCCATGGACGCCACGACTGCCTGGATGTCGGTACCGGGAGAAGGTGCCGGTACCCCAGAGCAGTCTAACAGGTGATCGGTCGAGGCCGTGCCATCGATGTCAACCTGTAACCCCATAGGAGGATCTTTGGAAGCCGGAGCTTCCCACCGGGGTTGTTTGGCTGGGGCAGGATCCTCAAAGGCAAGCCCGGAGGCATCTCGATGCTGAGAGGGAGATTTGCCCTTCAAGGACCTGCTAGGTTTATGTTTGGTTACCTGAGACCCATCAGGAGAGGAAGACCTGGAAGATGTCGATGCCACCGCCGGTGCATCCGTGGGAAACAGCACATGGAGCTTGGCTGCTCGGTTCTGTAACCCTCATTTAGACATTAGAGAGCAGGACTGGCAATCCGGAATGGAGTATTCAGGCCCCAAACATTTAAGACACCATTAATGGGTATCTGTAACAGAAATTGTACCGCTACACTTAGTGCATTTTTTGAACCCGGAGGCTGGTTTTTCCATGAGGGAAAATTTTCTTGTGGGCCTGTAGGCCTAGAAGAAAAATACACCAAGTGAGGAAAAAATATATATATTTTTTTTTTTTAGAAAGAAAGAAAAGAAAAGACTGGCGGTACCGGTCCGGCATCGGGGAAGGCAGACACGCGGCCAAAGAAATAAATTAAAATAAAGAACTTCTTCAGCGGTGACAGGAACACGACCTGCTGGCTCCGCGGAAAAGAAGAACTGAGTAGAGTTGGTTAGGAAAGGCAAGAAGGCAGCACACAGGCGCTGTGGGAGGCTCCCAAAAGCTTTCTTTCTGGGAAGCTGGGGACCTTTCCCGCGCAGGCTCCGTCGGTACCGACGTACCCATATGTGAGGACTCATTCCTGCTTGTTCCTGGAGATGTCTATGTATCATGATGAGTGTTGTATCACCGTTCACATATAATAAAAAGATATAGGATATGAAAAAAAATGCATGTTAATTAAGCAAATATCTCAAATTCCACATTACTCCCTGAGCCTGTCTTGGTGACCCTATAGCCCAATCCGATTTTCAGGTTATCCATAATGAATATGCATGCAATACATATTTATAGACTGGGTCTCTAGTGTAGGCAAATCAATCTTACACGGATATCTTGAAACCCTCACTAGCTCCACGTGCATGCTAGAAGCCCTACACTAGATGCATTACTAGCAAATGAATGAAACCTGGAAAATATGTAGAAAAAAATGAATAGGAGAAAAATAAAGCGTTCTGTATTTGCCACCAATTAAGCAACATTCCCCTTGTCCTCGCAGAGGAACTTCAATATTAAATTATCTACAACATCAACATTTTCAAAATATCCTTCAGCTGTAAATACAGGACATTGCACCTTTCAAGCAGATAAATGATCTCTAGTTGGTTCAGCATGTTGAATATTTTCTTGGCTTCCGGACAGCTCTCCTAACAGGTCTGCATTTTGACTAGAAATTTCAATTCCATGTCCAGTTTGGATTTCTTTTTGTAAAGTCTTCAGGCACTTGTCTAGTCTCTTTATGAACAAGTCCACATCTTGCTTTTTCATTCCAATTGCTGAGGCAGCATTGAGGTACGCACAAGAATAAGTATTCACGTGAGACATAAAACCCTTGAACGTGTAGCCATTCACAGTTTGCACTGAACCAAGAGGCACAATTCTGCGGAGAAAAAAATTAAAAAAAGAGATGAATTTCATTATTTGCATTACAGATCTGCACCAAGGTAATCTAAAAGCATTTCACAGATTTTCAATTCATGCTCCAGTTTTCAAAACTACAAAGCAATAAGACTGGGTTTTATTCAAGCAAATTAAAAACCTGAAAAAATCTCTACAGAAAGATATTCAATTTGGTCCACATACAGAACTGCATAATATACTATTAGCTTGAATACAGTATTATGACCCTCATTATCCCTTTTTAAATACCAGGAGTTGTTCTCCTGACATCATTAACATTTTGAATTGGGTAGAAGAAATTAAACAAACAAGTTCCTTCCCCATGACGTAAGCACAAAAGAAGCAAGCAGCCTAAAAATAAACCTTCCAACATTTAATCAATACATTGTCTTGTTTAAACATGCTCAATTACACTGATATAACCCAATTCCATAGAAATGAGGACACAGAAAAAGAAAATTAGAAATCTCTTATTCTTGATGAAAGATAAACAGACTTACTTGAAGAAAATGAAAGGAAGTGCTACACAGGAGCTAGAAAATCTCACATGTATGCAGATACTTAAAAAAATTAAGATCTCTTATTCCATTTCAACATTTTGCCTCACTCACTGCCTTAATGGCTTTGTCAGCACTACAAATCAATGATGAATAATTTCTTCACAACAGCAGCCCTATGTTTTTGTGAAGGAGTAGCGCAATGGTTAGAGCAGTGGGCTAGAACCAGCGAAGCCACGGTTCGTATCCCACTGTGGCACCCTGTGATTTTGGGCAAGTCACTTAACTCCACTGCCTTAGGTACAAGTTTAAATTGTAAGCCCTCTGGAAACAGGAAAATACCTACCGTACCTGACTGTAACTCACCCTGAACTTCTGAGAAAAGGTGTGATCTACAGCCAATTTCTAAGCTGAACTTTAAAAAACTGTACTGCACCTTATTTAAGCTGGGATGCTCTGATAAACCCAAAGTATACACAGCAACCTTAAACAGACAGGGAAGCAGATTAGGAAAAGATGGTCATGTGTCTTACACAGAAAGCCATCTACAACCTGAAACATGGGCATGGCACATACGACTACAACATGCACAAAAAACCTATTCTATGATCCTGAAGAAGAGCTTACAAGAGTTACTTTTCAGAATTATTTCCTTGTACATCTTTTATATTTTGTATACATCTTCTGTGTGTCTGATGTTCTGTGAATGGACTGTAAGCTGACGTGCTGTGTTTAGGAAGGCTACAAGTAACACATATGGATTACCATAAATGATAGAATTCATTGTAAATAATATTTTCTAATCAACATCCCCGCTTAGCAGTTTTGATTTGTGCGGGAATCCTCCTCTGGTGTTCCTGTTGGTGAGGAATAGTGAACACGATCACGCTTTGAATGCAAGGAGAGTTAGGCGAGGACTCATTGTGCTGTGTCCACAGAGAATGCCTGCTGCAAGTAAGTAACCTGGTTTATTCAAAGGGCAAAGAGAAAGAATATTCTCACACATAGGTCTCCATGGATACGAATTGCCTTTAATATAAAAGGGGAAAATGGGAAAAAAATGGATTACCAGCAAGCAAACTTTTTTTTTGTTGGCAGCAAGCCTTTTTCAGTTTTGTCTTTTTTTTTGTGAAGGCAACCTGAAAATCATAACTGGCCCTTGGGGGATGCAGCTAAATTCCAAAGCTTAAAGAGATTCCTCAGAACAGACTGATCAAACCTGCTCCCTCATCGGGAATCTATTTCCCAACAATGACCATTGCTACTGCTACTAATTTCTACAGCTCTAATAGACATTGATACAATAACAGCAGCTATGGATGCCACTGTCAGCAATGAGCCATCTGACTGAAGACTGAATACAGTTTAGGACAGCTATCCAGAGGACTGTCATGAGTTGAGACCAGCGGCACTTAACAACAACAGACATGGGGCCCCATTTATTATTTACAACTTGTTATATCGCTATATGACAATTTACATGGTCAGCACTGCGGTGTACAGGCCAACTAATAAGATAACTGAACAGAAAAGACAAAAACAAAGGCAAGATGCTCAAACATGGGAAGGAGAGCAAGTAGACTACAATCTACCAGGAGACCATCAGTCACTGAAAACAGAACGAAAAGGAAAGAACCCGGATCTAGTAAGTATCAAGAAGAGAAGGGAGGGGGGAGGGGCAATCAACCAACTCTGGAAAAGTCTATCGAAACAGCCAGGCTTTTAGGCCACACCTAAACTTCCAATAAGAACATTCTAATTTATGTTCCTGCAGAAGTAAATTCCACAGGTGGAGGGCTACATATCCAAAGGCAGACCTGTGGGACACCTCCATCCTTTTTTGGGAGGGGGAAGGGAACACCAACAAGTTAGCCTAAAAGGACTGCAAAACCCAGCCTGGACAGTACGGCACATGGAGATCATGCAGATAGCAGGGCACACCAGCATAAGAGGCTTGAAAATCAAAATTAAAACAAACCTGATATGGTAGAGAACAGGAAGCCAGTGCTCAGAGAACAAGAAAGGAGAAACATGGGTCCATGCTGCATGCATGATATAGCAAGTGTTCCACTGTGTTCTGAATTAGCTGAAGATGCCGCAAATTAACACTTTTACTAACATTTAGCTTGAGCTACAGTATCTGCCACACAGTCCATAGAAATAAAAGGGCCATGAGCTAAGTGTCAGTAAAAGGGATCCATATGTATACTGCAATTGTATACATAAACATAAGAGCCCCATTCCACAGAGCTTACATTCTATTCAAGACAAATAGGATAAACAAGAGAATTAAGGAGTATCATTTATTATGGAAAATGGTTACAAATATGGGAACGAACAGAAAAATAAAGTACTATTTTAAAACAGCCTAAAACTGTTTTTTGGTCAAGATCTGAATAAAGTCAGAGAAGGGGCATGACACTGACTCAAAAAGTCTATTCCACGTGTATAGTGCAGCATAGTGAAAAAACAGAACAGCAAATCTGCTAATCTGTAATAGGCGTTTTCCATAAACAGCAGAATTACTGAAATACACAGGTGGGTGACATTACACAGCACCAGGGCAGAACAGCTCTAGAAGCTCAGAACTAAATGTAAAGTTCTTTATTTTATTTTCATTGTACTTAAAAGTATTTCAACAGGGCTTTTTATATCTTTTTAGGATTTTTTTTAGGCAAGATGAACAGAAAAGGACCTAGGAGGGAGTGGAGTTGGATTCTAACCCTCAAAAAGATTCCAAAGCTCTGATTGACCCAATCTGCTGTTGTGTAGGGAGTCCCTTTCCAAGCAATAGTGAGATGTGAATGTATGGACAGAAGTCCAAGTTGAAGCTTTACAAATCTCCTCCATAGCTTGAACATTATGAGCAGTTACATGACCCTCAAGCGCCATGCCTACCCGAGTATACGTGAAGGAGATGCATTCTGCTATCCATATTGAAAGAGAATGCTTCATTACGGCAGCCCCATTTGTTTATTTAACAATTTTTATATACCGTCTTTCTACAAGTCAAGACGGTTTACATAGAACATTTTTGGCTGTATATTTCAACTGTTTACATGGAACAAGATAACGATGGATACATATGGTAACGAGAAGAACTAATTACAAAGATCAAAGATCAACTATTTACATATGAGTATACAATGAGCCATATGGTTGTATAATAGAATTTGAGTGTTGCAGAAGGAGTAGGGAGGAAGGTGTAAAGGGTTATGAGCTAAGGAGGAAGGGAGAAATGTTCAAGGAAAAGATGGGTTTTTAGCTTCTTTCGGAACTCAGACTGGTTTGAACAGTTCCGAAGCTCATGAGGAAGGGCATTCTATAAGGATGGGGCATAAAGGGAGAAGGCCCTGTTACTTGTGGATTGTTTGCATTATCTCTTGTTTATAGGGATGGTCAGTAAGTTTTTGGTAATAGAGCAGCGTGTTCTTGTGTTACTGGAGGAGATAAGGAGGGGGGGAGAGGCATGGAGCTGACTCATTGGAAATAATTTTATGTGTAAGGGTGAGGACCTTGAATTTAACTCTGTATTGGATGGGGAGCCAGTGGAGATCATAGAGGACAGGAGTGATGTGGGAATGTCTAGGGTTGTTAGTTATGAGCCGTGCTATCATGTTCTGAGCTAGTTGGAGCGGTTGAATAGTGTTCTTGGGAAAGCCATGATAGATATGGTTACAGTAATCAAGAGAAGGGATTGTGAGGGCCTGGCAGAGAGTATGAAAGGAGTTTGGGCTTAAGAGGGGTTTGAGGTTCCGGAGGGTACGGAGCTTTGCGTATATTATATTAGTGGTTCTCTATTTGGTCAGTGAAGGAAAGGTTCTGATCCAGGATAATACCAAGATATTTCACTTGGTTTTTTATAGTAAGTGTGAGATCACCGATAGTAAGAGTGAGAGGTGGGGTATATGCAGGATTGGAAAATACCTGGAGAACCTCAGTCTTGGATTGATTGATTGATTAAGAGGTTATGCTGGGAGAGCCAAGTTTTTAGGCTAGTTAGGCATTCACTCAGTTTAGAAAAGTTAGGGTTAGAAAGGTTAAAAGGGGTGAAGCACATCATGTCGTCTGCATATAGCTGAGACTGAATGCCATAGCTTTGGAAGATCTTGCAGACAGGTTGGAGGAAAATATTAAATAGAAGAGCAGAAAGACTGGATCCTTGGGGGACACCTTGTTTTAGGATAAATGGGTGGGAGGTATCGTTTCCAATACGAACCTGTTGGGTTCTGTTATCTAGGTAGGAACGGAACCAGTTCAGGGTTGTGCCTCTGAGTCCTATTTCATGGAGTCTGTTTAGGAGTTGATGGTGAGGGAGGGAAGTCGAAAGCAGCTGATAAGTCAAGGAATATGAGAAGACATCCTTGAGAAGGGTTCTGAGTGTGGAGGTATAAGGAATTGAGAAGGGAGGTAAGAAGGGTTTCAACTCCATGGTTCTTTTTGAAACCATGTTGGAATAAGTTGAGGGGGGAGTGATCATCAATATAGTTCTGAAGTTGAGTTTGGACCAGCTTTTCAGTTATTTTAGCCAGGAATGGGATACTAGAGATAGGTCTGTAAGAAGTAGAAGTTGGTCGATTTTTGTTCCTTTTAAGATAGGGCGGATAGTGGCACTCTTAAGAGGTGGTGGTACAGAGCCAGTCTGGAGGGATGTTTGAATAATATACAGAATGTATGGGCTGAGAGAACTTCTGGTAGATTTGATCCACGGGACAGGGAAAGGGTCAAGGGCAGAGGTTGAGGCATTTAAATCCTTTATGACATTACATTTTCTAATGTAAGGGGGTCAAAATCGCTCCAAGAGTTTGAGGGGATAGGCTCATGTGGTTGGGTGCTATAGTCAGCAAAAGGTTGGGAATTGTAGTCAGCAGAAGGTTGGGGGTTATTAGTAGATAGGGGAGGGAGGAATTTGGAAATCAGTTGGCTGGCTAAGGCTTGTGCAGTTATTTTTGGAGGCTGGTCCTGATGTAAGGGCTCGTTAATTAAGGATTTGGTAATAGAGAACAGCTCTCTAGGTTTGTTAAGTGATCGTTGAATAATATTTTCATTATATTTTTTTTATGGTTGAGGGTTTTAGAGCAGTAAGTTTGGAGTTTAGCTGTATAGGCAATGAGTGCATTAGGATCTTGAGAGCGTCTCCATTTACGTTCAAGACGTCTAAGCTCTCTCTTGAGACTTCTCAGATTTGTAGAGAACCAGGGGGCTCTTCTATGGTGTTTTTGAGGAAGTTGGTTCAGTGGGAGTAGAGAAGCTGCAGATAGAATCTCATTCCATTTAGAAATGTGGGACTCTTGGTTCAAGGTCTTATCATATAGTAGGTCAAGAGATGGGATTGTTTGCTCTAGAAAGGTGGCTGCATTGAATTGTCTAAATCTACGGGTATGTTGAGCCTGGAGGAGAAGCTGATTTCTGTGAGTGGAGTAAGGGAAGGAGAAGAGGATGAGAGCATGATCAGACCAGGGTACAGGTTGAATGGTGTGTGTAACCTGATCAGTGTTTAGAAAGTGTTGTGGGATAAATATAAGGTCATGGGTGTTTCCTTTGGAATGTGTAGGGTGTTCCAGTATTTGGGAGAAGTGGAGGGCATTCATTGCTTGGAGGAAGGTAGAGGATTGTATTGGAGATGTGGAGTAAAAGTTAAAATCACCTAGAATTATGAGAGGGCGTGAGGCAGGTTGGGGGGAGCAGGCTGTGTCTAGGATCGTGGAGAGATCAGAGGAGTCAGTCTGAGGTGCTCGATATAAGAGATGCAGGGATAGCGTAGAGTTGGAGACTGTAATAGAGTCCATGCCTATGGTAGAGGTAGATTCAATAGTAGAGAGTTGTAGATTAGATTTAGATATAATGGCTACACCTCCTCCTCTGCCATGTGCTCTGTTGCATATAGTGATTGAGTATGCTTTGGGGCATAATTGGTTTATTAGGACCATGTCGGTGTCTTGGAACCAGGTTTCAGTAAGGCAAAATATATCAAGGTCATAATCGGAAATAAGGTCAGCAAGTAGGGGGATTTTATTTCTAGCTGAGCGAACATTGAGTAGGGCGCATTTGAGAGGGGGATGGGGTAGGTCAGAAAGAGAGTTAGGTGTAAGGTTGGGATTTATAGTGATAGGTTTGAGTTTACAAGTACGGTAGTGGGGGTTATGATGGGTATAAGGAAAATGTGGTGGGATGTATAGGTGTCTGGGAGAGTGGATTATTGGAATGGGGGTGTTATGAGTCAGAGTTAGCGAGTATGGGAAGGTAAGTAAGGAGATACATAATAACGAGAGGATAACCCATAAGGTGAATGGGCAGGAGCTAGGCGGGGCCATTCTGGGAGATGTTGGGAGTAGGTAGCACTATAGGATTTGATAAAGTGTGAGTGAGGATAGAATACAGGGACAGTGTTATAGCTTGAAAAGGATTGAATAAGCAACAGTAAATATTACAGTGATTTGGGTACTCTTGTGAAATAACAGCAGTGTAGTCACAGGAATTAGATATGTTTGAATAAGCAACGGTAAATTACAGAATTGGGTACTTTTTTTCCATTGGATTCAAAAGAAACAAAAAGCTGGGTAGACATTTTAAGGTCTTTAGTCTGCTCCAAATACTGTAGGTGGCCAAGGCTCTCTTACAGTCTAACATGTGCAGCACTTTTTTCTCTCTGTGGGATGAGATTTGGGGGAAAAATGTTGAAAGAACAATTGACTGGTTAAGGTGGAAGTCAGAAACCACTTTTGGAAGGAATTTTGGATGAGTACACAAGACCACCCTATTGTGGAAAAACTTAGTACAGGGTATATCCACTACTAAACCTGGAGCTCACACAGCCTATGTGCTGAAGTCACCGTCACCAGAAACAATATTTGCAAACTTCAGTATGCAGGTACTCAGTGGCTCGAAGACAGCTTTCATCAGCTGAGTCAAAACCACGTTGAGATCCCATAACACAATTAGTGGTTTAAGGGGTGACTTCAGTAGAAGCACACCACACATAAAGCCGACAACTAAAGGCTGTAAAGAGAAGGGTTTACCCTGTACACAATGATGGTATGCTCCAATTACACTGAGGTGGACTCTTACAGAGTTGGTTTTCAGACCAGAGAGGCGTCAAGATATTCAATCCGTTTTTGTGTGGGACAGGAAAAGGGATCTAAGGCCTGATCCTCACACTGGATGACAAACCTCCACCATTTGAAAGCATATGATCTTCTGGCAGACAAGGCTGCCCCAAATGACAAGTTCAGAGAGTCTATTTCTAACCTCTCAGCATCCAAGCTGTGTGGGCCAGGGACTTGATATTAGGATACAGAAGCCTGCCCTGATTTTATGAAATTAAAGTTGGGGAATCTCCCAGATGGATGGGGTCCCTTATGAACAGGTCCTGAAGAAGGGGAAACCATGGTTGTCTGGGCCAAAAAAGAACACCAAGAATAATCTTGCCTTTGTCTCGTTGAAGTTTCAAAAGAGTTTTTGTTATCAGAGGAATGGGTGGATATGTATACAGAAGTCCCTCTTCCCAATGAAGGAGGAAGGCATCTGAGGCTAGTTTGCTATTTGTCCCTGTCCTGAAGCAGAACTGAAGGACCTGCTCAGTAGTAAGGAGTGGTGAAAAGGTCTATCAAAGGGGTACCCCATTCTCAAAAGATAGATAATGCTATCTCCTGGTCCAGAGCCCATTCATGAGAACAAAGAACTCGGCTCAGCTTGTCTTTCAGAACATTGTTCTCCCCTGCCAGATAAGTGTCACAAAGTGACATCTCATGAGAGTTGACAAGGTTCTACAGTTTGCATCCCAACACAAGAGGTACAAACCCATTCCTTCCCTCTTGTTGATGCCAGTTGGTTGTCTGTTTGAATCATAACAAATTGATTGGCTAACCGATCTCAGTGTCTTTAGAGTGTTCGCAATTGCCCTCAGGAAATTTATCTGATGGCGATCTTCCTGGGGGTAACACAAGCCTTAACTATGCAACCCATCGAGATGGGCTGCCCAGCCCAACTTGGATGCATCCATCGAGAGTAGCTTTTGGTAAGTTGGCTCTTGAAATGGGATGCCTAAGGGCAGAATTTTAGGGAGCATCCACCAGGGGAGAGACTCCCGTAGAGACCTTGTGATGGTGATGACGTCGTCTCCGAGGCTGTGAATGGACTGAAGGCCAGCCTCAGGATCCACTGAAATTGTCTGAAATGAAGAAGAGCCACGGGGATGATATGAACCGTAGAGGCCATATGGCCCAACATTCTCAGCATGATCCTCGTTGAACATGACTGACTTAAGAGAACCTCCTCAACCTGCTGAACCATGCAGTCCTGCCTGTTCAGAGAAAAAAGGCTCTTGCCTGAGTCATGTCCAGCAGAGCTCCAATGAATTCCAGTTGGAAGGATGGAGTCAAATGGAGCTTTGGATAATTGATGATGAACCCTAGCAGCTCCAACACCCAGATGGTGATGAATACGATTTCTTGAACTCCTTCCCGAGTGATGCTCTTGAGCAGCCAATTGTCCAAGTAGGGAAACACATGCACTCCCAGTCCGAGTAGAAACACTGACTACAGTGAAACATTTGGTGAACACTTATGAAGTAGATGTGAGGCCAAAAGACAGAACGTAATACTGGAAATGTTCTCTCTACGACGAATCTGAGAAACATTCTGTGACTTGGATGTGAGTATAAGCATCTTGCAGATCCAGGGGAACATAGCCAACCTCCTTTTTGAAAGTATGGTAAGAGAGGCTGAGAGAAAGCATCCTGAATTCTTATCTTATAAGGAAAGTGTTTAGGTCTCAAAGATCTAAGATAGAATATCCTCTCCCGTCTTCTTGGGCACTAGAAAATACAATGAGTGGAATCCCTGCCCTTACTGCCCTGGTGGCATGGGTTCAATGGCCTTGGCCTCGAGAAGGGTAGAGATCTCTTTTAGAAGTTGGTTCTGCTGCTGAGACACCTGAGAACTGGTGTTGGTGGGCAATTTGGAAGGACTTTGAAAAATTCAACCTGTACCAGTGGTGAATACTCAACAGTTGGAGGTGATTAGGGGTCACCGATCTGCAAAGTGGGTAGGCCTCCCTCCTACTGGCAGGGTGTCCATCTGGGGCAAAGGAAGATCATCTTTGTTCACCAGGAGTCAATCAAAATTCCATCCCTGGTTTTGGCTGGGGAACCAGTTGGGCCTTAGGAGCCCTCTGCTGTCTAAGATAGGCACGAGAGGACCATTTGGGTTGGGAAGAGTGGCGCAGAGGAGGATACCTACATTTATAGGAAAATTAGATCCTTCTATCCCCACCATTCTGAAACCTCTCGGAAGAGTAGGCCAGGTTGGAACTGGGCCTAGAGAGTGTTTTTAAAGTGTCGCTTTGCTGCTTAATCATTGTAGCAGCTTCTGGGACCCTATCTCCAAAGAGATTCTCTCCACAGTACAGCATGTCAGTGAGCTGTTCGTGCACTATGGGTTGTAAGTATCAGACCTGGAGCCATGGGAGTCTCTGGGCACCAATACTCATGGCAGAAGCTCTCATTGCCATATCGAAAATATACATTGCTCAGACCATGTATTTTCCACAGTGCTTCTCCTTGGCCTACTAGGGAACAGAATCCCGCAACTTTCTCTGGAGGGAGGAAGTTTGTGTATTCCTCTAAGCCACGCATGGTATTCTACAAGTGCATGCTCTTGTAGAGCAGGTAGGACGCCACACAGGAAGTGAGCATAGCGTTTTCATAAAATTTTCTCCCAAAAGTATCTAGAGTCTGAGACTCCCTCCCAGGGAGCATCAAGGAATGCGACTTGGAGCTCCTAGCTCTTTCAAAGCTTGAGCTTTTTGAATCTGGGAGCCTTTTGGATCCTGTATTTGGAGTCAACCTTCTTACTAACAGGAGGACACGGAGGGTGGGGTGTCACCCACACTCTCATCTGCAGCCTCTTATGCATGTGGTGCATGTGCACTGTCGCTGCCTCCTTTGGGGGTCAGGATATTGGAGGATGCCCAACACTTCTGCGCTGAGCTCCTCCTCCATATCCAAAGTAAATTACATGACTTTAGCCATATCCCCCACAAAATCATGAAAGGACATATCCTTAGGCAGTGCTGAGGGGTCCCAAATAGTTCTGGGAACCTCTCCTCCGAGAAGTACTCAGAATCATAGTCTGTTTCCCAGGAGCGCTCAGACTCAGAGGTATTTAACAGACACTTGAGTCTCCACCTGAACTAGTCCCTGAGATGTGAAAGGCTCAGATCATCATGGTGCACTGAATGGCTTTGATACTTTGGGGGCAATATGTCATCCAATATACTGGACACATATTGGATAGTGTCAAGGCCTTTTGGATGTTACTTTAGGTGTGTCAGAACAAAGAGCTCCCATATACAGGGTGGCTGAATCAGTCCTCCATCCTCTTAGTGAAGCACTCCTCAAAGGCCACCACTAATGAAGCCATAGAGGGGGGTCAATAGAATCTGTTGATTTCCCCAGTGCTATAGAGGGTGTATAGGCAGACTGGTCATGGAACCTTGGAGTCTGGTACAGCCACTCCAATGTGATGGATAATGAGCTATCGTCCCTTCAGGGCTGCTTCAGGGGTTGCGTATGCCCGGGTCCCCTGTGTTATTAGCATCGTGCTCCATAGAACACTGATGCACCTCAGCCTCTGCTCAATGCTTGTCCATTGTGATGCTCTGTGCCAGTGAAGTCAAGAACAAATCCTTCCTTTTCTTCAGGGTGGAACCAGAGGGAGACAAATCCCTGGGCCTCCCTAATTGTGCTCAGCTCAGAGAGTTTGAGCACTCCACAATGCTAATGCACCGCCAGTGTCCAATGCCACTCCTGATTCCATGACGACAAATGCCGCTGGGCAGGTCTTTGAAACACCAAAAATCTGTGCGCACTTTTCCTCTCAATCTTTATGATCCCTCTTTATTATTGTGATAAAGAAGCTTATCATAGCTCAGGAAGGAGCTATAGAAAAGGTGAAGTGACTCTGAACAAGCAACCTGTCAGTTCTGGTAGAAATAAGAAAACAGAATTTTCCCATAAAAGACTACCAGTCCCAGAATGCACCAGGTTTCCAACAGCCATTAGAGGAGCTGAAGTGGGGAAACGTGTGTTCAATCAGGAGGGCTATGAGGTAATCCCTAAGCACTCATCTCAAAGGGCAGGGCCTGATTCAGCACAGCTGCGCTGTGTTAGGGAGGAGCACTCATCCAGGCAGAATAAGAGTAGAGTTTATTCTACAGATGACCATCTTCATGATCACCTTGGATATCCAGAGAATTGTCCTCAGTATCCTGAGAATCAGCTTGAGTTTGATCATCAGTTTCATCTGAAGGATCATCAGAAGCAGAAGCCAAACCGGACGGACAGAGAGGGAAAGAGACCCTTTGGAAGAAGGAAGAGAAAAGCCTTTGAGAGGTCTAGAAGAGTCCAAAGCAGTACGTATACTGGGAGGTATTCCAAGGGCCAGCATACACCATTGGACTGGGGAAAGCCAGAGGAATGGTGCTGCAGAGCTAGGAATCACCAGAGGCTATCTGTGAGGGAGACAGCTGCACGTGGAAGGGACCCTAAGACCTGTGCCAGAAGGTATGTGAAGAGAGATCCAGTGTCCAGGGATCTGGATTGGAAGGCTGGACATAAGAACTGGACTACATACTGGCCAGGCTATATAAAGAGGAACTCTAGCAGCAATGGAAGCTCAGGTATGAACACTGATCTATGCCCTAGCTATAACCTTGAAAGACAGCAGGGAAACAAGTATTCTCCTGAAAATGCTCCATTAAGAGATTCATCTGTGCCAATCCATGATATTGAACCCATGCTTGTTGAACAAGGGGGAATAATAGCAGATGAGGATCCTGTTTATATGGACTGCTCTCTATCTAAACTCCGTTGGTAACTTTCTGTTATAAAGTACAGCAACCATCACAAAGAAATAGAAATTTGTTCTTTAATCTACTCAGAAAAGCTCCTGAAGCAGGATTTGACCCACACAGTGGAAGGCAAGCCAGCTAAGGGGTTTCAGCTGGTAACTGCTAGCAATTAAGCCTTACCTAATTGCTTGTGAGCTAGGAGAGAATCACTTCTGTATCTATGTGGGAAGTAATCAGAAGTTAACCTGAAAAGAACAGTTTGTTTCTTGCTTTGTGGCTTTTCATTTGTTGTTTTCCTCATTTTGACTTTGTTTTTCCAAGTTAACACTGAAAGCAAGTAACCTAATTTATGTGCTACCAAGCATATCTGTGTTGGGAGAAATAACCCCATAAATAAATATCTTATTGGCTTTACCCAAGAGCACAACTAAATTATTGTCAGCAGCTGTGTCTGGTGTGAATGAACTACATTGCCCACAATAACTTGCAAATCATATAGAAATATGCACTTGCCAAGAGTGTGAAGATTCTCACCCAGGCAGCCGTCTGACATTATCTCTAAACAGAGTGAACAAATAAAGGTGTTATGATCAGGCCCCGGGCACTTTAGACATAGTTTGTGAGAGTCTGTGATGGACATGAATCTAAAAAGTGCTGGGAGCACTTTATTAAACTGTTGCATGTTTCAGCGACATGTCAGATGAAAAACTAGCCACTGAAAGACTACAACAGGGGACTGCTACTTCTGGACAGAGATCTGCAATTGTAAGTATTTACTTCTGGGAATTTTTCTAAATCTTGGGGAAAAAATGATTCTTTAGATTAAAGCTGATTAATCTGTGAACCCAACTGTTAAATCAGTCAGGGCCTAGTAGCAGCAAGAGTGTGCAGTTTAAAATTAAAACACAGCAGAGAGCTTTCTGGTTAAATTTAGAACCCGAGACGCCCTCTATCAAAGCAAGGGCTTTGGGACTCCCCTTGGAGATTGGTCACAGATTACCTTAGAAGCACAGGAAAGGGTACTGTGTAGCAGCCAGCTTTTAATAAGTCTTCTTTCCCTCCCCAACACCCACCCACCCCTGGGATAATTGTAGTTTTATAGGTGCTTAAACTTCTTAAAGGAAAGGAGGTGGCATATTCACTCTCAGGTGCAGCTGTTTATTCTCATCAGTGTTCATTAAGGACCTGAGATTAATTAAATTCCAGGTGAACAAAGTACATTAAACATATTAGGTATAGTTTTATTAGTATAAGTATCCCTAGCAACTCTTAGTAAGTAAAGAACTTAAATATTTAAACACAACCTTAAAGCGAAGACGCAGACAGCAGTCCAGCAGCGAGATGGGGGCTTTCCAGTCTTTTGCACTGAGTGTCACATGTATGATTTTCTCCCAGTTGGTGAGGGGTCTTACGTGTGCAGAAGGTGCAAGGAGCTCTTTGCTCTCAGGGAACGAGTCTGATCTCTGGAAGCAAGAGTAGCAGACTTGGAAGACATAAGGAAGACAGAGAGGTACATAGATGAGATCTACAGGGATATAGTCCTGAAGTCCCACCTCCAGTCTGGCAGCATCCCTGTTGCCATGGAGGAAAGAGGTCATGTAACAGGAGAGCATGGGCCCGATTTAACCATGTTGAATGGTGGGAACCGACAGCACAAGGTTCTTGTAGAGATCCGGAGGGGACCCCTCCTTATGTTGGGATATTACCATATATGCCACAAGCAACAGAAGTGATGAAAATTTTGAAAACCCATTGGTCAATCTTATCATTACATCCGTGTTTTGAAAAACCGTTGATAGTAGCTTTTCAAAGGGGTAGAAATGTGGGGCACTGGGTAGTGCACAATTATAGTCAACCCTTGCAAATGGGAACTCCTGGACATTTTGAATGCACTACCTGTGATTTCACTTTGGAAGGCTCAACCTGGGAACATCCTTCACGTCGATGAGTGTATAGTAAGTTTCTAACTACTTGCCAAACATCGTCTGTTGTTTATGTGTTAATTTGTCCATGTAAAAAGATATACATTGGGAAGACATCTAGAACAATGAAAAAACTACTCCAAGAACATCGTTCCCGTATAACCAATGCAATATTGACGGCCCCGATAGTAGCACACTGTCAGGAACATCATCATCAATTTTCAGACCTTCGGTGGAGAGTGTTGGATCATATACCACTGAATGACAGAGGAGGTGATCGGGACTCTCGCTTATGCTATTGGGAACAATTTTGGATTTATACCTTGGAATCTTTAACACCACAGGATTTGAATTCATCCTTGGATTGGTGGAGTATTCTGTAATGAAGAGTGCGAGCTGCTAGTTATCAGTGGTTTTCTATTGGTCTTCAACTGGTCATGTGATCACACCAGGACGTTTAAAGGCGGATACTATCTGGGTGTGTGACAGAGCAACACAGTTTGAAGAAGAGCCAGGAGAATCTTAGGCTTGAAACACAACGTTGGGTTAGTGATTCGGGATTTTGATTCCGATAAGGTTGCTACAAAAAAAAGGTTTTAGGAAAGTGGTGATTGCTGAAGTTATGTATCCAGCTATAAGATCGAAGGCGGTTTGACAATTCTCCCTAAATATCAGCAGGGGAGATTTGAGAAGTACCTGTATAACCTCAAGAGAAACGGAGTCATTGAAATTCTTAAGCCTGGAGGGAAGGCTGGTTCAGCTAAGTGACTTTTCTTTGGTTTATTACCTATGATTAAATGAGTTTATACCGGTTGGTACTGAGGGGTTAATGTCCCCTTAGGACTTGTTAGGGTTGCGTCCCTAAAAAAAGAAAAAAAGGAATAATACACTACAAGAAGGAATTGTTTCTTCAAAGTGTAAGTTCCGACAAAAATTGTTTGTTTATATGTTTCCCTTGTTTAGATTTGTGGGAGATATAGTGGGGTTAGTTTCTAGGGTAGGAAAAATATAGGAAACTTGAAATGATCAAAAATCACTACAAGGTTCTATGCAGAAGTAAGGCTGCGGCAGGTAGGAAGAAAAAGTATGAATTACCCCAAAACAGGTGAAAATAATAGTGAACACGACACTACAATTCCATGGCACAAAGGTATTGGGCCCCATAAAAAAACAAGACAGCTCTTCAGGCGTCGCGGTGGCATGTGGGAAGAGGCATGCTATGTGCGATTGAGCTTTCTAAAAGCTTCTAGAAAGGGAGATGAAAGAATTCCCGTGGGGATCTGTCAGATGATGTCACTCAGAAGTGAGCACTTATCCTGCTTGTCCTGGAGAAAACACCTAAATAAAATCCAACAAGCACATATAATACATAATGAAAATTATAACAAAATCATGATAAAAAAAATAGAAACTCATAAATAACAAACAGCCTTATTAAATACAAGACTAAAGTGCTTCCATGCAACAGTGACAGGAGGGAAGTGATGTGTGTGCATGGTGAAACCTTCCAAAGGCTTCAGAAAAAATCCTAAGTTAGGAAATTGTTTCCTGGGCTGGGCTCCATCGATGTCACCCATGTTGTGCAGACTCTCTATCCTACTTGCTGCGAAGAAAAACTTAGCAAGCGCAATCAATGTAGTAATGTTTAATTTGTTTGCATGCCCAACCAAAAAGAAACCTGTAAAGCAGAATATTCAGCAAGACAGCAGCTGCATATTTTATATCAGTATTCAATATATTCCATGAAGAAACACTTAAGTGCCACTGCTGAATATAAACACAATTTTATACAGATTAAGTTATCCATATAAAATTATATCTTATTTTATATAGCTCTACTTATATATTTAATTTGTACAGATAAAACACTAATATTGCCATTATTTGTACAGATTTTTGGTTTTCTCCGATCTCCCCAAGTCCTTCTCATATTTAAAATAGTTAATGTGGCCAGATAGAATTTTATACCGCCAAAAGTAAGTTGTTAAGCAGTCAGGAGAATTGCTGCCGACCGTGCAAGTGTTTTTAAATATCAGGGTGAAGAAGTTTAAGACTAAATCAAAATTATTACAACACGAGAAAAGAAAGCCTTTCATTTTTCTGGAAACCAGGAACAGGCATAGCAGGAGTACAGCTCTCAATTTCACAAGCAGCTCAGAAATATTATTTGGATAAAATGTGACATGTCAAATAATGTAACAGTACAAATCCAAGGAAACCATTGATTTCTGAAAAAAATTAAGATTCTTTAAAAATCACCTTGCTCCAGATACTTGTCTTGTGAAAAGCATGGATCCCAGCTGAGTAATAGCTGTGCTTCTTTGTTCATCTAGATTCTTTAAGGACAAAGCTAAAAAAAAAAAGAAGTAGATGACATCAGTATGTAAATTACAATGTAATTCAAAATGGTTTTCTTTGATGTAATCTTCAACTTTCCACATGCTATATATAATGTATAAAACCAAGTTACTTAGATGATAGAGGGGTAAAAGGGCCACCAAGAAAAAGCAAGGCCATAGCAGAGACACTAAACAAATTCTTTGCTTTGTTTTTTGCTGAAGATGATGTAGGAAAGTAACGCATCCCAAAAACTCCTCTTAGTAACTTCACACAATTTTTCCTTACACTATTTTCTTTACACTACTATTCTTCTATACTATTAACTACAATATATAGCTCCTCTAAAAGCTTATACCCATCTAATGTAGGAAACCGGCAGAGCAGATACCAAAAGACTTTCATCTAAAATAGACGTAAATAAAAGAAGAAAAGATCTCAATATAGACTTGATCGCCCCCTTTACGTGGCAGAACTCTGCCAAAAGGGGAAATGCATTGTTACTACATCATAGGCCCAAAACTCCTCTTATTGGTGTCTGCTCTGCTGGTTTCCTACATTAGATGGGTATAAGCCTTTAGAGGAACTATGTACTGAGCTGTGGTAAATAGTATAGAAGAATAGCAGTGTAAAGAAAATAGTGTAAGGAAGAACTGTGTGTTAAGAGAGGTGTAGTGTGTTACTAAGAGCTTTCTTAAGGATCTGTATGTGCTCTTAGTGCGGTTATTTGGGTAGTAGTTTGAGGAAACTTACCCATGCCAGAAAGCATAGTTACTCACCTGTAACAGGTGATCTCCGGGAACAGCAGAAATTTAGTCTTCACATATGGGTATCGTCGGTACCGACGGAGCCTGCGCGGGAATGCTCCCCAGCATCCAATTAGAAAGCTTTTGGGAGCATCCCACAGCGCCTGCGTGCTGCCTTCCCGCCTTTCCCAACTGCCTCTCTCCAGTTGAGTTTTAAAGCTGAGACAAAGAGAGAGAGAGGGAAAGAGAAAGAGATAGAGAGATACAACTCCTAGGGGAGGTGGGTGGGTTGTGAAGATTAAATTCCTGCTGTTCCCGGAGATCACCTGTTATAGGTGAGTAACTATGCTATCTCCAGGAACAAGCAGGAATGTAGTCATCACATATGGGGACTCCCTAGCTTTAGATGCCAGGGAGAAACCCCAGAAGTTGTGTGTCGCTGAGAAAGGGCTCCACTTCCCCCCATGGATCTCTGGCATCCAACCAGGGATGGTGGGTAGGAGTTGACTAGGTATGAAACAGGTGTTGGAGAACAGCCTGACCAAACAAGGCATCCCTGTGGGAGTCCTTGTCCAAGCAGTAATGGGCTGTGAAGGTATGAACTGAGGCCCAGGTGGCTGCTCGACAGATGTCGTCAATAGACACAGAGTGTAGATGAGCCATTGAAGCTGCCGTGGCTCTCACATTGTGAACTGTGAGATGGCCCTCCAGAGGAAGATTCTTACTCTGATAGGCAAACGAAATACACTGTGCAACCCAGTTGGACAGTGTTCTCTTGGAGACTGGAAGTCCCAAATGAGAAGGATCAAAAGCAACAAAGAGCTGAGAGGACTTTCTATGTTGCTGTGTTCTTTTTAAGTAAAAGGCTAGAGCTCTTTTACAGTCCAAAGTATGAAGATTCCTTTCTGCATTTGATGCATGAGGCCTTGGAAAGAACACAGGTAGGTAGACCGCCTGGTTTAGATGAAAAGGCGAGACCACCTTTGGCATAAAGTGTGGTTGAGTCCTAAGGACTATCTTGTCATGATGGAACCTTGTATAAGGTGGATCAGCCACTAGTGCTTGCAACTCACTGATGCGACGTGCTGATGTGATTGCTATGAGAAAGATAACCTTCCAAGAAAGGAATTTCAATGAGGTAGTAGCTAAGGGTTCGAAAGGTGGCTTCATGAGCTGACCAAGAACCAAGTTTAAGTCCCATGCCACAGGTGGTGGCCTAATGGGAGGCTTAGTTAGCAGAAGGCCTCTCATAAATCTTGCTATAAGAGGATAGGAGGAAATAGGTTGTCCATTTAGAGGCTTGAAAGAAGCTGCAATAGCACTCAAATGGACTCTCACTGAGTTAGTCTTAAGTCCTGCATTGGATAAATGAAGGAGATACTCCAGTAATGACTTCAGAGGTACCGCAAGGGGGTTAAGACCCTTCTGCAAACACCATATGGTAAACCTTTTCCACTTGAAAGCATAAGAGCATCTTGTGGAAGGCTTCCCGGAAGCATAAAGGATATCCTTTACTTGCTGAGGGAGGTTAAGACCATGGAGATCTAGGCTTTCAGCAACCAAGACTTGAGATGCAGAGAGTGGGGATTGGCATGCCATAACATTCCATTCTCCTGAGATAGGAGATATGGAGCAGACCATAACTCCAGGGAGGGAGCTTGAGAGAGATGTAGAAGCAGAGGGTATCACACTTGCCGAGGCCAATGTGGAGTTATGAGAATCATACGGCCTCTGTCTCTCTGAAGCTTGAATAGGGTCCTGGTAATTAGGGGAATGGGTGGAAAAGCATACAGGAAGTCTTGGCCCCAGTGAAGGAGGAAAGCATCCTTGGCCTGAGAGTCCTGAGCCGGGATTCTGTAACAGAACCGGGGAAGTTTGGCATTCAACGGATTTGCAAAGAGGTCTATGTCCGGGGTTCCCCAAATTTGAAAAATCTTGGTCACCTGGTCTACATGTAGAGACCATTCGTGTGGAAGCAGAACTCGACTGAGTCTGTCTGTCCAAGAGTTTTGTACACCTGGAAGATACACTGCCAGGAGATGAATCTTATGGTCTCTGGCAAGGGCCCACAGTCGCAAAGCTTCATTGCAAAGCGACAGAGAGCCTGTTCCTCCCTGCTTGTTCACGCAGAACATGGCTACTTGGTTGTCCATGTGAATAAGGACCGTCTTGCAGCTGAGCAGAGTGTGGAACACTCGAAGAGCAAGGAAGATTGCTCTGAGCTCCAAGAGATTGATATGTAGATGAGTCTCCCATGGAGTCCAAGTGCCTTGGGTGGAGAGGTCTTGCAGATGAGCTCCCCAACCCATTGGTGAAGCATCTGTTGTGAGAGTTGCCTGGGGTAAGGGTTGCTGAAATGGGGACCCCAGCAACAGGTTGTGAGTGGACTGCCACCATTGGAGGGACAAAATAAGGCGATTTGTGTTTGCTATTTTGTCTGACAGGCACCCTGATGCCTGGGTCCACTGAGTGGATAAAGTCCACTGGGCTGCTCTCATATGGAGGCGAGCATAAGGAACCACATGCACGGTAGATGCCATGTGGCCTAGTAGTTGTAGCATTTCTCGGGCAGTGAAATGAGGCTTTAGCACTGCTTGAGAAGCTAACTGCACTATGCGAAGGCAATGGGCCTGAGGAAGATAGGCCCTTGCCTTTTTGGTATCCAGCAAAGCTCCTATGAATTCTAGAGACTGAGTAGGAGTTAGACTGGATTTTGGGACGTTTATGACAAGACCCAAATACTAAAGGATACGCATTGTACAAGATAGGGAGGTCCTGGCCTCTGACTGTGATAGGGCTCGGATGAGCCAGTCGTCTAAGTAGGGGAAGACGAATATCCCTAGAGTGCAGAGAAATGCTGCTGCCACAGCCATGCATTTCGTGAACACTCTTGGTGCTGAGGCCAGGCCAAAAGGAAGCACCCTGTATTAGTATTGCTTTCCCTGAAAAAGTAACCGAAGGAACTTTCTGTGAGATGGATGGATGAGAACATGAGTGTACGCATCCTTGAGATCTAGAGAACATAGCCAATCCTGACTCTGAAGGTATGGCAGCAGAGTTCCTGGAGAAACCATCTTGAATTTCTCCTTGAACAGGAATTTGTTCAATTCTCTGAAGTCTAAAATAGGTCTGTGTCCTCCTGTTTTCTTTGGGATAAGGAAATAGGGGGAGTAAAACCCTGTACCTTGTTGAGGAATGGGTACTTCTTCTATTGCCCCTTGGGCAAGAAGTATAGTGACCTCTTGATCTAATAGGTTGATAAGAGAGGTCTGAGAATTGAACTGTCTTACCATTGTGGGAGGGGGCATGCTCGAAAAATGGAGCTTGTACCCCCTCTTTTATGATGGAGTGTCCAATGCTCTGCTGTTATCTGCCTCCATCTGGGGGCAAAATGACACAACCTTCCTGGAATGGTGGAAGGCTCTGGTCCATTGAGAGCCAGGAAGGCTACGTTCTCTAGATGAAAGTCAAAGGCCTTGTGGAGGCTGAGACTGCTGAGACGGTTGAGGCTTAGCAGTCTTTGTTTTCCTTTGCTTGGGTGGTTGCTGACCTTTCCGGACAGGTTGACCTGCAGAGCGTCCCTGCTGGGAATAAGCAGGATAAAACCTATTTTTTGGAAAAGAATAGTTTTTTGAAAGATTTCTTTCTTGCAGGATCAGCTGTGGCCTTGGATAATCTATCCAAGGTGGAGTTGTCAGCATCCAACTCATTGGCTTTTTCTTGCCAATCTTTGCCAAACAGGTTCTCACCAGTACAAGGAATATTGCCCAGTTTGTCTTGTACCCAGAGCTCCAAATCAGATGCCTGGAGCCAGGCAATTCTACGTGCACCTATGGCAATGGCAGAGGTTCTGCTTATGCACTCAAAACAGTCAAAAGCTGCACGGTTGACAAATTTAGAAACATCCTGGGCATGTTTGACCAATGTGAGAAAATCCTGTCTTTTATCCTCAGGAAGAAGAGGGCTCAAAACCTCTAAATCTCCTGTGATTTCCTTTAGGAACATTCCCATATATAAAATATAGGAACTGACCCTGGCAGAAAGCATGGAAGCTTGGAAAGTACGACGTCCGAAAGCATCCAAAGTTCTGCACTCATGTCCTGGAGGATTAGAGGCATGCCTTTTTGCACTCCATATCCTTCTCATAGCTGATTCCACTACAATAGAGTGGTGAGGAAGCCGAGTCTTCTGGAAACCAGGACAAGGAGGGACTCGATACATAGTATCCGGTCTACGAGAGTGAGGAGAGGTGGTAAGAGGCGTCTCCCACATTCTTAGCATGAGATCATGCAAGATCTCATGGATGGGTAGAGTAGCTGCCTCCTTAGGAGCTTTGGGATATTGTAAAATTTCCAACTCCTTTGCTCTGGGCTCTGTTTCAAGAGCCACAGTAATGGACAGACCTCGAGCCACCTCCCTGATGAAGTCCTGAAAGGAAATATCCTCTGGAGGAGACATCCTGCGTTTGGGGGAGGAAGGCTCCTCTGGGAGAAGTATTCCCGTACTGACAGAACTGTCAGAATCCTCAGATTCCTCTGAGGACTCTAAGTACCTTCTGTCCGGATGCTCTTGAAGAGCCCGATACCTGTACCAACCGAAGTTGGTACCGGGGGGAACCGGTACCGGTGTATCGGTACCGGAGGGCTTCACATGACTGGGTGCCGGCAATGCCGACACCGATGCCGATGTTGTTGGTACCGGTACTGATACCGGTGCTGGAGTCAGTGCCGGTACCGGTTGAACTGTCTGACGCGGTTCCGAGGATGTCGATGCTGCAAGGAGAGCCGCCAGACTGCGTTCAATAGCCAGGAACCTCTGGTCTATCGACGCTGCCAATGCCTGGATGTCGGTGCCGGAGAAAACAACCGGTACCCCAGAGCATGGCACCATTAGTTCTGCCGAGGTCGAGGCCTCGAGAACGTCCTGGAGCCCCGATAATGCTTTGGAAGCCATAGCCTCCCGCCGGGGCAATTTTGCCGGTGCAGAATCCTCAAGGGCAACGCCAGGGGCATCTCGATGCTTAGGAGATCTACTCTTTGAGGACTGGCTAGACTTGTGTTTAGTTACCTGAGATCCACGGGAGGAAGAGGAAGCCCTGGAAGACGTCGATGCCACCGAGGCTGCATTAGAGGGAAACAGGGTACTGAGCTTAGCAGCTCGGTTCTGCCGACCTCTTTTAGACATCATGGCACAGGCCATACATTCCGTGATGGAGTGGTCAGGACCTAAACATTTAAGACACCACTCATGGGTGTTGGTGATGGAGATGGTACCGCCACACTTGGTGCACTTTTTGAAACCCGAAGCGGGTTTTTCCATTGTGGAAGGATTTTGGGCCTAGGGCCCAAATGGTGCGTGCACATGAAAAAAAGAAGTATATATATATAACCTTTTCCCTTGTATGATCTTTAAAATTTTACTTACATAGCACTGTACATAGTTCATCCCCCTGTTCATCCAGTTTTGTATCCCCTGTTGATTGTAAACTCAGTGTAATCTGTTACATTGTTGTATATTTTGTTTAAATGTAAACCGCACTGACTATAATAGCGCGGTATATAAGAAATGCAAATAAATAAATAAATATTTATATATATTTTTTTTTTTTAAAGAACAGAAAAAAAGAATGAAGAACCGGCGGTACCGATAAAGTGTCGAGGAAGGCAGACGCGACCACAAAAAAAGAAGGGAAAGGAAAGATTTTCTGCGGTGACAGGAACGACGACCTGCGGGCTCCGCAGAAAACGAAGAACTGGAGAGAGGCAGTTGGGAAAGCCGGGAAGGCAGCACGCAGACGCTGTGGGATGCTCCCAAAAGCTTTCTAATTGGACACTGGGGAGCATTCCCGCGCAGGCTCCGTCGGTATCGACGATACCCATATGTGAAGACTACATTCCTGCTTGTTCCTGGAGATATTATAATTAAAAGTGATGTTTCAGAGGAATTGCAACAAATCTCAATAAAGTGGGAAGAAGTTATACAGCAATTTGTTAAGTTAAAAGAGTAGCAAATCACCTGAATGGGATAGAATACCTCCCAGGGTTATGAAAGAACTCAAAAATGAAATCTCAGACCTACTATTAGAAATCTGTAAGCTATCATTAAAATCATCTATAGTACCTGAAGATTGGAGAGTTGTCTACATAACACCACTTTTTAAAAAGGGTTCTAAGGGTGATCCAGGAAACTACAGAGTGGTGAGCCTGACGTCAGTGCTGTGCAAAATGTTAGAAACCATTATAAAGAACAAAATTACTAAGCATATAGAGAGTTATGGTTTTATGGAACAAAGCCAACATGGATTTAGCCAACGGAAGTCTTCTCTCACTAATCTATTATATTTTCTTAGAAGATGTGAACAAACAGGTAGATAAAGGTGAGTTGGTTGATATAGTGTATCTGGATTTTCAGAATGCCTTTGATAAGATCCCTCGAGAGGCTCTTGAAGAAATTAAAGAGTTATGCGATAGGAGGCAGTGTACTATTGTGGACTGGGAACTAGTGAAACAATAGAAAACAGAGAATAGGGCTAAATGGCCAATTTTCTCAATGGAGAAAGATGAATAGTGGAGTACCCCAAGGATCTGTGCTGGGCCTGCTGCTTTTTAACATATTCATAAATGAGCTGGAAATGGTAACAAGTAAGGTGATCAAATGTGCAGATGACAATTATTTAAATTTCTAAATCACAAAAGAATTGTGAAAAATTACAAGAGACCTTGAGAAATGGGGAGACTGGGCGTTCCCTATGTGCAAAATTATGCACATAGGGAACAGCCAAAATTATAGTTACACGATGCAAGATACCGCATTAGGAACCATTACCCAGGAAAAGGATTTAGGTGTCAAAACCCTTTGCTCAGTGTGCAGCAGTAGCAAAGAAAGCAAATAAAATGTTAGGAATCATAAGAAAAGGAATGGAGAACAAAACTAAGGATATTATAATGCCTCTATATCGCTCCATGAATATTGTGTGTGGTTCTGGTCACCATATCTAAAAAAGGATATAGAGGAATTAGGAAAGATACAGAGAAGAGCCACCAAAATGGTGAAAGAGGATGGAAGGATATCTCTGTGAGGAAAAACTTAAATGGTTAGGGCTCTTCAGTGCATAAAAAAAATGGCCGAGGACAGATATGATAGAGGTCTATAAAATGAGTGGAGTGAAACAAGTAAATGTAGATTGGCTGTTTACTCCTTCAAAAAGTAGAAAAACAAGGGGGCATGCAATGAAGCTACAATGTCGCACATTTAAGACTAATTGGAGAAAGTACTTTTTCATTCAACATGTGATCAAACACTAGAATTTGTTGCCAGAGGATGTAGTAAAAGCAGTTGGTGTAGTTGGATTTAAAAGAGGTTTGGATACGTTCCTGGAGGAAAAGTCCATAAATCATTATTAAATTGGATTAGGGAAATCCACTGCTTACCCCTGGATTAAGCAGCATGGAATCTTTTTATGTTTTGGGTATCTGAGTGAGGCATCTTTGAAGAATACTAAGAAAATAGTCAAGTTAGAAGACTTGCCAACATAATGATGGGTGATTTCGTTTACCCAGATATGGACTCGGTAAATGTCACATCAGGATATGCTAGAGAGGTAAAGTTTCTAGATGAAATAAATGACTGATAATAAGGGAAACTATTTTGGACCTAATCCTTAGTGGAACACAGGATTTGGTACAAGAGGTAATGTTGTGGCCACTTGGCAATAGTGACTAAAATGAGATCAAATCTAACTGGAGGAAGAACATCAAGGCAACTACTGTGCTAGCATTAACTTTCAAAAAGGAGATCATGATAAAATGAGGAAAATTGTGAGAAAAAAATTAAAAGCAGCAGCTGCAAATGTTACACGTTTACATCGGATGTAGACGTTTAAAAATAACATCTTGGAAGCCCAGACCAGATACATTCCACACATTAAAGAAGGTGGAAGGTTTGGAAACAACTGCTGGCATGGTTAAAAGAGGCAATAAATGATATTTCATCCAAAAGAACATCATTCAAAAAACAGAAAGCGAATTCAATCAAAGAAAATAAGGAAAAGGATAAGCACTGCCAAGTTAGAATGCAAAGCATTAATCAGACAGCCAAAAAAGAGAATTAGAAAAGAAGCTTGCCATAGAGGCAAAATTTCCTAATAAAAACCTTTTTAGCTACTTTTGAAACAAGAATCCAGGGAGGGAGTCAGTTGGACCACTAGACGACTGAGGAATAAATAGGGCACTCTGCTGAAAATCTGAGTTATCTGCAAAAAAGCTAACCTTTCTTTCTAATCCTTCAGCAAAGTCACTTACGAAAAGATGCTGAACAGAATCTGTCCCACTACAAATCCTTGAGAAACTCCACTACTCAACTACCAGCTTCTAATTTAGTTCAACACCTTAGGTCCTACGTTCAGACTGCTCAATTTATTCATGAACCTCCTATGAGGAACAGTATCAGAGGCTTTGCTAAAATCCAAGTAGACCACGTCCAGTGCATGCCTTTGATCAAATTCTCTGGTCACCCAGACAAAGCAATCAAACAAACTCATCTGGCATGATGTGTCTTTGGTAAAACCATGCTGCCTAAGGTCTTGCAACCCGCTGGATAGTTCACTGTCCTTTCCTTCAGTAGCATCTCCATTATTTTTCCAACCACCGAGGTAAAGCTTACAGGCCTATAGTTTACCACCCCTTCTCTGTTGTCACTTTTGTGAAGAGGGACCACATCAGCCCTTCTCCAGTCTCTAAGGATCTATTAAACACATCCTTAACAGAACCCACCACAATCTAAGATTCCTCAATATCCTGGGAATGTATATCTTGTCTGGCCCCATGGCTTTGTCCACTTTTAGTTTTTCAAGATGTTCACAGACATTGTCTTCTGTGAACAATGTGATATCCACTCCATTTTCATATGTATCTTGTCAGTCATCTGTGACTTTCTTCAGAATTTTCTTCCATGAACACAGGACAAAGTATTTGTTCAGAAATTTTGCTTTTTCCTCATCACACTCCATACAATGATCCTCAGCATTTTTCAGACTTACAATTCCACTTCTGGCCTTTCTCCTCTCTTAGACATATCTGAAAAAAGGCTTCTCAGCTTGCTTTACATCTTTAGTCATTTTTAATTCTGCCAGTGCTTTTGCCATTCTGATTTCTTTCTTTGCCTCTGAGCTTTATCAAGTATTCTTTTCCATGTTCCCCTTCTTATGATCTTCCATATTTTGTGAACTCTACATTTATGCCTTTATTTTTTCAAACACTTTCGTGGAGAACCAAATCGTTTTCCATCTTCTTGCTTTTATCAACTTTCCTTACATAAAGATCAGTTGCTACTTTTGCATTTCTTTTTTGTCCCACTGCCTTTCTACTTCCCTTCTCTCCTCCCATCCTGTCAGCATTTTCTCAGGTACTTCCCCCAAACTTTACCAAAATGAAAGTGCTTGAAATCCAGGACTCCAAATTTTGTGCTTCTGGATTCTACTTTAGACCTTATATCAAACCATACAGGGTGATCACTGCTGCTCAAGCAGGCAGCCACCTGGACATTAGAAACACTGACAAACCTTTTTGTAAGACAAGGAATCCAAAAAATTAGAGGACATGAAAAGAAGCTGCAAGGAGGTAAACTTAAGAGCAACATAAGGAAATACGCTTTCAAGAAAAGGGTAGTGGATGCCTAAAATGCCCTCCTGATAGAGGTTGTGGGGCAAAAACAGAATTCAAAATGGGATGGGAGAGACTCAAAGGATCCATATATAGCAAGAGGATGGAATCAAAGCAAACAAATAGCTTTTACACTTCAAAAAACTGCAGAGGATAACCTGCATGGAGCAGCGGGTACAACTCTAGCCACCTTAGCAGATTACATGGACCATGCTGGTCATTATCAGACATCATTTAGCAAGCACTATGACGGATGCATTCCAGCCTCTGCTCAGCATCACAAACCTTCAATGTCTAAAGATGAGGTAGAATCCTTCCTCTTCTTTTAGCCGGAAATGGATGGTGTCCATTCCTGATAAGCTCTACCAATGCTCGATGTCAAGGGCAACTGATGTCCTCTAGATGCCGATCGAATATACATGAGATAGATCTGCATACAATGGAAGCAGTGCATGCAGATCTCATGCATATTCATTGTGGATAGCCTGAAAACCTGACTGGTCTGGGGGTACCAGAGGACTGGGATGAAAACCACTGAGCTAAGGACAGTCATGCCTCACCAATCTGTGACTTTTTTTAAGGCATTAACAAACATGTGCATAAAAGTGAGATGACTGATAAATGCCTTCTGAAAATCCAGATACAGTAATTTCCTCTTGAGGAAATTAAAAAGTCATAGGACAGAAGGCAAAGTCCTACTGTAGATTGGGAGCTGGTTAAAAGAAAGACAACAGAGTTGAACTAAATGGTCAACTTTCCATAGCCCATGTTCCCTGTAAAATAGTTATCTCCAAGTTATAATGCCCTGTTCAATGTAATTTCAGTTTGTTCAATGTAAACCGCCTTGATATCATGAAAGGCGGTATATAAGAAATGTTAAATAAATAACTTTCCAAATGCAGAAAGGTGACTGGTAGAGTACCCTGGGGATCTGAACTGGGAATATATTTATAAATGATCTGGAAATGGGAACAAATGAGGCAATCCAATCTGCAGACACAAAATATTTAAAGTTGTTAAATCACAAGCAGATTGTGAGAAGTTGTAGAAGGACCTTATGAGACTAGAAGACTGAACACCCTAGCGGCAAATGAATTTAATGTGGACAAGGGCAAAGTGATGCACCTAGGGAAGAATAATCCCAACTATAAACTACCATTAGGAGCCACCACCCAGGAAAAGGATCTATGCATCATCATGAACAATATGTTGAAATCCTCTGCTCAATATCCAGAAGTGGCTAAAAAAACCAAATAGAGATTTAGGAATTATTAGGAAAGCAAGGGAAAATAAAATAGAGAATATCATACTGCCTTTGTATCATTCCTTCTGCACTGTGTGGAATTCTAGCTGCTGCATCTTTAAACAAATATAGGAGAATTAGAAGAGGTACAGAAAAGGGCAATCAAAATGATAAATGAGATGGGATGACCCCTTTACAAGGAAAGGTAAAACGATTAGCACTCTTCAGCTTGGAGATAAGATAAACGTCTATAAAATCATGACTATATGGGCATGAGTAAACATGAATTAATATTATTTACTCTTGTAAAAGTACAAAGATTACGGGAGATGCCATGAAGTTACTAAATAGTACATTTAAAAACAAATTGACAACATTTTTTTAACATAATGTACAATTAAGTTCTAGAATTCATTAATGCCTCCATCAGTTAGCATAACTAGGTTTAAAAAATGTTTTACTAAGTTCCTGGAAGAAAAGTCTATAAATCATTATTAAGTCAATTTTGGGGAAAGCCACTGCTTAACCCTGAGGATATACAAGACAAAAAATGGTCCTCTCGGAGTGGTGTAAACAATGTACTAAATGATGAAGGACACTCCACTTCTAACTATTGGCTCTTAAACAATATCAGCAAATTATTAGTCGTACATAGTCTCAGATCAAACTTGCGCTTATGATCACATTTGTTCAGTGAAACATAAATGGCGCTTGATGACATCAATGACTACTAGATATTTGTTTTCTCATGCTGATATGTAGATAAAACTTTTGGTACTTATTCTTGATATCTTTTTATCTATTTGTGTGCCAGTGTTCAGAATCCTATTCACTTTAAAATAATCTATACAAGCATATGAGGCAGAACAGACTTAGCTTGCTCTATGTTGTTCTCTTCTGTTCAGCTTTCCAAAATATAACAATTCTCCATACGCCTCACTCATTCAGCGCCTTCGCGTGTTACTCCTATCCGGAGTTCCTCTTGAAGAAACTGAGTATAATTGGAAAACAACGTGTAAGATTGAAACTGCTTTAAAACAATTATTTAAAGCTCACCTAAACTTAGATAACTCTACCCAATGTGAACTCTATCTAATGTGAGATCTTATTCTTACTTGCTAATGGTTGCTGCCCACGTTTCTTATCAGATGTTCTGATTTTCTTGTTTCATTTTCTTTCTCTGTCAGACAATGGGGGCATCTTGTGCCCCTTCGGTGGCCAATTTATTTATGGGAGATTTTGAGCATCAATGGCTCAAAACATCAATATGGCATCATCAACTGAGAATGTGGACGCGTTACATAGATGATATTTTTGTCCTTTTGAAAGGCACTGAAGCTACAGCCTATGAGTTTATTACCTGGCTTAATGGCCGCAATAAGGCGATACAGTTTACATCAACGATAAATCCACTGAGTATAGTATTTTTAGATTTGGCTGTCACTAAGAGAGAAACAGGATGGGAAACCACTATTTATAAGAAACCAGTTACTCGAAATACTTTTCTACATTATAATAGTGCTCACCCCCTTCAATTAAAAAATAGCCTGCCGTTCTCTCAATTCCTCCGGTTTCGAAGGAATTGTTCTGAAAAGGCAGATTTCAAGAAGAAATCTAAACAACTGCTCAAAGATTTTGCAGTTCGGGGTTATCCTGCACAGATTTCGAGAAGAGCCTATCAGAGAGCACTGAATAATGATCGCGCTTGGCTGCTTAACATGGAGAATGAAACCAACAAGAGACAGCAAGCAGTGAGCGTGAATCTCATTACTAAGTTTTCCCCTCTCAGTCATCATATTCAAAAGATAGTACACAAACATCTTGATGTGTTAAGAACAATCCCTGGTTTGGCAACCAAAACAGTGAGATGTGTTTGGCAGAGACACACTAATCTTAAGGAACACTTGTGTTCTAAATCCGATATAGAGAAGGAAGCCCAACACGAATTATTGAATAAAGGACACACGGCCTGTGGCCATTGCTCAATATGCCCAATTACAGATAGTGTTACAAACTTCACGCATTCAGGCAAAATCTATCAATTGAACAAGGCTACAACTTGTGACACCACGTCTGTTGTTTACGCCATTAGATGCCCGTGCCAGAAGTTATATGTAGGAAAAACAAGCCGGAGGCTTAAGTCTCGTATCCAAGAACATAAGAGTCGTCTGACAAATAAAATTATGACTGCACCTCTAGTTAAACATTGTGTTGAAATGGGTCATGACTATCTACAGCTACGATGCTTTTGCATAGACCATATCACCTTTGCACGGAGAGGTAAAACGCTAGAGGAAACTCTATTGTTTTACGAGCAAAGGTGGATCTTTTTATTGGACACAGTACAACCATCAGGTTTAAATGAATCAATAGAGTGGCAATTATGCAGATGAGTGTTAAGCATCAGCTGTATATTAGGGGGTAGCACTTCACAACCCGCATGCGCGGCGTTGTCTGACAGAGAAAGAAAATGAAACAAGAAAATCAGAACATCTGATAAGAAACGTGGGCAGCAACCATTAGCAAGTAAGAATAAGATCTCACATTAGATAGAGTTCACATTGGGTAGAGTTATCTAAGTTTAGGTGAGCTTTAAATAATTGTTTTAAAGCAGTTTCAATCTTACACGTTGTTTTCCAATTATACTCAGTTTCTTCAAGAGGAACTCCGGATAGGAGTAACACGCGAAGGCGCTGAATGAGTGAGGCGTATGGAGAATTGTTATATTTTGGAAAGCTGAACAGAAGAGAACAACATAGAGCAAGCTAAGTCTGTTCTGCCTCATATGCTTGTATAGATTATTTTAAAGTGAATAGGATTCTGAACACTGGCACACAAATAGATAAAAAGATAAAAAAGATATCAAGAATAAGTACCAAAAGTTTTATCTACATATCAGCATGAGAAAACAAATATCTAGTAGTCATTTATGTCATCAAGCGCTATTTATGTTTCACTGAACAAATGTGATCATAAGCGCAAGTTTGATCTGAGACTACGTACGACTAATAATTTGCTGATATCGTTTAAGAGCCAATAGTTAGAAGTGGAGTGTCCTTCATCATTTAGTAACCCTGAGGATAAGCAGCATATAATCTATCTACTTTTTGGTATCCTGCCAGATACTTGTGATCTGGATTGGCCACTGCTGGACTGGAATTGACAGATCTTTGGCCTGACCCAGTATAGAAGTTTTTACATTCTTATGACCTTAAGGGTGAGCGATGTACTCTTAATGACAATACATTTCCAGTGTCCAGTACAACTCCAGGTGAGACACAGAAGCAGCTAAAAGCCTACTCTTAAGCTCCTGATGGTCACAAAATTCCTAAATATTATCCTCTAACTATTGGCACAACTAAAGGTGTCAAACAAGTTAACAGGTTTGCAATTATTGTAGAATGTAGAGGCAAAGTTGATAGAGAGGAAAAGAAAATTTGAACATGTTACCCCATTGTTAAAATGAACTATATTGGTTACCTAAAGAACTCAATTTAAACGTGTCTAGTACATGTTTACAGACAGGCAACCCACAATGCTTATGTTTTTTGCAACAGCAACCTTCGAGACACCCAGAAATAAAGCTAGTAACAACTCAATGAGCAGCATTTCAATGTTTTGCACCAGCATAGTAGAACTCCCTTCCTCTTTGACTTGCCCTTCGAACCATCGATCTTATTAACTTGTAAAGGCATGGATTATTTACACAAATGTTTAGTTAGAAAGGCTTGGAATTCCCATAGTATTATTCTTGGGATTTACTTAGATTTTTTAAACTGAATTGTATGTTTATTACATTGTAGTTTGTGAGTTTTTTGTTTTGGATTGTATGCAGTTTATGACTGCAAACCATTTATGGACTGTCATCATGAGTGTACATCAAACTGAACGAACAAGTGAATAAATATTGGGACCCAAGGCACAGCATACACAAACAATGGGTGTCCATGTTAGACACAATCTTGTGCACTGCCCTCACTTCTTGAAGTCACTGGGTGACTGGCATCTATTTTTGGGACATCAGATATAACCACAGTGAAACCAACAATTCAAAACCAGAAAAATTTAAAAGTGCCACTCAATGCACTGCATCAGTGCAGATTACAGCAACTGAAGAACATTAAGAAAGCTTATAAACAACACCTAAAATTTAATCTGAGGTTTCCAAAGGGGAAGAACCAAGGTGACAGCCCATGAACACACAAAAAAAGGGTGAGAAACTTTGCTTATAAATTAAGGTCTCACCACAGAGCTGCAGTGAAAACATCTTTTGAGTCCCCAAGGAAAACACAAACTTAGGTGGCATCATAAATATGGGAACTATCACACATGCGTGATGAACTGCTCAAGAGAACTCTAAGCCAGTGGTGTCAAACTGCAATCACGGAGGGCCGCAAACCAATGGCATTCAAGATATGTTTCCTGCATATTCATCAGGGATATTAGCATACAATGGAAGCAGAGTATGCAGACATCTTTCAGGAATATTCATTAGGGATATTCTGAAACCTGACTGGTATGTGGTCTTCCAGGACTGCAGTCCGACACCCCTGTTTCTAAGCTTTCAGAGCTGTTCGCTCAAGCTTTTCCACCCTGAGCTCTGCCAGATGACATCATCCACATATCAGTACTGTGTAACTCAGCTGTCCTTCAGATGATGGTACAACCATCTTTTTCAAAACAAATAAAGAGGCTGTAATAATCCTGCGACACACAAGATAAGTTCAACCAGTCCATGAATTTTGAAAATGGTTACAGTGCTGGCATTTAAGAATGAGTAATGCACTGTACAAGAAAAGGGGCATGCAGTAACTGGATTTTATAATATAAGCTTCCTGTATCTGATGCCTAAGAGAGGACAGAATCTTCCTGCAGCTGGATCTTGTTGCACTGTGTAGGAGCCAGACGAGAAAGGGTCAACATAAAAACACAAAAAAAAATTTTGAAATGTCTGAGTGCTGGAATTGTACTGAGATGCGTACATGAAGCTTTCAGAGGTATGTGACATCATACGGAAAAGATGTGAAAACACACTTGTCAGTAAGTGGTGGACAGAGAGAGGGTAAAGAGGCACTCATGAGATATAAACACACCAGTTTAGCATGAAGAACAAATGGCCCCCGGTGTAGTTGTCAGAACATGGGGAGCTAACAAGATATATTTCTTGGGAACTGAGGGGTGGGAGAGAACCAAGCAGTAGAACCAGGTAAAGAACCGAGTGAGGGGGGCAGAGGTCAGATAACAATATCAATCTGACAAGGCCCAAGCTGATAATTGCAGGCATGGGCCTGAGAGAAGGGTCAACGGAGAGGGGTGCAGATATGAGTAGAATAACATGACAAATCACACAACTGGGGGCCCTAGACAGTTGGAACAAAAATTAGCTAATTAAAGAAGAATGTCCAAATAGTCAGTATCGTCCTGAGCAAGGGTATTTAATTTGACAGGACCAGATAGGCGATGAGTTCATCTCCTGCGCATCTCCTGTGTGGGGGTATGGATTCCCTGGGTTCCCTATGGCCCAGTATGCCTGCTGTCATGTCAGAGTTTTGTGTGTGCTAGTTAGCTTTGTGTAAATTGTTCTACACTGATTTCTTTTGTCCAGGATGCCTGTCATACATTCTCTCACTCCCTGTTAAAAGTACATCCCCTCTGTCCTGTCTTTTCTTTTTTATTTCTGAGTCAGGAAGTAAGACAGAATCATGCAGGCAGGACCAGACATTGTTGCTTGTAGCTGTTTAGAGATCTGCACTCAGATAGGAACAGAATGACCCTGTTTGCTGTGAGAAGTGGCACGATCTGCATGGACTGCTTTTTCCATTGTTCTTGGTCTTTGTTTCTGTAAGATAGGGACTAATAAAAGGATCCTTTTGGAAGAAAAGTCTATGAGAGAGTTATTACCATGTGTGAGCGTGTTGTCCTGTATAAAGTGAGATTTTATTGGGAAGTTTAAGTCCTCTCTGTATGTTTCTTTTATTGGGAAGTGATATGTCCTTCCTGAGTGGTTCCCCTTTTGGACAGAGGAAGGTGTCTGCTTGGGAACTGTTTGGCCCACAGTCCAGCTGACCCTTCGCCCCGTACAATTGCTGGAGGGTACTTTTTTGCCAAGCCATGCCATAACATGATTTTTATGTTCTGAATGAGAGATTCGTCATAAACTAACCTTAATTAAAACTTTAATGACAGGAGACTTCCGGTGACGTCACGGAACGGATGGCAGCAGAGTAGCCGCGCTCTGTCCAATTCCCGCAGCAAAGACTAAAAATTTGCTACCCCCCATGAAGCAAGGTGGAAGGGAGTCAGGCACTTGTGTACGCCATGTCGGCCCGAAAGAAATTGGCCGGTTTTCAGTCCACATATGCACAGCAAGAAGTGGCAGTGGGGCCGAGCTCTGGCGGCCTGGAGGATGCCGACGAAATGGAGAGCTCAGAGGAGGAAGGCGCGAACATGGGGCAACGCAATGGGGCGAGTATCCAAGTGTGGTTGCAAACCTTTAAGAGGGAAATGTCTAATGAGCTGAAAGAAATGCACAAGGACTTAAAAGAGACTTTATTAACTATACAAAAGGAGATGGCTAGTTTGGGACAACGGGTGGCGGAAATGGAAGAGCACGTGGAGGATCAAGATGGCGAATTGCAGGAGCTAGCGGCGGAGCAGCGTATAGTTAAAGCTCAGCAGGAGGAGATGAAAGAGAAGTTAGAAGAGACTGAAGATAGAGCGAGACGGTGCAATCTCAGGGTGCGAGGGATACCAGAGACAGAAGCGTATAAAAAATGCGAGCAGGTTATTCAGCGACTTTGTGTGCATATATTGAGCATGGAAGAAGGTGAAGGAGGTCAGGTGGCCCCGGTGGGGGTGGAAAGAGCGCATCGGAGTCTGGGCCCTCAGAGAAACAGGTGCGGGATATCATAGTTTGTATGAGCAGCTTCCCTATCAAAGAACAGATCCTGAATGTGGCCAGGAAGTATGGAAGGATTGCCTGGGAAAGCTGTGAAGTGGAAATATTTAATGACCTATCTTGGGGCACGTTGGAGCAGTGGAGGAATTTGAAGGACGTAACGGCATACCTGCGAGGAAAAGGGATAAGGTATCGATAGATGTTCCCTTTTGGACTATTAGTGACTGTCAATGGCGTGTACCAAAAAGCGAAGACGGCGGATGAAGCATGGGCTGTATTACAGGAGTTGGGGTGTGAGAACATCCTGAGAGGTACGGGGAGGGACAAGGGTATGCCAAACAAAGGTACTGGGAGCAGAATGCAAGTTTCATCCCAATGGCAGCACGTTGGAGAGAAAGGGAAGAGACTAAAGAGATTGTCCCAGGAGAAGAAATCTGCGCAGAATGACGACACATGAGGAGTGCCTGTAGGAGATAAGGAGCTCAATGGAGGCCACATGGCGCAGGGCGGTAGGGCCCCTTGGACACTGGACTCATAGGGCATCAGGGGGGAATGATGATAATGATGGCGTGGGGGGGATTATATGAGTATATGTTCATGTAACTCTTTATGTAGGTTATGATGTGATGAGATGGGGGAGGGGGATCTGATCTCTCTGGAGATGTGGTATTCGGATGGGGCGGGTAATGGTAATGGGATAGGACATGAGACACACGGAAGGAAGAAGGAGGGGAATGGAGAAGGGTAATGGGAGGGGAAGGGGGCAATTCCATAGAGGAGAGAGAGGAGGGGGGAGGGGGAGGAGACATGCTAAGGTGGGAGAAAGGAGGAGGAGGTAGAGGGGAATAGGGGTATGCTGCAGATAGGATCAATGAATGTTAAAGGTCTTAATTCCCCAATAAACATAGACTGCTAGTCTGGGAGGAACCAGTGGAATGTGGTGTTAGTGCAAGAAACGCATCTGAGAAGGCAGGATATGGGAAGGATGAAGAATGGATGGTTTCCCGATCAATTTTATTCCTTTAAAAAGGAGGGAGTCAAAAAGGGAGGGGTGGCTATCTTGGTGAGCAAAGGCAGTGGGGTTCAAGTGACGGGTAGTTATAAGGATTTAGAAGGGAGGCTTGTGGGTATAAAAGGGATAATGGGGACAGAGGAAATTACAATAGTGTCGGTCTATGGGCCGAATGGGACTCAGGTGGAATTTTGGAGGGAAATGAGAATATTGCTAGATGGGGAAGTTCAGGGGAAGCTGATTATGGGGGGCAGGGGATTTTAATGTAGTTTTAAATCCAGAGGCGGATAGGGATTCGGGCGGGTCAGATATAGGGGGGAGGAATAGAAGGGGGTTAAAACAGTTGATGAGACAATATGATTTGGTAGATACGTGGAGGGAGTTGCACCCAAGGAAGAGGGAATACACGTTTTTTTCCACACCACATAATAGTTGGAGTAGACTAGATATGATATTAGTGGATAAGGAATGGATGTTGGAAGTTACAGAAGGGGGTATAGAACCAATAGTGTGGTCTGATCACGGGGCGGTAAAGGTAGTCTTAGGTGGAAGGAGGCAAATGGGGGTAAAATTCTAGAGATTGAATGAGAGTCTGCTCAAATGTAAGGAGGTGGTGATTGATATCAGACATGCAATAAAAGATTATTTAACATTAAATGATAATGGGGAGGTGCGGGATGTAATATTATGGGAGGGATTGAAGGCCTATATCCGTGGGAGGTTTATTATGTGGGGGCAAAAAGGAAAAAGTTAGAGTTCAGAAGGAAGAGGAGATGAAGCGACTTCTCAAGGAGGTGGAGGGGGAGGGGGAGTATCGGCGGAGGGGGTCGAAGAGGGCTAGGGGAGAGGTGGAGAAGGTGAGGGGGGAGTTGCAAGCTCTAAAGGTGGAAGAAGTAGCCTTTGAAATGCGGCAAGTAAAGCAGATGTATTATGAGTTTGGTAATAGAGTGGGGCGATTGTTGGCATGAAACGAGAGTCAGAAGCTGTAAAGAGGTCTTACACATTGGAACATGGAACGTACGAAGCATGAACCAAGGGAAGTTGGAGGTGGTCAAGAATGAAATGGAACGTGTACAACTTGATCTGTTGGGTGTCAGCGAACTGAAATGGACTGGCATCGGGCACTTTGCATCAGATGATCACATGGTCTACTATGCTGGAAATGAAAGACAAAGAAGAAATGGTGTTGCATTTATAATAAAGAAGAAACTTGCAAGAACTGTAATGAAATACAATGCAGTCAGCGACGCTTAATCTCTATTCGTCTGCAAGGAATGCCTATCAAACACAACTATAATTCAAGTATATGCCCCAACAACAGCTGCAGAAAAGAATGAAATTGAAGAGTTCTATGAACAAGTACAAGCTGAAATTGACAGAACATGCAAACAGGATATCCTGATAGTCATGGGTAACTGGAACGCAAGAGTTGGCAACAAAGAAGACGACAAAGTAGTTGGAAAATATGGACTCAGCAACAGAAATGAAGCTGGAGAAAGACTGATAGAATTCTGCAAGACCAACGATCTATTCATCTCAAACGCCTTCTTCCGGCAACACAAGCGGCAACTGTACACATGGACTTCACCCAATGGATTGTATAAAAATCAAATTGACTACATCTGTGGAAGTCAATGATGGAAAAGCTCTATAACATCAACAAAGACAAAACCTGGAGCTGACTGTGGTATAGATCATCAACTACTAGTATGCAAACAAGCTAAAGTTGAAAAAGAGCAAACCACTTATGAAGTCAGCAAAATATGACCTTGAGAATATACCACTGGAATTTAAAGACCGCCTGCAAAATCGATTTGCTGCTTTAGATACAAATTTTATTTATTTATTTTTATTTAGACAGTTTTGTATACCGCCTTATCCTTCAATCAAAGCGGTCACAACACAATTGGGGGATACATTTAACATGCGGGGATATGAGACACATACACTAATACTTAGAGGGCACATGGGCAGTGGAGGGTTAAGTGGCTTGCCCAAGACCACAAGGAGCATCTGTGGGACTAGAAACCCCAGTCCTTCCGGCCCAAGGTTGCTGTCCTCTAGTGGGATTTGAACCCCCGACCTTCCGGCCTGAAGTACCTTGCCCCAACCACTAGGCTACTCCTCCCTCACAGAGCTCCAGAAGAGTTATGGAATGACATCAAGAAGGTTGCATTGGAAGAAAGCGAGAAGTCTCTACAAAAGGTGAAAAAGAAAAAACGGCCAAAATGGATGACGGAAAAAACTCTGAAAATTGCCCGGAAACCCAGAGAAGCTAAAGTCAGAGGAGAAAGAAAGACAACCACAGAACTCAACAGAGATTTCCAACGTGCAGCAAGACAGGACAAGGAAAAGTACTACAATGATGCATGCAAGGAAATAGAAGCAGAAACTATTAGAGGAAGAACAAGATCGGCTTTCCTAAAGCTACGAGAGTTAAAGAAAATGTTCCAGCCTCGAACTGGAATGTTACAAGATGCTCAAGGTTCTATGTTGAATGATGCTGAGAAGATCAAGAAAAGATGGAAGGTATATACAGAGTTTTTTATGAGATAAAGATCAAGTGGACCAACAGCCGTTTCAACCTGTACCTTATGACCTGGAACCATTGGTGATGAAAGAAGAAGTTGAAGCAGCATTGAAAGCCTTATCAAAGAACAAAGCACCAGGCATTGATAGCATTCCCATAGAAGTATTACAGCAATCTGATGCAGCTATTACCGTACTTACAAGGCTCTAGCAAGAAACATGGAAAACAACATCATGGCCAACTGACTGGAAAAGATCTGTGTTTATACCAATACTAAAGAAAGGTGATCCAACTGACTGTGGAAATTATCGCACAATCGCTCTGATCCCACATGCCATCAAGATTCTACTGAAGATTATTTAAAAGAGACTACAATCATACCTGGAACAAGAACTACCTGAAGTGCAAGCAGGGTTCAGGAAAGGGCGAGGAACGAAAGACATCATTGCGGATGTGAGATGGATCCTTGAAAAGACTAAATAATACCAAAAGGATATCTATTTGTGCTTTATCGACTATAGCAAAGCTTTTGACTGTGTAAACCAAGAGAAACTCTGGGCCACATTAAGAAGCATGGGTATACCAGAACACCTGATCGTACTCTTGCACAATCTGTACATTGATCAAGAAGCAACAGTTCGAATGGAACAAGGAGAAACAGAATGGTTTCAAATAAGCAAAGGTGTAAGATAAGGCTGCGTACTTTCCCCTACCTGTTTAATTTATATGCAGAACAAATCATCAGAGAAGCAGGATTGTATGCAGACAACAGAGGTGTGAAGATTGGTGAAAGACTCATCAACAACCTTCGCTATGCTGATGATACCACATTACTGGCTGAAAGTGAAGATGATCTGAAACATTTGCTTCTCACAATCAAAGAACATAGTCTCAAAATGGGCCTGCACCTTAATGTAAAGACGACAAAGATCATGACAACTGGCATAATCAACAGGTTCATCGTTGGAGAAGAAATTGAAATTGTGAACAACTTTAACCTACTTGGATCAACTATCAATAAAGAAGCAACAAGCAGTCAAGAAATCAGACGACGCATTGCTCTTGGCAGAATGGCTATGAAAGACCTAGATAAGATTCTCAAGAGCAGAGATGTCTCTCTCCATACAAAGATTCAACTTGTTCAAGCCATGGTATTTTCAATAACATCATATGGATGTGAAAGCTGGACAGTGAAAAAGATACACGAAGAAAATTGATGCCTTTGAATTATAGTGCTGGTGGCGAATACTGTGTATACCATGGACTGCCCGAAGAACAAACCAGTCGGTACTAGAGGAGATCAAACCTAAGCTTTCTTTAGAAGCTCAGATGCCAAAGACTTTGACTTTCATGCTTTGGACACATCATGCGAAGAGAGAGATCATTAGAGAAAGACATCATGCTTGGCAAGATAGGTGGTCAATGCAAAAGAGGAAGGCCAGCAATGAGATGGATCGATACAATAACAGCAGCTACGGGTACCAGTCTGTCAACAATGAGCCACCTGACTGAAGACCGAACACAATTTAGGATAGCTATCCAGAGGGTCGCCATGAGTCGACTGACTCAACGGCACTTAACAGCAGCAGAGCGGGGCGATTGTTGGCCAGAAGGTTGAAGCAGAGGAAAGTGGCATCGATGATACATCAAATAAAGGGGAGGTATAAAGGGAAGAAAAAAAAGATATTAGAGACCGATTTATGCTGTATTACCAGGAACTCTATAAGCGGGAGGAAGGTATTGGGGAGGAGCAAATTCATCAGTACTTCGAGAAGATAAAATTGCCAGGTCTCCTAGAGGAGGCTCAAGAAGGGCTAGAGGCACGAATTATGGGAGAGGAAGTAGAACAGGTGGTTAAAGGGTTGGTGGGGGGGAAGGCGCCAGGCTTAGATGGGCTACCAGGCAGCTTTTATAAACTTTTTGTTGGAGATATTAAAGAAGTGATGGGCAGAGTTTTCAATGGGATGTTGGAGGAGGGGACTTCTGATATATTGACAGCAGGAATTACAATTTTGGCAAAGCCAGGGAAGGACCCGCTAAATTGCGGCTCTTATAGACCAATCTCCTTATTGTTGATGTTAAAATCTTAGCAAAAATCCTGGCGGGGAGGCTGGCACAGTGGCTTCCAGGAATAATAAAGGAAGACCAAACAGGGTTTATCATGGGCAGACATGCAGCGGATAATATCAAGAGGGCTATTGGCGTTGTATGGAAGGCGGGACAGGGTAAGGAGGATCTGATATTAATGTCAATTGATGCGGAAAAGGCATTTGACAGAGTACATTGGGATTTCTTGATGGCGGTTTTGAAGACATTTGGATGTGGGCCAAATTTGGGCAAATGGATACGGGGGTTGTATGTGGGGCTGAGGGCACGGGTTAAAATCAATGGGAGTTATTCAGGGGACTTTGGACTAGGGAGGGGGACTAGGCAGGGGTGCCCATTGTCACCTCTGATATTTGCTGTAGCGGTCGAGCCACTAGTGGAGAGGATTAGGGTAAATGATAGGATACAGGGCCTCAACAGAGTGGGGGGTTAGTCATAAAATTTCGCTATATGCAGATGATAATTTATTATATATTTGTCAACCACAAATATCATTACCTGAAGTAATGGGGGAAGTAGAGGGGCATGGGGGGTATCAGGGTTTAAAATGAATACTGATAAGACGGAGGTGTTGAAGGTGAAGATACTGGTGGAATTAGAGGAGCAGCTCAAAAGGGATTATCCGTTGAGATGGGTAAATAAATCTCTGAGCTACTTGGGGGTTCAAATAGCGGCAAGATATGAGGATTTATGTAAGGTTAACTACCCGAGAGTATTTGGTGTGGTTAATAGGGATTTAGAGGGGTGGATGAGATATGAAGCATCATGGCTAGGCCGGATCGCGGGAGTTAAAATGAATATTTTACCTCGATTGCTGTATGTATTTCAGGTTTTGCTGGAGGGGGTGCCGGATGGAGCGCTGCGGGCCTTACAGAGAAAAGTGTTTCCATACATATGGAAAAAGAAACCACCAAGATTAGCGAGGGAGGTAATGTATGCAGCTAAAGACAAAGGGGGTCTGGGGGTTCCCAATTTTAAGGATTATTACAGAGCTGCTCATGTGAGTCATGTAATGGATTGGCAGATCAGGTCAGGGGTGAAACCTGGGGTGGCATTGGAAAAAAACAAGGGTAAAGGGAGGAAGGTTGGAGGAGTGGTTATGGGCTACTGGGAAAGATAGGAAGGATCTAGGGTTGGGCACACCGGTGATGCGCCAGGTGGTAGGGGTGTGGGATGGGGTGAGAGCACAGGATATTAAAGACCGGGGTAGTGTATTTTCCCCGATGACACCATGGGGAAGGTGGAAAGCATTCATGCCGGGGAGGGTGGAAAGCATTCATGCCAGGTTGGGAAGGGGGAAGGTTTGATGAGTGGCAGGGTAAGGGACTGAAGTGTTTTTATCAACTATTGGAGGGGGGAGAGATTCCAAAATTTGAGGGGGTTCGGGAAGAGTATGGGTTGGAAGGATAGATTTGCATATATGCAGGCAGGGCATTTCTTGATGAAAATCTTGGGTAGCGAGGGGTTAGAGAGAGAATTATCAAAGTTAGAGGCCATACGGTTTGGGAAAAAGGGTTCGAAAGGGTTGATATCAGCATTATATAAAGGGATAAGAGAGCAAAAGAGGGGGAAAATTAGATATATGGTAGAGTGGGAGGCAGAGCTTGGGGGTACGATGGCACTCAAAGAATGGAGGAAGGTGTGGGATCAGGTGAAAAGAGCACCATGGTCGAGTAGTATCAGAGAAAATTGTTATAAAATACCATTTAGATGGTGGTATACACCGGAGAGGTTACATCAGATATACCCAGGAGTAACACCTTTGTGTTGGAGAGAATGTGGGGAGGTGGGTACATTTTGGAACATTTGGTGGGGGTGTGGAAAAGTTCAAGTTTATTGGAAAAGGATTCAAAAATGGATACAGAAGAAATTAGAGGTGGTAGTGGAGTTGAAACCGGGGGGTGGCGTTGCTATCATGGTGGGGGGAGGATGGTCAAAAGGGAGGGGGCGGATGATAATGGCTTGTTTAAGTGCTGCTAGATGTGAGCTAGCCACTGCATGGAAACAGAGAGAAGTACCTACAGTGGTGAACTTTGAAGGGCGGCTTAGGCATATCGTCCTAATGGAAAAGCTAACAGCTGCCAGACGGCAGAGGGTGGATAAGTCTGAAGTGGATTGGGGAGAGCTATGGCGTGTCTTAGGTGGGGGATGAGGAGAGGGGGAGGTGGGAGAAGAAGGGAGGAGGGAGGGAGGGGGGAGGTAGGCTATGTGAAGTTAGACACAATGGGGGAGGGGATAGGTTATAGGTTTATATTGTACTTAAAATTATGGGAAGGACGTAGTTCTTTATTATGCCATATGGGTGTTCAAATATTTAAGATTAGTAGTTAAGTAAATTAAGATTACCAAATAATAAGCTGTACACAGTTGAAAAATGGTTAATATTTTCTATTGTAATAACATATTGACATCCAAGGTTGTGATTAAGTCAAAGCATACTAATTAGATAAGAGGTAAGGTGTATCTTTGAGTGCTGTTATCATATAAGTTGGCATTCATTGCACTATGTTCACCTATTTGATGCATGATATATGTACAGGTTTGTACTGTGGACATATGGGTTCAATAAACCTTTAAATTAAAAAAAACAAAAAAAAAAAACAGACTTTAATGACAGGAACCTGTCAATGTGCATCATTATAGTACAAATATAAGGACGTGAAATACCTGGCAAAATCCAATATGAGGGACTTGGATAATAGCGGTGTATTTAAAAAAATCCAAAACAAAGTAAATTAGTAACACACCTAAAGAAATAGGATTGTGTGGTATGTCCAACAGTCTCTCATTGTAGATCTCTGCTAACCTCCTTAGTTCATTTGCAAGATACACATACATGTCCTGTAAAAAAAAAAAAACACGACAATATTTTGTAGTTAATTTATTCTTGAGTGCAAGAATTGCACTAAATAAAATCAGTTTCTTGTTTTAGTTTCATTTACCACTTAGAAAAGATATCTAAATGTTTCTGTTTATTGAAATCTGATATACAGTCTTTCATAGCACTAGCACGAGAGTTTTCAAAAGATCAAAACCCTAGAAATCAGAAAAGGAACTCTAAAATTATATATGACAGGACAGAGTAGCCAAGAAACAAAAAAGGAGGGCATCAGAACCAGGAGAGCGAAACAAAGGAACGCTAAACCACACTGAGTGCATCACTACTACCCCTCCACCACATCGAATCAGGATTCCTAAGGATCAACTCTATTTGCTCTGGTAAAGAAGCACATCTTCAGCTCTATCTGACTCCCAGTATAATACACCTTACAGGCATGGGACGATATTTGCTTGTACTAATCTAGCCAAGGGCATACCTTCAAAATAAAAACAATTATCTCATTCTGCGATATAAGCATATGGATGAATGCAAGCTAGAGAGAAGTGGATGTTTGGAATCCATGTCCTGGACAGAACATTGCCAGCACTATGCATGGGAAAGCACAGTTACTTACCTGTAACAGGTGATCTCTTGGAACAGCAGGAATAAGTCTTCACATATGGGTACGTCGGTACCGACGGAGCCTGCGCGGGAACGCTCCCCAGCATCCAATCAGAAAGCTTTTGAGAGCATCCCTCAGCACCTGTGTGCTGCCTTCCCGCCTTTCCAACTGTCTGTCTCAGCTATAAAACTCAACTGAGGAGAAAGAGAGAGAGAGAGGAAAGGAAAGATAGATAGAGATACAACTCCTGGGGAGCTGGGTGGGTTGTGAAGACTTATTCCTGCTGTTCCCAGAGATCACTTGTTACAGGTAAGTAACTGTGCTATCTCCAGGAACAAGCAGGAATGAGTCTTCACATATGGGGACTCCCAAGCTGAGATGCCTGGAGTCCGAGCATGGCATAGGTTGGAACATGCTATCCCCTACAACACCAGGCATCCTGAGAATGGAGGGTAGGAGTTGAAGAAGGAAGATGCTGTGGAACAGCTAACCTAGCACAGGACTGCAGGAAAGGAGTCCATGTGTGGATAATGATTGTTATCAATGATATTGCAAAGAATATTGCAATATGGACCTCCGCCAACAGGATTTCATAGAAGTATGGAGGTTCATGGAACTACTGGGAAGCCAGTAGAGGAACCGTGAAGAGGACCTCACTGAAAAGTGGAGGTAATAAACCTGTAGGAAAAACAGAGGAGGTCAGAATCCTGAAAGATAACAGGCACCCCTGGTAGAAAAAACTGGGGTAGTACAAAAACGGTGGGCCTTCAGCAAAAGCTGTATGGTAAAAACCAAACTCTTTTGGCGGCAGAGTATCTTACTCTTGGGAGCAAAAAGAGAAAGGCTAACCGATTTGGACAAACAAGCACAGTCCTTGTGGGTAGAGAGGGTATGGGAACTCCTTGTATCCCAGGGTGAAGAAAAATGCCTGAGGCGTTAAGCCTGTGAGTAACTGAAGATCCACAATATCTCTCCTAACTGGGGTAAGCTAGGAGAGATATTAGGTACGGAGAGCTTCAGAGGTACCTAAACCTGTTAGGTTATGGTATAAGAATTGTCGACTACCACAGGAGTGGTTGTGTGTGTAGAATCCCAAACCTACTGAATAGCAGAGGTATGGGCAAGATCCCTCTGTCAGAAACAGATAGCTATATGAGCATAGATAGTGAGATAGATAAGTATGTGGAGACAGATCTATCTATAATAAAATATCTCATCAGATATAGATATAGATAGATATAGATATATATATAAATATAGATATATGAATAACATATAAGAATATATCTATAGTGAGATATGGAAGGGCATAAAATACACACAAAGATAAATATGAATATGTAGGCCTAAATATGGGTGTCTGTATTTAAACAGACAGATATATGCCTACAGCATGGAATTCACATAGGACATGTGGAGAGGAAAGATTCATCTAACAAGGAGATGCAACCTACTTGAGAAGATATATAGAGAATCTATTCCCTTTGGTTATGATCTGCAAGGATGCTAGCTAGTAAAATAACCAGGATGGTCATATGAAAACAGAGGATGATATCAATCTGTAGCCCGCAAGTCCTTAGTCGTCCAAGACTCTAGCATGGTAAGTAGACAGAAGACAGATAAGGATGAGGTATCATGTTGACCTGCTGAAGGGCAAAAAGTATCATACGTTTTTACCATGAGGACGAGCTGCAAGGAGAAAGCACAGTTACTTACCTGTAACAGGTGATCTCTGGGAACAGCAGGAATAAGTCTTCACATATGGGTACGTCGGTACCGACGGAGCCTGCACGGGAACGCTCCCCAGCTTCCCAAAAAGGAAAGCTTTTGGGAGCATCCCACAGCGCCTGCGCGCTGCCTTCCCGCCTTTCCTCAGTTCAGTTTTAAAGCTGAGACAAAGAGAGAGAGAGGAAAGGAAAAACAGATAGAGAGATACAACTCCTAGGGGAGGTGGGTGGGTTCTGAAGACTTATTCCTGCTGTTCCCAGAGATCACCTGTTACAGGTAAGTAACTGTGCTATCTCCAGGAACAAGCAGGAATGAGTCTTCACAAATGGGGACTCCCTAGCTAGAGATGCCTGGGAGATCCCTGAGGTTATGAGACCCTGGAAAGGGCTCTATCTCCTCCTATGAACCTCAGGCATCCATTCTGGGAAGGAGGGCAGGGGTTGATTAAGAATGGAACAGGTGTTTGAGAACAGCCTGACCAAACAAGGCATCCCGGCGGGAGTCCTTGTCCAAGCAGTAATGGGCTGTGAAGGTATGACCGAGGCCCAGGTGGCAGCTCGACAGATTTGGTCAATGGACACAGAATTTAGATGAGCCATAGAGGTGGCCATGGCCCTCACATTATGAGCTGTGACATGGCCCTCCAGAGAAAGGTTCTTACTCTAGTAGGCGAAAGAAATACACTGAGCAATCCAATTGGACAGTGTTCTCTTAGAGACTGGAAGTCCCAAATGAGAGGGATCAAAAGCAACAAAGAGTTGAGAAGACTTTCCATGTTCCTGTGTCCTTTGTAAGTAAAAGGCAAGAGCTCTCTTACAATCCAGAGTATGAAGATTCCTCTCTGCACTTGATGCATGAGGAGCTGGAAAAAAGACAGGTAAATATACCTCTTGATTAAGATGAAAAGGTGAGACCACTTTAGACAAAGTGTGGATTGGTCCTAAGGACTACCTTATCATGATGGAATCTTGTATAAGGTGGATTAGCCACTAAGGCCTGCAGTTCACTGATGCGGCGAGCTGAGGTGACCGCAATGAGGAAAATAACCTTCCAGGAAAGAAATTTCAGGGAGGTGGTGGCTAAGGGTTCAAAAGGTGGCTTCATATGCTGACCAAGAACCAGATTTAAGTCCCATGCCACCGGAGGAGGTCTAATGGGAGGTTTAGTTAAAGTCAGGCCTCTCATGAATCCTGCAATAAGAGGATGAGGGGAAATTGGGTGTCCATTGATAGGCTTAAGGGATGCTGCAATAGCACTCAAATGGATCCTTACTGAATTCGTCTTAAGGCCTGCACTGGAAAGATGCAGGAGATATTCCAATAGAGAATTCAAAGGTAGTGCTAGAGGGTCAAGACCCTTCTTAGTACACCAAATGGAAAACCTTTTCCATTTAAAAGCATAGGAACGTCTAGTAGAAGGTTTCCTGGAAGCATGAAGGATATCCTTCACCTGCTGAGAAAGATTCCAATCCTGAAGGTCTAGGCCTTCAGCAACCAAGCTCTGAGGTGAAGGGACTTGGGGTTTGGGTGCCACAAAGTCCCCTCCTCCTGAGACAGTAGGTCTGGAGCAGCTCCCAAGTCTAGGGAGGGAGCTTGAGAGAGATGTAGAAGTAGAGGGTACCACACTTGGCGTGGCCAGCGTGGAGCTATGAGGATCATAGATCCTTGATCCCTCTGGAGCTTGAACAGAGTCTTGGGAATTAAAGGAATGGGTGGAAAGGCATACAGGAAGTCTTGACCCCAGTGAAGGAGGAAGGTATCCTTGGCCTGAACTCCCTGACACGGAATTCTGGAACAGAACCGGGGAAGTTTGGCATTCCACGGACTTGCAAAGAGGTCTATGTCCGGGGTTCCCCACTCTTGAAAGATTCTGAGTACTTGGTCCATGTGCAGGGACCATTCGTGTGGAAGCAGAACTCGACTGAGACTGTCTGCCCAAGAGTTTTGGATTCCTGGAAGGTATACGGCCAGGAGATGGATTTGATGCTCTCGGGCAAAGGCCCACAATTTTAAAGCTTTGTTGCAAAGCGACAGAGAGCCAGTTCCTCCTTGCTTGTTTATGTAAAACATTGCTACTTGATTGTCCGTATGAATGAGGACTATCTTGTAGCTGAGCAGGGTATGGAAGACCTTGAGAGCTAGAAAAACTGCTCGGAGCTCCAAGTGGTTGATATGGAGATAGGTCTCCTGTGGAGACCAAGTGCCTTGGGTGGAGAGGTCTTGCAGATGAGCTCCCCAACCTGTTTGGGAGGCATCTGTTGTGAGGGTTGCCTGGGGTAACAACTGTTGGAAGGGGGACCCCAGCAACAGATTTTGGGTGGACTTCCACCAAGGGAGAGACCAAAAGAGGCGCCTGGAGGTTGCTATTTTGTCTGACAGAGCACCTGATGCTTGAGTCCACTGGGTAGACAAATTCCATTGAGCTGCTCTCATGTGAAGGCGAGCATAGGGGACCACATGCACTGTGGATGCCATGTGGCCTAGCAGTTGCAGCATCTCCCGGGCAGTTAAATGGTTCTTTGACTGAATCTGGGAGGCTAACTGCACCAGGCATAGGCAACGGGCCTGAGGAAGATAGGCCCTTGCAGTGGTAGTATCTGGCCAGGCCCCTATGAACTCTAGGGATTGAGTAGGGGTGAGCTGGGACTTTGGGAGATTTACCACAAGTCCCAGATACTGCAGAATGCGCCTTGTGCAGTCTAGGGCAGTCTGGGCCTCTGACTAGGATGGAGCTCGGATGAGCCAGTCGTCCAGGTATGGGAATACAAAAATTCCCAGAGTGCGTAGAAATGCAGCTACGACTGCCATGCATTTGGTGAACACTCTTGGAGCAGAGGCCAGACCAAAAGGAAGTACCCTGTATTGGTAATGCTTTCCTTGGAAAAGGAAACGGAGAAACCTTCTGTGAGAAGGATGGATGAGGACATGTGTACGCATCCTTGAGATCTAGAGAACAAAGCCAATCCTGACTCTGAAGGTATGGAAGGAGAGTGCCCAGAGAAAGCATCTTGAATTTCTCCTTGCATAGAAATTTGTTCAATTCTCTGAGATCTAATATGGGTCTGTAGCCCCCTGTTTTCTTTGAGAAAATAGGGGGAGTAAAACCCTGACCCTTGTTGAAGAAGAGGTACTTCTTCTATTGCCCCTTGGGCAAGAAGGGTAGCCACCTCCTGATCTAGGAGGTTGAGAAGAGATGTTGGAGAATTGAAGTGTCTCACCATGGTGTGAGGAGGAAGTTTTGAGAAATGAAGCTTGTAGCCCTCCCTTATGATGGAGAGGGTCCACTGCTCTGTTGTAATTTGCTCCCATCTGGGAACAAAATGAGCTAACCTTCCTGGAATGGTGAGAGGCTCTGGCTGTTTTAGAGCCAGAAAGGCTAAGTTCTCTAGCATCAAGTCAAAAACCCTGAGGAAGTTGGGACTGCTGAGTTGCAGCAGCCCCTGTAGACTTAGGCCTGGCCTGTTTAGGTTGCTGACGCTTAGTAGCAAAGCGACCTGTAGATGATTGTTGGCCAGAAGTAGAAGGGAATCTGCCCTTTTTGAAAAAAGACTTCTTGAAAGGTTTTTTCTTGGCAAGAATGGAGGTTGACTTTGAAAGTCTATCCAGAGCAGAATTTTCTGCATCCATTTGAGTGGCCTTTATTTGCCACTCTTTGCCAAACAGATTTTCACCTGTACAGGGGAGATTTCCTAAACCATCCTGGACCCAAGGTTCTAAATCAGAAGCTTGGAGCCAAGCAATTCTGCGAGCAGCTATGGCAATGGCCGAAGCTCTGCTGGCACCTTCAAAGGAGTCAAAAGCTGCACGGTTGGAAAACTTTGAAATGTCTTGAGTATGCTTGAGCCAAAGAAGGAATTCTTCCCTTTTATCCTCTGGAAGGAAAGGGAGGAAAGTGTGCAGCTTATCTGCAACTTCTTTAAGAAACATACCCATGTAAAGACTATAGGAGTTGATTCTGGCAATGAGCATACTGGCTTGGAAGATTTTCCTACCAAAAGCATCCAAGGTCCTGCATTCTCTTCCTGGAGGGGCAGAAGAGTGTCTTTTTGCACTCTTTATCCTTTTCATAGCTGACTGCACCACAATAGAATGGTGGGGAAGCTGTGTTTTATGAAAACCAGGACAAGGAGGGACACGGTACATAGTGTCCAATCTTCGAGAATGAGGAGAGATAGTGAGAGGAGTCTCCCATAAGTCAATCATGTGCTCATAAAGAATCTCATGAATTGGCAAGGTGACTGCCTCCTTAGGAGCCTTAGAATAACCTAAAATATCCAATTTTTTAGCTCTAGGCTCTGATTCAGAGGTTACTGAAATAGAAGCCACTTCTCTTATGCCACTTCTCTTATGAAGTCTTGAAAGGATAAGTCCTCTGGAGGAGACATTCTTCTTTTTGGAGAAGGCGGCTCTTCAGGAAGGGCTATGGATACTTCAGCAGACTCCTCTGATGTATCAGAATCATCAGAGGAATCAAAATATCGCCTGTCAGGGTGGTCTTCTAAAGCTCGGTACGCGTATCGAGCAGTATCGACATCGGGCGTCGTCGGTACCGGTTCGGTACCGACGAGCATCCCTGGACAGGGAACCGCTGCAGTCGGCATCCTGGTCGATGTCGATGCAGTCGGTACCGGTACCGGCGCTGGTGCCGGTACCGGAGCCGATACCGACAACGGAGTTTGTTGTGGTATCAGCGGCGTCGCAGCTTGAATGAAGGCCGTGATAGCCTGCTGCATGGATAGAACATTGTGATCCATCGACGCCATGAATGCCTGGAATTCGGTACCGGAAGGTTACGCCGGTACCCCAGAGCATTCTAACAGGTGATCGGTCGAGGCCGTGCCATCGATGTCAACCTGTAACCCCATAGGTGGAGTTTGGAAGCCGGAGCTTCCCGCCGGGGTTGTTTTGCCGGTGCAGGTTCCTCGAGGGCAAGCCCGGAGGCATCTCGATGCTTGGAAGGAGATCTACCCTTCGAGGACCGGCTGGATTTATGTTTGGTTACCTGAGATCCATGGGAGGAAGAAGCAGCCCTGGAAGACGTCGATGCCACTGAAGCTGCATCAGAGGGAAACAGCATATGAAGCTTGGCTGCTCGGTTCTGTAAACCTCGTTTAGACATCAAAGAACAGGACGGACAATCCGGAATGGAGTGTTCAGGACCCAAACATTTAAGACACCATTCATGGTTGTCAGTAACAGAAATAGTATCGCTGCACTTAGTGCATTTTTTAAACCCGGAGGCTTGTTTTTCCATGAGGAAAAAATTCTTTGTGAGGCCTAAGGCCCAAAGAAGAAAAACACACTAAGTGAGGGAAAAACTATATATATATATATATTTTTTTTATATAAGAAAGAAAGAAAAGACCGGCGGTACCGGTCCGAAGTCGGGGGAGGCAGACGTGCGACCAAAGAAATAAAATAAAACAAAGAACTTGTTCAGCGGTGACAGGAACACGACCTGCTGGCTCCGCGGCAAAGAAGAACTGAGGAGAGGCGGTTAGGAAAGGCGGGAAGGCAGCGCGCAGGCGCTGTGGGATGCTCCCAAAAGCTTTCCTTTTTGGGAAGCTGGGGAGCGTTCCCGCGCAGGCTCCGTCGGTACCGACGTACCCATATGTGAAGACTCATTCCTGCTTGTTCCTGGAGATAGAGCATATCCCCAATTGGGAATGCTATGGACCAAAGCAGGGAATTGGCAACTCCTTAAGCCCTTAGGTAAGAGAAGGCCTATGTCCTTTATGGCAAAAGGAGATAGTAAAAGAAGGGAGAACCTTCTAGTCATGGGAGACATGACTGAAAAGCCTTTTCTAACCATCTAAGATAGCTGTTGGAGAAAAAAAACCCATGCTCTCTAGCAAGGGCCCATAGTGGAAAGCTTCTCTGTAGAATTGCAGAGAGCATGATGCAGGAGAATGAGGAGATAGAACTGGCTGCTAGAGAGCCAGTATCTCTGCCAACTATGCTGCCAAACCCAGGAGAATGGAGATGGCAGAAATAGAAGACCATCTAGAAAGCTTGTAGTGAGATAATCTCCAAGATAGATGGAAGCACTGACTTGGAGCCACTACTAAGACTAGACAGAATGTTAGTGGAGGAGAAATCTGGTTGTTTGTGGACAAGAACCAGTGGTCGAAACATTAAGGCTCCTGCATAGGCAGCTGCTAGCAAGATAGCAGAAAGAATCTTACTGTTGAAAAACAGAAAGAACAGACAGAACAGGAGTAGAAACTCTGGACATGTCTGATAAGCTGCCCCAAAGTAAGATGGAAACAGAGGAAGTAACTCAGAGAGGAAAACTCCATACTGGAAAGTGAGAAAACTAGAGAGGCTGAAGAAAAAAGCCCTCTGTAATTAATTCCACTCTTACAGAGGAAAAAGCTTGGTAAGAGGGTGAAGAGAATAGAGCTGAAGAAGACTTACCAAGTAGTAAGTCTATAGAAAGGAAAAATACATGCTGGCACAGGAACTACCATTTAATAGTGGTCAGACCTCTTTCCTTAGCAGGAAAAGAGGAGAAACCTGTGACCTATAGGCATAAACATCCTGACAGCTCATAGAAATATAGAAAAAATGGATGTCTTTTGGAAAGAGATCCATGTGTAGGGGTTAGAATGAAGCAGTGGATTGCCTCTATTGAGAAGAAGCAATTGTAGATTCTAACACCAAGAGTCACAAGCATTTGATGACTGATCAGAAACCCTGCAGAGGCCGTGTTTGCTGAGCCTGGTGAAAAGTTGGATTCTTCAGACCAGGACGATGGCTCTCCTGTAGGGGAACATCTGTATGATGGGCAAGTGAGGAATAAAACCTTCTTCTCCTGTGGGAAGAAAGTTTGGTAGGACATTTCCTACTTACTGGGACAGAAGAAGGTGTAGAAGAACCCTTAGGAACAGGTAAATCAGTGGACAACTGAGTAACCTGACGTAAAGACTCCTTGTTGAAAAGATGTTCTCCAGTGCAAGGTGTATGTCCCAGTCGTTGTTGTTCCCACTTGGCCAAAGCTGAAGCTTGGAGCCAGGCTCTACGTCGTGCCCCTATAGCTATAGCAGAAGTCCTGCTAACAGACTCAAAAGAGTCTAGGGAAGCACGAGAAAGAAACCAAGAGATATTCTGGATATGCTTAAGCAGTGAGGAATAGTCTGTACTCCTGGAAACTGGAAGGAAAGGAGTCAAAAGATGTAATTGCTTTGTGACCTCCTCAAGAGAAAGACTCAAAATATATGAGAGAATTCTTGCAGAAAGCATAGATGTCTGGAAGGTTTGACGTCCAAAGGCATCTAGTGTCTTAGACTCACGACCTGGCGGATAAGAAGAGTGCTTTTTCTTACTCTTTATCCGCCTCATTGCTGATTCCACTACTATGGAATGATGAGGAAGTTGAGTCTTTTGGAACCCTGGAGAGGGGGGCACCTGATATAAGAGATCAGTTGCTCTGGGAGGTGGGGGTACCCTTAAAGGTGTTTCCCACATTCCTAGAAGGAGATCCTGCAAGGAATGATGCAAAGGAAGCATTATATTGTCCTTTACTTTGGTGGAAACAGAGCCTGGTGCAGGATCATGTCCTGGAATAGGAATGGCAAGGGATCTTGCTATATCCAGGAGGAAACTCTGAAAAGAGGGATCCCCAACAGGAATCTCCCTTGGACAGGTTAGATCTAAAGAACTAGCCTGAGCACCCACAGAGTTATCCAGAGATATAGAAATAGAAGATCCTGCAGGGTGCAGTGTGGAATGTTTATGGGATGGTTGCTTGGACTGGTTGTCAGGAACAGCAACCGTCCTTACCACATTGTCCATGCCAGGTATCGACTCCAAGCTTGGTATAGAATGGAGCGATGCTGTTGTAAAAAGCATGGTAGGAGTTTGCCACGATGCTACTGTGGATACCGGTACTGAAGTCAATACCGGTACCGATGTCGGAGTCGGGCTCGACAAAGACATCGGAGTAGTCATCAGCGATACTTCAATCGGTACCGAGGTAACCGAAAACCTCCGGCTGCTATCCTCGGTACCGAGCCACCGGTATCGATCGGTGTCGGTACCAAAATCTATTGGTACCCAGTCTTCCAGACTAGAAATGGATTCCAAACTCGGCATCGAGGGTAAGGAGCCTGAGAAGCGAAGCATGGAAGGCACCGACTGTGAGGGTAATGAAGACATCGGTACCGACTTCGGTACCATGTCCGATACCGGTGAATGAAGGTTTACCAGTGGCAACTCAAGCGGCCTCAGGGGAACCGAGAGTTGCGGATCCGAGTCATCGGAACTGAGCCTTCGGTACCGCCGCGAGACGGTACCAAGGCGAGTCGGTACCCAGTCCTCCAAACTGGAGATCGATTCCAGACTCGGCATCGAAGGAAGCGAGGCTGTCAATGCACATCTGGAGGGTACCAACGTCGGTGGCAGTATCGGTGTTGGAACCGATAAGGGAAAGACAATCTGGGACGTATCCATCGGTCCCGAAGGCACCGAGGAGGCCAGATGACGATCCCTGGTGAGGAGTGTTTCATCCAACACCAGTGCCGATGCAGGGGTATCGGTACCGCTCAAAGCGGATGCCACCACTGTGCACGGCTCAGGTATGTTCTGTGGGGGGTGAACCCCAGGAACAACCTGAAACCTCTTATCCGCTTTGGAGACCAAAGACTCCCGCCGGGGTTTTGAAGCCAGGAGGCCATCGAGGGCAAAGCCGGAGCTGTCTACATGCTGTGCATGAGACGTACCACTCGAGGACTGGCTAGTCTTAACAGACTGTTTGTGGGTTACCTGAATCCAAGTGGAAAAAGAAGGGGACGGTGCCCTGAAGTTGGAGGGCAACTGTGTATCGAGGGATTCTCGATGTTGAAGATGTCTTCTCACCAAACTGTTGTCAGGACCCAAACAGGTTATACACCGACTTCGAGGGTCTAAACATAAAGTTGTACCGCCACAAACTGAACATTTCGTGGCCATGAAGGAAAAATAGGGGAGGCCTGAAAGGCCTAAGACCCCGTGACACTATGAAGAAAAAATATTCCGTTGAAAAGGAAAATCTTACAAGAAAGAAAAGAAAAACACCGGCGGTACCGGTGGCGTCGGGAAGACAGCCGCGACCACAAAAAAACTAAAAATAAAAAATAAGAATTTTCTGCGGTGACAGGACGTCCTGCCGGCTCCGCGGAAAAACGAAAACTGAGGAGAGACAGTTGGAAAGGCGGGAAGGCAGCACGCAGGCGCTGAGGGATGCTCCCAAAAGCTTTCTGATTGGACGCTGGGGAGCGTTCCTGCGCAGGCTCCGTCGGTACCGACGTACCTATATGTGAAGACTCATTCCTGCTTGTTCCTGGAGATTCATGGATATCAACAATGATCTGATTCAAGAAAGAAAGGAAAAAAAACACTGACCTCAGAACTGCTCTTACAAATAGTCAGAGATCAATTTATATATTCCTCGCAATGCATTTTATGGCAAAACTTTTTATGAGCACAACAAAGTAGTCTGAACAATGACAAATTAACATTCCATTCACATCATACCATGATGTTAAGTAGTTCCAAAATGTTGCCCATTTTATGTGTTTCAAGGCATTTTAAATAAATCAACGAAATAATCATATTACATATCTTGGCAAAACATACTATGAGCAATACCAGGGGAAACTCTGTGCACAGATAGGGACATTTTATGTTTAAGTGCTGTAATTGGGAACTTTAGAGAGTTTTATACTGCATAATTCTAAAACACCAGAAAGATTTCTACAGGGCCCACTCCCCATAATCTCGAGCCTGCATTGTCTTTCCTCTGGCACTGTTAAAACAGACTAAGAAGCCAAAATAAACTTGATATTTGACATCTACAGGCCAGGTTGTTCAGCTATGGCTCTGGTTGACAGATACCCAAGCTCTACAGGAATATCTTTCAGAAAATAATGTGCAGCTAACCTTGTGATTAGGGCTGTTCTTAAAGACTATTACCCATAGAATTTCTTTTTGAAGACTTCAACATTAAATACTCCTTTAAAAGAATACATTTCTTGGGTTTAATTCAGTGGCATGCAGTGACATTTGCAGTAGGGGATTCAGTCAGGGCCAGTGCAAGGACATGAGGCACCCTAGGTGAGTTCTCCATCCTGCCGCCGCTGCTGCCCCTTTCCAAGGCCTGCAGCGGCAGCAATGCCACTGAAAGTGCAACACAGCACTTACCTACACTGTGCACTATGGTTCTCAGTTTTTCTTTTTGAATATATATTCAGCATCCACAAAAACCTCACCCCAACAATGGTTGCACAGCAGAACTAGGACATTTCCCCACAGAACTCAATGTATGAAAAAAAGATCAGATTCTGATGTCATCTCAGTGACAGCAACATAAACCTGCTCCGGTGTCAAACATTTTATGGTTTATTAAGATTTGATATACCGCCCTTCAGATTATCAGGGTGGTTAACAATAGTATAAAATCCATAATGATAAAAGAAAACAGAAAAGAACTCCAATACAAACAAGAACAAAGGTGACAGGGGGCAGGGAGGGAGGGGGATATAAACAAAACCACAATCAGTCACTGGGTATAGAAAACATCACTGAATTAAATTAAAAGCTTTTCTAAACAAGTGAGTTTTCAATGCATTCTTAAATCCAAAATAGGAAAGCTCTTGCCTGATGTCAGCCAGCAGAGAATTCCAGAGATGTGGGGCTAAAAAGTAAAAAGCAGAGATGTGGGGCTAAAAAGTAAAAAGCAGAGTGTCCAGACGGGCCTGGGATGGAGAAGGTAGGTACAAACAAAGACTGAATATTCCGCAATAAGCAAGGAGATATACGCAGAATAAGAGAAGATGATAAATATTGAGGAACATCTGAGTGAAGGATCTTATGTGTGAGAGTGAGGTATTTATACTGAAGACAAGATTCAACAGGAAGCCAGTGGGCACGGATGAAGAGAGGTGACATTATCAAACCTACTGGCATGGAAAAGCAGACGGATGGCTGTATTCTGAATGGATTGCAGATGCTTGAGTTGAAGCTGAGAAATGCCTCCATAGATTACATTACAGTAATCGATTTTTGAAATTACCAATGCAAGAAGAAGTATGACAAGAGAAGATTCGGAAAGATATGCATGGATTGAGCAAATTTGACGGAGAGAATAGAAACACCTTTTAGCTACCATAGAAATGTGATCACTGAATGAGAGGTGCGTATCAAAAATGACTCCTAAGTACTGGAAGGACTGAGAAAGAGGAACAGAATGACCCGCCACAACAGCGGACACACTAGGAGGATCAAAGCAGCCTGTTAGCAAAGTGCTGAAGTTTTAAAGGGTTCAACTGTAGGCAGCTGTTATGCAACCAGTCGTCTACCAGTGCGAGACAGGCATTTAGCCTAGTCAAGTCGGGGGCATATAAGTGTGTGAAATAGCAGCAGGATATCGTCCGCATAATAATATGCAGAGATACCCTGCTGCTGAATCAAAGTGGCAAGGGAAGCCAAAAAGATATTAAATAAAAGGGGGGCCAAAACAGAGCCCTGTGGGATACCACAGGAAGAGGATAATGTGTTAGAAATAGACCCTGAAAAGACAACTTATATGACCTTCTGGAGAGAAATGATTGGAACCACTGAAACACCTTGCCACGCAAATCTGCAGAATAGAGGCAAGATAAACCTAAAGAGAGCAACAAAGACATTGCCTCTATCCAAGGCTTATGAGACTTCATTCAGCACTGATAGAATGACAGTTTCTGTGCTAAAACCCACCCTGAAACCAGATTGATGCGGATGCAGATAGTTGGTCTGCTCTAGATGGTATGATAATTGCTGAAAGACTAACTTAAAATCTTTGAGAGATAAGGCAAGTTGGAAAATGGACGATAATGTGCTGGGGAAGAGGGGTCAAAGTTGGAACTTTTGAGAAGTGGTCGTATCAAGACTGTTTTCCAGCTGGAGAGAAAAATCCCAAAAGATAAGCTGTTAGAAAAAAAGAGTAAGAATATATGTGGGCAAATACAGTGACAGAACTCAAAATGGCATGGGACAGGCACAGTGGATTCCTTTATAGAAACAGGACAAAATAAAATACATTTAACTGTCTCATATCTCAACAAGTAGAAGTGACCTGCACGGCGCGGTGGGTATACCCCTAAACAAAGGCATGGGGAGGGGTGATCTGCACGGAGCAGCAGGCACACCTACTCTTGCCTCCTTACTGGGCAGACTAGAAGGACCATGCTTGTCTTTATCTGCCATCATATACTATGTTACTATATTACGGCAAGGGAAAACTCAGATATCCAGGTGGAAGGAATGGGATCAAGACAACTACAGGTCTTCGAAGAGTTAGTGATAAGCTTGTGGAGGTCCCCAGCCACAACAGGATTGAAGGTTGTCCAAGATGATGATAGGAAACATTGGAAGGACTGAAGGGGGCTAAGACATCGTTCTCTGGTAATGTAAAGGTAATTGGATCAGAAAACTGAGATGTAAGCTGCCCAACTTTAGCCTGAAAAAAATCCACAAGCTGTTGTGAAGACAGTAAATCCTTATTCATGATGGGTGGCTGGTTTAAGAAGGTGAGAAAACTGAAAAGAGGGGCGATTAGATGCAGTGGAAATAAGCCTGTCAAAGTACTGTTTTAATAGTAGCTGTAATAGCAGATTTATAATAAGAACTAAGTTGCTGAAAAGCGGACAACACTGATGGAGAGCGATTATGATGCCAGTGGCATTCAGCTTGGCGAAGCTGTTGCTGGAGCAGCCTAAGTCCTGAATGATACCAGGGATTGGTAGGGGAAAGAGGACAATCGTTCCAGTAGCAGGGGAGGGTGGGGGGCGGGACAAGTCTAGAGTTGACCTGAGAACCGTGTCCCAGGTACATGTTTGTTCTTCAACAGTAGTGATCCGAAAGATGACGGAAAAAGTGACTCAGCAGATGGAAATGAGGATAGAATCGCAGGCGTAACGAATCTGTGAAGAACAGGAATCTGAATGGAGTCAGACGACAAGGCTCCTGCGGACAGACACTTGGCAGTGCACAGAACCTGGAACGGGACAAAAAAATGATCTGTACAAGGAACAACTATAGGAGAGAGTATGGTGACCAAGTCCTTAGTGGTGGCTGAGGTCATAATGAGATCAAGCGTGTGACCAGCCACATGCGTTGTGGAAGAGACATGCTGCTGCAGTGATAGATCAGAAAGGAGTGAAAGGAAATAGTGATCCTTAGATCTATCAGGTGTGTGTACATGGAAATTAAAATCTCCTAAGACAAGGACGGAAAAATAAGAAGTAGTGGTTTCAGTTAAAATAGCAACTAGCGACTCCCATAAGGAGGAAGCAAGTGACAGGGAAGGCGGGGCATAGACCAAAAGAAAGGTATGATCATAGGGAGGAGGAACTTGCATCAGGAGTGCCTCAGGATACAACAGACTAGAGGAGGGAAGCTCAAGCATCCCGGAGGGAGCAGCGGCAGAGGACCACACCGCCTCTGCTTCTAGATGACTGAGAGACAGAGTACATCAAAGTCAAATGGCAGACAGTGATATAAAAAGTCATTCAAGTACTACAGAGCAAATTCACCATTCCATAATTGTGCCAACTTCCAAAACTTGCACAAGGAGCCCATCCAGAAAAAGGCAGCACTGTAAATATTGCAGTGGGCCCAAAACCAACCATACACCTACTGGGAAAACCAAATAAGCTGGATTACTACAGTTCCAATCCTTACGTAGAAACTCCATGCTAACAGAACCCCTAGCCTCGGTCACACACTAGGAACATAGATAGATCCTCATCAAATACAGAATAAGTGACCACAGAAAACTAAAAATATAAATATGTAGACAACAAATAAACTGAAACCCCAGGAAGCCAGACTCCGCATGCAGTTGAACACCAGAGAAATAGAGAGAGATGCATTTTTCCTTGTACTGTGCAAAATATAAAGATAGCACAAAGAAATTTAAAAAAAATTAATTGCTATATTGAAAATATATATATATTTTTTACCTTTGTTGTCTGGCCATTATATTACATAAATCATCTTGGCCCAAATCTCTGGTTCCTGCTTTCCTTTGTCTTCTCATAGCTCTCTTTCTATGTTCTCCAATCTATCTGCCACGTCTCTCGTCTTGCTTTCTTCACTTCCTTCCATCTAAGATAGTGATCTTTTCCTTTTAGCTCTTTTCTGTTTTTTTTCCTCTATCCACTCAGATTTTGCTCCTCCTCCTGACTAGCCAGTTCTCCATTCCCCCTTTTTACTCCATCTACCTAAAGCTTTACAACCCTCATCCCAGCCCTCCAAATCCCCACCTCTCTACTTCCCCAGCCCATTATTCCAGTCTTTAAATTCTCACGTTGCTCTATGCTCCCTGTGTGTCCAACATCTCCTTCCCATTCAGCTTCTGCCCGAGCATATCCATAATCTCTTTCTCCCTCTGTTCCCTATGTCCAGCATCTCCTCCATCTCTCTATGCCCCCTACGTCCAGTATATCTACTTCTTCCTCCTCCTCCCTATGCCCTTTGCACCCTCTCCTCCCCATTTTCCTGTGACCTCCTTTAATGTCCAGAATCCCCTATTTCCAGCATTTCTCTTCCATTTCCCTATGCCCCTCCCTCGTGTCCAGTATCTTCCTCTTCATAGGTCACCCCTGCCATTTTCCAGCAGCTACCCCAGTCTCCCTAGTTCTCCCCACCCCATGTCGAATATCTCTTGTTTCTGTTCCTATCACTTGTTCTTTTTTACAAACATTGTTTACAGCCAGACAGCAGCTTTCTTTTCTCCCACAACTGCTGCCGCAACATATGCAGAGAGTGGCAGTTACAGCAGCAATAAAAAAGTACAATAAGCATGGGGCCTCTGCGATGCAGATGTTCCTCAAAGGCCCTGGCTGCTCCCACCCCCTCAGGCATGAAGCATGCCTCTAGGGGCAGGGGTGGCCCTGAATTTGGGGCATGTGCTGAGACTTATTATGGGGCCTCAATTCCCACTAGCACTCCTTGTGGCCTCGGGCAAGTCACTTACCCCTCCATTGCCTCGGAAGATAGGCCTGACAATCTACTTCGTCACACTGCCAAGAAAACCCAGGAACTGCTGGGTCACCAGAAGTCAGCATGGATTCGAAGGCACATTGCATCATGTTACAGCAGACAGGCAGGGGACTTTACAAGTATATACAGTAGCTGGGATATGAGTGAGTGGGAGTGGATGTGTGACTAAGTGGGTTAATGTGGGTGAATGCATCTCTACAGGAATAGTGAGGGGCAGGGTGAAGTATGGAAATCACCTCATTCTCTCCTTTCTACTCTTCCCATCCTTCTTCCCTCCCTTCTTTCATGCCACCTTCCTTTCCATCCAGTCTATGAATACCTATCCAGCCTATCCAGACCTTCTTTTCTCTTTCCTCATATCCCTTCACTCATCCCCTCCCTCTCTCCTCCCCCAGACTCACTCCCTCTCATTCCTACCCTCCCCCACCAAAGGATCACTCATCTCCAGATTCACTCATCCACTCACCCTTATCACCTCTCTCACAGCCTCCCAGGTTCAGTCCCTCAGCTTCCCCCCTCATTCTCAAGCTTTCCAAGCCCATTCTATCGATTGTCGATTGGGGACATTTAGAGTTGCCAATTGGCTCTAGATGCGCCAGACACGCTCTTTACAGTACTAGGTTTACTCCATTGCATGCATGCTGATTTCTCCTTTGCACTCCATAAGAAAAGGAAAACTACAAGTCCCTGTATAAACTGGGGTAAATTCAGGACTGGATCAAGTCTGTCGGGCACATCAGGAGCCAGTTGGCAACCCAATGGGCAGTCAACTCTAAATTTAAAAATTAAAAAAAAAAATTAAAAATTAAAAAGAACCAAGGAGAAATATTAAACAAATGTTTTTTAATTATAATGGAGCAGCAATTTTTAACATAGGCAAATCTAATGACAATATTCATCACCAAGTGAGCATGGAAGAGGAGGGAAAAACCCCCCACTTGTGCTTTGTAAATTAGTACTAACATCTGTCAGTTCAGATCTAACAAAGCACACCAGGGCTTCAAGACAGTTTATTGAAAAGTAAAAAAGAAAAGGAGAGGATGATATGGGAGAACATTACCTTGGCAGAATCTGATCTGGCTGGATGGTGTGAGGGGCCTCCCGAGCCTGAGACCTGTTCAACTGCGCTGCTCACACAAACTGGTGCATGGCTGCCTGCTGCAACAATGCTACTGCTACTACTACTACTGAACAATTGTATAGCGCTAAAAGGCATATGCAGCACTGCACAGACACATATCAAAGACGGTCCCTGCTCATTGGAGCTTACAATCTAGTCGAGACAGACAACCCAGTAGCTGTAGACATGGGATACATCATCTAGGGGGAATGGTAGGAAAAAACAAATGCCTCACTCTTGTCCTGGCTCTAAGTCAATCTGCACAAAGGAAGCAGCAAGTGCAGCGGGAGGAGGTGGGAGGAGTGGAAGGTGTCTATCTTTCTTTGATCTCCGTGTTCACTGGGACATACAACACATAGGCAAGCATACGAACAGCAGCATCATCAGGCAGCAACAGCGTGCATGGCAACAATTCTGATACAGCCAGAGGTGAGCGGAAACGGAAGTGGTGAGGCCAGAGTCAGAGGCAATCAGGACGCAATGAGGCCAGAATTGGAGCAGAGTAGCAGTGGGGCTGGAGCCAAATCTAAGCAAGAGATGGCAAGGCAATATAGCAGCAGAACTAAGTTTAGTATGCACAGAAAGCATAGTTACTCACCTGTAACAGGTGATCTCCGGGAACAGCAGAAATTTAGTCCTCACATATGGGTATCGGCGGTACTGACGGAGCCTGCACGGGAACGCTCCCCAGCGTCCAATTAGAAAGCTTTTGGGAGCATCCCACAGCGCCTGCGTGCTGCCTTCCCGCCTTTCCCAACTGCCCCTCTCCAGTTGAGTTTTAAAGCTGAGACAAAGAGAGAGAGAGGGAAAGGAAAGAGATAGACAGAGAAATACAACTCCTAGGGGAGGTGGGTGGGTTGTGAGAACTAAATTCCTGCTGTTCCCGGAGATCACCTGTTACAGGTGAGTAACTATGCTATCTCCAAAAACAAGCAGGAACGTAGTCATCACATATGGGGACTCCCTAGCTTTAGGTGCCAGGGAGAGACCCCAGAAGTTGTGTGTCCCTGAACAGGGCTCCACTTCCCCCCAAGGATCTCTGGCATCCTACCAGGGATGGCGAGTAGGAGTTGATTAGGTATGGAACAGGTGTTGGAGAACAGCCTGACCAAACAAGGCATCCCGGCAGGAGTCCTTGTCCAAGAAGTAATGGGCTGTGAAGGTATGAACCGAGGCCCAAGTGGCTGCTCGACAAATGTCATCGATAGACACAGAGTGCAGATGAGCCATTGAGACTGCCATGGCCCTCCAGAGAAAGGTTCTTACTCTGATAGGCGAAGGAAATACACTGAGCAATCCAGTTAGACAGTGTTCTCTTGGAGACTGGAAGTCCCAAATGAGAAGGATCAAAAGCAACAAAGAGTTGAGAGGACTTTCTATGTTGCTGTGTTCTTTGTAAGTAAAATGCTAAAGCTCTTTTACAGTCCAAGGTATGAAGATTCCTCTCTGCATTTGATGCATGAGGCCTTGGAAAAAACACAGGTAGGTAGACTGCTTGGTTCAGATGAAAAGGCGAGACCACCTTTGGCATAAAGTGTGGATGAGTCATGATGGAACCTTGTATAAGGTGGATTAGCTACTAGAGCTTGCAACTCACTAATGTGGCGTGCTGATGTGATTGCAATGAGAAAGATAACCTTCCAAGAAAGGAATTTCAAGGAGGTAGTAGCTAAAGGTTCGAATGGTGGCTTCATGAGCTACCCAAGAACCAGGTTTAAGTCCCATGCCACGGGTGGTGGTCTAATGGGAGGCTTAGTTAAAAGAAGGCCTCTCATAAATCTTGCTATAAGAAGATGAGAGGAAATAGGCTGTCCATTTAGAGGCTTAAAGGAAGCTGCAATAGCACTCAAATGGACTCTTACTGAATTAGTCTTAAGACCTGCATTGGATAAATGAAGGAGATACTCCAGCAATGATTCCAGAGGTATCGCAAGGGGCTTAAGACCCTTTTGCGAACACCATATGGTAAACCCTTTCCACTTGAAAGCATAAGAGCATCTTGTGGAAGGTTTCCTGGAAGCAAAAAGAATATCTTTTACTTGCTGAGGGATATTAAGATCATGGAGATCTAGGCCTTCAGCAAACAAGCCCTGAGATGCAGAGACTGGGGATTGGGATGCCATAACATTCCGTCCTCCTGAGAAAGGAGATCTGGAGCAGACCCTAACTCCAGGGAGGGAGCTTGAGAGAGATGTAGAAGCAGAGGGTACCACACTTGCCGTGGCCAATGTGGAGCTATGAGAATCATATGGCCTCTGTCTCTCTGAAGCTTGAACAGGGTTTTGGGAATTAGGGGAATGGGTGGAAAGGCATACAGGAAGTCTTGACCCCAGTAAAGAAGGAAAGCATCCCTGGCCTGCGCCCCCTGAGCCAGAATTCTGGAACAGAACCGGGGAAGTTTGGCATTTCACGGACTTGCAAAGAGGTCTATGTCCGGGGTTCCCCAAAGTTGAAATATCCTGGCCACATGGTCTGCATGCAGAGACCACTCGTGTGGAAGCAGAACTCAACTGAGTCTGTCTGCCCAAGAGTTTTGAATGCCTGGCAGATACACTGCCAGAAGATGAATCTGATGCTCTCTGGCGAGGGCCCATAGTCACAAAGCTTCTTTGCAAAGTGACAGAGAGCCTGTTCCCCCCTGCTTGTTCACATAGAACATGGCTACTTGATTGTCCGTATGAATGAGGACTGTCTTGTAGCTGAGCAGGGTGTGGAACACTCGCAGAGCAAGGAAGATTGCTCTGAGCTCCAAGAGACTGATATGTAGATAACTCTCCTGTGGAGACCAGGTGCCCTGGGTGGAGAGGTCTTGCAGATGAGCTCCCCAACCCATTGGAGAAGCATCTGTTGTGAGAGTTGCTTGGGGAAAGGGTTGTTGAAAAGGGGACCCCAGCAAGAGGTTTTGAGTGGATGTCCACCACTAGAGGGACAAAATAAGGCGACTTGTGTTTGCTATTTTGTCTGACAGGCATCCTGATGCCTGGGTCCATTGGGTGGATAAAGTCCACTGAGCTGCTCTCATATGGAGGCGAGCATAGGGAACCACATGCACAGTAGATGCCATGTGGCCTAGTAGTTGTAACATTTCTCGAGCAGTTAGATGAGGCTTTAGCACTGCTTGAGAAGCTAACTGCACCAGGCGAAAGCAACGGGCCTTGGGGAGATAGGCCCCTGCCTTTGTGGTATCCAGCAAAGTTCCTCTAAAGACTGAGTGGGAGTTAGACTGGATTTTGGGATGTTTATTACCAGCCCTAAATACTGAAGGATACGCATTGTGCAGGATAGAGAAGTCCTGGCCTCTGACTCTGTTGGGGCTCGAATGAGCCAGTCTAAGTAGGGGAAGACGAATATCCCTAGAGTGCGGAGAAATGCTGCTGCAACACCCATGCATTTCGTGAACACCCTTGGTGCTGAGGCCAGGCCAAAAGGGAGCACCCTGTATTGGTAGTGGTTTCCCTGAAAAAGGAACCAAAGGAACCTTCTGTGAGTTGGATGGATGAGAACATGGGTGTACGCATCCTTGAGATCTAGAGAACAAAGCCAATCCTGACTCTGAAGGTATGGCAGCAGAGATCCGAGAGAAATCATTTTGAATTTCTCCTTGACAAGGAATTTGTTCAATTCCCTGAGGTCTAAGATAGGTCTGTAACACCCTGTTTTCTTTGGAATAAGGAAATAAGGGGAATAGAACCCTGTACCCTGCTGATGAAGGGGTACTTCTTCTATTGCCCCTTGGGCAAGAAGGATAGCGACCTCCTGACCTAACAGGTTGATGAGAGAGGTCGGAGAATTGAACTGCTTTACTATTGTGTGAGGGGGCATGCTTGAAAAATGAAGCTTGTACCCCTCCTTTATGATGGAGTGTCTCCAATGCTCTGCTGTTATTTGCCCCCATCTGGGGGCAAAATGACATAACCTTCCTGGAATGGTGGAAGGTTCTGGTCCCCCGAGAACCAGGAAGGCTAAGTTCTCTAGAAGAGAGTCAAAGGCCTTGTGGAGGCTGAGCCTGCTGGGCCGGTTGAGGCCTAGCAGCCTTTGCTTTCTTCTGTTCGGGTGGTTGCTGACCTTTCCTGGCAAGCTGACCTGCAGAACGTCCTTGCTGAACATAAGCAGGATAAAATCTTTTCTTTTTAGAAAAGAATGGTTTCTTGAACAAATTATTTCTAGCAGGATCAGCAGTGGACTTGGATAATCTATCCAAGGCGGAATTTTCAGCATCCATTTCATTGGCCTTTTCCTGCCAATCTTTACTAAACAGGTTCTCACCAGTACAAGGGATATTTCCCAATTTGTCTTGTACCCAGAGCTCTAGATCAGATGCCTGGAGCCAAGCAATTCTACTTGCACCTATGGCAATAGCCGAGGTTCTGCTTATGCACTCAAAGCAGTCAAAGGCTGCACGGTTGGAAAATTTAGAAACATCTTGAGCATGTTTGATCAAAGTGAGAAAATCCTGTCTTTTATCCTCAGGAAGAAAAGGACTTAAAGCCTCTAAAACATCTGTGACCTCCTTCAGGAACATTCCCATGTAGAGACTATAGGAACTGATCCTGGCAGAAAGCATGGAAGCTTGGAAGACCCGACGTCCAAAAGCATCCAGGGTTCTGCACTCACGTCCTGGAGGATTAGAGGCATGCCTTTTTGCACTCTTGATCCTTCTCATAGCTGACTCCACTACAATAGAGTGGTGAGGAAGCTGAGTCTTATGGAACCCAGGACAAGGAGGGACTCGATACATAGTATCCAGTCTACGAGAATGAGGAGAGGTGGTAAGAGGTGTTTCCCACATCCTTAACATGAGATCATATAAAATCTCATGAATGGGCAAGGTAGCTGCCTCCTTAGGGGTTTTGGGATATTGTAGAATTTCCAACTCCTTGGCCCTTGGCTCTGTTTCAGGGGCCACAGTAATGGACAGGCCCCGAGCCACCTCACTGATAAAATCTTGGAAGGAAATATCCTCTTTAGGAGACATCCTGCGTTTAGGGGAGGAGGGCTCCTCTGGGAGAAGCATCGCTGCATCGACAGAACTGTCAGAATCCTCAGATTCTTCTGAGGACTTGAAGTATCGTCTGTCCGGATGCTCTTGAAGCGCCCGATACCCGTACCGACCAAAGTCGTACCGGGAGTAACCGGTACCGTGGTATCAGTACCGGAGGTCATCGGATGACTGGGTACTGGCAAAGCAGACACCGATGCCAATGTCGATGCTATCGGTACCGGTACCGATACGGATACCGAGGCCGGTACCGGTGGAATTGTCTGTCGCGGTCCCAAGGGCGTCGATGCCGCAAGGAAAGCCACCAGACTGCGTTCCATAGCCAGAACTCTCTGGTCTATCGACGCTGCCAATGCCTGGATGTCAGTACCGGAGGAGACCGCCGGTACCCCAGAGCATGGCACCAGTAGTTCTTCCGAGGTCGAGGCCTCGAGAACATCCTGGAACCTTTGTTCCCTCTAAGCTGTGCGCTTGTGCGCGTGCACACATACTTTACAACAGAGCGCACAAAAATAACGGCTTTGATTCTGATAGAAAACAACACAGACGTCCTAAAATTTAAAGTTATGATAGTAAATTACTAGAAATTTCCCGCTTCATTTAGTAATCGTCTATTTTCATTTAAATTTGATTAAAATCATTGTGGTGTACATACTGTATTCTGACGTGTAGTCAAATTTTAAAGTATATAACTCCAAGTGTCGTTATGTGGCGCACAAAAATTAAACCTTCCTTCAAAAGCTGCACACAGCTGATATTTTATGCGCACACAGCCTACAGAAAATTAGAGGGAACATTGCCTGGAACCCCGATAATGCTTTGGAAGCTGAAGCCTCCCGCCGGGGTAATTTTGCCGGTGCAGAATCCTCGAGGGCAACGCCAGAGGCATCTCGATGCTTAGGAGATCTACCCTTTGAGGACGGCTGGATTTATGTTTAATTACCTGAGATTCACGGGAGGAAGAAGCAGCCCTGGAAGACGTCGATGCCACCGAAGCTGCATCAGAGGGAAACAGGGTACTGAGCTTAGCAGCTCGGTTGTGCCGACCTCTTTAAGACATCATGGCACAGGACATACAATCCGTGATGGAGTAGTCAGGACCTAAACATTTTAGACACCATTCATGGGTGTCGGTGACGGCAAAGGTACTGCCACACTTGGTGCACTTTTTGAAACCTGAGGCAAGTTTCTCCATGGTAAGGAAATGTTTTTGGGCCTAAGGCCCAAAAAGGCACATACACCTGAATAAAAAGAAAAGAGAGAATATATACATATATTTTTTTTACAGAAATAAGAAGAGAAAAAAACGGCGGTACCAGTAGAGCATCGAGGAAGGCAGACGCGACCACAAAAAAGAAAGAAAGAAAAAAAGAATTCTTCTGCGGTGACAGGAATACGACCTGCTGGCTCCGCGGAAAATGAAGAAATGGAGAGGCGCAGTTGGGAAAGGTGGGAAGGCAGCACGCAGGCGCTGTGGGATGCTCCCAAAACTTTCTAATTGGATGCTGGGGAGTGTTCCCACGCAGGCTCCGTTGGTACCGACGATACCCATATGTGATGACTACATTCCTGCTTGTTCCTGGAGATTGAGGTTGATGCAGGGCCCTGTGCCAACAACATCCTCGCACATACATAGGTGTAGTCCTGTCTCGTGGGGTGGGACTGGCAGGATCTTCCACTTTGAGGAGCCCCTGCATCACAGAGACCCCATGTTTATTGTATTTTTATTTTTGATTGCTGATGCTACTGCTGCTCTATGGATACGCTACAGGACTAGTGCTACTTTTTTTTGCTATCCTGTGCAAGTGATTACTATGCTGCCCCCCCCCCCAGCCCCCTGCCCCAGTGGATTCCAATGAAGCACTTTGCAAGCCTCTCTTTTGTCCCAACATGATGAAAATTTTCTGAGGGATAAGTCTGCAATAAGAGTTAAAAGCAAACCTGCTGTAACAATTCTAGGACTCTCACTGCACCACTCCTACCTATGAAAGCGTAGTTACTGACCTGTAACAGGTGATCTCCGGGAACAGCAGGAATTTAGTCTTCACATATGGGTAACATCGGTACTGACAGAGCCCGTGTGGGAACGCTCCCCAGCATCCAATAGGAAAGCTTTTGGGAGCATCCCACTGCACCTGCGTGGCTGCCTTCCTGCCTTTCCAGCTCTCCCTCCTCAGTTGAGTTTGTAGCTGAGATAAAAGGAGTGAAGGAGAAGAAGAAGACGACGACGTACAACTCCAAGGGGAGGAGGGTGGGTTGTGAAGACTAAATTCCTGCTGTTCCCGGAGGTCACCTGTTTCAGGTGAGTAACTACGCTATCTCCAGGAACAAGCAGGAATGTAGTCTTCACATATGGGACTCCCTAGCTCGAAGATGCGAGAGAGATGGCCTCAGGGTGAGCTGTGGATCACAGGCATAACTAAGTAGGTCATGTATCCTCCAAGGATGTCTGGTATCAAAACCCGGGATGGAGGGTAGGAGTTCATCTAAGTCTGAAAGAGATTCTGGAGAACAGCTTGGCCAAACAAAGCATCCTTATGGGAGTCCTTGTCTAGGCAATAGCGAGCAGCAAAAGTGTGGACAGAAGACCAAATTGCTGCTTTGCATATCTCATCAATCGCTGCAGAGCGTAGATTTGCTATGGAGGCAGCCATGGAGTGTCCTGCACTTTCATAAGCAAAGGAGATGCAATCCGCTATCCACCTGGAGAGAGTTTGTTTAGATACTGGCAAGCCCAGGTGACTCGAGTCAAAGGCGATGAAAAGTTGGGAAGCTTTTCTGTGCTCTCGAGTTCTCTGGCGATAAAAAGCCAAGGCACATTTGCAATCCAGAGTGTGAAGGGTTGCCTCTGCCCTAGAGGAATGAGGTCTAAGGAAAAAGACAGGAAGGTAGACTGACTGGTTTAAATGGAAGGGCGAGACCACTTTTGGCATAAAGTGAGGATGAGTCCTAAGGACTACCTTATTGTGGTGGAATTGTGTATAAGGAAGTTCAGCCATGAAAGCCTGGAGCTCACTAATGTGTCTCACTGAGGAGAGAGCAATAAGGAAGGTGACCTTCCACGTGAGAAACTTCAGAGAGGTAGTGGCTAGAGGTTCAAAGGGCGGCTTGAGAAGCTGTCCTAGAACAACACTGAGATTTCATGCCACTGGAGAGGCCTTAATGGGAGGTTTGGTTAACAGAAGACCCCTCATGAAGTGTGCTACAAGCAGCGGAGAAGAGATGGGTTGACCATCTAAGGGCATCTGAGAGGCCACAATTGCACTTAGGTGTACCCTTACCGAATTGGTTTTGAGTCCAGAAGAAGATAGGCAGAGGAGATACTCAAGTAATGCCCCCACTGGAACTGAGAATGGGTTAAGCGCCCTCTGTGAACACCAGAGAGAGAATCTACAACACTTGAAGGCATAGCAGCGCCTGGTGGAAGGCTTCCTGGAAGCTAAAAGGATATCCTTAACCTGTTGAGAGAGGTTGATGTCCTGGAAGGCTATGCCTTCAGCAGCCATGCTGTAAGATGGAGGGACTGTGGATTGGGATGGAGCAGCATCCCCTCTTCCTGAGAGAAGAAGATCTGGAGCAGATCCCAGATCTACGGTTTGAGCCCAAGACAGACGTAGAAGGAGAGGATACCATGATTGTGGTGGCCAGCGTGGGGCTTTGAGAGTCATGTAGCTCCTGTCTCTCTGGAATTTGAAAAGTGTCTTGGGAATGAGGGGAATGGGAGGGAAGGCATATAGGAAGCCCTGACCCAGGTGAAGGTGAAAAGCATCTACCAGCTGGTTGTCCGGTGCAGGAGTCCTGGAGCAGAAGCAGGGAAGCTTGGCATTCTGAGAACTTACGAATAGGTCTATCTTTGGGGTTCCCCAGATCTGAAAGATGTGAGCGACCTTGTCTGTATGGAGAGACCACTCGTGGGGTAGAAGGATTCGACTGAGTTTGTCCGCCAAGACATTGTGTTTGCTTGGAAGATACACCGCAAGTAGGTGAATGTGATGCTGTATGGCAAAAGACCACAGATGCAGGGCCTCGCTGCAGAGAGTCCAAGAGCCTGTTCCACCCTGCTTGTTCAAGTAAAACATGGTTACTTGATTGTCCATCTGGACTAGAACTGTGCGGAATCGAAGATGGTCCTGGAAGACTTTGAGAGCATTGTGAATGGCTCTGAGTTCCAGCAGATTTATGTGGAATTGTGACTCCTGATGAGACCAAAGCAATAGTGGAGAAATTGTCCAGATGAGCTCCCCAGCCCAATTTGGAAGCTTCCGTCATCAGGGTACATTGATGTGCTGGCATCTGAAAAGGTGACCCTATCAGGAGGTTTTCTGGGGATTGCCACCACTGGAGAGACGAGAATAGGCAGGTAGAGACCATTATTTTGTCTCCCAGGCGACCGGATGCCTGAGACCACTGGGAAGCCAGTGTCCATTGAGCTGCATGCAGATGTAGATGAGCATATGGGACAACATGCACTGTTGATGCCATATGACCCAGAGGTTGTAGCAGTTCTCGAGCAGTGAGAAACTAATTGATCCTTGCTTGAGATGTTGATTGAGTTGTGTGCAGTGGAGTTGAGGCAGAAATGCCTTTGATTGCTGAGTGTCTAAGAGAGCCCCTATGAACTCTAGAGTTTGAGAGGGAACGAGTTGGGACTTTGGAAGATTTATTACAAATCCCAAGTGTTACAGCACTTGCATGGTGCGCGAGAGGGAAAGACTGGCCTCCAGAGAGGTGTTTGCTCGAATGAGCCAGTCACCTAAGTAAGGGGAGACAAATATCCCTAGAGTTCTTAGGAATGCGGCTACTACTGCCATGCACTTTGTGATAACTCTTGGGGCAGGGGCGAGGCCGAAAAGCAGGACTCTGTACTGATAATGTCTCCCTTGAAACATGAAACATAGGAACTTTCTGTGCTGCAAGTAAGTATGTGAGTATATGTCTCCTTTAGTCAGTCCTGACTCTGGATATAGGGGAGAAGGGTGCCTAGCAGGTGCCGTAGCAGGTACTTGCTCAGTGAGCCTGACGTCAGTACCGGGGAAAATGGTAGAAACCATCATAAAGAACAAAATTACACAGCATGTAGATAGTCATGGCCTAATGGGAGACAGCCAACATGGCTTTAGACAAGGAAGATCTTGTCTTACTAATCTGTTTTTTTGAATGTGTGAATAAACAGGTAGACAAAGGTAGTCGGTTGATGTAGTGTACCTGGACTTTCAGAAAGCCTTTGACAAGGTCCCTCATCAGTGAAGTTTGGCAAAACTTAAGTAATATAAGTATACTGCTATCCACCTGGAGAGAGTTTGTTTAGATACTGGCAAGCCCAGGTGACTCGAGTCAAAGGCGATGAAAAGTTGGGAAGCTTTTCTGTGCTCTCGAGTTCTCTGTTTTTTCAATATTAATTTTTACTATTTTTTATTATTTCAGGCACACGATATTTATTATTATTGTTTCTTTATTAATCGTTTGTCAAGTTTTTTATGATTTTTAGTACGATGTCATTTTTTATTTATTATTTATTATCCATCTTTTTAACTAATTTGTTTTTATCCATTTCCATCTACCTTTTGCATATTTTTTAGGTCTCCTCCTATGTTTTTTCTGTAAGCATGGTACTCTTGTATTTCCCCCTTAGAAGACATAGTTTCCATTGATACATTTTGATTTTCAACAGCGTTTTATATGCTCTTGTGGTCCCCTTTTTTATCCCCATTTTGTCGATTAGTATTTTGGTTTAGTTAAAGCCCGCGGTGGAATTCATAACATTGTCATATTTTATACCATAAAATTGTTCACTGCATTATTCTCTGTTTATTTCTAATGTGGCTTATTATTACCTTTTTACACTTTTAGCATATGCCCCCCTTTGGCAGTGTTCTAACTACTTATTTATATCTATATAAAAAAATGTATTTGTACGGTAGTTGTCTTAATACTTTTTTTTAACTATATCTTATCCCTTTTTTCTCTTGCTTCAAACGGCCCCCTTTTTCAACCATATTTCTATGTCCTGTGACGAGCATTTTTATTTTTTCATCAGTACGTTTGAGGTTTTATTGTACTGTATGATGATAATTCCTATCTGTCTAATGGTTCTAACACACAGATACAGCTGGTCTTAAAAAAACAGCATCTCTTCTTCTATAGCAGTAAATTTGTAGCGTCTGGATAATGCATTAGTATGCCGTTTGTGATTCCTAGTATGCTCCTTACCGTTCTTGTATTATCAATCATATACGGTTACCCCTTATTTACTGTTTAATTGTATTTTAATGGTCCTTTGTAGTATGGCTGCACTTGTATGGTTTATTTTAATTAATTATTTTTTGTCCATATTGTGTTTTCTTATCCAATACAATAGTCATAATACCAGTTAGATGAATACCATCATTTTATGATTTTGCATATACCTATTTCTAATGTTCCTAATGCAGTTGTTTTTATGATAGTCACGCGTTCTCACTGTTAATAGTATATGCACCTGCATTCACACCTTCGACCCCAATTACATAACTTTCTTCCAAAAAGAGCTTTCAGCCTCACTTTAGTATTATTTAAATATCTCATCTGCTTCTGCGCAGCGTTTTCCCGCGCATAGCAACGACCTTGGTAATGTTTGTAGCCTCTTTTAAGCCTTTCCCGATTGTTTCGTTTTTCTGTTACAAAGTTACTTGCAATCAAGAGATTAATTTGTTTATAGTATAGATACTTTCATTTTTTGTCTATGGCTCCTTCTTGCAACAGTGGGGCATCTGTAACAATTCCTCTTTAGAACTTGGGATTCATCTGTTAGTTTCCAATGCGCTTCAAAGTTAATTATATACGCTTCTATTTAAGTCCCTTCTTATGTTTATATATCGTTGTTTTTGGATAGATTGCTGTTATATATTTTTACAGTAGGACACCCTTACCCTGACTCACATGCATATATATTGTTTTTGCAGCACATTAGCTATTATATCTACAGTGATCAAACGTTAGACAATTCTTATCTAGTGACAGTTGGCCTCTTTGTGTTATAACAGTACAATTGCGCTTTTTGCAGCCGCTGTACATAAAAATGTTCTTCACATGTACTTCCCTCTTATTATGAGTTGACATCTTTATGCCCCCCTTGCATTAGACACAATTCGGTTTTTATATGATGAGTTTCTATGCTAGACACTTTCACTATGTCCGAACGTTTTTTAACGATAGTTTAGACGCAGAGCGGTTTGAGATGCTGACTCACTATACAGCTCTCATTGCACTCTAGTTTGTACTTCCCTTCTTATGTTTTGGTACATAATAGTTTCCCTTTGGGAATTCATCCCTTCTAATTTTCTTCAGCTATGTCTGTTATAAAGTTGTTCTAAACGGTTATGTTTTTGGACCATTGCCCTTTTCTGTTTGTTTAATTTGATTTGTTTTTTAACAATGTCTGTTTTTTAATAATGTCTGCTGCGCAATATGACAATGCCAATTAGATTAGAGTGTGTTTATTATCATCATTTTTTTTATTGGATTTAAGCTTCTTAGCAACTATGGTACAATATGTGTTTCAACATTATCTTTCCTTTAATTCATATAGATTGAGGAGAGCACTTTTGGCTTGTTTACACGTTGCTGCTAAACCTTGTGGTAATGTATTCTATGCTTTTTATCAGTTGTGTGTCTCTATGTAATGTCTTAATATGGATGATTCTTTTTTGTCTTGCTAATTTAGATGCCCTCGTCCTTTTCTATATTTAAAGATTTTTTTGTTTTTTAATATAATATTGTGTGCATATTAATTATTTTTAATTTATTATGTTTTAATGTATGTTTTATTTTATTTTTAGACCCCTGAAGAAGGCCTCCGGCCGAAACATTTTAGTTGGGTCCCCCAATAAACTTCGTTTGTACTATCATACCCACGTGTAGGCCTGGTCCTTGGGTTCCGCTCCTGGTTTTTAAAAAAGGTTTGGACAAATTCCTGGAGGAAAGGTCCATAAACCATTATTAAAAAGGGACCCAGGATATCAATGCTTGACCCAATACAAGCATTGTAGAACCTGTGTCTCTTGGGGATACTGCTAGGTATGTATGACCTAGATTGGCCACTGCTGGAAACAGGATACTGGGCTTGATGGACCTTGGTCTGACCCAGTATGGCATATCTTATGTTCTTAGTTCTCTGAGGTCCAGAATGGGCCTGTACCCTCCTGTTTTCTTTGGAATGAGGAAGTATGGAGAATAAAAGCCAATTCCCTGCTGGGATGGTGGAACCTCCTCTATTGCACCCTGAAGAAGAAGGGAGGTGACCTCTTGCAACAACAGAGCAGTGAGAGGGGGCTGAGAGTGGAACTCTATTGGAGGAGTCCGGGGGGGGGGGGAGATAGACTTTGTAGATGAAGCTTGTACCCCCTCCCGTACTATGGACAGTGTCCACTGCTCTGATGTGATAAGATGCCACCCGTGGGCAAAGTAACAAAGTTTGCCGGAATGAGGGTGGGATTTGGAATCTCCAGAGGCAGAGCAGCTATGTTTTCCAGAAAGGAATCAAAGATCTTGAGGAGGCTGGATCTGTTGAGGTGGCTGTGACTTAGGAGTCTGAACCTTCTTTTCCTGTTTTGATGGCTGCTGCCCCTTCTGAGGAGCATGGTGTTGACACTGTACAGCAGGGGTGTAAGAAGGATAATACTTATTATTAATGAAAAAAGCTATTTTTGCTGCTTTTTTCCTAGCTCGGTTGGCAGCAGATCTAGATAGTCTATTAAGGGTGGTGTTCTCGGATTCTAACTGACAGGCCTTGTCCTGCCAATCATGGTCAAAAAGGTTTTCACTGGTGCAAGAGATATTAAACAGGTTATCTTGAACCCAATGTTCAAGATCTGATGCTTGGAGCCAAGCAATCCTGCGTGCACCGATACAGATAGATGAAGTTCTGCTGATGCACTCAAAACAGTCAAATGTTGCCCTGTTAAACTTTGAAACATTTTGAGCATGTTTTACATGGGCGATATAATCTGCTCTCTTGTAATCAGGGAGAAGAGGAGCCTTTAACTCCAAATCCCTAGCCACCTCATAGTCTTAAATAGGTTACCCTGTAGCTTCATTGCATATTCCCTAGTCTTTGTAAATTTTAATAGCATAAACCAATCGACCTACGTTTACCCGTTCCACTCCATTTATTATAGACCTTTTTCATATTTTATTTATTTATTTAATTCTCTTATATACCGCGCTATTCTGCATCAGTGCGGTTTACATTGAACAAACTGAAATTACATTGAACAGGGCATTATAACTTGGAGATAACTACTTTACAGGGAACATGGGCTATGGAGGATTAAGTGGCTTGCCCAAGACCACAAGGAGCACCTGTGGGACTAGAAACCCCAGTCCTTCCGGCCCAAGGTTGCTGTCCTCTAGTTGGATTTGAACCCCCGACCTTCCGGCCTGAAGTACCTTGCCCCAACCACTAGGCCACTCCTCCACTCAACCATCTCTTTTCCAGGTTGAACAGCCCTAATCTTTTTAGCCTCTCTTCATAGGGGTACCTTTCCATCCCCTTTACCATTTTGGTGGCTCTTCTCTGTATCTTTTCTAATAATGCTATATCCTTTTTAAGATACGACGACCTGAACTGCACACAATATTCAAGGTGTGGTCACACCATGGAATGATACAGAAGCATTATAATATACTTTGTTTTATTCTCCATTCCTTTCCTTATGATATCTAGCATTCTATTTGCTCTCTTGGCCGCCGCTGCACACTGGGCGGAGGGTTTCAACTTGTTATCCACGATGATTCCTAAATCTTTTTCCCGGGTGGTGCTTCCTAATGTGAAACCATGCATTCCTGGATGGTGGCTTCTAATGTGGAACCTTGCATCGTGCAACCATAGTTTGGGTTGTTCTTTCCTAGGTGCATAACTTTGCACTTGTCCACATTAAATTTCATCTGCCATTTGTATGCCCAGTCTTCCAATTTATCAAGGTCCTTTTGCAATTTTTCACAATCCTCATGGATTTTAATAACTGAAAAATTTTGTGTCATCTGCAAATTTGATTACCTCACTCATTATTCCCATTTCCAGGTCAATTACAAATATGTTAAAAGCAGAAGACCCAGCACAGATCCCTGGGTACTCCACTATTCACTTTTCTCCATTGGGAAAATTGCCCATTTAGCCCTATCCTCTGCTTTCTATCTTTTAACCAGTTCCTGATCCACAATAGTACACTGCCTCCTATCTCATGACTTTTTAATTTCGCCAAATCTCTGATGAGGACCTTGTCAAAGGCTTTCTGAAAATACAGATACACTATATCAACTGACTCACCTTTGTCTGTTTATTCACACCTTCTGTTACGTTTTTTTGAAGGTGTGAATAAACAGGCAGACAAAGGTGAGTCGGTTGATATAGTGTATCTGGATTTTCAGAAAGCCTCTGACAAGGTCCTTCATGAGAGGCTTGGCAAAATTAAAAAGAGTTTCCTTGGCTAAAGTCATGTTGGCTGTCACCCATTAAGCCATGTTCAATAACTGTGTTCTTTATGATGGTTTCTACCATTTTTCCCGGTACTGATGTCAGGCTCACCGGTCTGTAGTTTCCCGGATCACCCCGGGAAATCTTTTTAAAAACTGGTATAACACTGGCCATCCTCCAATCTTCAGGTATTAGAGATGATTTTAATGATAGCTCACAAATTACTAATAGTAGGTCTGCAATTTCATATTTCAGTTCTTTCAACATCCTTGGATGTATACCATCTTGTCCAAGTGATTTGCTACTGTTCAGTTTATCAAATAGTTGTCATACATCTTCCTGGTGTATCAATATTTCTTCAATGGCATCACCTTTAAATACCATTTCAGTCATGGGTAAAATCCCTATATCTTCCTCAGTAAAGACCGAAGCAAAGAATTCACACAGTCTCTCCGCTATGGCCTTGTCCCCTCTTTGTGCCACTCTACCCCTCTATCATCTAATGGTCCAACTGACTCTCTCACAGGTCTTTTGCTACGAATGTACTTGAAAAAGGTTTTATTGCGCGTTTTTGCTTCCACAGCAAGCTTCTTCTCAAATTCTCTCTTTGCCTGCCTATCAATGCCTTGCATCTAACTAGCCAGTGCTTAAGTTGTTTCCAGTGTTTGTCATTTGGCTCCTTTTTCCATTTTCTGAAAGATGCTTTTTTGGCAACAGCAGCATCTCTGACAGCTGGTCTGGGCTTCCAAGACAGTATTATTAAATACCCATGCTTGATGTAAATCTTTAACCTCTGCAACTGCTCCTTTTAGTTTTCTTAACTATTTTCTTCATTTTATCATAGTCTCCCTTTTGAAAGTTAAAAGGTAGTACTGTGGATTTCTTTGCTGCCCTTCCTTCATTTATTAAATCAAACCCGATCATGCTATGATCACTATTACCAAGTGGCCCCAACACCCCTATCACTCACACCAGATCTTGTGTTCCACTAAGGACTAGGTCCAAAATGGCTTTCCTTGTGGTCAGTTCATGAAGCAGCTGCTCCAAGAAGCAGTCATTTATATCATCTAGAAACTTTATCTCCTTTACATGTCCTGCTGTGACACAGACCCAATTGATACCGAGTTAATTGAAATCACCCATTATTATTACTGTGCTATAACTTTGTTAGCTTCCCTGATTTGCATTTCATCATCCATTTGTTCATTCTGGTCAGGCAGTTGATAGTGCACCACCACTGCTATCACCCTCCCCTTCCCCTTTTTACATGGAATTTCAATCCATAGAGATTCCACAGTGAATGTTGTTTCCTTCAAAACTGTAATTCTTTGTGATTCAATGCCCTGTCTAACAGAGTGCAACCTTTCCACCAATTTGATCTGCTCTATCATTACGATATAGTTTGTACCCAGATATCACAGTGTCCCAATGGTTGTCCTCCTTCCACCATGTCCCTGAGATACCAATCATATCTAACCTCTCTTTTAGTGCTATATATTCTAACTCTCCCATCTTATTTTTTTAGACTTCTAGCATTTGCATACAAGCATTTTAGAGGCTGTATTTTATTCATATTAATCTGGTCAGTAGGCAGGGGTAATTTGGAATCTTTAAGCTCTGTCTGCTCTGTACTGAATGGCATTTGAGTTACTTTTGTCTTTATTGGAATCTGTCGATATGCCCTAACGTCTTTTGCTAGTATCCTTCAAGGATACATTGTTCTGAACCATGCGCTCTTGTGCAACTGTCGGCTTTCCCCTATTATCCAGCTTAAAAGCTGCTCTATCTCTTTTTAAAGGTTAATGCCAGCAGCCTGGTTCCATCTCAGTTAAGGTGGAGCCCATCTCTTTGGAAAAGTCCTTCCTTTCCCCAGAATGTTCCTCAGTGCCTAACAAAACCAAAACCACCTTCCTTGCACCATCGTCTCATCCACGCATTGGCACTCCGGAGCTCTGCCTGCCTTTTGAGTCCTGCGCAAGGAATGGGAAGCATTTCGGAGAATGCTACCCTGGAAGTACTGGATTTCAATTTCCTACCTAAAAGCCTAAATTTGGCCTCCAGAACCTCCCTACCACACTTTCCTATGTCATTGGTACCAACATGTACCAAGACAGCAGACTCCTCCCCAGCACTATCGAAGACCCTGTCTAGGTGGCGCGTGATGTCCACTACCTTTGCACCAGGTGTGTTACCAGGTGATCCTCACGTCTACCAGCCATCCAGCTATCTAGATGCCTAATGATCGAATCACCAACTATAACAGCTGTCCTAACCCTTCCCTCGTGGGCACATGGCCCTGGAGAAACCTCATCAGTACAAGAGGGTTTCACATCACCTGGAGGACAGTTCCTAGCTACAAGATCACTTCCTGCCTCACCAGGGTGATGCTCTTGTCACATGATCTCTCTCCTCCATGGCAACAGGGATGTTGTCAGGCTGGAGGTGGGACTTCAGTACTACATCCCTGTAAGTCTTGTCTATGTACCTCTGTCTTTCTTATGTCCTCCAAGTCTACTACTCTAGCCTCCAGAGATTTTTTTTTTAGAAAAAGAAAAGTAATAAAAAATATAAAGAAAAAAAGGAAGATCAGTAACGGGATGATACTGTTGTGGTTAGGCAGAGTGGTAATTGAAAAGTTTTAAAGTTCTTTTGTGCGGCAATAGGGTAATGACCTGTTGCCTCCGCGGAAAAATAAGAACTGAGGAAAGAGTTGGGACAGTGGGAAGACAGTGGTGGAGGCACAGTAGAGTGCTCCCAAAGGCTTTCGCATTGGTAGCTGGGGAGCTTCCTGCATGGGCTCCGTCGGTACCTGATGTCATCCTGTGGTAGGCGACGGCCTATGATCCATGCTAATTGAACTAAGCAGACAGGCCTGAGCAGCTTGACCTGTAACTGAAGCCTGTAGTTAGGCCCAGAGGAATGAAAACCCCCCTGAATGATGACACCATAGAATTGAAACTTAACTCAGTTTAACTGAACATAGCTAAGCAGAAACGAAACTTAGAAAATAAAGAAAAACAAGTTTAATTGGTACTGATAAGGTGTGCTATGCTTCTATGGAATTAATTAACTCTGCAGAGAGCAAGGTCACAGTGCCTCTGCTTCCCATATGTTTTAACAAGCTCAGCGACCTTGGAGGAGAGAAGTAACAAGTTGGAGACACTGACCATTGTAATTGGGACTAGAAGGGGGGCAACCAGGTGCTGGGCCCAGACCAGAGTCCCGATTGGGTAGCCATATCAGTACCGGGACCAATAGATGGGTGAGAGGGGTACTGGGACCAATGAAAAGTTTGCCTATGCTTAGAATGGACAAGAAAGCTATAAAAGTTGTTGTTTTACTAGAAGCCATTGCTCAGCCATTTTGAAATTGCTTATTGCTTGAGCCATGTGCACATTAAACTGGCTTGGATCCTTGAAAAGACTCCTGGATTTATTTATTGCATGCTTATCTGCTGCTACAATCCATATGTGAAGACTACATACCTGCTTGTTCCTGGAGATTAGAAATACTACTGAGAGAAATGCTAACAGATATTAGGGAAGCTAACAAATTTGGCAACACTATAATAATGGGAAATTTCAATTAGGGGCATGTTCACTAAGCTGGTCTAGCAGTAAGCATGTACTATGTGTTACTAAGTCCCATTGAATAACATAAGGCCTAATTACCAATAGCATGTGATAATCATTAGCACAGCTTAGTGCACATGCCCTTTAATTTTTGTTAAAAACAAAAACATTTCAAATCCGTAAAACTGTTAGAACAAATATAAGCTTGTTAAAATAATCATACTATTTGTTTAATAACTTGAGACTCTATGGGTGAGCTTCTCTGCTCGAAGAGAAAGTGGCCCACAAGGGTAACTGCTCAGTCACAGAACAAAGTTCTCATTAGAATAAAGTTAGCACTCATAATTGGCCCATATGATAGCCATCATGGTACTTGGAGAGACTCTGCACCAGCATTAACTGACAGCATCCACTTGGATGGGGTTCTGCAAGCTCCCAAGCATCTGGAAGGAGACTGGACTAAATGACAAATTAACCCCCTCCCCCAAAGTCAGATGTTCTCATGAACAAATATGAAACTTTGGTAGCAAGGGGCCATAGCCTTATAGCTGGAGCCATCATGCCACCAGCAGAGGGTAGCATCCCTTTGAGTGCTAGGCTGCAGATGTGCACCCAGCACTGGCCTTTGTAAGACCAGCATCTCCTGCCACTGGTATAGTCATGCATTTCATCACTGTTGTGAAGCAGGCTTCCACCCATGGGGCTATAGGGCTACCCAAGCTCACTTTGGTGTAGGAGCAGCCAGAATAGGACCTTAGGACCCCTCGGGCCCAACTCAGGAGTTTTTAACCTAAAAGCCCCTGCAATATTGCAGAGAACAGAGAGGTTATAAAGGGAACCGCCTAATCTCGTCCGCAAGCCTGTTCCGCAACCTGCGGAGCCACCGTAACATCCTGTACAGGACTAAATAGGCCCTAGCCAAGAAAAAAGTGAATTCTTCGGGATCCTACCTAGCCGCTAAGAGAACATAAGATATGCCAAACTGGGTCAGACCAAGGTCCATCAAGCCCAGTATTCTGTTTCCAACAGTGGCCAATCTAGGTCATATGTACCTAGCAGTTTCCCCAAGAGACACAAGTTCCACAATGCTTGTACTGGGTCAAGCATTGATATCTTCGGTCACTTCTTAATAATGGTTTATGGACCTTTCCTCCAGGAACTTGTCCAAACCTTTTTTAAACCCAGCTACACTAACAGCCTTTACTACATCCTCCGGTAACAAATTCCAGAGTTTGATTACACGTTGAGTGAAAAAACATTTTCTTTTATTAGTCTTAAATAGTTTACCCTATAGCTTCATTGCATGTCCCCTAGTCTTTCTATATTCTGATAAGGTAAACAATCGATCTACGTTTACCCGTTCCACTCCGTTCATTAATTTATAGACTTCTATCATATCTCCCCTCAGCCGTCTCTTTTCCAAGTTAAAGAGCCCTAACCTTTTTAGCCTTTCTTCATAGGAGTATCCTTCCATCCCCTTTACCATTTTGGTGGCTCTTCTCTAAACCTTTTCTAAAATCGCTATATCCTTAAGATACGGCGACCAGAATTGCACACAATATTCAAGGTGCGGTCTCACCATGGAACGATATAGAGGCATTATAATATCTTTTCTTTTATTTTCCATTCCTTTCTTTATTATACCTAGCATTCTATTTGCTCTCTTTGCCGCTGCTGCACACTGGGTCGAGGGTTTTAACATGGTATCCACAATGACGCCTAAATCTTTTTCCTGGGTGGTAGTTCCTATTGTGGAACCTTGCATCGTGTAACCATAGTTTGGGTTGTTCTTCCCTAGGTGCATAACCTTGCACTTGTCCACATTAAATTTCATCTGCCATTTTGATGCCCAGTCTTCCAATTTATCAAGATCCTCTTGCAATTTTTCACAATCCTCTTGGGTTTTAACAACTTTAAATAGTTTTGTGTCATCTGCAAATTTGATAACCTCACTTGTTATTCCACTTTCCAGGTCATTTATGAATATGTCAAAAAGCAGCGGACCCAGCACAGATCCCTGGGGTACACCACTATTCACCTTTCTCCATTGGGAAAATTGAACATTTAGCCCTACCCTCTGCTTTCTATCTTTTAACCAGTTCCTGATCCACAATAGTACACTGCCTCCTATCCTATGACTCTTTAGTTTTGCCAAAAGTCTCTCATGAGGGACCTTGTCAAAGGCTTTCTGTAAGTCCAGATACACAATATCAACCGACTCACCTTTGTCCACCTGATTATTCAATCCTTCAAAAAAACATAACAGATTAGTAAGACAAGATCTTCCTTGTCTAAAGCCATGTTGGCTGTCTCCCATTAGGTCATGACTATCTACATGCTGAGTAATTTTATTCTTTATGATGGTTTCTACCATTTTTCCCGGTACTGATGTCAGGCTCACCGGTCTGTAGTTTCCCGGATCACCCCTGGAACCCTTTTTAAAAATTGTTGTAACATTGGCGATCCTCCAATCTTCAGGTATTAGAGATGATTTTAATGATAGTTCACAGATTACTAATAGCAGGTCTGCAATCTCATATTTCAGTTCTTTCAACACCCTTGGATGTATACCATCCGGCCCAGGTGATTTCCTACTCTTCAGTTTATCTAATAGTTGTAATACATCTTCCCGATGTATCGATATTTCCTTCAATTCTTCCGCACCTTTAAATACCACTTCAGTCATGGGTAACATCCCTACATCTTCCTCAGTAAAGACTGAAGCAAAGAATTCATTCAGTCTCTCCGCTATCGCCTTGTCGCCTCTTAGTGCTCCTTTAACCCCTTTATCATCTAATGGACCAACTGACTGCCTCACAGGTTTTTTGCTACGAATGTACTTGAAAAGGTCTTTACCTCGCGTTTTTGCTTCCGCAGCAAGCTTCTTCTCAAATTCTCCCTTTGCCTGCCTTATCAATGCCTTGCATTTGACTTGCCAGTGCTTGTGTTGTTTCCAGGTTTCGTCGTTTGGCTCTTTTTTCTATTTTCTGAAAGATGCTTTTTTTGGCAACAGCAGCCTCTCTGACCTCCCCTTTCAACCATGCTGGCAGTTTTTTGGACTTCCTTCCACTTTTCTTAAAGCGTGGAATACAGCTGGTCTGGGCTTCCAAGATAGTATTTTTCAACAACAGCCAAGCCTGATGTACGTCTTTAACCTTTGCAACTGCTCCTTTTAGTTTTTTCTTAACTGTTTTCCTCTTTTTATCATAGTCTCCCTTTCGAAAGTTAAAAGGTAGTACTGTGGATTTCCTTACTCTCTCTCCTCCACTAATTAAATTAAAGGTGATCATGCTATGATTACTATTGCCAAGTGGCCCCAACAACCTTATCTCTTGCACTAGATCTGGTGTTCCACTAAGGACTAAGTCTAATATGGCTTCCCCTCTGGTCGGTTCATGAACCAGCTGCTCCAAGAAGCAGTCATTTATTTCATCTAGGAACTTTATCTCCCTAGCATGTCCTGACATGACACTGACCCAGTCGATACCGGGGTAGTTGAAATCACCCATTATTATTACTGCGCTGTAACTTTTGTTAGCGTCCTTGATTTCTTTGAGCATTTCATCATCCATTTGGTCATTCTGGCCAGGCGCTCGATAGTACACCCCCCACTGCCATTGCCTTCCCCCTTTTACATGGAATTTCAATCCATATAGATTCTACAGCAGATTTGGTTTCCTGCAAAACTTTAATCCTGACTCAATGCCCTCTCTAACATAGAGAGCAACCCCTCCACCAATTTGATCAGCTCTATCATTACGATATAGTTTGTACCCAGGTATATCAGTGTCCCACTGGTTGTCCTCCTTCCACCATGTCTCTGATATTCCAATCATATCTAACCTTTCATTTAGTGCTATATATTCTAACTCTCCCATCTTATTTTTTAGACTTCTAGCATTTGCATACAAGCATTTTAGAGAATGTATTTTATTCATATTAATTTGGCTAATATTAGACATGGGTAATTTGGGATCTTTAAGCTCTGTCTGCTCCATACTTGAGGGAATTTGGGCTACTTTACTCTTTTGTGGAACCTCTCTGCTTTTGGTAGTATCCTTCAAAGATACATTCTTCTGAACCATCTGCTCTTGGGCGACTGTCGGCTTTCCCCTAATATCTAGTTTAAAAGCTGCTCTATCTCCTTTTTAAAGGTTAATGCCAGCAGCCTGGTTCCATCCCGGTTAAGGTGAAGCCCATCCCTTCGGAAGAGCTCCTCCTTTCCCCAGAATGTTCCCCAGTTCCTAACAAATCCAAAACCCTCATCTCTGCACCATTGTCTCATCCACGCATTGAGACTCCGGAGCTCCGCCTGCCTTTTGGGTCCTGCGCGTGGAACAGGAAGCATTTCGGAGAATGCTACCCTGGAAGTTCTGGATTTCAACTTCCTACCTAAAAGCCTAAATTTAGCCTCCAGAACCTCCCTACCAGATTTTCCTATGTCATTGGTACCAACATGTACCAAGACAGCAGACTCCTCCCCAGCACTATCTAAGACCTTATCTAGGTGGCGCGTGAGGTCCGCTACCTTCGCACCAGGCAGGCATGTTACCAGGCGATCCTCACGTCCACCAGCCACCCAGCTATCTACATGCCTAATGATCGAATCACCAACTATAACGGCTGTCCTAACCCTTCCCTCATGGGCACATGGCCCTGGAGAAACTTTCTCGCTGTGAGAGGGTTTTACATCACCTGGAGGAAAGGTCCTAGTTACAGGATCACTTCCTGCCACACCAGGGTGATGCTCTCCTGTAACGTGACCTCTCTCCTCCATGGCAACAGGGATGCTGCCAGACTGGAGGTGGGACTTCAGGACTATATCCATGTAGGTCTCGTCTATGTACCTCTCTGTCTGTCTTATGCTTTCCAAGTCTGCTACTTTAGCCTCTAGAGAACGGACTCGTTCCCTGAGAGCAAAGAGCTCCTTGCACCTAGTGCACACGTAAGACCTCTCATCAACTGGGAGAAAATCGTACATGTGACACTCAATGCAAAAGACTGGAAAGCCCCCATCCCGCTGCTGGACTGCTGTCTGCATCTAGCAGGATAAGTAAAACAAACTTTGCATTAATAAGCACTCAGTATCTATGATAACATGCTATGGAATTCCTGGAACTTTGCTGCTCAATTATCTACAACTGAGCTGCTGTACAAAAACAAGGGGTCTGAGTATATAATATAAATAATAGAGCATCCAGAATTGGAAAATCATATTCCCTTAATACTGAGAAAGAGTAGTTACTCACCTTTAACAGGTGTTCTCCAGGAGCAGCAGGAATCAGTCCTTACATATGGGTGTCATCGGCGCCGATGAAGCCCCAGCGGAGCATTTCCCCAGCTTTCCATGAAAGCCTTTGGGAATGTTGGCATGCATGCGCGGTTCCCTTCCCGCCTAAAGGTGCCATCTTACCTCAGTCAAATGACATAGCTAAGAACAGCACACAAAATTGAAAAAATTAAACTATGTACAACTGCAACTCCAAGGGGAGGAGGGAGGGTTGTGAGGACTGATTCCTGCTGCTCCTGGAGAATACCTGTTACAGGTGAGTAACTACTCTTTCTCCAGGACCAAGCAGGAAGTCAGTCCTCACATATGAGTGACTCCCTAGCTCTGGGCTACCAGGAACCCAGGCTGAACAAGAGAACTCCCTCTAGTCCAGCAGCAAAGAAAGGCTTTCCAAGGACACAACCTCCACCGATAGCCCAACAGAGGGCAGGAGGGCAGGAGTTGCCTAAACCTCAAAAAGATTCCTGAGTACTGCTTGGCCAAAAGCACTGTCCCTACGGGACTCCCTCTCCAGACAGTAACGGGCCGCAAAAGTCTGGCTTGAAGACCAAGTTGCAGCCCTGCAGATGTCTACCAAGGGCAAAGAGCGGAGATGAGCCACTGAGGCAGCCACTGCCCTGACACGACGGGCTGTGACCCTACCCTGCAAAGGAAGGTCAGCCGCCTTGTAAGCCCAGGTGATACAGTCAGCCACCCAGATGGACAAGGTACGCTTGGACACAGCCAACCCCAACTTATTGGGGACAAAGGAGACGAAGAGCTGAGTAGCCCTTCTATGTCCCTGCGTACGGTCAAGGTAGAAGGATAAGGCCCTCCTACAGTCCAGGGTATGCAGGACTGCTTCAGCCTGGCTAGCATGAGGCCTAGGGAAGAAAGTTGGAACCACCACCTCCTGGTTGAGGTGGAAAGAGGAGACAACCTTGGGGAGGAACTTTGGATGAGTCCTAAGAACTACCCTGTTCCTATAAATCCTGGTGTAAGGTCTATCACAGACCAGGGCCTGAAGCTCACTCACTCGCCTAGCCGAGGTGAGGGCTATCAGGAAGAGAGTCTTCCAGGAAAGGAAGTGTAGAGGGCAAGTAGCCATCGGCTCAAAGGGTGGGCAAGTCAGTTGCTGCAAGACCACATTCAGCTCCCACTCAGAAGCAGGAGGAAGGATGGGAGGCTTGAGCAAAAGCAAGCCCCTGAGCAAGCGGGACCCCAAGGGGTGACCTGACAGAGAATGTCCCTCCACCAGTGATTGGTGAGCTGCTAGAGCTGAGAGGTGGACCCGAACAGAATTGGACTTAAGTCCCTGATTTGATAAGTGCAGTAAGTACTGAAGCACTACTGGTACAGTAAAGGAGAAAGGATCCTCTGTACGTAGCTGACAACAAACAGAAAACCTCTTCCATTTGAGGGCATAGGTTTTCCTAGTGGACTGTTTCCTAGAGGCGAGGACAACCTCCTCAACTTCCTGAGGTAGGCCCCAGGGAGCCAAAACTGCCCTTGCAGCCTCCAGGCCATCAAATTGAGAGCTTTGAGATTGGGGTGCAGAAGGCAACCCTGCTCCTGTGAGAGAAGGTCGGGTTGCAACACCAGAGGTAGTCGGGAATCCACTGCCAGCTGAAGCAGAAGTGGAAACCAAGGCTGCCTTGGCCACCTGGGAGCTACCAGCAGGACCGAGGCCTTGCCCTGAAGAGTCTTGAAAAGTGTTCAGGCCACTAAGGGCGTGGGAGGAAACGCATACAGGAGGCCCTGAGACCAGGACATCAGAAAAGCATCTGGTGCTATCCTCAAAGGATGCGGTTGCCTGGAGCAGAACTTGGGCAGTTGCTTGTTCAGCGGACTGGCAAAGAGATCTATCCAAGGGAGACCCCACTTCAGGAAGATCTTCTGAACGACCAAGGGATGCAGCTGCCACTCGTGGGGCTGCAGAATTCTGCTCAACCGGTCGGCCAAGCAGTTCTCCTGGCCTGGAAGGTACACCGCCTTGAGAAGTATGTTGTGCTTTAGGGCAAAGGAACAAAGGTCTTGAGTCTCCCGACAAAGGAGCTTTGACCCCGTCCCGCCCTGTTTGTTCACATAAAACATGGCTACCTGGTTGTCTGTCTGAATCAAGACTGAGCGGTGAGCTAGGGCCGGAGAAAAAGCCTTGAGAGCTAAGCGGATAGCTCGAAGTTCTAGGAGATTGATCTGTTGGGCTGCCTCTCAGGGAGACCAGAGGCCTTGAGTGCACTTGTCCAGACAATGAGCACCCCAGCCCCGCAGAGAGGCATCGGTGATGAGGACCACCGAGTATTCTGACATTTGGAAGGGCATCCCCTTCAGCAGATTGGGTGGATGTAGCCACCAGCTGAGGGAGGCCAAAAGGGGTCTGGACACCCTTATCCTGTCTCTTAGGTGGCCTGTGGCCTGAGACCACTGAGTCCGAAGGCACCACTGTGCAGGCCTCATATGGAGCCTGGCATTGGGAGTCACATGCACTGTCGAAGCCATGTGGCCCAGACGTCTGAGGCAGAGTCTGGCGGAGACCAGGGACTTGTTTAGCAACTGTTTGGCCACATCCATCAGTCTTTGAGCCCTGTCTTCTGGCAAGAATGCCTTTGCCAGTTGAGAATCTAACCTTGCCCTATGAACTCTAAGTTCTGGGAGGGGAGCAAAGTGGACTTTGCGAAGTTTATGACAAAGCCCACGTTTTGAAGCAGAGCAATGGTTCTGAGGGTGGCTTGTCTGGCCTCCAGGGACGTCTGACCCCTGATGAGCCAGTCGTCTAGATAGGGAAAGACAAAGATGCCTTGATTTCTCAGGTAGGCCGCAACAACTGCCAGGCACTTGGTAAAGGCCCTGAGAGCGGAGGTCAGGCCAAAAGGTAGTACTCTGTACTGATAATGGTTTCCTCCCACAATGAACCTGAGGTACGTTCTGTGGTCTGGATGAATGAGGATGTGAGTGTATGCATCCTTGAGATCTAAGGAGCACAGTCAATCTCCCTGCTGGAGGTAGGGCAGAAGTGTTCCAAGAGTAAGCATCTTGAACTTTTCTTTCTCTAGGAACTTGTTGAGGTTCCTGAGGTCCAGAATGGGTCGAAGGCCACCGGTCCTTTTGGGTACCAGGAAATACCTGGAGTAGAAACCGTGACCTTGCAAGTGGGGAGGCAGAGGCTCCACCGCCCTGTCCACCAACAGACCTTGGAGCTCTCGAAGGAGGAGCTCTCGAAGGAGAAGGTCTGTGTGCAGGGGAGGCCTCAAGGGCTCCCCTGGGAAGTAAGGAGGAAGCAGTTGGTGACAGCCCAGGTCAGAAGCAAAGTCAGCTCCCTGCAAGAGTCAGACCACACCCTAGCTCAGGGGTGGAGACAGGATTCCCTCCTGATTGGTCACATGGGGGCAGAGAGCAGGGAAGGCCCAGCAGGCAGCAGAGGTTAAAAACACGTGCAAAGCAAAGCAAGGCAGAACCACCGAGGGGCAGCTGCAAAGAAGCACCGGGAGTCAGACAAGGAGAAGCATCCAGTGTCAGCTGGAGTGAAGCAAGCAGAGAAGCACACGGAGAGGTAGAGGCAATGGCAGTCTCAGGCTGGAGCCTGGACACAGATACAGACTGGGAGGAGGAAGAGACAGACAGCAACTGAAGGCAGAGGCACGAGTGAATGGAGGAGAGCTGGACGTCAGGCAAGGAACAGGAACAGCTGTGAGAGCTGGAAAGGTGTAAGAGAAAGGAAAGAGGCTGGAGCAGTGCTAGGCTGGAAGAGAAGGCCAGAGAAAATCTCTCCAGAAAGCAGCTACTTCAGAGGGACTGGAGTAGGACAGAAGGAGCCTGCATTTCAAAGCCTGGAGAGACCCAGGAGGAAAGAAAGCAGTGCTTATGTGAAGAAACAGCCTCAAGGTAAAGCCAACACTTTCATTTCTGATAATATAGCAGAAAGACAATTTGCTAGTTTTAAAGGGCAGGAAGTTGAGCCCTCACCTCACACGATTAAGAAGTGGATAGAAAGCTTATCTGATGTTAAAGGTCGTAGCTCTGATAACAGTGAAGCCTGTGAGACCTCTAAGCTAGAGGCATTAAGGAAGCTATTCTCTGAAGAGAAGTTTCACTCCCCTAAGTTAAAAGTGCCAACAAGGGCTGAGTTGCTGTGGAGCCAATTTCTGGAGTTCCTAAAAGAAAGGAAGTTTGAGGAAGCTCCTAATTGTGAGAGAGACTCTATTTACCCTAACGATAGTGAGGGAATGCAAATAGATGCATCTGTGCCTAGCTCTGAATATTTCCCTATGCCCATGGATTGTTCTTTGGCACAAAGAAAGAATTCTACAGTTGTGAACAAGAACAGAGAGTCTGAAAACCCTATAGGAAAATAGGGGCAGTTTTTACCTTTATTGAAGAAAGCTAATTCTGTGTATTGTTTCACTGGCTGAAGTAAAGAAGCAGTGAGGAACTATGTGCTTGAAAAGGAAACCCAGCTGTGACAAAGTTTGTTGGAAATCTGCTAATTGACCACACTGGGCAGTCCCTGGTGAATGTGTAAGAAAGCAGAACAGCTGAGAAGTGAAAAGGTTTTCGTTTGTTATTCTCCCTCCGGTTTAAATCCTGATTCTCCTAGGACAAGCAGGATGTGTCAGCCACACCTGGTGTCGTCCTCCGACGGCGCCGTGACGGAAGTGCTCTATAGCTCAGAGACTTCTGAGCATGTGTGAGATGGTCCCACCTCCCCAGCCCGCCCCTAGCTGGCCAGTTTTTTTTTCCTTCCGCCTTCGCCTCAAGACGGACTTACAAGCTCTCCTACATTTCAAATGCCTGAACAAGACCACACAAAGACTAAACCAGGTTTTAAAAAGTGCCTTACCTGCAACAGGAAGATGAATCTCTCCGACACTCACCAACACTGTGTCAAATGCCTGGGGGCGTCTCACGAAGTGGAGAACTGCGGTAGCTGCGTCCGGATGTCCCCCAGAGCCAAGAGACACCGGGAGCAGTCCTCTCCCCCGCTGCACCTTCCACGTCCCGAGACCCGAAGCAATCCAACAGCAAGCAATCCAGGTCTGTTGACTCAGGGAAGCCTTCCCGGGACCCTGCCGAGCACTCCGGTGCTCTGAAAAACGCTGCCCCGAAGAAACCGCGGCTGAAAAAGAAGGATGACCGCGCTGGACTTCCTGCCCCCGGAGAGGCCTCTGCCGGTTCGGTAAGCCCCTCTCCTGCTGGCTCTATCCCGGGACCTTCTCCCCGGCCACGCGGTCTGCCTGCCGGCCAAGATGGCGCTGCCCTCGTGGCCCCGCCAGGCCACGCCTCCCCCACTCCTATTGGCTGCAACGGCTCCTCCAGCAGGCAGCCCTCCCCCCTGCCCGGCACGTCACTACGCGCCGATGGGGAATCCCGGAGCACCTCTTCAAGGCCAGCTGACTCAGCCCCATCTTCCCCGGCGCGGGAGCAGCAAGCACGGGCTTCTTCGCACCGGCGCGGAAACAATGAACGCCGCGCCGGCTCTGCTGACCACGCGGCTCTTCAGCGCCGCAGAGGGACACCAGATCAACGCGCCGAAAACAGGGAATCCCCCTGTCAACGCCGTTCCCGCTCCGCAGACCGCGCTGATCCTCAGCGCCGACGAGGGAGACACGATTACCACGCTGACAGCAGAGAATCCCCCTGTCAGCGCGCTGAAGAGGAGAGGGGCAGGAAGAAGTCTGCCAAGCGCAGGCATCGTTCCCCCTCAGAGGCAAGGGATTCCCGTGGTGCTTCTTACACTAACAGCAGAGCCAGCTCTCACCGCAGTAAGAGGCACAGAAGCAGCAGATCTGAATCCACCTCTTCTGCCATCCTGAATCTGCTATCCCGCCTGGTGGAACAGACCGCTCCACTGCGACCAGACCAGCAACATAGGGCTATTAGTCCACAAAAGACACACTCAGCCCGCTCCCCTCTGTACCCCAGACTCTCGCCTAGAGCGCGGACTCCCTCCCCTGACCCCTCCAGAGCGCGATCTCCCTCTCCGGCACAGATGGACTCCGGAGCGAGCGACGCCGAGAACCAGGAGACTTACTCTGAGGTGGAGGAATCAGGTCCAGGCTCTGACAACTTAAAAAACGCAACGGACGAGACAGACGAGCCTCCACCCACAGTGCCTGAGGACCTCACCTACCCCAAATTCCTCAGGAAAGTGGTTTCTAAACTGGGTCTGACCACCGAAGAAACAACAGATGAAAAAGATCCGGAGGTCATGAAGTACCTAAGCGGTCCTAAACCAGCCATGGCTCTTCCCCTCCACTGCAAATTGAAGGACAAACAGCTGACGCTCTGGCAGTCACCAGCATCTGGTCAAGCCTTCTCCAGGCGCATGGACACCAAATACATTGTCCACTCGGGACCTGGGTTCACCAAAGCACAGTTACCCCACCAGTCCATCGTGGTGTCATCAGCTCTCAAGAGATCCAAGTCCACGCGTACCCAGACAAACCATCCGCCAGGTCGGGACCCCAAACGCCTGGACGACGTTGGGAGAAAAGTGTTTCAAGGGGCTATGCTCAACGCCAAAATAGCAGCCCACCAATTTCAGCACGTCCTCTTCCAGGACACCCTCCTGGCCGACCTTAAGAAGCATCTACAGGACCTTCCCAAGGACTCACGGACAATGGCTTCAACCTATATGCAGGATTTAGCCGAATGCAGCAAGCATCTGATGTGCACTGCCTTCGATGCGTTCGACACTGCCGTCCGAACAGCGGGCACGGCCATCTCAGCCCGCCGCTGGGCATGGCTCCGGGCCTCAGGACTCTCCGATAACACCTATGACCGAATCGCGGATGCTCCCTGCTCAGGTGACTCCCTGTTCGGGGACAAGGTAGCCGACACTGTGAAAGACCTCAAAGAGGACTGCACCACCCTAAAGACTCTAGCAGCAGACGGCCTTGAACGCCCCTCTTGGAACCACAAAGGAGGCTATTTCAGAAAGCCTTTCGCCTCTTCAAAACAATTCCATGGCTCCAATCGTCAGTGGCAGGCGCCAAAGTTCAAGCCAAGCTACCAGAAGGCGCCTTTTCAGCGACAGCAACCGCGACAGCGCAAGCAGAAGTAGTCCAACCCCTCCCACTCTGGGAAAGACCCCTCCTCCTTCTGACTATACCCCGGTTGGGGGTCGCCTGTCGCTGTTCCTCTCAGCCTGGCAAGAGATCACCACGGACAAGTGGGTCCTGCAGATAGTCCAGTCGGGATACCGCTTGCCCTTCTCCTCCCCTCCACGTCAGCACAAGCGACCTACCAGCCAGCCTCCGCAGCACCTGGAACAGCCGCTGCAGGAACTTATACAGCAACTCCTCCAGGCCAGAGTGATAGAGTGAGTGCCCCCGGGAGAGGTCAACATTGGCTTCTACTCCCGGTACTTCCTTATCCCCAAGAAGAAAGGGGGCCTACGTCCGATCCTGGACCTCAGGAAATTGAACAACTTCATAATCAAAGAGAAATTCAGGATGTATTCGCTCAACTCCATCCTTCCCCTCATCAGAGCGGGGGACTGGCTGGCAACGCTGGACCTCCAGGACGCCTACTCCCACATCCCGGTCCACGCTTCTCACAGGAAATTCCTCAGATTCACAGCACTGGGTTGCCATTACCAGTATCGAGTCCTGCCATTCGGCCTATCCCCAGCACCCAGAGTCTTCACAAAGTGTGTGGCGGTGGTCGCTGCACACCTCCGCAAACAAGGAGTCGCCATCTTTCCCTACCTGGACGACTGGCTCCTGTCGGCGGATTCAGCTTCCGGACTACACAGGGCTGTACGCCTAATGACAGACCTGCTGATCAGAGTGGGATTCCTTCTCAACAAGGAGAAGTCCAGGCTTAGAGTTCATCGGAGCGATAATAGATACCAAAGTCTGCAAGGCTTTTCTGCCCCAACTACGGATCAACACCATCATCCGCCTAGCCATGGAGATGTCGGCAGGGAAACGTACCTCGGCCCGCGCGATCCTGTGTCTGCTAGGCCACATGGCCGCAACAACTTCAGCCCTCCCGTTGGCGAGGCTGCATATGCGTACCCTGCAGTGGCACCTACGTACGCACTGGAAGCAATTATCCCAGCCACTCAACACTTGCATTCCGATATCTACCCGTGTGGTCCAGGGCCTGCGCTGGTGGACACAGCCATCCAACCTCTCGCTGGGCAAGTGCCTTCACCCACGCATACACCAGCTCACCCTCACCACGGATGCCTCCTCCTCGGGATGGGGGGCCCATCTACAGCACCTCAGCGCGCAAGGAGCATGGACCTCAGCGGAACAAACCCTCCACATCAATCATCTCGAACTCAGGGCCATCAGGTATGCCCTACAGACATTCATGCCCAGACTGAAAGGGAAAGCAGTCTTGGTACAGACGGACAACCAGGTCGCCATGTTCTATATAAATAAGCAAGGGGTCACTCGCTCCCATTCGCTCTGCAAGGAAGCCCTCGACACATGGGCTCTGGCTCTGCACAACAATTGCACACTCCAGGCGACGTACCTCCCCGGGGATCAGAACGCCTTAGCGGACAGGCTCAGCAGGCAGCTTCAACCTCACGAATGGATGCTCCACACGGAAGTGACACGCACCCTCTTCCAGCGCTGGGGAAACCCCCAGATCGAACTCTTCGCAACCGAGGAGAACGCAAGATGTCCCTTGTTCTGCTCCAAGCACCCGTCACAGCGGAGGGTAGCCTCGGATGCATTCGCCATCCCCTGGAAAAGTTGGGAACTGGCCTACGCCTTCCCTCCGACACCTCTCTTGACAAACACGATACAACGTATCATCGAGGAGAAAGTACAGGTGATTCTGGTCGCCCCGTATTGGCCAAGACAGATGTGGTTCTCCCTGCTATCGCAGCTCGCTCAAGAGCCACCAATCAGACTAACCCTGAGACCAGACCTCTTAACCCAGAACGGGGGCCTAACCTGGCACCCCAATCTCCGGACGCTAGCTTTGACAGCCTGGAGGCTGAAAGGTTAACCTTCAACGGCTCACACCTTCCTCCGGATGTGCAACAAATTGTCCTGGCTTCACGGAGACCATCTACCAGAAAGGCATATGGCCTCAAATGGAAACGCTTCACTATCTGGTGCAAGGACCAAGGATTTGAACCAGCCTCTTGCCCGATACCCACAATCCTACAGTATCTAGCCCTCCTCTGCAGATCGGGGTTACAACCACAATCCATCAAGGTACACCTAGCTGCCATTGCCTCGCTGCACAAGCGCACAGATGACAACTTCAGGCTCTATCGCCACCCTTCCCATTGTTACCCGTTTCATGAGAGGGCTCCGAAATCTAAAGCCCCCAGTACAGAAACCGGTACCCTCCTGGGACCTTAACATAGTTCTACAACAGCTTACACAAGAGCCATTCGAACCACTGGCCACCGCCGAAGGAAAGTATCTCGCCTGGAAGACCCTTTTCCTCGTTGCCATCACCTCTGCCAGAAGGGTTAGCGAGCTGCAGGCTCTTGTGGCGCACCCGCCATACACGCAACTCTATCACAACCGGGCGTCCCTGCGGACCCACCCCAAATTTGTGCCGAAGGTTGCCTCCGCCTTTCACATCAACCAGGCAGTAGAGCTGCCATCCTTCTTCCCAGCACCACATTCATCCCCCGAGGAGCAACGTCTTCATTCCCTAGATTGCGTGCGTGCTTTACGCACCTACATCGACAGGACATCTGCCACTCGTCGGGGGACACAGCTGTTCGTCTCTTTCGACCCGAACAAACCTGGGAGACCTGTTACCAAACGTACACTATCCCTCTGGATCTCAACCTGCGTGGCCTATTGTCTGCAAAAAGCTGGCACGCTCCCAGCAAACAAGGCCAGTGCACACCAGCTCCGCGCAATAGCCGCTTCCCTGGCCTGTGCTCAGGAGATTCCAGTGAGCGATATCTGCAGAGCCGCCACCTGGTCCTCCCACCTCACATTCCAGAAACACTACTGCCTCGACATCCATTCCGAGACAGACGGCTCATTCGGCCGAGCGGTCCTATCCGCAGCCCTGGCGCCAGAGAGGGCGAGCACTGCACGAGACTGAACTCTGGGACACTTGTTCCCCTGTCACTGAACACTACTGCCCTGAATGGATCGCACTAGTTACTTATTTGTTATGCACTATTGTTCTTGCTCATTTGTTGTCTATGCACTATGGTTCTTGCACTATTGTCACTATTGTTCGAAATTGCAGTTATGCCTTGTTATTGCACTGTTGTTGTTTGCACTGTTCATGATTGCACAATTAACCTGTTGTGCTCAATAAATGTTTGCATCCCACTCATGCCTCCCTCATTCCCCTCAGCGTGTGCTTAGCTCGGGAGACACCAGGTGTGGCTGACACATCCTGCTTGTCCTAGGAGAAAACAGAGTTACTTACCTGTAACGGAGTTCTCCGTGGACAGCAGGATAAGTCAGCCACACCATCCCACCCGCCTCCCCTTCATGAGGGTGGCCTGCGCACCGCACCTAGCCGTAACGGCATAGCTAGTCACCAACTGGCCGGCTAGGGGCGGGCTGGGGAGGTGGGACCACCTCACACATGCTCAGAAGTCTCTGAGCTATAGAGCACTTCCGTCACGGCGCCGTCAGGGGACGACACTAGGTGTGGCTGACTTATCCTGCTGTCCACGGAGAACTCCGTTACAGGTAAGTAACTCTGGTTTTCATCCTTTCCTTTGGAGATGTATCCTACTGCCTTAGTTGTGTATGAGCCCTAGCGTATTTTGGAAATCCCCATAAATAAATTTTCTTGCATGCCTTACCACCGACTCAACTACATTATTTCCCTTGAGGAGTAAAGCGTACTACAAGACCCAGAATCCTCTGGTGTCTTTAAAGAACTTTATTCCAAAAGGACATACAAGGCCGTCCTCCAGGCTGTAAGCCCCTGGGCCCAGCTGGAGGCGTCGCAATAAGCCAAGGCAATGGCCTCCTTATCCAGGGCCCCAAAGTCTTCTTGGCTGCCACTACACCCTTGCATGGGCCAGCAAACAGCACAAAAAAATGGTCATAACCTCAAGGTACCGGAGGAGCATCCTCCAGACATCCAGCAGGCGAAGATTCTTATCCTTTCCCTTATGTTGCTCCTTCGGGAAGGAGGGCAGGCAGACCACCTGGTTTCACGTGAACGGGAGAAAGCACCTTAGGCAAGAAGGTAGAGGCTGAATGGAAACTGCCTTCTTTAAAAAGGACAGATAAGAATCTCGGCAAGAGAGAGCCTGCAGTTTGGAAATCCACCTTGTTGAACAAACTGTGACCAAGAAGAGAATCTTGAGCTTCATATTACTTATATTTTATATATCTCAATATTTAACTTGTTCACTATGTTATCCATAGAAGTTATAAATTTAACCTAGTCTCCATGCATTTTCTTTTGTCTTTAGTTAATCTAATAGCTGTATTACTATGTTATACTAACGTCACCTATTTATAATGTAACATCGTTCCATGTAATGTTGAAATTATGTTCTCTGTAAACTGCATTGATCCTTGGAAACGAGGTATATAAGACCGACTAAATAAATCCTTTAAGGTAACATGCTTCAATGGCTCATAGGGCACCGCTATCAAGGCCCTAAGCACCAGACAAAGATACCAGGAAGGAATCACAGACTGGAGGGGAAGACACAGATGCCAAATCCCCGGAGAAAATGCAAGATGTCTGGGTGCAAGGCCAGAGACTTGCCCACCATCAGATTCCAGAAACAGACTAAAGCTGACACTTGAACTTTCAGGGAGTTAAAGGAAAGCCTTTCTTTAGGCCACCCTATAGAAGGTCAACAGGGAGGACACCTTGGGTGCCTCAGGAGCTAACTGCCATGCGCCACACCAGTGTTAAAAGAGGTACCATATCCGTACATATGCTACCTTGGTAGACCTCCTCCAAGCACCAAGCACAGTAGAGACCACTGCTGGAGACTGGCCCTTTAGTGATATCAGTCTCCCTTCAAGAAGAAAGGTTAGCAGATGTAGGGGGGAGGGGAGGTGGGAGTGAATAGGGGAAGGAGGGGAAGCAGCTGACCTTGTGGGGAACTGGAGTGTGATCTTGTGGATTTTGTTATGGAAATAGCCAGGATTTGGGCAGAAAGGGAGGGAGGGGTCAGAGACATCTTGAGGAGACAGTTGAGAGTTGTAAAGGGATGGCGAGGGTCAGAGGCAAGAGGGTTAGTCAGATGGACATAACAGTTGTTTGGCAAGTGTTATGGCTGACTGGAAAGAGACAAGCATGAATTTGACAGGTAGAAAGTCTGCAAGGGTGCGGGATTTGAGCCAAGCACGCTCAGGTGAGCATGAGCATCCAGGGTAGAGGAGAGTGCAGCATTTTAGAAAGCTACTGCCTCAACAGATTCAGATGATACAGTGGAGGAAAGAGGTAACGAGACAGTGGAAGAGAGATTTCTAAAGAGTTTGGAGGAGACAGGGCGAGGTTGAGGCAGTGAGTGATGAACAGTGAAGCTTAGCAGGTGATGGTCTGATAAGGGAAGAAGTGAGATACAGAGGTTTGTGGCTAAGCAGCATTGCATTTAAAGGTAGCTGGCAGGCAGATCTCTGACAGCCTTCTGCGAACTTCAGGAGAAAATAAGGGGGACAGAGAGGAGGGATGGGGCGCTGATGTTGTGTGAGGCTGCTGCACTCTTCCAAATCCTTCCATGTTGTTGCTTCAGTTTTGCCTGACAGATGTAAAAAAGAACACTGACACCAAATCAGGTCATCTAAAATGCTAGATTGTTTCATTCATTTTTGACAACAAACCACCTAAGCCCATTTTGAATGTGGGCTAAAACCTCAGGTTACCGTGATCATAAATCATAGCATTTGAACTAGACATGCTTACAATAGCACAGATTTTATTCTTTAAAATAAAAAAAATAAAAAAAGGTTTAGGCATTTTTAAAATTATTTGTAAAACTCAAACCTCTCTCTCATACAAGCACTTCCAATACTGTTTCTTGCATAATATGATAATGGCGCTTTTATTCTTGATTATATTTTTCTGAGGAAAATCAGTTACTGACATCCCTAAAAAATGATCTCACTGTGGGGAATTTAAAAACACCACAAGGAAATTCATATCAAATGGTCTTCTCAGAGAAAAATGAAACTGAATTGCCATTGATTTTCTGCACTATATTTAACTATTTGAAAAGTACTGTTCAATGAATACCCAATGAACTTGAATATCCCTATATACTCACATGCTAAATGTCAGCCACATTTCTCACGAAAAATACAGCAAAAATAAATCAATATCACAACAGTATTATCCAGAAGACTGACAAAGATAAAAATAAATTACCTTTCCACACTTCATTCTGAATTGTTTTTCAGCCATTAAAATAATGAAATCAAAATGGAAGTGGAAAGCAAAGTCTGTCCTAAGAGCATGATGTGTTAAGTACAAACTGAAATTCATAAGTCTTTCCATCATACCTGAGACTTTCAAAACCATAATGCAAGTGAAGTTCCTAGTATTCAGAAAGCTCCACATGGGGCAAGCGGAACTACACAGGCTAAAATGATTTCTTCTGAGGCACGCAAAGTTTTAAATATTTACAATTTTCTTAACCTGCAAATTTTACTATGACTTTACTCTGTTTTGTTAAAAGTTCCACTTAGGTTCATGCTGTTTTAACACACAGAACAGTAGGATACTGAATGTGATTTTGATAAGTCAGCACGGCGGCACCCTATTTTAATCAGTTATGCTCACCTAAGGAATAACCCAAATCAAGGATTTTTTTTTTTAAATTTTAAACACCAATTTCTCTCAAATAAACAAAAATTGACAAAAGAAGAATCTTAGGGAGCTAGTAATTGAGCTGCGGTAAAGCGTAGTTACTCACCTGTAACAGGTGATCTCCGGGAACAGCAGGAATTTAGTCTTCACATATGGGTACCGTCAGTACCGATGGAGCCTGCGTGGGAACGCTCCCCAGCGTCCAATAGGAAAGCTTTTGGGAGCATCCCACAGCGCCTGCGTGCTGCCTTCCCGCCTTTCCAACTGTCCCTCTCCAGTTGAGTTTATAGCTGAGAAAAAAGCGAGAGTGAGAGAGAGAGAGAGAGAAAGAGATACAACTCCTAGGGGAGGTGGGCGGGTTGTGAAGACTAAATTCCTGCTGTTCCCGGAGATCACCTGTTACAGGTGAATAACTACGCTATCTCCAGGAACAAGCAGAAATGTAGTCTTCACATATCAGGACTCCCTAGCTGCAGATGCCAGGGAGATGGCCCCAGGAAATTGTTAGGCCTTGTGAAAGGGCCACACTTCCCCCCATGGATCTTTGGCATCCTACCAGGTACGGTGGGGGTAGGAGTTGATTAAGTCTAAAAAAGGTGTTGAAGAACAGCCTGGCGAAACAAGGCATCCCGGCGGGAGTCCTTGTCTAAGCAGTAGTGGGCTGTGAAGGTATGTAAAGAAGCCCAAGTAGCTGCTCAACAGATGTCTTCGATAGACACAGAGTGAAGGTGAGCCATTGAGACTGCCATGGCTCTCACATTGTGAGCTGTGACATGGCCTTCAAGAGGAAGGTTCTTACTCTCATAGTCAAAGGATATGCACTGAGCAATCCAGCTAGACAGAGTTCTTTTGGAAACTGGAAGCCCCAAATGACTAGGATGAAATGCAACAAAGAGTTGAGAAGTTTTCTATATTGCTGTGTCCTTTGCAAGTAAAAGGCCAAAGCTCTTTTACAGTCCAGGGTGTGAAGGTTCCTTTCTGCACTGGAGGCATGAGGACTCGGAAAGAATACAGGAAGGTAAACCGCTTGGTTTAAATGGAAACCACCTTTGGCATAAAGTGTGGATGAGTGGCCTAGTGGTTGGGGCAAGGTACTTCAGGCCGGGGATTCAAATCCCACTAGAGGATAGCAACCTTGGGCTGGAAGGACTGGGGTTTCTAGTCCCACAGGTGCTCCTTGTGGTCTTGGGCAAGCCACTTAACCCTCCATAGCCCATGTTCCCTGTAAAATAGTTATCTCCAAGTTATAATGCCCTGTTCAATGTAATTTCAGTTTGTTCAATGTAAACTGCACTGATGCAGAATAGCAAGTTATACAAGAGAATATAAATAATAATGAGTCCTAAGAACTACCTTATCATGGTGGAACCTTGTATAAGGAGGATCAGCCACTAACGCTGATGCAATGTGCTGATGTGATTGCAATGAGGAAGATGACTTTCCAAGAAAGGAATTTCAAAGATGTAGTGGCTAATTGTTCAAAGGGTGGTTTCATGAGCTGCCCGAGCACCAGATTCAAGTCCCATGCCACCGGTGGTGGCTTAATGGGATGCTTTGTTAAAAGAAGGCCTCTCAAACCTCGCTACGAGAGGATGAGAGGAAATAGGTTGTCCACTTAGAGGCTTGTAAGAAGCTGTAATAGCACTAAGATGAACTCTTACTGAATTTGTCTTGAGACCCGCATTTGACAAATGAAGGAGATACTCCAGTATCGATTCCAGAGATATTGCAAGAGGGTTAAGACCCTTCTGCGATCACCATGTGGTAAACCTTTTCCACTTAAGGGCATACGAGCGTCTTGTGGAGGGTTTCCTAGAAGTATGAAGGATATCCTTTACCTGTTCGGAAATGTTAGGATCCTGAAGTTCTAGGCTTTCAGCAACCAGGCCCTGAGATGCAGAGACTGGGGATTCGGATGCCAGGATACTGGGCTTGATGGACCTTGGTCTGACCCAGTATGGCATATCTTATGTCCTCTTGGGAGAAAAGATCTGGAGCGGATCCCAACTCCAGAGGCGGAGCTTGAGAGAGATGTAGGAGCAGAGGGTACCACGTTGGCCGTGGCCAACGTGGAGCTATGAGGATCATGACCTCTGTCTCTCTGAAGCTTGGATAGGGTTTTGGAGATAAGGGGAATGGGTGGGAAGGCATATAGGAAGTCCTGACCCCAGTGAAGGAGGAAGGCGTCCCTTGCCTGAAAACATCGAGCCGGAATTCTGGAACAGAACCGGGGAAGTTTGGCATTCAGCAGACTTGCAAAGAGGTCTATGTCTGGGGTTCCCCAAATCTGAAAAATATTTGGGCCACCTGGTCTGCATAGAGAGACCATTCGTGTGGAAGCCGAACTCGACCGAGTTTGTCCAAGAGTTTTGGATGCCTGGAAGATACACCGCAAGGAGATGAATCTGATGCTCTCTGGCGAGGGCCCATAGTCGCAAAGCTTCATTGCATAGCGACAGAGAGCCTGTTCCGCCCTGCTTGTTCACATAGAACATGGCTACCTGATTGTCCGTTTGAACTAGGACTGTCTTGTAGCTGAGCTGGGCGTGAAATACTTGAAGAGCAAAGAAGATTGATCTTAGCTCCAGGAGGCTGATATGAAGACAGGCCTCCTGTGGAGTCCAGGTATCCTGGGTAGAGAGAGTGTGCAGGTGGGCTCCCCATCCCACTTGTGATGCATCTGTTAGGGTGGCTTGGGATAGGGGATGCTGGAAAGGAGACGCCACCAGAAGGTTTCTGGGTGATTGCCACCATTAGAGGGACGAAATAAGATGATTTGAGTTTGTTCTTTTGTCCGACAGGCAGTCTGAGGCCTGTGTCCACTGAGTGGATCAAGTCCACTGGGCTGCTCGCATATGGAGACGAGCATAAGGAACCACATGCACGGTGGATGCCATGTGGCCTAGCAATTGTAGCATTTCCCAAGCAGTGATACAAGGTTTGAGCACTGCTTGGGAAGCTAGTTGTACTATCTGAAGACAGCGGGGCTGTGGAAGGAAAACCCTTTTCTGTCTGGTATCCAGATGTGCTCCTATGAACTCTAGGGACTGAGTGGGAGCAAGAATGGATTTTGGGAGGTTTATGACCAGTCCCATATACTGAAGGATTCGCATTGTGCGAAACAGAGCAGAGCTGGCTTCTGGCACTGTAGGGGCTCGAATGAGCCATTTGTCTAAGTAAGGGAAGACAAATATTCCTAGAGTGCGGAGAAATGCTGCTACCACAGCCGTGCATTTTGTGAACACTCTTGGCGCAGAAGCCAGGCCAAAGGGAAGAACCTTGTATTGGTAGTGCTTTCCTTGAAACAGGAATCGGAGGAATCTCCTGTGATTTGGATGGACGAGAATATGAGTATACGCATCCTTGAGATCTAAAGAACAAAGCCAATCCTGACTTTGAAGGTAAGGCAGCAGAGTTCCTAGAGAGACCATTTTGAACTTTTCTTGGAACAAATATTTGTTCAATTCTCTGAGGTCTAAAATGGGTCTGTGTCCTCCTGTTTTCTTTGGAATAAGGAAATAGGGGGGAGTAGAACCCTGTACCCTGATGGGGAATGGGTACTTCCTCTATTGCTCCTTGAGCAAGGAGCATTGTGACCTCTTGACCTAAGAGAATGTCGAGAGAGGTCTGAGAATTGAACTGTCTTACAATTGTAGGAGGGGGCATGCTGTGAAAATGAAGCTTGTACCCCTCTCGTACAATGGACAGAGTCCAATTTTCTGCTGTTATTTGGTACCATCTGTGGGCAAAATGACATAACCTGCCTGGGATGGTCTAGGGTTCTGGACCGTTCAGAGGTAGGAAGGCAAAGTTCTCTAGAGAGGAGTCAAAGCCCCTGAGGAGGCTGAGACTGCTGAGGTGGCTGAGGTTTTGCAGCTTTTAGCTTCTTTTGTTGTCTAGGTTGTTGCTGTTGTCCCTTTTGGGCAGTCTGACCTGGACGGTGTCCCTGTTGGGTATAGGAAGGATACAACTTTTTTTTCTTATTGAAAAATGGTTTCTTAGAGGATTTTTTTCCTTGCAGGATTGGCTATAGATTTGGACAATCTATTCAAGGTGATATTGTCAGCATCTATCTCTTTAGCCTTCTCCTGCCAATTCTTGCCAAAGAGATTTTCTCCTGTGCAAGCAATGTTTCCTAATTTATCCTGTACACAAATTTCCAAGTCAGATGCCTGAAGCCAGGCAATCTGACGTGCACCAATGGATAATAGCAGAGGTTCTGCTTATGCACTCAAAGCCGGCAAAGGCTGCACGATTTACAAACTTGGAAACATCCTGAGCATGTTTGACTAGAGTAAAATAGTCTTGCCTTTTGTCATCAGGAAGGAGGGGGCTCATAAGCTCCAAGTCTCCTGTGACCTCTTTAAGGAACATTCCCATATATAAGATATAGGAACTGATTCTAACTGACAGCATCGAAGCATCGACGCCCAAAGGCATCGAGAGTCCTACATTTACGACCTGGAGAATTGGATGCATGTCTCTTTGCACTTTTCATCCTTCTCATGGCTGATTCCAAAACCATTGAATGGTGTGGTAATTGAGTTTTTTGAAAGCCAGGACAAGGTGGAACTCGATACATGGTATCGAGTCTTCGAGAATGAGGAGATGTGGTTAAAGGTGTTTCCCACATCCTTAGCATAAGATCATGTAAAAGCTCATGAATAGGCAGAGTAGCTGCCTCTTTGGAAGCCTTAGGGTATTGGAGAATTTCCAACTCCTTTGCCCTAGGCTCTTTTTCAGGAGCTACTGTGATAGAAAGGCCTCGGGCCACATCACGGATAAAGTCCTGAAAGGACATATCCTCTGGTGGAGACATTCTGCGCTGAGGAGAAGAGGAATCCTTGGGGAGAAGTACTCTTGTATCGGCAGACTCTTCGGAGTCTTCAGACTCAGAGGATTCAAAATACCTCAGATCCCAGTGATCGTGCAAAGCACGGTACCGGTATCGATCGAAGTCGTATTGGGTTGTTCCAGTACCGATCTGTCGATGCCGGAGACAGACGCATGACCTGGTATGGGTGGCATACCTGCTGATGCTAATGCAGTCGGTACTGGTTCCGGTACCGGTGTCGGTACCAGTATCGGTTGAGGTGTCTGAAGCGGTTTCAATGGTACCGAAGCTGTGAGAAGAGCCGCTAGACTGCGTTCGATAGCAAGGAATCTCTGGTCTATTGACGCTGCCGATGCTTGGGTGTCGGTACCGGTAGAAGCGGCCAGAACTCCAGAGCATGGCGCCAGTAGTTCTGTCGAGGTTGAGGCCTTGAGAACATCCTGGAGCCCCATTAGTGCTTTAGAAGCCAAAGCCTCCCGCCGGGACAGTTTTGCTGGTGACATTTCTTCAAGGGCAACGCCAGGGGCATCTCGATACTTAGAAGGAGATCTACCCTTTGAGGACCAGCTAGATTTATGTTTAGTTACCTGAGATCCATGGGAGGAAGATGAGGCCCTGGAGGACGTCGATGCAACAGACGCCACGTCTGAGGGAAAAAGGGTACTAAGTTTAGCAGCTCGGTTCTGCCGGCCCCTTTCTGACATCATTCCACAGGAGTGGCACTCTGAAATAGAGTGGTCAGGACCTAAACATTTGAGACACCAATCATGGGTGTCGGTGACGGAAATAATACCGTCACATTTAGAACATTTTTTAAAACCTTTAGTAGGTTTTTCCATTTTGAAGGAAAAAATTGGGCCTAGTGCCCAAAATGGCGCCTAGCACCAAGGAAAAAAGTTTCTAAACTAACACACCTCAGAAACTATAATTTTTTTTTTCTAAAAAGAAGAAAGAACCAGCGGTACCGGTATGGCATCGAAGGAAGGCAGATGCGACCGCAAAAACAAAGATTAAAGACAAAATTTTTCTGCAGTGACAGGGTATGTGACCTGTCAGCTCCGCGGAAAACGAAGAACTGGAGAGGGACAGTTGGAAAGGCAGCACGCAGGCACTGTGGAATGCTGGGGAGTGTTCCCGCACAGGCTCCGTCGGTACCGACGATACCCATATGTGAAGACTACATTCCTGCTTGTTCCTGGAGATAATACCTCATTTTACCACAGCTTAATGTACAGCGGGATTCACTATTCTATGGCAAAGGAATAATGCAGCTTGCGAACACCACAAGCTGCATTATTCCAAGGGAACATCAGCAGCAACTCAAAGCCGCTGTTATGTTTCTTGTTCGGGAGCATTTTGTCCTTGTATGGCAACTTGACCCTTAGCCATTTTGAGGTACACCACTAGGGGATCTTAAAAGGTATATAGGCGGGAGAGAATGCGAATGGGGATCCTTCCCACTTTTTCTCTCTGCCCTTTAAGGAAGTGGCCAGGAGCATCATACTGCGTGGCCTGATGCTCCCAGTTAGGAAAAATAATGCCAGCTTTGAATAGTGTTATTTTTCCAAGAATAATGCAGCTTTGCATCTCATTATTACTCAACACACGGAGTAAATTAATGTGCATTATGGTAAAATAACATGTTATTGTCCTTTAGCACGTTAAGTAATACTAATGTGAGTTAACACGCTCAACATTCATCAAAAGAAACCCTGAACTTCCATTGTATTTATTGAACCGTGATGTTTCTATTTCTTACTAAGGAAGGTCTCAGACTGTTGGCAGCACTTTAACTTGGACTTAATTTAAGTCCTAATTCTGTGCTTATTGGTATCAATGACCTTCAAAGGTGACATTAACTAATTTTTATATAACAAGAGGAACTTCTGAATAGAAACCATTAGACTTCAAAACGAGTACTTAGCTTCTCTTATGAACTTCTTTGAGTTGCTCTCTTGCACACTTTCATGAATACCAACGCCTTATTTTAGGCATGCGCGGCGTCTTCAGCTTGAGCGAAAGGTATTGTTTCCTGAAGTTGTTTAACAGCTTGGTTTTGGATACGTGTGCAGCATCAACCCACAAGTTTGACCATGGTTTTATCCGATGTTATGATGTGGATAGCAGTATAAAATATGAAACTTAGAATGTTAAACAAGTTATGGATGTTTTAATTTTTCACTTTTTAGTGAAGGGTGGTGATTGGTGATCCCCTGAAGAAACTAATTCAGTGAAACGCATGGGCACCTAAAATAAGGCGTTGGGATTCATGAAAGTGTGCAAGAGAGCAACTCAAAGAAGTCCATGATAAGAGAAGCTAAGTACTCATTTTGAAGTCTAATGGTTTCTATTCAGAAGATTTCCTCTTGTTATATGAAAATTAGTTAATGTCACCTTTGAAGGTCGTTGATGCCAATAAGCACAGAATTAGGACTTAAATTAAGTCCAAGTTAAAGTGCTGCCAACAGTCTGAGACCTTCCTTAGTAAGAAATAGAAACATCACGGTTCAATAAATACAATGGAAGTCCAGGGTTTCTTTTGGTGAATGTTGAGCGTGTTAACTCACATTAGTATTACTTAACGTATTCCCTTGGAAAAGTGACCACACTTATATTTGTCTTTAGCACGTTAAGCAGCAAATATTGTGCATTATTCTTGTACACACTTCAGTAACTACTCCCTTAATGATTTTGCTTGTCTTAACAGACTGATGTTCTCAAAGGATTAGGTGACACACCTCTACTATCTCACTTGTCACAGAAAAGCAAACTCATCTAGAAAACCTACATACCATGCTGGCCTTATTATAAGACAAGGATTTTTTTTTTAAAGTTTAGGTCCCAAAATCCACTTTTTCTACTTGCAGGCATGTGGACAAGCCGATTCTGCAGCCTACAAATTGAAGTCTCCATGCCTGCCGCTCCATAAGATTTGCATTTGCCCACACGCCACCCTTTCCAAAGGATTTCTGACCCAATATGGTCTCAGTGGAAGATGGAGAAGAGGAACCTGCTAACAGTTTTTGTCCCACTACCCCTTCTAAAATCTGTCTGTCTCACAATCAAAAGCGATAACACTTTCTTTAATCAAATAAGGACATGTCCCTGACATAAGGAACCATTCATCAAGTCTAGTATCCATTCCATCATAATTTATGGACATTCTTTAAACAGTCTAATTGGGTCAGGGTCCAAGGGAGAGTACGTAGTTCTTGGTTACTGGAATAAACGTCTCCAGTCTATGTTCTCTCTAACCTTTTTTCCAACATGCTCTCATTTTTACACCCTTTCAGCAATCCTTTCAACATCTAGACTTTTGCAGTAATGAACTCTGCCATCTGATCTGCAGAAACACCCCCTTCTCCCATTTTCTCCCTCTGATCTTTTCCTATCTACTTCCACACCACTGTAAATATGTCTGATGCCTTGCTTTTTCTATCCCTTGTGAAAACACCTCTCTCCTCACAAAATGGATATTCCGCAAATATTCACGAGACTTCGGCCAGGAGAGAAGAGTGGTCAGCCTCTATTTTATTTATTTATTTAACATTTCTTTTATACCGCGCTCTTACCATCAGCGCGGTGTACAATGAACAAACTTATACATACAGGGTAACTGTAGTGTATTTTACATTTAACAGGAGTTGAAACTTGGGAGAACATGGGTAACTATCTACAGTTATTCACATAGTCGAAAAACTCTGGTTATATGCATGGTGTGTGTATTTTCCCTATGGAATCTACACCGGAAAGTAACTTGTGAATAGGTGGTGCTTGAGCCTTTTCCTGAATTGGGTTAAGCTGGTGATAGCTCTCAAGTCTGGTGGGAGGGCGTTCCAGGCTTTTGGGGCATAAATGCTGAAGGCTCTTTTAGCTGTTGCCTTTGTGCATCTCGCTATTTCTTTCGGGACAATTAGGGTGTTTATTGCTGCGGATCTTCTGATTCTATTGGGGGGTGAAGTACGTAATAGTTCAGTGATGGCTGTGGGTGATTGATTGTTCAGGGCTTTGAAGGTTGTGATTATGATCTTATGTTGGATTCTGGCATGCAAGAGTGCAAGGCACAGTGGCAAATCAGCTTAATCATAAGTTTACCATGCTGCCTCTGTGGTGCTGGTGGGGATACACCCCCCTCCAAGCAGGCACCTTGGGTAGCCCCTGGAACGCCATTGGTTCTGGAAAATAAGCCATTTGACAAAGGTAAGAGAAAGTGAGAGGGGGCGTAGAAAAATGTTAAAAATTAGCATCTTATAAAGTCTCCCATCTCAAGATTTATTACAGAATTGCAAGAACTTATGATTGACCAAGAAAAAAGTACGTTTGTTGAGACTATGGACTTTGAGAACCATTTACAAAAGTCATATCCACAAGTAAAACAGAGGTCTATGTGCAGAAATAGCCTGTTAAAAAATTGCCTCCTTTCTTCTCCAATATGCATGTACAACCTGTATATGCCTAATTGTTTGATGTAATAACAAAAAATCCCAATCCAGTGAACCAAAGAACAATGTCCAGAAACAAAAATTCACCAGAAAAATGCCCGTTAGTTATAATCACCTATTTTTCTCAGAGCAAGCCGAAGGAGGGCCGGTATTGAAAAACCAACCCACACCTGACGGCAAGCTACTTTTATTCAGTTTAGGCTCAACACCTTAAAAGTATTTTTGACTTGTCGTTCACCAGTCGAAATAGAGGTGTTCACAGATCCCGTTGCTCTCCAAAGATCATCTTCACACGATGTGCACGTTTCGGATATTATCCCTGTCTCGAGTGCTTTCCATCCATGCAAAAATTGGGCAACTGTGCTGAAAACGCCGGTGACCCGACTGTAACTCGCCTCAAACTACTACCGGAAAGGGGCGAGCTAAATAAATAAATATCAATATCAATGTGTGTTCGCATGCACACACCTGTCTGTTTGGACCTGCACAGCCTGTATTTAATTCATTAATTAATTAATTTATTTGTTTAACTGGATATCTATACCTCTTTATCCTAAAATCAAAGAGGTTTACAGTGCAACTTATATGTTTACAAAGAACAACAAACAAATGGGGGGGCATGCAAGGGAGGATCAAAGTTTACAACCTAACTTACATGTATACAAAGAACAAAAACAAAAAAGGAGGGGCATGCAGGGGATGTTTTAAGCTAGCTTATATACAAGAACTATGTACAGTTGTAAAAAGGGGGGGAATATGATATGCAGTCAGTATGGATGGGGAAGTATGCGACTTGAGCAATGTGGTATCTGTATGAGTGTGAGTTTGAAAGTGTGTGCGTGTACGAGCACACGTTTATTATCTGTTTTTTTTTGTATGTGCATATGTATCTTTGTGAGTTAGTATGTCTGTGTGTGTTTGTCTGAATGTGCATGTGCTTGTAAGTGCATTTGTATATTCTTGTATGTGTATGTTTATATGTGCAGTGTTTGATTGGGAGAGGAGATAAGAAGGGAGGGCTGTTTTTCAGGTACAATGTCTACCAAATATTGGAATTTCTCTACCAATTTTCTGTCAGGCCTTCACACATTCACAGTCAGAATGCATCTCAGTGCAGTATCTGCCTATCACATCTTGATAAACTAAGCTCGAGCTTCTTTTCTTTTTAAATTTAAAGTTTCATTTTCATTTTCCAACATGTTACAACACACACTTTACCTCCTACGAGGTATACATTTCACAAACACTGCTTATACATCATATCCCCATTACTAACATTACATCCTATATATCTTCATACTGATCTTCTTAATAAGACTTCAACCACACACTCTAAATTAATCCATATCCCTTACCTCCACCCTTTGTTCACCATTTTCCCTGTGCCACTCCCCATACCACCCCCATTCACCTTCAAATTTAGGCACTCTGTCTTGTGTGCATCTATCTCACACATGCTCCATAATTGATCTAACCGTCCCATTATCTCTGCTCTTGTGGGTACCTTCGGTCTTTTCCAATACTTCATCAGCGCTAGATGCCCAGCCTCAATACAGTATCCAAGAAAAACATTAGCACAATTCCCATCTCCCAATACATCATTAAGGATTACCATTGTCTCAGTTAACTTCACCTCATAGAGGTTATTTCCCAATACATCTGTTTCACATCCTTTCATACTTTTTGTACCCTTATACACTCCCATAGCATATGTTTCAGGTCCCCCACCCCTCCACATTCTTTCCAACATTTTCCACTCTCCTGCTTACTCATCCACTGCACCCTAACAGGAGTCCAATATATATGTAACCTGATTTTTATGCTACATTCCAAATACACCATTCCCGGTGCCAATTTCCTCTCTCCTCTTATTATCTTCCCTCATCTGTTATCATTCCATTCACCCCCCCAGTTGATCTTCTCACTTTCTATGCCCCCCCCCACTCCTCTTATTTCCCTCTCCATTAACCCTTTGTACAATATAGAGAGCAATTTTCTCGGCTTCCCTTCTTTTGCCATAATCTGCTCAAAACTCGTTAGTATTTTTTTCCAATCCCTTTGTATTTCCTCCCTTATCAGAAAGTAGTATAATTGCACATACGCATAGTAGTCTCTATTTCCCAAGTCATATTTCATACTCAGTTTCTCAAATGGAAATATTTTCCCCTTTTCTGTTATCAATTGTCCCATCCTTATCAAAACTTTTCTCTCCCATTCTCTAAATATACTTCCCTCCCCTCCCGGTACGAACTCCGCTGTCCCCATTATAAACGCTCTCCTTGAAAAGCTTTTCCCCTCTAACAGCCTCCTTCTTTCTTTCTTCCACATTTCCCTTGTTATTGCTCCAAATGGATTAACTTGTTCCCCATCCTTACTTTGCTTCCCCCCTCTCATAGTGTAGATCCCACACCCCAAACTCCGCCTCCTGCATTTCACCCCTCCTGCTTCCATTTGCATCCAATCAGTTCTCTCTCCCTTCCAGACTACTACTGTTCTCAATATCACGGTCTTATAATACATTTCCACGTTTGGCATTCCCAAGCCACCCTCATCCTGCTTCATAAACATTATCAGCCTTGACACTTTTGAACGTCTCCCTTCCCACACTAAGTCCAGGATCATCTGTTGCATTTTTTTCAAGTACCGTTACGATAACGCACAGGGTATTGATCCAAACAGGAACAAAATCCTCGGCAATACATTCATTTTAATTGTGGCAATTCTTCCTATCCATGATAAATTTAATCCTTTCCATCTATGCAAGTCATTCCTTATATTCCCAATAATTTATCATGATTCTATTCTCTTAACTTATCATCCTACCCATCTCTATTCCCAAATATCTATAGGTGCTCTTCACCCACTTAAAAGGGAACTTTTCCCACAGACTCTTCTCCAAAATCTCTGGTAAGTTAAACCCTAAAATCTCTGTTTTTTGTACCATTAATTTTATACCCTGACACTTCACTATAACCCTTAATCTCTTTCATCAACACCGGGAGGGTAGTTAACGGTTCTCACAGTGTCAAGATCACATCATCTGCAAACAGAGCGATTTTGGCTTCTATCCCCTCCATTTGCACCCCTTTTATGTCCAATTGCCTTCTAATCCTTTCCGCCAACGGTTCCATTACTAAGGCGAAGAGTAAAGGAGACAATGGGCATCCCTGTCTTGTTCCCCTACCCAGCTGAAAGGCTTCAGAATACCCTCCATTGACTTGGATGTGAGCCGATGGGTTGGCGTACAATGCTTTAACCCAAATTACAAATCTACTTCCCAATCCCACTTTTTGCAGCACCTGTATCATAAAGGGCCACTCCACCCTGTCAGAAGCCTTTTCTGCATCCACTGTAATGAACACAGCTTGTTCCCCACTCCGCCCCACCTTCCATGTCAAATTCCCAATCTTCCTAATATTGTCTCCCCCCACAAACCCCGTCTGATCCTTTTGTACCAGTTTGGGTAAGATCCTCTGACGCCTCTGGGCCAGTATCTTAGCATCTATAATTATTAGGGATATTGACCTAAAAGAGCCACAGCTAGTCAAGTCTTTTCCTGGTTTTGATATTAGCGTAATTCCCGCTTCCCCCATCGTTTGCAGTAACCTCCCTTCCACTAAGCTGTCATTAAATACTTCCACCATTATCGGGCTCAATTGCTCCTGAAAAACCTTATAGAATTTGGACGCATACCCATCTAGCCTCGGTGCTTTACTCAACTTCAAAGCTCTAATTGCCTCTACCACTTCCAATTCCATAATGGGTCTATCCAAGCTTTCCACCACTACTGGATCTATCTGCGGCAACTCCGCCTCCTGAAGATATTGAGCACTTTTATCTTTCCCATTCTGAACCTCACTCTTGTATAAATGTTCAAATAACCCTTTAAACTCTCTCCTTATCTCATTGCTACCCATTTGAAGCTTGCCTTTCCTATCTCTGATACCTCCAATGCTGTTCTGTTTCCCTCTAGCCCGAAGCCTACTCGCCAACACCCTACCCGCCCTGTTCCCCGCTTCACAATATGACTAAGTTGATTTAACTGGAACGCTATTTCACTCGCCCTCAACTTCCCTAATCGCACCCTCAACAGCTGCATTCCTATCACTCTGATGACTACTTTCCAGCTCTGCAATTTCCTTTAGTAACTGTATTTCCTGCATTTTTTGCATTTTCTTTTTATATGCCCCTATTCCTATGAGATGTCTTCTCACCACTGCTTTGAGACCATCCCAAACTCCTCCTGTATTTACTTCCCCATTCATGTTATCTATCAAATACTCCTGCAACACCATCCTAATCTTAGCAATCGTGCCTTGATCTCTTAGTAAGGAGTCATTCATTCTTCAGAATTTAAAACCCGTATGCCGATATCCTAAATTAAAGCTAATGCTCACTGGAGCGTGATCCGACCAAGTTATTGATCCAAGTTCCACCTCCTTGACTCTTGATGCCCCTATCCCTCCCACCCATACCATATCTAGCCTACTGTAGGCCTTATGTGGGTTAGAGTAGAATGTGTACCCTCTCTGCCCAGGATGCCTAATCCTCCACATATCCAGTAGCCCCAGCCGCTCCTTCAATCGTATCAAACTCTCTCTCTCTGTCTCCTAATCCCCCTCCTGTCCCGCCCACTGTTATCTAACCTAGGGTTAACTGTCAGATTAAGATCTCCTCCCAAGATTATTTGTCCTTCCCCCCCAGCTTTTCTAACTCTTCTAGCATCTTGTCATAGAACTCCTTTCTCCTCTCATTCGGTCCATATATACTCAACACCCAAACCTCCTCTTGTGCCAATGCCAGTTTTACTCCTACCCACCTCCCCTCTTTACCCCTTCTCTCCACCACCACCCACTCTTTGGCCCTGTTACTCAACATCAATCCCATCCCCCCCTTTTTTTTTTTATATTCGGCCCTTCTCCCTGCCACCACCACATATGGATATTTCTTTGTTTGCAATACTCTTTCTTGCCCCACCTTCAAATGTGTTTCCTGTACACAAATTACATCTGTTCCCATACGCACCCCCTCACGCTCTACTAATCTCCTTTTCCGCCAGGTTTTTAGTCCCTTTGCATTTACAGTCATGTTGTTGAGTGTTTGCTCTCCTATTGGCTTCCCGCCTTCTTTTCCAGTTCTCCCTTGTCTTTCTCCCATCCCACTGCCTCCCTCACCTCTACCTCCCCCTTCCCCTCCCTCACTCCTGAGGAACTCCGTAGAGTAGTGCTCATCATCCCAGATCCCGGTGTCTACTTCCCCATTATCCCCACCTCCTCCCCCTATTTCCCCCCTCCCCCTTTAAACCTCAACTTTCTTCCCCCTCCTAACCTCTTACCTTCTTCCCTTTATCATCACACAACAACATTCTAACATTTTCTCCCTCCCCCCTCAACCAACATCCCCTTATTCAATATAACAATACTACATTTATTCCTTACAGTCCAAGGGCATAACAAACACTCCGTTACTTTATTTTACTTTTATGTCTCTCCTTTTCAATTTAATGTTCTGTCCATCTCAATCCTTCTTCCAACCCGTCTGCCATCTCTTCCAGTTCTTGTACCGCAGGTATTTCCATACTTCAGAAACTTTCCTTATTGGCCATTCCTTCCACCTACTATTCATATCCTTTTTTTCCCCCAGTGTCTTTTTTCTTTTGCCCTGGATTGCTTGCTGCAAGAGAGCTTTCTGGTTTAATTTGGAACCCAGCAGAGAGCTTGTAGTTTAAATTTAATAGTCACTCAGGGCCTAGCATCAGCAAAGTACTTTTAGTTTAAATTTAAAACACAGAAGAGAGCTTTCTGGTTAAATTTAGAACCCAGCAGAAAGCTTTTAGTTTAAATTTCATAATAAGTTAGAGCCTAGCAGCAGCAAAGAGCTATAATTTAAATAAGAATATAGATTAGCACAAAAGGCAAAACAGGGTCAGTACTCTTTGAAGAGCAAATAAAGTCTTCTAGAGACCTTTACAAAGAGGCCTTCTACCTAGGGGGCAAGAGACCTGTGACATTTTTTCAACAGGTGTTAACACCAGGTGGCAGGACAAAAGGCCATTTTGAAAGACTCCTTCTATCCAAGCAAGGACTGTTAATCATCCAGGAAGTTAGTCACAGCTTACCTCAGCAGAACAGGCATAAATAGCTCAACCAGAGCTCTGTGATCTTCAGTCTTGCAGGACTACAAAAGGGGACTGTTATTTCTGGAGAGAGATCTGCAATTGTGAGTATATACTTCTGGGAATTTTCTGTAAGGAATTCTTTGTATTAAAGCTAATTAATCTGTGAACCCACTATTTTTTGTTAAATCAGTCAGGGCCTAGTAGCTGCAGTTTAAGTTTAAATTTAAAACACAGAAGACAACTTTCTGGTTACATTTCATACCCAGCAGAGAGCTTGTAGTTTAAATTAATAGTCACTCAGGGCCTAGTATCAGCAAAGTACTTTTAGTTTAAATTTAAAACACAGAAGAGAGCTTTCTGGTTAAATTTGGAACCCAGCAGAGAGCTTGTAGTTTAAATTTCATAATAAGTTAGAGCCTAGCAGCAACAAAGAGCTATAATTTAAAATTTAAAATCAAATAAAAATATAGCTTACCTCAGCAGCACAGGACAGGGTACTGTGTAGCAGCCCTCTTTTAATAAGTGTTACGGCAGGACATGCTAGGGAGATAAAGTTCCTAGATGACATAAATGACTGCTTCTTGGAGCAGCTGGTTCATGAACTGACCAGAGGGGAAGCCATATTAGACCTAGTCCTTAGTGGAGCACCAGATCTAGTGCAAGATATAAGGGTGTTGGGGCCACTTGGCAATAGTGATCATAGCATGATCACCTTTGATTTAATTAGTGGAGGAGGGATAGTAAGGAAATCCACAGTACTACCCTTTTAACTTTTGAAAGGGAGATTATGATAAAATGAGGAAAAAACTAAAAGGAGCAGTTGCAAAGGTTAAAGACTTACATCAAGCTTGGGTGGTGTTGAAAAATACTATCTTGGAAGCCCAGACCAGCTGTATTCCACGCTTTAAGAAAAGTGGAAGGAAGTCCAAAAAACTGCCAGCATGGTTTAAAGGGGAGGTCAGAGAGGCTGTTGTTGCCCAAAAAAGCATCTTTCAGGAAATGGAAAAAAGAGCCAAACGACGAAACCTGGAAACAGCACAAGCACTGGCAAGTGAAATGCAAGGCATTGATAAAGCAGGCAAAGGGGGAATTTGAGAAGAAGCTTGCTGAGGAAGCAAAAACACGAAATAAAGATTTTTTCAAGTACATTTGCTTGTACATTCAAGTACAAGCAAAAAAACCTGTGAGAGAATAAGTTGGTCCATTAGATGATAGAGGAGTTAAAGGGGCACTAAGAGGCGACAAGGCGATAGCGGAGAGAATGAATGAATTCTTTGCTTCGGTCTTTACTGAGGAAGATGCAGGGATGTTAAGCATGACTGAAGTGGTATTTAAAGGTGCGGAAGAAATGAAGGAAATATCGATACATCGGGAAGATGTATTACAACTATTAGATAAACTGAAGAGTAGCAAATCACCTGGGCCGGATGGTATACATCCAAGGGTGTTGAAAGAACTGAAATATGAGATTGCAGATCTGCTATTAGTAATCTGTGAATTTTCAATAAAATCATCTGTAATACCTGAAGATTGGAGGATCGCCAATGTAACGCCAATTTTTAAAAAGGGTTCCAGGGGTGATCCAGGAAATAAAATGGTACAAACCATCATAAAGAAGAAAATTACTCAGCATGTAGATAGTCATGTCCTAATGGGAGACAGCCAACATGGTTTTAGACAAGGAAGATCTTGTCTTACTAATCTATTATGTTTTTTTGAAAGTGTGAATAAACAGGTGGACAAAGGTGAGTCGGTTGATATAGTGTATCTGGACTTTCAGAAAGCCTTTGACAAGGTCCCTCATCAGAGACTTTTGGCAAAACTAAAGAGTCATGGGATAGGAGGCAGTGTACCACTGTGGATCAAGAACTGGTTAAAAGACAGAAAGCAGAGGGTTGGGCTAAATGGCCAATTTTCCCAAAGTAGAAAAGTGAATAGTGGTGTACCCCAGAGATCTGTGCTGGGTCCGCTGCTTTTTGACATATTCATAAATGACCTAGAAAGTGGAACAACGAGTGAGGTTATCAAATTTGCAGATGACACAAAACTATTTAAAGTTGTTAAAACCCAAGAGGATTGTGGAAAATTGCAAGAGGATCTTGATAAATTGGAAGACTGGGCATCAAAATGGCAGATGAAATTTAATGTGGACAAGTGCAAAGTTATGCACCTAGGGAAGAACCCCCCAAACTATGGTTACACGATGCAAGGTTCCACATTAGGAACCACCACCCAGGAAAAAGATTTAGGCGTCATTGTGGATAGCATGTTAAAACCCTCGGCCCAGTGTGCAGCAGCAGCCAAGAGAGCAAATAGAATGCTAGGTATCATAAGGAAAGGAATGGAAAATAAAACAAAAGATATTATAATGCCTCTATATCGTTCCATGGTGAGACCGCACCTTGAATATTGTGTGCAATTCTGGTCGCCGTATCTTAAAAAGGATATAGCGTTATTAGAAAAGGTTCAGAGAAGAGCCACCAAAATGGTAAAGGGGATGGAAGGATACTCCTATGAAGAAAGGCTAAAAAGGTTAGGGCCCTTTAACCTGGAAAAGAGACAGCTGAGGGGAGATATGATAGAAGTCTATAAATTAATGAACGGAGTGGAACGGGTAAACGTAGATCGATTGTTTACGTTATCAGAATATAGAAAGACTAGGGGACATGCAATGAAGCTACAGGGTAAACTATTTAAAACTAATAAAAGAAAATATTTCTTCACTCAACGTGTAATCAAACTCTGGAATTTGTTACCGGAGGATGTAGTAAAGGCTGTTAGTGCAGCTGGGTTTAAAAAAAGGTTTGGACAAGTTCCTGGAGGAAAGGTCCATAAACCACTATTAAGAAGGGACCCAGGATATCAATGCTTGACCCAGTACAAGCATTGCGGAACCTGTCTCTTTTGGGGAAACTGCTAGGTACGTATGACCTAGATTGGCCACTGTTGGAAACAGGATACTGGGCTTGATGGACCTTGGTCTGACTCAGTATGGCATATCTTATGTTCATCACCAGTTCTTTGATTCTTTTTCCCTGGTATTTCCATCTTTTGCTGCCCATCCTCTATCTCCAATAAAAAAAAGTCCCGATTAAGATAGCAACAAAAATACTCTTTTTTTTTTTTTTGTCGGAGCAAAAAAACTCACAAAAGGGGGTGAAAATGTTAACACCGCCTTGCTGTGAACGCTCCTTTTTACTCAAATTCATAAAGTGTTGAAAACATAGGGAAATCAAATTACTTATCTCAAGACATCACAACGTGTCACGTTTCAGGTTGAGCAAGTCAAAATCCTGCTTCAGGTGGAGGTTTCATAACGTTTTACCATCCATAGCTAAGTGCATGCTGCGTTCCAGCATTATCACAGCTGTCCTCCCCCAGTTCCTCCTTCAGCTCTCCCACCAGCATTATCTCAGCTGAGATAATGCTGGAACGCACGGATGCAATCGATCTACGTTTACCCGTTCCACTTTTAAGATATGGCGACCAAGACTGCACACAATATTCAAGGTGCAGTCGCACCATGGAACAATAAAGAAGCATTATAATATCCTTTGCTTTATTTTCACTGCTACCCAAGGCTGTTCCACTAACACTGTGAGACAAGCTAACACTCTTGCAGATACCACAGGTGTTCTGTGCCCAAATACCCCCCCCCCCCCCCCCGAGGCGCGTTTGCAAAGACTGGAACCTGCGTTGTCAGTAAACCTCCTACTTGGATCTCTGCTGCTTTAGAACCTGGCTCAGACCCTGCAGTGTTCCTCTCTCCATGCAAAGCTGCTACATCTTCAAAACACATCCCCCCAACAATGGTCCTACCACCCCACAAACAGCTCTACCCCAAAACCTACCCATTGCAACTACTTCCACCACCAAAGAATACCACCTGCAACTGCCAAATACCCACCTCTAAAAACTAGTCCCTGCAACTGTCCTACCATCATGCCAACTGCCCCACCACCCTGCAAACTGCCCCACTAACCCACACAATGCCCCTACTCCTAAAAACCACTCCCTCAAATCGCCCTATCCTTAAAAACCAACCCCAACTGTTCCACCACACAAACTACCCCAAAACCTTCCCACTACCTTGCCAACTGTCTCTGCATCTGTATAAAACTCTGCAAACTGCACCTACTCAAAAAATCTACTGCCCTGCAATTGCCCTCTAAAAACGACTCCCTCAACTCGCACACTTTCTCTATTCCCTTGCAACTGCCATATCCACCTTACTAACTGCCCCCTGCATCTGCCCATCGCTGTACATACTGCCCCACTCCCAAAATCTGCCTCCCTGCAACCAATCATCCCGCAAAACTTCCCCACCACCAAAAAATACCTCAAGACTGCCCCACATCAACCACCTCATTCCCTGCAGCTCTTCTACCCTCAAAACCTACCCCCTGCAACTGCCCATCACATGCCAACTGCTCCCTTCATCTGCTCCACTACCCCACAACTTGTCCCTTCCCAAGATTACCTCCCTGAAATTGCCTGGCTCCCAAAAACTATCCCCTACTACTGCCCCTCCACCCTGTAAATTGCACCAACCCACAAAAATCTCTCTCCCAAATACCTCAACTTCAAAAACTCCCCCCAAACAAATGCCCTCACTGAAAACTTCCCACTGCAACTGCCCCACCACCAGGCAAACTACTCCTAACCACAAAACTCCCTTCACACAGCTGTCACCAGCCCTCAAAAACTACGTCCACCAGAAATGATATACCACCACAGAGGGACACAGGCACACACAACATGCACACATGTACACACAAACAGCACATGCACAGAGATACAGATTACAAATAGTTCCCTGCTTGTGGTGTACTACATTTTACATATATCTTTCTTTTTTGTGCAGCTCTTAGCTATGGGAGATTCTAATTGCTGACTGAATTGTTTTGTTGTTTTTTAAGTGCCTTCAAGTCAATGCTGACTCCTGGTGACCCAGCAGCCCCTGGGTTTTCTTGGCAAGGTATAACAAAGTAGATTTGTCAGGCCTTTCTTCCAAGGCAATGGAGGGTAAAGTGACTTGCCAGAGGTCACAAGGAGTGCCAGTGGGAATCAAACCCATGATCTCCTGGGTAGTAGGCTAGTGCTCTAACCACTAAGCTACTCTTCCACTCCATAGTGAATTGTACTGCTTTATTTGTTGCTATGCTTTACTGTCAGTATCTCTTGCTATGGCTAGGGCTAGATGAATCCAACAAAAACTCACCCCACAAGTGAAACAAATCAGATATCTAATGAATAGGAATCACTTCTGTCTTAACCTCATTAGTTATACTTTCATTCAATTATATAAATTACTTTTTAAAACAATTATTTGTCAGAGCTAGGCCGTAGGAAGGGCTGGGGAAATCCAGACCTCCACCAGACTGCCAGCTTCTTTTATTTTTATTAATGGTTCTTCACCAAAATTAATCACTTATCTCAAATACTTTGTTGATCAACCGAGGAATCGTCACTCTTCAAAAATATATGACAGCACGACGCGCGCGTTTCGGGGGATTGTACCCTGTATCAAGTGCTTTCCAAATTTCATAAGTAAAGGCAACGAACAGACCAAAAAACGCTGTCAAAGCAAACGTATGGAAACAAAGCAAACGTATGGAAACACAATAAATCTATAAATCCCCGATGTATTCAAATATTTTACTGTGGAAACGTTTTCTAGATGATGTGTTTTTCATATGGACAGCTGATGTTCCCGCTTTGACGGAGTTTTTAACATGGCTGAACACTTTACGATCCAATATTCAATTTACTGCCCACACTAGCCCATCTACGGTTGATTTTTTGGATGTAAGAATCACGTTATTGGATGACCATCTCTCGACTACTCTCTTTCGCAAGTCAATTCAATGAAACAGCCTGCTACACTACCATAGTTACCATCCAGGCCCCCTGCGACGGGGATTGCCATTTGGCCAATTTTTGAGGCTTCGCCGCATTTGCTATACAATAGCTGAATATAATATTCATGCTTTGGATCTTTGTCAGCGTCTCAAAACACGTGGTTACCCAAATGTAGTAATTAAAAAAGCAATGAAAAGAGCACGTTACATTCATCGAGAATGGCTCCTTGACCCGAATTATCAAGGCACAAATTCTAACTCTGATGATTCCATTACAGGGGTGCTCCCATATATGGAACAAAGCTCGGCAGTGTTACATATTTTACAGGATCATTGGCCTATTCTTCAATTATCTGACTGCTTTAAGAAACCTTTGCAATTAGCGTTTTCCAGAAGTCGAAATTTAGCGGACTGGTTGATGAAAACATCGTTGGCAACTGATCGCATTAGTCATCCACTAGTAACTATTGGGCACTCTCCATGTGGATCTTGCCCCTATTGCAGTTCCACCATATCTGGGATTGACTGGCACTATCCACGGGCATCTCGACCATATAAGCGCTCTTGGGACACCACATGTCGTTCAATTTATGTGGTATATGTTCTAATATGCCCCTGTGCCTTATTCTATATAGGCCGGACTACACGTCCAGTAAAGATTCGTCTCTCGGAACATGCATCCCGTTTACGCCACAAGGTTCTAACAGCTCCGATCGTGTCTCACTGTATTTCACATGGCCATTGTTTTGAAGAATTACGTTGGTCGGTGATCAATCATACTCCTATCGACCCTAGAGGTGGTGATCGCTTAATAAGATTACAACGATTGGAGCAGCGATGGATCTTTAAGTTAAATACGGTTGAACCGAATGGACTAAACCAAGAAATTGAGTGGCTGAGTGTTCTATGACCTCATTTCTCCTTTCTCCAATCGGTGCTGGAGTTCCCCTTTCAGTGGGGTCTGTCCAGTTCCTATTGGCCGGTTCCTCCTTTAAACATTGGGATTGCACGGCCCATATGCATTCCATTCAACCTTAGCTGCTTTGACAGCGTTTTTTGGTCTGTTGCCAAAAAAGCATCTTTCAGGAAATGGAAAAAAGAGCCAAACGACAAAACCTGGAAACAGCACAAGCACTGGCAAGTCAAATGCAAGGCATTGATAAAGCAGGCAAGGGGAGAATTTGAGAAGAAGCTTGCTGCGGAAGCAAAAACGCGAAATAAAGATTTTTTTCAAGTACATTCGTAGCAAAAAACCTGTGAGAGAGTCAGTTGGTCCATTAGATGATAGAGGAGTTAAAGTGGCACTAAGAGGCGACAAGGCGATAGCGGAGAAACTGAATGAATTCTTTGCTTCGCTCTTTACTGAGGAAGATGTAGGGATGTTCCCCATGACTGAAGTGGTATTTAAAGGTGCGGAAGAATTGAAGGAAATAACGATACATCGGGAAAATGTATTACAACTATTAGATAAACTGAAGAGTAGCAAATCACCTGGGCCGGATGGTATACATCCAAAGGTGTCGAAAGAACTGAAATATGAGATTGCAGACCTGCTATTAGTAATCTGTGAACTATCATTAAAATCATCTCTAATACATTGGTGATCCTCCAATCTTCAGGTAACACCAATTTTTAAAAAGGGTTCCAGGGGTGATCCGGGAAACTACAGACCGGTGAGCCTCACGTCAGTACCGGGAAAAATGGTAGAAACTATCAAAGAATAAAATTACTCAGCATGTAGATAGTCATGGCCTAATGGGAGACAGCCAGACACAAAGAGCAGGAGATGTTGGAGAAAAGGGTCTTTATTATGCACAGGACACCCCAACGCGTTTCGGCAACGCCTTCCTCAGGGGGAGAAAACTAATAAATACAAACATCATAAATTTATTAATAAGTACAATCAAAGAAAATTTAAAACACAGTTAAAAACATTAATAAAAAGCACCGGCAAAATATGAAGCAAAAGATATGATTCAACATAAAAATACACATAATAACAAAGCAGGGCTGAGGAACCAAACATATATTTGAGCAATGGGAAGAAGAAAGAAAGAAAGAAGAAAATTTGAACTAAAAATATATAAAGGGTGGTGCGGAGACATGCTGTATATACCATATAAAGATAATAATAAATAAATTAAAACAAACAAGACCATAGAGCTCAAATACATGATAAAAATAATGATAATGATAATAATAAATATATAATAATAAAATATAACAATATGAACATTAAATAAAATTAGATAAAATATATAAATGATAAATAATAGTAGAATAATATAAAAAGATAAAAATATATAATAGTAATAATAATAGTACTAATCATAATGTAAAAAATAGTAAAAAACTAGCACAGATCTAAAATAAGCTGTAATAGTGAGACCAAATTATAATAATAATATTAATAATAATGATAATGATGAACATCAATAAATATGGCATAAATTATAACAGAAATGCACATCAAAAAAAGGGGGGGGAGGAGAGGGGATGTGTGATTACCTATAGAATGCACACAAGTATTGAAGATCAAAAGTTAAACTAAAACATTGGAACAGCAGATGAAATCCGAAAGTAAGGTCATAAATACCATAATAAAGGGGCGAAAAAAATTGAGGGAGTAATAACATTATCCAAGAAGCCAATTTTTAAGGATTAAGAGATTATGCACTGATAATAAGGATTTTGAATATCATGCTGCAGATATGATGAGTAGGTTTGCACAACGTGGGTACCCTGCACCTTGCGTCAAGAAAGCCTACCAGAGGGCGTGTGCCACCGATCGTGCCTCCCTTCTTGAAAAGACTACACGTACACACTCTGATAGAATGGTTTGTCCTTTAACATTCTCTGGCTGTTCTAAAGCTATTGTTAATATCCTCAAACAAGAATGGCATCTTCTCTCCACTATTCCAGCCTTTGCCACCAAAAGGCTGATGATTGCCTACAAGCGCACCTCTAATTTATCTGATTCACTTGTTCCATCTGCTCTTACAGTCAGTAGGCCCGCCCCTACTATTAAGGGACACTACAGCTGCGGCAACTGTTCTGTGTGTATCCATGCCATCATAGTTAAAAATTTCTTCTTGGATAATGTTACCGGCCGTAGGATCTTTTTACATCAATACTCCAATTGTAAAACCACTAATGTAGTCTATTTGATAAAATGTCCTTGTCAGAAATTATACATCGGCAAGACTCTGAGACAGATCCGGACCCGCATAATTGAACATCGCAGCAACATTTCTAGGAAGCACTCGGATAAACCTCTTGTTTCCCATTGGCTAGATATGAACCATCACATCAGTGATATAAAATTTACAGTGCTCAAAACTATTATCCCACACTGGAGGGGGGATAATACAGAAAAAACTCTATTACGATTTGAACAACGGTTCATTTATGAGTTTAATACCTTGGAACCTCATGGTTTAAATCAGGAGGTAGATCTATCAGTTTTTTTGGGCTGACTACCCTTTTTGCCATGTAACACATTACCTTTATTATATTATTTCTGCAATTTTCACTAAGTAGTTATGGTTATCCATCTCCTTTTTCAAATATAACATGTTTAAGGATCCTTCCCTAGCACCACAGTTCGTTGGTTAAAAAGTTTTTCCCTGTTTCTTTAATTACTTGTGCAATGCAACATGTTCCGTGACCCCTCCCCCAACCACTACGATGTTTGCAAATTTGGCGCCAAAACCACTGTTTAAATAGCAGCACAGCACGGCTCTCTGATTCTTTCAGTTGGCTTGAACGCTGCTCTCAGTGACACAACTTCTTCTCACATACTTGTCCTTAGCCATTGAGGGCTACTGAGATCGTGAGTACTACTTGGCTATTCTCTCTTTACATTATTTAGCCTTTCTTAGTTACCTCCCTGTTTGACTGATATTGTTAATTTCTCCTTCAGGGAATTGTGACTAGCTTCGTACTAGTTTGTTTTGGCGGTACTTCTACTAACGTGCATATGGGTGAGCCCCTTCTCCTTCATATCAGCAGTATTCATGACAATTTTGTTTTCGTTTTAAGAATTGTTTTTGCACCATTCCATTTGGTTCACATTGTTACCGCGTCCGCTATCTTTTTGCTTTCACATTATTGGATAAGTTTATATGCGGCTCCAGTCTGCTCTTTCGTCGTTTGTTAGTTTTTCATGTTGCCCCAGCTCTTAGGAGTATTCTCTAAGTGGGCGATGTTCTTGCATGGCATTCTTTTAAATCTTTTTCCTTTTTATACTTGCATTTTAGTTGGGGCAGTAAAAACTGTTATACATATTTTGTCGCATGTTTGCTTCTTACTTCATTTACCGTCGTGATTATTACCTTGCGACTCACACCCCAGGATTGTACCTACGCGGGTTCATGCATTTCCTTTTAGGCTATATAATTTCTTGTTCAGTTATGTCTCTCAATTCGTCCGTTTAGTCATACGGTATGGTTTCTCCAGTTGCACAATTATGTTTTCCTCCTGGGTTATCTTCACTTTTGTGTTTTTTCTGCCATGCATTTTTTCTGCCAAGCACTTTTAATAGTGAGTTTGTCTTACACACAATGCTGCAATTCCTATGCTTAGTTATTCTCTATGCCATACATTTTTAATAGTGTTCTTGTCTCACATACAGTGTTACATCTTCTTGTTTTAGCTGTTATCTCGTGAGCGCGACTGTGTCTGTGCCATTTACACGGTTCACTAGGCTGTAAATCATATAAATGCCCTTCAAATATTGGGCTCTAAATGTCCTTTTGCCATCAGCGCGATTTTATCTCACTGTGATTGGTTGATTGGTGTATGTATCTCATCACCACTTTATATAATTCCATTATTGGATGCACAATATGTTTTTTATTGATGCATAATTCACTCACGATTTAATTATTTATACTTATCAAATTTATACATATTTTTATATATACTCATATTTTTATCGTTTTATTTATTGTTTAATCAGTTTTATCTATTTATTATTGTACTTTTGTTCTTTTTAGATTATCCGCTTTTTATTAAATGGGTTTATATTTAGGTTTTAATGGTACACCATAGTTCTCCCCTTTTTTTACATTTCACTATAAGATGCATAGGCACATATGTTATTACTCCCTCAATTTTTTTCGCCCCTTTATTATGGTATTTATGACCTTACTTTCGGATTTCATCTGCTGTTCCAATGTTTTAGTTTAACTTTTGATCTTCAATACTTGTGTGCATTCTATAGGTAATCACACATCCCCTCTCCTCCCCCCCCTTTTTTTGATGTGCATTTCTGTTATAATTTATGCCATATTTATTGATGTTCATCATTATCATTATTATTAATATTATTATAATTTGGTCTCACTATTACAGCTTATTTTAGATCTGTGCTAGTTTTTTACTATTTTTTACATTATGATTAGTACTATTATTATTACTATTATATATTTTTATCTTTTTATATTATTATTCTACTATTATCATTTATATATTTTATCTAATTTTATTTAATGTTCATATTGTTATATTTTATTATTGTATATTTATTATCATTATCATTATTTTTATCATGTATTTGAGCTCTATGGTCTTGTTTGTTTTAATTTATTTATTATTATCTTTATATGGTATATACAGCATGTCTCCGCACCACCCTTTATATATTTTTAGTTCAAATTTTCTTCTTTCTTTCTTTCTTCTTCCCATTGCTCAAATATATGTTTGGTTCCTCAGCCCTGCTTTGTTATTATGTGTATTTTTATGTTGAATCATATCTTTTGCTTCATATTTTGCCGGTGCTTTTTTATTAATGTTTTTAACTGTGTTTTAAATTTTCTTTGATTGTACTTATTAATAAATTTATGATGTTTGTATTTATTAGTTTTCTCCCCCTGAGGAAGGCGTTGCCGAAACGCGTTGGGGTGTCCTGTGCATAATAAAGACCCTTTTCTCCAACATCTCCTGCTCTTTGTGTCTGCTTGGACTTTCTGCAGGAGGCAGCTCCTCCTTGTGCTAATGGGAGACAGCCAACATGGCTTTAGACAAGGAAGATCTTGTCTTACTAATCTGTTATGTTTTTTTGAAAGTGTGAATAAACAGGTGGACAAAGGTGAGTCGGTTGATATAGTGTATCTGGACTTTCAGAAAGCCTTTGACAAGGTCCCTCATCAGAGACTTCTGGCAAAACTAAAGAGTCATGGGATAGGAGGCAATGTACTACTGTGGATCAAGAACTGGTTAAAAGATAGAAAGCAGAGGGTTGGGCTAAATGGCCAATTTTCCCAATGGAGAAAGGTGAATAGTGGTGTACCCCAGGGGATCTGTGCTGGGTCCGCTGCTTTTTGACATATTCATAAATGACCTGGAAAGTGGAATAACGAGTGAGGTTATCATATTTGCAGATGACACAAAACTATTTAAAGTTGTTAAAACCCAAGAGGATTGTGGAAAATTGCAAGAGGATCTTGATAAATTAGAAGACTGGGCATCAAAATGGCATATGAAATTTAATGTGGACAAGTGCAAAGGTATGCAACTAGGGAAGAACAATCCAAACTATGGTTACACAATGCAAGGTTCCACATTAGGAACCACCACCCAGGAAAAAGATTTAGGCGTCATTGTGGATAACATGTTAAAACCCTCGGCCCAGTGTGCAGCGGCGGCCAAGAGAGCAAATAGAATGCTAGGTATCATAAGGAAAGGAATGGAATATAAAACAAAAGATATTATGGAGTGGAGGAGTGGCCTAGTGGTTGGGGCAAGGTACTTCAGGCCGGAAGATCGGGGGGTCAAATCCCACTAGAGGACAGCAACCTTGGGCTGGAATGACTGGGGTTTCTAGTCCCACAGGTGCTCCTTGTGGTCTTGGGCAAGCCACTTAACCCTCCATAGCCCATGTTCCCTGTAAAATAGTTATCTGCAAGTTATAATGCCCTGTTCAATGTAATTTCAGTTTGTTCAATGTAAACGGCACTGAAGCAGAATAGCGCAGTATATAAGAGAATGTAATAAATAAATAAATTATAATGCCTCTATATCGTTCCATGGTGAGACCGCACCTTGAATATTGTGTGCAATTCTGGTCACCGTATCTTAAAAAGGATATAACGTTATTAGAAAAGGTTCAGAGAAGAGCCACCAAAATGGTAAAGGGGATGGAAAGATACTCCTATGAAGAAAGGCTAAAAAGGTTAGGGCTCTTTAACCTGGAAAAGAGATGGCTGAGGGGAGATATGATAGAAGTCTATAAATTAATGAACGGAGTGGAACGGGTAAACGTAGATCGATTGTTTACGTTATCAGAATATAGAAAGACTAGGGAACATGCAATAAAGCTACAGGGTAAACTATTTAAGACTAATAAAAGAAAGTAGTTACTCACCTGTAACAGGTGTTCTCCAGGAGCAGCAGGAATCAGTCCTCACATATGGGTGACATCGGTGCCGATGAAGCCCCAGCGGAGCATTTCCCCAGCTTTCCATGAAAGCCTTTGGGAATGCTGGCACGCATGCGCGGTTCCCTTCCCGCCTAAAGGTGCCATCTTACCTCAGTCAAATGACATAGCTAAGAACAGCACACAAAAATGTAAAAACAAACTATGTACAACTGCAACTCCAAGGGGAGGAGGGAGGGTTGTGAGGACTGATTCCTGCTGCTCCTGGAGAACACCTGTTACAGGTGAGTAACTACTCTTTCTCCAGGACCAAGCAGGAAGTCAGACCTCGCATATGGGTGACTCCCTAGCTCTGGGCTACCGAGGAACCCAGGCTGAACAAGAGAACTCCCTCTAGTCCCAGCAGCAAAGAAAGGCTTTTCAAGGACACAACCTCCACCGGTAGCCCAACAGAGGGCAGGAGGGCAGGAGTTGCCTAAACCTCAAAGAGATTCCGGAGTACTGCTTGGCCAAAAGCACTGTCCCTACGGGACTCCCTCTCCAGACAGTAGTGGGCTGCAAAAGTCTGGCTTGAAGACCAAGTTGCAGCCCTGCAGATGTCTACCAAGGGCACAGAGCGGAGATGAGCCACTGAGGCAGCCATTGCCCTGACACGACGGGCTGTGACCCTACCCTGCAAAGGAAGGTCAGCCGCCTTGTAAGCCCAGGTGATACAGTCAGCCACCCAGATGGACAAAGTATGCTTGGACACAGCCAACCCCAATTTATTGGGGTCAAAGGAGACAAAGAGCTGAGTAGCCCTTCTATGCCCCTGCGTACAGTCAAGGTAGAAGGATAAGGCCCTACTACAGTACAGGGTATGCAGGACTGCTTCAGCCTGGCTAGCATGAGGCCTAGGGAAGAATGTTGGAAGAACCACCTCCTGATTGAGGTGGAAAGAGGAGACAACCTTAGGAAGGAACTTGGGATGAGTCCTGAGGACTACCCTGTTCCTATAAATCCTGGTATAAGGTCTATCACAGACCAGGGCCTGAAGCTCACTCACTTGCCTAGCCGAGGTGAGGACTATCAGGAAGAGAGTCTTCCAGGAGAGGAAGCGTAGAGGGCAAGTAGCCATCGGCTCAAAGTGTGGGCGAGTCAGTTGCTGCAAGACCACATTCAGCTCCCACTCAGGAGCAGGACGACGGATGGGGGGCTTGAGCAAAAGCAAGCCCCAGAGAAAGCGGGACACCAAAGGGTGACCGGACAGAGAATGTCCCTCACCAGTGAGTGGTGAGCTCCTAGAGCTGAGAGGTGGACCCGAACAGAATTGGACTTAAGTCCCTGATTGGACAAGTGCAGTAAGTACTGAAGCACTACTGGCACAGTACAGGAGAAAGGATCCTCTGTACGTAGCTGACACCACACAGAAAACCTCTTCCATTTGAGGGCATAGGATTTCCTAGTGGACTGTTTCCTAGAGGCTAGGACCACCTCTTCAATTTCCTGAGGTAGGCCCCAGGGAGCCAAAACTGCCCTTGCAGCCTCCAGGCCATCAAATTGAGAGCTTTGAGATTGGGGTGCAGAAGGGAACCCTACTCCTGTGAGAGAAGGTTGGGTTGTAACCCCAGAGGTAGTGGGGAATCCACTGCCAGCTGCAGCAGAAGTGGAAACCAAGGCTGCCTCAGCCATATGGGAGCTACCAGCAGGACCGAGGCCTTGTCCTGAAGAGTCTTGAAAAGAGTTCGGGCCACCAAGGGCGTGGCAGGAAATGCATACAGGAGGCCCTGAGACCAGGACATCAGAAAAGCATCTGGTGCTATCCTCAAAGGATGCGGCTGCCTGGAGCAGAACTTGGGCAGTTGCTTGTTCAGAGGACTGGCAAAGAGATCTATCCAAGGGAGACCCCACTTCAGGAAGATCTTTTGAACGACCAAGGGATGCAGCTGCCACTCGTGGGGCTGCAGAATTCTGCTCAACCGGTCGGCCAGGCAGTTCTCCTGGCCTGGAAGGTACACCGCCTTGAGAAGCATGTTGTGCTGCAGGGCAAAGGAACAAAGGTCCTGAGTCTCTCGACAAAGGAGCTTGGACCCAGTTCCGCCCTGTTTGTTCACATAAAACATGGCTACTTGGTTGTTTGTTTGAATCAAGACTGAGCGGTGAGCCAGGGCTGGAGAAAAAGCTTTGAGAGCCAAGCGGATAGCACGAAGTTCCAGGAGATTGATTTGTTGGGCTGCCTCCCAAGGAGACCAGAGGCCCTGAGTGCACTTGTCTAGACAATGAGCACCCCAGCCCTTCAGAGAGGCGTCGGTGGTGAGGACCACCGAGTAATCTGGCATTTGGAAGGGCATCCCCTGCAGCAGATTGGGTGGATGTAGCCACCAGCTGAGGGAGGTCAAAAGGGGCCTGGACACCTTTATCCTGTCTTAGGCGGCCTGTGGCTTGAGACCACTGAGTCCGAAGGCACCAATGGTGCAGGCCTCATATGGAGCCTTGCATTGGGAGTCACATGCACTGTCGAAGCCATGTGGTCCAGAAGTCTGAGGCAGAGTCTGGCGGAGACCAGGGATCTGTTGAGGAACTGTTTGACCACGTCCATCAGTCATTGAGCCCTGTCTTCTGGCAAGAATGCCTTTGCCAGTTGAGAATCCAATCTTGCCCTTATGAACTCCAAGTTCTGGGAGGGGAGCAAAGTGGACTTTGCGAAGTTTATGACAAAGCCCACGTTTTGAAGCAGAGCAATGGTTCTGAGGGTGGCTTGTTGGGCCTCTTGGCACGTTTGACCCCTGATGAGCCAGTCGTCCAGACAGGGGAAGACAAAGAATCCCTGATTTCTCAGGTAGGCCGCCACCACTGCCAGGCATTTGGTAAAGACCCTGGGAGCGGAGGTGAGGCCAAAAGGCAGGACTCTGTACTGATAATGGTTTCCTCCCACAATGAATCTGAGGTACTTTCTGAGGTCTGGATGAATAAGGATGTGAGTGTACGCATCCTTTATATCTAAGGAGCATAGCCAATCTCCCTGCTGGAGGTAGGGCAGAAGTGTTCCAAGAGTAACCATCTTGAACTTTTCTTTCTCTAGGAACTTGTTGAGGTTCCTGAGGTACAGAATGGGTCAAAGGCCACCGGTCCTTTTGGGTACCAGGAAATACCTGGAGTAGAATCCGTGACCTTGCAAGAGGGGAGGCACAGGCTCTACCGCCCTGTCCACCAACAGACCTTGTAGCTCTCGAAGGAGAAGGTCTGTGTGCAGGGGAGGCCTCAAGGGCTCCCCTGGGAAGTAAGGAGGCGGCAATTGATGAAAATGCAGGGCATAGCCCTTTTGGACTATGTCCAGCACCCAACTGTCGGTGGTAATGAGAGGCCACTGGTGGGCAAAAAGTACAAGGCGACCGCCTGTGCAGGGCTGGGAAAGCAGGGACGGAGTGGCTACGCTCAAGGAGTCAAAAACCCCCACCCTGCTGAGTGGTAGCAGGGGCCTGAGGCTTGGGGGTTCTCTGCCTACAGGGCCCATTACCCTGGCCCTTGGCTTGCTGACCCTGGGGGCAGCTTGGGCAGCCTGATACTGAGGGTACTGTTTGTAGGCAGTGCCCTTCCTCGGGTAAAAGGACTTTTTACCCGAGCCCTTCTTATGTGAAGGGGCAGAGGTCTTCCTCGACAGCCTTGTCCGGGTAAGGTGCTCGGTCTCGAGCTGAGCGGCCTTCTCAGTCATGGGTTTGCCAAAAAGGTTCTCACCTCGGCAGGGGACATTGACCAACTTGTCCTGAATCCATGGCTCGAGGTCCGATGACTGCAGCCACGCCTGGCATCGAGCCGCGATGCCGGCAGCCACAACTCGGGCCGAAGCCTCGGAGCCATCGTAGGCGGCGTGGGAAATGAACTTTGAGCATTCCCGAATCCCCGAGGACAAGGTCTGAAATCTCTGCAAGGGTTCCCCGGAGAGACCAGCGAGAATCCGGCCAACTCCTTGGCCAGGTCTCGCAAGTACATGCCCATGTACAGCTGGTAAGACTGGACACGGCAAGCAAGCATAGACCCCTGGAAGCACTTCCTACCGATGCCATCGAGATTGCGGGCCTCCCTGCCGGGGGGCACCACAGAGTGCATCTTCTGGCTCTTCAGACGATGCATGTCCGATTCCACAACCACGGAATGGTGTGGTAGCTGTGCTTTCTGGAAACAAGGGCTTTTGCAGAGTCGATAAATGAAATCGACTTGCTTGCTGAGAACCGGCGCCGAGGCCGGGGCCTCCCACATATGGAAGAGGAGTCGCTCCAGCATCGGAGGAACCGGGACAGTAAAGGCCTCCTTCGGAGGAGAGTTGTACTGTAGAGCATCGAGCTCCTCGGCTCGAGGCTCTTCCTCAGAATCGGCAGGGATAGCCAAGGCAGCGGCCATATCCCGGACGAACTCCGAGAACCTAGTGTCCTCCGGAGGAGATCTACTCCGGGGATCAGACTGCGGTGAGTCCGATGGGACGCACCGAGTCTTAAAGGTATCGGCAGACTCCTCGTCCTCCGTCTCCCAGGCGGACTTGTCCAAAGAGGAGTCAGGGTCCGACCCCGTGGGGCCCCGAGGCACCCGCCCCGACACCGGGGGCACCAGCGTCGACACCCTCGGTCCCGAATGGGAGGTTGAGGGAGACCTCGACCGAGGACAACCTCGAGCCGCAAGGGTCTCGAGTATCGGCTCGGTCTCCGGGGTTGACTTTGAAGTCGACGTCCCGGTGGTCGGGGCAGATGCACCAGACAGGCAGGCCATCAGTGCCCGCTGCTGCTCCATGAAGGCAGACAGTCTGCACTCCAAGGCTGTCATCCTGAGACTCAGCTCAGGAGACGCAGCAGCCACCAACTCGGGCCCGACGTCGGCTCTCTGGGAGGAGAGTCCACGAGGACAACGGGGCTTACGTGTCCAGCAGACTCCGGCTCCACGCGAGGAACTTTGGCAGGCTTCTCTTGGTCCACGGGCCCGGGGCGACGGTCGGGGGTCTTAAACCTGGCCCTCGAGGGACCAGGGACCTCTTCCGACGCCGCCCTTGCGAGCCGCTTCTTCCTCTTTCGTTCCCGGTCGGGGGACCCCCTGTCCGAGGAGCTTCGACGGCGCTTGGGATCGGAATCCCGAGATGTCGAGGCCTCAGACGAGGTCCGGGCCCGGCCGGAGGCAGAGTCCGAGAAAAACCTTTCCTGTTGATGCTATCGACTCTTTAGTGCCTTGGAAGACATCTTCCCACAGGGCCCACACGACTTTGGGTTGTGGTCAGGGCCAAGGCACCGAAGGCAACAGTCGTGTGTGTCAGTGAGAGACAATCTTATACCGATCACACTTTTTGAAACCACTGGAAGCCATCGGGGAAAAAATAGCCCCAGCGAGGTCAAAAGACTGGCCTTCCAGTGAAAAAGGAAAAAAGGGCGAGAACGCCAGCCACGAAGGGCAAAAACCGAAAAATGAAGAAAACGGGCTCGATACCGGTGTACCGAACCCGGCGGGAAGGGAACCGGCGTCGAACCGGAGAAAAAATAGCGAAAATCGCCAAAGAAAAAAAATTGCTTTTATCCGGGAGAACAGGACACACGTCCGATGGGCTTCTCGGAAAAAAAGAGACTGAGGTAAGATGGCACCTTTAGGCGGGAAGGGAACCGCGCATGCGTGCCAGCATTCCCAAAGGCTTTCATGGAAAGCTGGGGAAATGCTCCACTGGGGCTTCATCGGCGCCGATGACACCCATATGTGAGGACTGACTTCCTGCTTGGTCCTGGAGAAAATATTTTTTCACTCAACGCGCAATCAAACTCTGGAATTTGTTACCGGAGGATGTAGTAAAGGCTGTTAGTGTAGTTGGGTTTAAAAAATGTTTGGACAAGTTCCTGGAGGAAAGGTCCATAAACCATTATTAAGAAGGGACCCAGGATATCAATGCTTGACCCAGTACAAGCATTGCGGAACCTGTGTCTTTTGGGGAAACTGCTAGGTACGTATGACCTAGATTGGCCACTGTTGGAAACAGGATACTGGGCTTGATGGACCTTGGTCTGACCCAGTATGGCATATCTTATATTCCTATGTAATACTTCGGTGATATCACATGACCTGACCACAAGACTCAACTTTCTGCATCATAATTGCTCCCGCCCTTATCCACCCCTTTCCCCCTTCCCACCCCGTTCCCTATACCCCATCTATACCTCAGATAACCCAACATTTCCTCCTTGTATTTAGCTCATTTTGTATATAGCGCATCTTGTACATAGTTATACTACAGTTTCACCTACTTAACCACACTAACATCCATTGCATGCCTACACTTTCGCTCCATGTAACATGTTTGGGTTGAATTGTAAACAGCTTTGATTTAAGGCTAAAGCAGTACAAAAATCCTTTTAAATAAAATAAAAATAAATAAATTCTGACCCTGAGGCCAGAGGGCTCCATAGCCACCGGCATGAGCACCGAAGGCTTTGGGCCAGATGCAAACACCATCAAGGAGGTGTCCTCAACAAGGATGGGCTTGGGAGATTGGGGTTGATCTCCCGACCCGATGGTGTTTTCTCTCGCCAGAGTAGCTTGGAGGGCCGCTCCCAGCTATCGCCCTCAGCATTACGCCGGGGACTCCAATGCCTGTGGTCGTAGGTCTTACCCACAGTTCCAGCATTATCACCCGACAATGACACCAACGATGTCCAGCTCTCAGGGTACAGCCTTCAGTTGACGATCCCCCGTGACCTTGGGGCTCAGAACAGGCACAGCTGTCACGCGAGGCATAGGCCAATGTGGCAAACCCCAAGGGCACTGGCTCCATAGATGCTGGGGCTGAACAAAGGCTTTGCCAAACATGGACTCTCGCTGCTTCTCACAGTTCCTCCGTCCTTTGCTCGTTATTTGCTGACAGAGTCCATAGGAGGAGTACCGAGGCACCAGGAGTACAGAGTCCATGGGCGGAATGAGGCACCAGAGGCAGTAGTCATCTATGTGGGGACATGGTGTGCCCCGCAGCAGTCGCACTGATTGAACCCACTGGCAGAGGACAACAGCAGGGATAAAGGCACCCACAAGATCAAACTCAAGGGTCCCGGGCCAGGGAGGTCATGAGAGTTGGTATGCACTGGAGGAAAAAGCCCCGAAGGGAAAAAAGACCTGGGAAAAACGCAGAGCTGAAGCAGCAGTGGTCACGAGAGGTGAGAAGGCATCAGTGTGCGTACCAGAGAAGGAAAATAAGAATGAAAGAAAAAAAAAGGAACAATCAAACTATTCCGGGGTGCAGACGGACATCTGATGGATTCTGCAGAAAAAAGGAGATTGAGACAAGATGGCACCCTTGGAAGGGAAGGCAGCCACGCATGCATGGTGAATCTCCTAAAGGCTTTCTTTGAAAGCTGGGTAGAAGAGACTGCACGGGCTCCGTTGATGCTGACATCACCCATATGTGAGGACCAACTTCCTGCTTGTTCCACAAACAACCTTATCAAAAACATAAAATGATGCAATGACTAAAAATGATTAAATAACTAAAAGTTAAATAGAAAATAAGCAAAAATTAAATTAAAAAATGTGTCTCCGTGAATAAAAACAAAAATGTATTCTCCTAATTACCTGATTTGGCACAAGGGATAAAAAGGGGAGGAGGAGGAAGAGGGGGGAGGGGGAGGGGAGAAGGAAAAAAGAGGAGGGAATACTAATAAAATAAAAATATAAACGTAAATAAAGGAGCTAAGTAAAATGGATTTGACGTAGAAAGGAGTACGCAAATCAGTTACAAAAAACTGAAAGATTAACTTCTAAATTCAAACCATGGGGCTTCAAGATCTGCAACTCAAAAATGTATCTCTGTTCAAGTCTCAACAAAAGGCGATCCAGGTCCCCACCTATCCAGTGTTCCTTAACCACCTTGATGACCATAAACTTGACATACAATAGTGATTGTTCCTTAGCCAACCAATGTTCAACCAAGGGGCTATCCAATGCCTGATGTCTAATACAACTTTTGTGTTCAATGATACATGTTTTAACATGGCGTCTAGTTTTACCTATGTAACACAGGTTGCATGGGCATAAGATCATATAACTTACATGCTCTGTCTCACAGTTAGAAAGATCTTCAAATCTAATAGTCCAAGCACTTGAGGGGTGTCTGAATTCTCCTTTGACCACTAGGCTTGGGGACAAACACATCTTACTTAGAAGGTTTGCACATTCTTTATTTACTGGGACAGGTTATTTATTACATATGCAGTTTCTGCCCGCTCATGGTACTATGATATATAGGTATTTCTATTTATCTGTTTGTTATTTAATATTACAGAGAATCCGCATAATTTCTTTTACTATCTTCCAATGTTGCTAATCCATGTTGAAACAAATGATACTGCCAGGTATCCCTCCGAGTATATCAAAAGTGATGTCATGACTCTGGGACAGAGGGTGAAGCAGATAGGTGCACAGGTGGTGCTCTCTTCAATCCTCCCTGCTGAGGGTAAAGGCCAAGGCAGAGAAGCTCGCATCCTGGAGATGAAAGCATGGCTGCGTGGATGGTGTCATTGAGGGCGTTTTGGTTTCCTGGACCATGGGATGCTGTTCCAAGGGTTGTAGAGCAGAGATATGACCATCTGTCCAAGAAAGGTTGATGCGTTTTCAGTAGTAGACTGGCTAATCTACTGAAGAGGGCTTTAAACTAGATTCGTTGGGGATGGGTGAAGAAACCCCCAGGTAAGTGAAACATTAAATACCTTTATGGAAATGGGTAAAAGGGGTAACATATGGAAAGCGGTGTGTATAAATGCCCGTAGCATTGGAAATAAGATCCCTGATGTTGAAGCTTTGGTGGGAGTGACTGACTTGGCAGTTACAGAAACATGGTTCACAGAAAACCATGACTGGGATGTAACTATACCAGGCTATACTTTATTCAGAAAGGACAGGGGAGGAAGAAGGGGAGGAGGAGTGGCACTATATGTAAAAAATAATATTAAAGCTTGGAATTACAGAGCTTAAAAGGGAGTGGAGGCACTGTGGGTTAAACTAGAAAGGGAAATCTATTTGCATTGGCATGATATACAGACCTCTCTCACAAGAGGAAGAGGTGGACAGAGTTAATTGAAGACATACGCAGCATTGCTAGGAAAGGGGAAGTGCTACTGATAGGAGATTTCAATATGCCAGATGTTGATTGGCACATTCCTGCTGCAGTATCATCTAGAAGTAAGGAGATCCTGGATTCTCTACAGGGAGAACTATTCAGGCAATTGGAAACAGACCCCACACGTGAAAGGGCCATACTGGACTTGGTGCTTACCAATGGTGAAAGTGTTTCTGATGTTGTAGTGGGAGATCATTTTGCATCCAGCGATGACCAGATGGTGTGGTTCAGTATTAGGACTAGGGCTGTTAAAATCCATTCAAAAGTGAGGGTCTTAGACTTTAGGAAAACTAACTTTGTCAAGATGGGCCAATACCTCAGGGAGTCGTTAGCAGGATGGGAACAGCTGGGGGATGTAGAAAAACAGTGGGAAAACTGAAAGGGGATATTTTAAGGGCAAACAACCTTTTTGTTAAAATGGTAAATAAAGATAAAAGGAAAAGGAGACCGCTATGGCTTTCGAAAGAAGTAGCTGAAAAGGTGAAGAAAGAGATCACAGAGAGAGGAAGATGGGCATCTATATTTGGAAAAACTTAGAGAACCTAGCAAAGTAGTCAGGAAGGCAAACATTCAAAAAGAGGAGGAAATAGCCATTGCAATAAAATGGGGGGGATAAGACATTTTTCAGATATGTTAGTGAGAAGAGGAGTGGCAAAAGTAGTACTCTCAGACTCAAGGGTGAAGGGGCAGAAAGCATAGTTACTCACCTGTAACAGGTGATCTCCGGGAACAGCAGGAATTTAGTCTTCACATATGGGTATCGTGGGTATCGTCGGTACCGACGGAGCCTGCGCGGGAATGCTCCCCAGCGTCCAATTATAAACTTTCTAATTGGATGCTGGGGAGCATTCCCGCGCAGGCTCCGTCGGTACTGACGATACCCACATGTGAAGACTACATTCCTGTTTGTTCCTGGAGATTATGTAGAAGCTGATGAGGATAAAACGGAATTGCTTAACAAATATTTCTGTTCTGTGTTCACAGATGAAGAAACAGGAACAGGACCTCAGAAAACACCCACAAACAGGAACAGAAGCAAGGGGCATCTTGAACAATTTTCAGAAGACTGTGTTCGTGAGAAACGAGCTAAATGTAAAGTAGACAAAGCGATTGGACCGGATGGGATACACCCTAGAATACTGAGGGAACTTGGGGACATTCTAGCAGCTCCACTGACTCATCTTTTCAATGCCTCATTGGGGTCGGGAGTGGTGCAAAAGGACTGGAGAGAGGCTCATGTGGTGCGGAAAGTAAGGATGTGGTTGAAAACTAGAGCAGTTAGTTTAACTTCAGTGGTGAGTAAATTATTGGAAACGCAGCTGAAAGAGAAAATAGTAAGGTTTCTGGAGTCCAGCGGATTACAGGATCTGAGGCAGCATGGATTCACCAGAGGCAGGTCTTGTCAGACAAATCTGATTCAGTTCTTTGACTGGGTGACCAGGGAGTTGGACCGAGGGAGAGCCCTAGATGTGGTGTATTTAGATTTCAGTAAAGCCTTTGACACCGTTCCTCACAGGCAACTTATAAACAAACTGAGCACCCTAGGGATGGACCCTAAAGTTACTAATTGGGTTAGAAATTGGTTGAGTGGGAGGCAACAAAGAGTACAGGTAAATGGAGCTCATTCTGAGGAGAAGGAAGTTACCAGAGGTATGCCCCAGAGATTGGTCCTTGGTCCGATTCTTTTCAACATCTTTGTTAGTGATATAGCGGAAGGGCTGTCAGGTAAGGTTTGCCTCTTTGCGGATAATACCAAAATCTGCAATAGAGTAGACACCCAGGAAGGTGTAGATAACATGAGGAAGGATCTAGCTAAGCTTGAAGAATGGTCTAGAATTTGGCAGCTGAGATTTAATGTTAAAAAATGCAAGGTCATGCATTTGGGCTGCAGCAATCCAAGGGAGCAATATAGTATAGGGGTGAAGTACTTTTGTCCACTAAAGAAGAGCGGGACATAGGCATGGATGTGTCTGATGATCTTAAAGTACCTAAACAGGTAGAAAAGGCGACAGCAAAAGCTAGAAGGATGCTTGGGTGCATAGGGAGAGGAATGGCTAGCAGAAAAAATGAGGAGATAGTGCCTCTGTATAAGTCCTTGGTGCGACCTCATTAGGAGTACTGTGTGCAACTCTGGAGACCGCACCTTCAAAAGGATATAAACAGGATGGAGTCGGTACAGAGGGTGGCTACTAAAATGGTTAGTGGTCTTCATTATAAAGCATATGAGGACAGACTTAAGGATCTTAATATGTACACCTTAGAGGAAAGGCGGGATAGAGGCGATATGATTGAGACGTTTAAATACCTCCATGGCATAAATGCACATGGGGAGAGCCTCTTTCGATTGAAAGCAAGTTCTGCTATGAGGGGACATGGGATGAGGGTGAAAGGGGATAGATTCAGGAGTGATATGCGGAAATATTTCTTTACGGAAAGAGTGGTGGATCCGTGGAATAGTCTCCCAGTGGAGGAAGTAGAGATGAGGACAGTATCTGAATTCACAAGAGCATGGGACAAACACAGAGGATCTCTAAAGGAAAAAAGGGGACTGTTGTAGTTGTTGAAATGGAAGGACAAGACTAGTTAGGCCATGTGGTCTTTTTCTGTCGTCATTTCTCTATGTTTCTATGTAACAGATTGTTCTTCTGTAGTTACTGTTTCCTTGATTGGTAAAAACAACGTATTTGTTGCACCACAATCAAGTATTGCTCTTACTTCAAATGCTGCTCTTATTTTCACTTTATATGGTTATTTTATTTGTTCTTTGTTTTACACGTAAGCTTAAATTTAAGCAGGGCATAATCTTTTGTCCGTTAGTCTCTATCTTGTTTGTTTGTCAGCCTTGTGTTTTTGCATTATACACACATGTTTTTATATTATATTTTAACAGTATTGTCTATACAAGTATTATGTAACATAGTTATGATCATCTTCCATGGTTTTATCTTGTGTTACATATTTAATGCTATTCTTGATTTATTACTTTTTATTTGTCCTTTTATTTAAATCATCGTATTTTATTTATTAATTATTGATTGATATTTATATGTATTTGTATTATTTATCAATATAGGTTTTTGTTCTTTTGAGGCTTTGTTTCCCCCTGAAGAAGGCCTGTGGGCCGAAATGCGAAGGGATGTTTGGTTTGGTTGTAATAAAGGAATTGGTCACTATCTGCGCACCTGCTTTCTAGCTTAGTGGCAGCCTCCTACAATGAAGCGGAGGTATTGCCTGTGAAGGGGATGGATGAGGATACGCATTCTTGAGATCCAAGAAGCATAGCCAGTCTCCTTACTGGAGGTATGGCAGCAATGTTCCAAAGGAGAGCATCTTGAACTTCTCCCTCACCAGGAACCGGTTGAGGACAAGCAGGTCTAGAATGGGCTGAAACCCTCCGGTCCTTTTGGGTACCAGAAAGTAGCGAGAGTAGAACCCCTTGCCCCTGAGATGGAGGGGTACAGATTCCACCACCCTGTCTGCCAGAAGACTTGCGAGTTCCTGCTGAAGCAGGCTGCAGTGAAGGGGAGTCATAAGAGGCTCTCCCGGAGAGAATGGCGGGGGCATTTGTTTGAGGTGGAGGAGGTAACACTCACTACTTGTAGGGCCCCATGAGATGGGGTAAAATACCAGATGCCCCACAGTATACTGCGGGGCAGGACCTCCTGGGGGAAGAGAGGCTATGTCCAAGGAGTCAAAAGCCCTCTCCAGGTTGCGTCAGAGGCATGGTCTAGGGCTTGGGGGTTTTAGGCTTACGAGGGCCGTGCCGTGGTCCCTTGATGTACTGGCTCTGTTGGGTAGCTGGGAAGACAGAGTACTGAGGGTAGTTTCTATAAGCCTTCAGGTATAGGGGCTTTTTACCAGAGGCCTTCCTTCGGGAAGGACCAGCGGTCTTTCGTGGAGAGCCTGGTCCTGGTCATGAACTCGGACTCCAGCTCAGCAGTCTTGTCAGTCATGGGCTTGCCAAAGAGATTCTCTCCCTGGCAAGGGACACTGACCAACTTATCCTGCACCCATTGATCCAAGTCGGAAAACTGTAGTCAGGCCTGGCAGTGGGCACTCAAAGCCATCATAAGCCGCCCAAGTCATAAATTTGAAGCACTCTTTGACTGTGGAGGCCAGGGTCCAGAACCACTGTAGAGGCTCCTCGGAGAGGCTAGCTGAGAAAGCAGCAAGTTCCCTCGCCATGTCCCGCAAGTACATGTCCATGTACAGCTAGAAAGCCTGGATCCGGCTGATGGGCATCGAACCCTGGAAGTACTGTCTGGGGAACCCTTTGAGCCGTTGAGTCAAGCTTTCCTGAAGGATTTTACTCTGAAAACTGTATTCCTGGTGGCGATTTGCTCAGCACGCAGGATTTCAGAGCTTCAGGCCCTGTCATGCCAGGAGCCATTCCTTTCCTTCTCCAAGAAGAAAGTGGTCCTGCACCCGATACCTGTGTCCCTTGGGGAAACTGGTAGGTACTTATGATCTAGATTGGCCACTGTTGGAAACAGAATACTGGGCTTGATGGACCTTGGTCTGACCCAGTATGGCATATCTTATGTTCTTATGTACTTCCTGCCCAGGGCATCCATGGAATGGGCCTCCCTGCCTGGGGGTATAAAGGAGTGAGTTTTCTGGCTCTTGAGCCTACGCATGGCCGACTCCATCTTTTGTGAAGCAGTTGAGCTTTTTGGAAGCCAGGGCTCCAGTGGACCAGTTACATCAAGTCCAGCTACCTGCTCACAATGGGAACCAAGGCCAGGGTCTCCCACATACGGAAGAGCAGCTGTTCCAGGATGGGAGGAATGGGCACCATAAGCGCCACCTTAGGTGGGGGAGCCTCGTACTGGAGGATCTCAAGGTCCTCCACCCGAGGCGGCTCCTCTGACTCGGTGGTGAAGGCAAGAGCCATCGCCATATCCAAAGTCCAGAAAGGACAGGTCCTCGGATGGGGACCGGCGCCGGACTTAGGGAGGGGAAGGGTCCGAGGGTACATCCCTATGGAGTCGAGTGTCCGGGGGGACTCATCATCCTCTGTCTCCCAGTCTAACCTGGAGTCGGAAGAGATCGAGGATCTCTGGGCCTTGGGCTCACGCCCCAACCCGGATGGCCCAAGGGCCCCTGTGCTCAGAGTCGGGAGTGCTGTGTGGAGAAGTCCTTGGCCCTAAGCAGGACCAGGACTAGTGCTAGGACCGGGGTGTCTCTCAAGGCCAATGGCGCTAGAGGATCGGCTCCACCTCCGAGGACTCCCTCACTGTGGAGGGGCTGGTAGTCGAGAGTGATGACCCCGAAGAACCAGGCATCAGAGCCCACTGTTGGGCCATGAAGACAGAACAGCTGCGTTCCAAGGCCACCATCCTGGCCTCGAGGCCAGAAGGCTCCAGAGTCACCAGTGTGGGCACCAAGGACCTCTGACCTGGCGCAGACACCACTGAGGGGGTGTCCTCGATCAGGATGCCCACGGAGGACCGACCGATCCCCAGACACCAATGACATTTTTTCCTACTGGGACAGTTTTGAGGGCTGTTCCTGGCCATCACTCTCAGCCTCACATCAAGGGCTCTGAGGCTGGGGACCATGGGACTTTCCCACGGCCCTGAAATCACCCGATGAGGCCACCAATGACACCTGGCTCTTCGAGGGGCATCCCTCCCTGAAGGAGCCCCAGCTCGATGCCCCGTAACGCAAGGCTCTGAAGCATCATGGTGGCCATGAGAGGCCGAGGCCTTTGTGGCGGCCCTCAAGGGTGCTCGTCCCACGGATGACTCTGGGGCAGAGTCTGTATCATGAAAATCGACTTGTGCTGCTTCTTAGGGTCTTGGAGGTCATCTGCTGACAGAGACCACACGTCAAGGCATCATTATCCATCCCGAGGCACTGCAGGCAATCATGTGAATCCGTGCATGACATATGTGCACAGTGGTGACAAGGCTTGAAGCCATTGACCAAGGCCATAGTGGGGAATACGGCCTCCCCTGCGAGGTCAAACTCCTTTGGTCCGGCCAGAAAGGGCACGAAAACCCAAGCCCCAAGAAAAAACCCAGAGGAGAAAAAAGGGAACCCGAAGGCAAGCGGACTCGGGGGGCGAGAAGGGCACTGGTATGCAACTGAAGAAAGGAATCGATCTGAAAACCAAAGTAAAAGGCAAGAGAAAAATCAACTTTTTCCGGGGGAACAGACATATGTCCGATGAGCGCCGTGGAAAAAAGGAAACTATGGTGAGATGGCACCAAAGGCAGGAAGGGGACCACGCATGCGTGGTGCATTGCCCAAAGGCTTTCTTTCAAAGCTGGGGAGAGGTTACAATACGGGCTCCATCGGCACTGTCACCCATATGTGAGCACTGATTTCCTGTTTGTTTCCAGAGAACTAATGCTATTAATTCATGCTATCCAAGAAAGTGTTGTATTCAAGAAGGCTTACCTTTCTTTCTTTTAAGAGTTGCTTATATCCAGCTGTACCCTGGGATAGTAGTGTAATCAGAACATCTAATGATGGAGAAGCTGATGCTCTTCCTAAAACAGAAATGTATAAAATAGTAAATGTATTTATAAACATCTGAGCTAATGCTAATTATTAACAGAAGGTATAAGCAGCTAAAAAAGAATACAAGATTTACCTGGGTACATTTTACTGATTTCCTGTATGAAAGACTCATTAAAACCAGCAATGATGGCACCACCTACTGGAACCATGAAGTTTTTGTCCAAGCTCTGAACAAAAGCATCTATTCTGCCTACACGAGCACCCTAGAGATGGAAATAGACACATTAGGACCACATTTCTTATTATATGACACTGCCAATAAAAGCAGGCTTGTCTAGCTAAAACAGTAATGGAGTTTAGGAGAGCATGGGAGGAGCCTTGAGAATTCTTAATGGTTAAAAGCAGAAAAAGGAGACAGCATGACCTAATAGCATTCGTTTAAACATTCACAGTATCATATTTGTTTGATTCAACAATGAGTTATGGGGCTGCCAAAACGTATGGCAAAAATGTTTATATGCTATGCCAGAAGTCCAAGCAGTGACCTCTGCACCACATAGCTGGGTTTATCTGACAGGCTGTAATCATCTAACAGCTGGATTTCCGCAGCCGGATATTAGGGGAACCTAGGAAGCTCACTAGTAAAAGTCATATTTTTAAATCAGACCGGGATGATAGAATGACACTAGTAGAGTATTCCTGGAAAGCTACAACTACAAGTCCTAGAAAATGCAGACTCATGTAAAGTTGTGCTCAACATTATTGGCACCCTTGCATTTTATGTATGATGTATACAATATCTTGATAAATAATTAGAAATATTCAATTGTATGTCTTCATAGTATTTTAATAATATGTTCAAAGGTATCCAACAAAAAAAAGATGTTTGTGCAATTTAGACGTAGTAATTTTCTGAGGGGAAAAAAATAACCTGGACAAGATCAATGGCACCCTTCACTAATATTTGGTTGCACAACTCTTGGCTGTGATGACAGCCTCCAAACGTTTCTTGCAGCCATCTACATCTGTCTGCTGGTAGTTTCTCACATTCTTCAAATGTGATTTGTTCCAGCTCATGAATGTTTCTAGGATTCCTTTTACCAACGGCAGATTTCAGCTCTTTCTAAAGATTCTCAATCGGATTGAGATCAGAACTCATTGCTGGCCAGTTTAAAACAGTCCATTTGTTCCTTTTGAACCATCCTTTTGTACTTTTGGATGTATGTTTTGGGTCGCTGTCCTACTGGAAGACCCATGACCTTCGACCAAGACAGATTTCTGACACTAGGTAGCACATTTTGCTCCACAATACCTTGGTAGTCCTCTGACTTCATGTTCTAGTGATCCAGTTCCTGATGTAGCAAAACAGCCCCACATTATGAAACCTCCACCATATTTAACTGTAAGAATGATGTTTTTTTTCCTTATAAGCTTCATTTCTTTGTCTGTAAATGCTGGTCTGCATTGAAAAAGAGTTCAAATTTAGGTTCATCTGTCCACAGAACATTTTCCCAGAAGGATTGTGGTTTCTCAAGGTAGGTTTGGGCAAAGATTAAGTGTGCCTTTCTATGCCTGTCTTTGAGCAGTGGGATCCTCCTTGGCCTTCACCCATGAAGTCCTTTGTTTAGTGCGCGCTGTATGGTGCGGGTTGAAACCACCACTCCAGATTGCTCCAGGTCAGCCTTAAGCTCTTTGGATGTTGTACGTGGTGTTTTTCTGACAGTTCACGGTAACCTTCAAAGACTTAATGGATTAATTTTCCTCTTCCCACCATGTCCTGGGAGGTTCTTGACAGTTCTACGAGTAGAAAACATCTGTATAACATTGCAAACTGTAGACACAGGAATCCCAATGTCTTTGGAGATGGCTTTGTGCTCCTTTGAATTTTGATGTTTGGTGATAATTATTTTCTGACAGTCTCAGGCAGCAATCTTGTCTTCACTGTTGTGAAAATGGAACAGGGAGTAAATGTGGCCATTTTAAACATTAGAGCCATCACTCATTGGTTAATTCAAGTCATGTGAGTACTGAATTGATTACAGGTGCGTCTAATTTTACTGCAATGGAAATGTAGCTCTTCTGTTCAGACTGATTTGAATTGTTTATAAGGGTGCCAATCATGTCCTGACAATGTCCCAGTTTTTATACTATTTCCTTTTTTAATAGATCTTGTTTTATTTGATTCTTGTGTGTGTCAAATATGTTTGCATATACAGTCCAAAGCCATTTCACTGGTCACTTTTTTTTTGAGATATTGGACATTAAGGAGTTGAACTGCAGAGGGCTTATAATATTGACCACCAATACAGCTAGATCCTGTTTAGCATGATATGCAAGTTGCAAAGGAAGCCGGAAATTTAAGCACTAGCATACTAGTATTGCCAGTTATTTAGACCATGAAGCTTGGTGATTAGGCCTAGGAAAGATAGACTTCATGTATGATCTTCTGCCCAAGGTGGTGGAGTACAAAGGAGAAAGACAAAAAGACTGTCCTAGGGAAGGAGAAATCATGCAGGTTTATACCTTGGGGGTTCACTGTCTTTCTGCCATCATTAACTATTTTGCTATGTAGGGTCAAAAATGAATTAAGAAGAGCGAGTCCTTCACAGACAGAAAGAGTAGAAAGCACCATGAAAAGAGATGGACTTTATGCTAACAGGAGTAGCTGGTTCTTCTCATGGCACGCCTCCTTCTGGCTCACATAGGTCTATCAGGAGGAAAAAAGCACCAGAAAGAGTGGCTTCTGGTGTTAGTTATCATTTGAAGAGCAAGGTAGAAGCAGAGAGGTGAGGGGGGGGATCAAGGAAAAAAACAGGCACAGAATTCAAGGAAAGCATAACAGAGGGAGAGAAACTAGTATTTTAGGAAATACTATTTATATGACCACCAACAAGACTTTGGGGCTACACTTTGAGGCCACAAAAAATGTATTACTGTTGATCCCCTGCATTGAAAATGCATGCCCATAGATGGAAATATATTTTCTTCTTCACAAAAGAGGCTGCTATGTTAAGTGAGCTGCAGGTCACCTATTTGCCTTTATAAAATAACAGCACAAACGCAGCAGAGATTGTGCCTACATTGCAGGTGTAGACATTACATCTGCTTCAGAGCAGGTGCAAATGACTATTGTCACGCCCATAGCCCCTTACATGCAGTATGGAGAGGCGTGGTTGTCATTAGAGAGATTCACCTTTTGGTCTTTGACTGACCGATTGCCTTGTAATGCGCCTTATGGGAAAGGTAGTTCAGTCAGAAAGTATTCAACCTCAGGTAAAAAAAAACACCTTTGTAGTTGCCTTGAGTGGTAAGGTAATGACAGTTTATTAACTGAAAAAAAAACACGCTAAGGTTCACAAATTCCACCTTTGGATTATTTCTCCAGGATACTTGTAAATGAACATCAAGATATAAATGAATTCCAAACAAAACAGCTTGCAATGTTCTCCAGTATAAACATAAATACTTTAACAGCCCATGCTATCAGGCATGGCTTGCAGTGCTGATCAAACAAACAGAAAACAGTTTTTCCTAAAGCAGGTTTCTTCTTCTTTCAGTCCAAAACACTGTTTGTCTTCTTAAACATAGAAAAACTTTCAACAAGGCAGTTAAACTCGTCACAGGCAAGCAATTCTCTATGCAAGGTTTTCTTAAACAGCCAAACAAAAGCTTTCCTTGCTTTCACTGTTAATACAGCTTCAGGCTGAGCACTGCTCTGGCTCACAGCTGTTTCACCAACTTAATTAGGCAGCTTCGGCTTGCATAGAAAAAAAAAAGGTATTTTGCCTTTAACTCAGGACCTTCACAAGTTAACCACAGGATCTAAGGGCTACCGGACACTGGAGGTTTTCCTTACGATTGACTCCCTTGCAACACCTCTGTATTAGAAGACTGGCATAAAGAGCAATCCATGTATGAGACTTCTTCTTCTAAAGCTATGTCTGGTTCACCCAGTTGCATTGGCACATCCTCTGGCTCTGGCTCAGAGGTCTCAGCTGACTGCCTTCCGTTATGGATAAGGCTGTCTCTGGCAATTTTGTAGTGCTCAGAATTAGATAAACTTCTAATGCTCATACCTGGGTCAAAGCTTGTAACAGCTTCTCCTCTCTCATGCTCTGGCCACCATTCACTGGTGCTTCCACGTCCTGTTCTCCAATTTGTGTTCCTGGTTCCTGCTGTTCTTCTTCCAGTAGGCACTCCTACTGCTCTCACATTCTCTCTCCTTTCCTCTTCTTCTTCCTCTCCTGCCTCTCTCTTCTGAATAAACTGACCTAGTCTTAAACCTCTCAGGTGCCTGCTCCACCCCCTCTCCTCTCCAAGATCACATGGGCAGACAATCAGATAAACCACAAATTTGCGGGATTTGATCGTTCACACTGTGCCTCCTGAGGATTGCCCGCTACGGTCCCATGTCTTGGCTGGACATTCCCCTTGTGGTTCGTGTATTTATTGTTCTAATACACTGGCTGGTATCTCTTGGACAGATAAGCATACTGGTAAACATTACACCACTCGTTGGAATACCGATTGTTCGACATCTTTTGTGGTTTATCTGATTGTCTGCCCATGTGATCTTTTTTATGTGGGCCGTACTTCAAGATCATTCAAAATTCGTCTGGGTGAGCATGCTTCCCGTTTACAGACACGGAATCGGTCCGCTCCATTAGTGGATCACTGCATAGAAACTGTTCATTGTTTCACAGATCTGCATTGGCGGGTTTTGGATTTTGTTCCAGTGAACCCGCGGGGAGGCAATCGGCTTCAAGCTTTACAACTTTTAGAACAATGTTGGATCCATCGTTTAAATGCTGTCACTCCTCGGGGGTTAAATCAACAAATAGACTGGCATACAATTCTTTGACTTTTTGATTTCTTGATCTATTTTTGATCTACCCAGAGTTTTTTGCGTGCCGATCAGCTGTGAGGGGGCGGCGCTGAGCAGTGCTCCTCCCCCTTGCTTTTCTGATTGGTCTGTGAATCATTTTGGGCTGGCTCTCATCCGGGCACCTGTAATTTTTTTTCATGATAAAAACCGTTGGTTTGAAGACGCTCTTCAAGGCTGCTTCGGCTGGACAAGGCTGGAACCTGATGCAGGGGCAATGTTTCATACCCCGAAACATGTCACGTCGTTCATGATGCTAGCTGATTAGTCTTTACAGCCTGTCTCCACATGAGCTGTGTTTTTAATGCGGGAGTTTAATACCGCCGACATTTTCAGATAAGTGTACTTTTAAACACTCGTATAAAGTATTTTTACGATCTTATTTGATTAAAAGGATTGGCTACAGCGGTTTGGGGTAGTTCCCTTTCCCCTTGCTGTACTAGCTGCTCCGACAAAAAAAGATTGATTGCTTCACAATTGTGGTTTAATATTGAATCTCGGGTTACGTTTTTGTTATTGATAATACAGACAGCGATGTTTTGGGCCAACTGGAGATGGTTGAGTGTCAGCTTTGGGAGACCCTGTAGAATACTATTGGAAAAATCAAAATGTGGGGTGATTTCTTGACTGTTTATCGTTTCTTTATTGATTATTGATCAGGTTAAAGTCGTCTATTATTTCAATTTCTTCTCCATCAACAATGAACTTATTAATTTTACCAGTTTTCAGGATCTTTTGTCTTCTTTACTTTAAGGTGCAGACCCTTTTTAAGACTATATTCCTTGATCTTCAGAAGCAAATGTTTTAGATCTTCTTCACTTTCAACAAAGCAAAGGTTGTTGATGAGTCTTCCACCAATCTTCACACCTTGGTTATCTTCCCTGCTTCTCTGATGATTTGTTCTGCATATAAATTAAACAGGTAGGGGAACATATGCAGCCTTACAACTTTGCTTATTTCGAAACATTCTGTTTCTCCTTGTTCCATTGAATTTGTTGCTTCTTGATCAATGTAGCGGTTGTGAAAGAACTATCAGATATTCTGGTATACCCATGCTTCTTAACATGGCCCACAGTTTCTCATGGTTTACACTGTCAAAAGCATGCAGTCAATAAAACACATACAGATATCCTTTTGGTATTCTTTTATCCTTTCAAAAATCCATCTCACATCTGCGATGATGTCTCTTGGTCCTTGCCCTTTCCTAAACCTTGCTTGCACTTCAGGCAGGTCTTGTTCCAGGTATTGTTGTAGTCTCTTGTGAATGATCTTGAGTAGAATCTTGCTGGCATGTGGAATCATAACAATAATTTTCACTGTCAGTTGGATCAGCTTTCTTCAGTACTGGTAAAAACACAGATCTTTTCCAGTCAGTTGGCCATGATGTTGCCTTCCAAATTTCCTGGCACAGCTTTTTAAGTATGGTAACAGCCACATCCAATTGCTGTAATACTTAAATGGGAATGCCATCAATGCCCGATGCTTTGTTCTTTGATAGTGCTTTCCATGCTACTTCGACGTCTTCTTTCATCACAAATGGTTCCTGATCATAAGGTACAAGTTGAAACGGCTGTTGGTCCTCTTGTTCTTTATCATATAATGAATCTGTATATTCTTTCTACCTTTTCTTTATCTTCTCAGCATCATTCAACATGGATTCTTGAGCATCTTGCAGCATTCCAATAGGAGGCTGGAATTTTCTCTAACTCTCGTAGCTTTAGGATAGCTGATCTTGTTCTTCCTCTAATAGCTTCTGATTCTATTTCCTTGCATGCGTCATTGTAGTACTTCTCCTTGTCTCGTCTTGCTGCACGTTGGAAATCTCTGTTGAGTTCTGTGATTGCCTCTCTTTTTCCTCTGGCTTTATCTTCTCTGCGGTTTTGGGCAATTTTCAGGGTTTCTTCAGTCATCCATTTTGGAAATTTTTCCTTTTTCACCTTTTGTAAATACTTCTCATTTTCTTCAAGCACAACTTTCTTGATGTCGTTCCATAACTCTTCTGGGTGGTTCTGTCATTTGTATCCAAAGCAGAAAATTAATTTCACAGGCAGTCTTTAACACCAGAAGCCCCAAAGTGCGTCAATTGACGCAAATGCATCTTCAAAGTTGTATACCAGCGCCACCGCTAGAACCATGTCAGTCATGTTCCATGACTTTGTTAGCAAGGTCAAGATGTTCAAATATGTGCATCGAAAATTAATGACAGATGCACCACCTAGCGGAAAAATGAATTTATACCTAGAAGACCCAAAGTACGTCAACTGACACACTCAATTGTCTTGGATGCGTCAATTGACGTACTTTGGGGCTTCTAGGTATAAATTCATGTTCCCAATAGGAGGCGCATCTCAATCACTGTTTACAGTTTTACTCAGACATTACAAACAAACACACGATGACGTCATGTAATGTCGTCACATACTGCACATATGTAACAAATAAGTAACTTCACATTAATTCACATCTGCATTTCATGCTAAACGCAGTCATCATGATGATGCGTCAATTGACGCACTATGGGGTTTCTAGGTAAAATTCCTTTTATGGCTTCTATTGTTAAATTCCAGTGGAATATTCTCAAGGTCATATTTTGCTCCATTCACGAGGACTTGATCTTTTTCAGCTTTACGGAGTTTGCATACTAATCGTTGGTGATATATACCACAGTCAGCTCCAGGTTTTGTCTTTGTTGATGTTTTTGAGCTTTTCCATCATTGACTTCCACGAATGTAGTAAATTTGATTGTTGTACAATCCATTGGGTGAAGTCCATGTGTACAGTTGCCGCTTGTGTTGCAGGAAGGTGTTTGAGATGCATAGATTGTTGGTCTTGCAGAATTCTATCAGTCTTTCTCCAGCTTCAGTTCTGTTGCCAAGTCCATATATTCCAACCACTTTGCCTTCTTCAATGTTTGCATTCCAGTCACCCATGACTATCAGGATATTCTGTTTGCATGTTCTGTCAATTTCAGCTTGTACTTGTTCATAGAACAGATCAACCTCTTCCTCTTCTGCAGCTGTTGCTGGGGCATATGCATGAATAATAGTTGTGCTGATAGGCATTCCTCACAGACAAATAGAAATTAAGCGTTCACCAATTGCATTTCATTACAATTCTTGCAAGTTTCTTCTTAATTATAAATGCAACACGATTTCTTCTTTGTCTTTCATTTCCAGCATAGCATACCATGTGACCATCAGATACAAAGTGCCCGATGCCAGTCCATTTCAGTTTGCTGACATCCAAGAGATCGAGCTGTACACATTCAATTTCATTTTTGACCACCTCCAACTTCCCTTGGTTCATGCTTTGTACATTCCATGACCCAATATGTAAGACATCTTTGTAGAGTCTGACTTTTATTTCATGCGCAGCTACATCAGCAGTCAAACAGCCGAGGTCATTGATTCAACTACATCATAAATGATGGTTTTAATCTGAAAAGTCTTTAGCTCATCCCCAGTAGCCAAATGAGTGCCTTCCAACATGGGGGTCACATCTTTCAGTACTATAGTGCAATTTGTTTTGTTGTGACTATCCACTGAGTTTTTATTGCAAGATAACCAGGGCTCTACAGATCAACAAACAGTAAGGATTTGAGGGTTTGTTTATTTGTTTTTATTATATTACATTGCTAGCTCTCTGACTGGGAGCTCTTAAAAGGTTTTTTTGTATATTTTTTAAAGCAAGGTTACTTCTTTTTGGTGCTTTAGGGGACCTTTTGCTGAACTCTAGTAGCCTTCTCAGGTTTAGAAACTGCTAACACCTAATCAGGTGTTAGTTCCCTCCCTACCCACCCAGACTCCCACCCACCCCTAGTGAGCAGTCTTGCTTTATAGGGCACCTCCCCCTTTAACAAATCACAGAGAATTGGACCAGCACATTTTGAATATAATTAAAGAGATTTAATTGCTTTTTCTCTGAAAGGACAGCTGCGAAACCGGCTGGTACTTGGTAGATCTCTCAATTTTGCTTTAACAGATACCTAAGCTCCACGAACAGAACAATGTCTGGGAAAAATCGTATTGCTAAAGCTGTTGTCCCCGTTACAGCTTCTGCCTCGGTCCAGACAGAAGTCCTAATGCCAGCTGAAGGACCGGTTCCATGTGCAGGGTGCCTGCATGCTGAAGCTCTGAGGAAATAAGTGGAGGAACTCAGAGAGGAGGTGGCGAGGCTGAGGAGCATTCAAGACAGTGAGAAGTACATTGATGAGATGCTTCTTCCAGCAACCAAGCTCTCCAGCACAGGAGAAGATGGGTGCCAACAGAATGTCGATGGTTGGACACAAGTCACCACGGCCTGCAAAATCACCAATCCAACTTCTCCAGCCCTTGAATTGAAGAACCATTATGCAGCCCTGGAAGTGGAGGAGGTGAAAGCATCCCTGGAAAGGGAAGAACCAGAGTTAAGTACCCCAAAGTTGCAGAATCAGTGACCAGAAGGAAACGAAGGGTAGTGGTGGTTGGAGACTCTCTTTTGAGGGGTACTGAGCCGTCCATCTGCCGACCAGACTTGATGTCCAGAGAGGTATGCTGTCTGCCTGGTGCCAAAATCCAAGATGTTACGGAGAGTTTGCCGAGACTCATCAAGCCCACTGACTATTACCCAATGTTGCTAATCCATGTTGGAACAAATGATACTGCCAGGTATACCTCGGAACGTATCAAAAGTGACTTCATGGCTCTGGGACAGAGGGTGAAGCAGTTAGGTGCACAGGTGGTATTCTCTTCAATCCTCCCTGTTGAGGGTAAAGGCCAAGGCAGAGAGGCTCACATCCTGGAGATGAATGCATGGCTGCGTGGATGGTGTCATCGAGAGCGTTTTGGTTTCCTAGACCATGGGATGCTGTTCCAAGGGTTGCAGAGCAGAGATGGCATCCATCTGTCCAAGAAAGGTAAACACATCTTCAGTAGTAGACTGGCTAATCTACTGAAGAGGGCTTTAAACTAGATTCGTTGGGGATAGGTGAAGAAAGCCCCCAGGTAAGTGAAAGCCCCCAGGTAGGTGATACATTAAATACCTTTATGGAAATGGGTAACAGGGGTAACATATGGAAAGCAGTGTGTATAAATGCCCATAGCATGGGAAATAAGATCCCTGATGTTGAAGCTTTGGTGGGAGTGGCTGACTTGGATTTAGTGGCAGTTACAGAAACATGGTTCACAGAAAACCATGACTGGGATGTAACTATACCTGGCTATACTTTATTCAGAAAGGACAGGGTAGGAAGAAGGGGAGGAGGAGTGGCACTATATTTAAAAACTACTATTAAAGCTTTGGAATTACAGAGCTTAAAAGGGAGAGAGGAGGCATTGTGGGTTAAACTAGAAAGAGGGAAAGAGAAATCTATTTGCATTGGTGTGATATACAGACCTCCCTCACAAGAGGAAGAGGTGGACAGAGTTAATTGAAGACATACGCAGCATTGCTAGGAAAGGGGAAGTGCTACTGATAGGAGATTTCAATATGCAAGATGTTGATTGGCACATTCCTGCTGCAGTATCATCTAGAAGTAAGGAGATCCTGGATTCTCTACAGGGGGAACTATTCAGGCAATTGGTAACAGACCCCACACATGAAGGAACCATACTGGACTTGGTGCTTACCAATGGTGAAAATGTTTCTGATGTTGTAGTGGGAGATCATTTTGCATCCAGTAATCACCAGATGGTGTGGTTCAGTATTAGGACTAGGGCTGTTGGAATCCATTCCAAGGTGAAGATCTTAGACTTTAGGAAGACTAACTTTGCGAAGATGGGCCAATACCTCAGGGAGTCGTTAGTGGGATGGGAACAGCTGGGGGATGTACAAAAACAGTGGGCAAAACTGAAAGGGGATATTTTAAGGGCAACCAAACTTTTTGTTAAAATGGTAAATAAAGGCAAAAGTAAAAGGAGACCGCTATGGTTTTCTAAGGAAGTAGCTGAAAAAGTGAAGAAAAAGAGGGAGGCCTTCATGAAATACAAGAGATCACAGAGAGAGGAAGACAGGCATCTGTATTTGGAAAAACTTAGAGAAGCTAGCAAAGTAGTCAAGAAGGCAAAGATTCAAAAGGAGGAGGAAACAACCAATGCAATAAAATGGGGGGATAAGACATTTTTCAGATATATTAGTGAGAAGAGGAAGGGCAAAAGTGGTATTGTCAGACTCAAGGGTGTAGGGGGGGGAATATGTAGAAGCTGATAAGGGATAAAGCGGAATTGCTTAACAAATATTTTTGTTCTGTGTTCACAGATGAAGAACCAGGAGCAGGACCTCAGAAAACACCCACAAATAGGAACAGAAGAAAGGGACATCTTGAACAATTTTCAGAAGCCTGTGTTACTGAGAAACTAGCTCAACTTAAAGTAGACAAAGCGATGGGACCGGATGGGATACACCCTAGAATACTGAGGGAACTTGGGGACGTTCTAGCAACTCCACTGACTCACCTTTTCAATGCCTCGTTGGAGTCGGGAGTGGTGCCAAAGGACTGGAGAGAGGCTCATGTGGTGCCTTTACACAAAAGCGGAAGTAAGGATGTGGATGAAAACTACAGGCCGGTTAAGTTTAACTTCGGTGGTGAGTAAATTATTGGAAACGCTGCTGAAAGAGAAAATAGTGAGGTTTCTGGAGTCCAGCGGATTACAGGATCCGAGGCAGCATGGATTCACCAGAGGCAGGTCTTGTCAGACAAATCTGATTGATTTCTTTGACTGGGTGACCAGGGAGTTGGACCGAGGGAGAGCTCTAGATGTGGTGTATTTAGATTTCAGTAAAGCCTTTGACACTGTTCCTCACAGGCGACTTATAAACAAACTGAGCACCCTAGGGATGGACCCTAAAGTTACTGCTTGGGTTAGAAATTGGTTGGGTGGGAGGCGACAAAGAGTACAAGTAAATGGAGCTCACTCTGAGGAGAAGGATGTTACCAGTGGTGTGCCCCAGGGATCTGTCCTTGGTCCGATCCTTTTTAACATCTTTGTTAGTGATATAGCGGAAGGGCTGTCGGGTAAGGTTTGCCTCTTTGCAGATGATACCAAAATCTGCAATAGAGTAGACACCCAGGAAGGTGTAGATAACATGAGGAGGGATCTAGCTAAGCTTGAAGAGTGGTCTAGAATTTGGCAGCTGGGATTTAATGCTAAAAAATGTAAGGTCATGCATTTGGGCTGCAGCAATCCAAGGGAGCAATACAGTATAGGAAGTGAAGTACTTTTTCCACTAAAGAAGAGCGGGACCTAGGCGTGTTTGTGTCTGATGATCTTAAAGTAGCTAGACAGGTAGAAAAGGTGACAGCAAAAGCTAGAAGGATGCTTGGGTGCATACGGAGAGGAATGGCTAGCAGAAAAAAAGGAGGTGATAATGCCTCTGTATAAGTCTTTGGTGCGACCTCATTTGGAGTATAGTGTGCAATTCTGGAGACCGCACCTTCAAAAGGATGTGAACAGGATGGAGTCGGTGCAGAGGGTGGCTACTAAAATGATTAGTGGGCTTCATTATAAAGCATATGAGGACAGACTTAAGGATCTTAATATGTACACCTTAAGAGGAAAGGCGGGATAGAGTTGATATGATTGAGATGTTTAAATACCTCCGTGGCATAAATGTTCAGGGAGAGAGCCTCTTTCAATTGAAAGCAAGTTCTGCTACGAGGGGACATGGGATGAGGGTGAAGGGAGATAGATTCAGGAGTGATATGCGGAAATATTTATTTACGGAAAGAGTAGTGGATCCGTGGAATAGTCTCCCAGTGGAGGTGGTAGAGATGAGGACAGTAACTGAATTCAAAAAAGCATGGGACCAACACAGAGGATCTCTAAAGGTAAAAAGTGGACTGTTGTAGTTGTTGATATGGAAATAGATTGCCAGGCCTTTCTTCCATGTAGGTAATGCTAGTGTTTCCATTGTCACAGAAATATGATCCTCTGCCATCAACACCGTCCCATTTAGCTGCTGCCCAGATGGGTGGTTTGTCTTAGTCTGGCACCTCAGCCAAGACCTGTCCATCTTGGAAGACTCTGCTAGTAGTTAAGCAATCAATAGCTTAGCTCTCAGCATCACTGATGCACACAAGTCCTCACAGCATAACAAGCTGCAAACCAAATGAGGGAATGGCATGTTAAGGGCCTGACTTAAGCTTTTTTTTCCCACAGAAAATGGGAAAACAGTAAATCATGTCCTTAAAAAAGGAGCTGCGATATACCTTTTGGAGGATTCGAGGACAATGACACGGATGTCTCAGCAACTAGCTCCTAAATGTTTAAACTGGCTCCTAGATTCCAAGAAAATTTGTCAAGATCTGTTTTAAAACAAACATTACCTGCTGGATAAGATGCATACATTTTGAAGACTGAACTCCATATGCGTTATTCACAATATGTGGAATATCATACTTGGCACACATCGAAGCTAACTCTTCCAACCTGCAAACAAAAAATTGCATTAGAATTTTATTTTATTTTATTTTTATTTTATTTAGACAGTTTTTGTATACCGCCTTATCCTTCAATCAAAGCGGTCACAACACAATTGGGGGATACATTTAACACGCGGGGATATGAGACACATACACTAATACTTACAGGGAACATGGGCTATGGAGGGTTAAGTGGCTTGTCCAAGATTAAAGTTAGTTAAGTGTCAACTCATCTACACTGTTTTCAAAACTTATAGAAAAACAAAAAATGTAATTTTACAGTTGTATGCACAAGTTTAGGCAGCCCTGGTCAAATTCAGCTTTATTAGATATTAACCTGATAATGGTACAAACCACCTGATGATGTCCAGCATTTTGCAAAGGTTTGCTGCATCAAGGGTATTAATTTGTTAGTTTTAAAGAAACTTCTTTATAACTCCCTCAGTGGCACTGAATCTCTCCAAGGATAACGCCCCTGATGTAGCAAGCCTTTACGAAACAATGGCCATCGTCAGGTAGTTTGTATAGTAGAAATTTGGAGATGATGAGAAGTGATGTCATCCCACCAAATGGCCACTTGAAGCGAGAGCTCAAGAGATCAGTCGCCCAAATTCAGCACAAACAGCCCCCAGAGATGGAAAGAAAGTGGTAGAGTTGTGAGTGAAGCATACGAGATCTTCTAGCTGCTGTCAAAATAGCTACCAGGAGGAAAACTGCCGATTTTAAAGAATTTGCCTTATCAGGGTACCGCATAAAAGCTACAGGTATGGCAAAAAGGTGGCTGTAGGAGTGCGCAACTCTGACGCCAAATCGGAAGAAGAGAGTGGCGGTAGAAGTCAACTGGGAACCATCACAGTGAGGCAGCTCTCGAAGGTAGAGCTGAAATGTTGGTTTGGTGAAATGAAGAAAGAGGTTACTGCAGCTAAGCAGGAGCTTGGAGGTACGGTGGCAGAGCTAAAGGAGGAACTCTCTGAGCTGGGCCATCACATGGCTGAACAGGAGGAGAGGGTGGAGGAACTGGGAAGGCACCTGTTGCAGCGGAGGAGAAAATGGTGGCATGGGACATGGAGAAGGAGAGGCTATGGCTTAAGATTGAGGACCTCAAGAATAGATCTAGGACAAATAACTTGAGAATCAGAGAAGTGCTGGAGAAACCTAAGTTTGCTGACTGTTAGAAAGGTCGCAATGTCTATTTTACACCAGATTCTGAATGGGGATGGAGGTATGGAGACCAACACACAGATCAAACTGGACAGAAAGCATAGAGTGCTAGAGCCAGTGAAGAGTAACCTGCCCAGAGATATTGTTCTGTGCCTGCATTATTTTGAACTCAAAGAACAAATTGCTGTCAAAATGACAGCTTTAATTAGATTTATCTGGCAAGGTTGCTCAGTAGTTGTCTATGCTGACTTGGCCTCCAGGACACTCCAAAGGAAGGAGGAGTTGAGTGGAGATGGCACAATTGAGACGGGGAGAGCTAAGGTACTTCTTGGTGTACCCCTTTGGGCTGGCCCTTACAAAGGAGGGCTGCATCTGGAGGGTGAAAAACTACACAGAAGCTCTGGATGCTTTGTGGCAAGCAGGAATGTCCACAGATGATTTGGAGAAACCAGTAAAGAGACCTGAGGCAGTGGGAAAAGCCTGGGCAGTGAAGTATGGTGGTCAAGGAAGTGGTGAAAAAAAGAAGAAGGTAGTAGCTAAAGATGTGGTTATTTGAAGACTGTTTAGGGCATTTTGATCCTATTATGTTTTATAGCTCCAGAGGGGAATGCTATTCAAATGTATAAGTGAAGGGTGGAGGTTGGCAGGAGCCAGGGAAGGTTGCGCTAGGAGGGATTTGGGCGGGAGTTCATGGCAGGTACGGACTGGGAAGATTTGGAAAAGTCAGCAAGAAGGGTTGACATGTCTTCACTAGCAGACCAGCTAATCTACTGAAAAGGGCTTTAAACTAGACTCGATGGGGATGGGTGAAGAAAGCCCCGACGTAAGTGAAACATTAAAATATCTCTATAGAAATGGATAAAAGGGGCACCATCTGGAAAGCAGTGTGTATAAATACCTGTAGCATGGGAAATAAGATCCCAGATGTACCCAGATGAAGGACAACAAAAGGGGACTGCTACTTCTGGAGAGAGATCTGCAATTGTAAGTAATTATTTCTGGGACTGTTTCTAAATCTTGGGCAAAAGGAATTCTTTAGATTAAAGCTGATTAATCTGTGAACCCAGTGTATTCGTTAAATCAGTCAAGGCCTAGTAGCAGCAAAGAGCTTTCAGTTTAAATTTAAAACACAGCAGAGAGCTTTCTGGTTATATTCAGAACCCAGCAGAGAGCTTCTAATTTAAAATTTAAAACATAGAAGAGAGCTTTCTGATTAAATTTAGAACCCAAGACTCCCTCTATCCAAGCAAGGACTGTGGGAATCCCCCTAGAAATTGGTCACAGATTACCTTAGAAGTACAGGACAGCATACTGTGTAGCAGCCAGCTTTTAATGTCTTCTTTCCCTCCCTCCCCAACATCCACCCACCCCTGGGATAATTGTAGCTTTATAAGTGCTTAAACCTCTTAAAGGAAATGAGGTGCCATATTCACTCTCAGGTGCAGCTGTCTATCCTCATCAGGCATACATTAAGGACCTGAGATTAATTAAGCTTCAAGTGAACAAAGTACATTAAAAGTATTAGGTATAGTTTTATTAGTATAAGTATCCCCAACAACCCATAGTAAGTAAAGAACTTAAATATCTAAACACAACCTTAAAACTAAGATGCAGAGAGCCATCCAGCTTCAAGATGGGGGCTTCCAAGTCTTTTGCATTGAGTTTCACATGTATGACTTTCTCCCAGTTGGTGAGGTGTCTTATGTGTGCACTAGGTGCAAGGAGCTCTTTGCTCTCACGGAACGAGTCTGATCTCTGGAGGCTAGAATAGCAGATTTGTAGGACATAAGGAAGCCAGAGAGGTACAAAGACGAGACATACAGGGATATAATCCTGAAGTCCCACCTCCAGTCTAGCAGCATCCCCAATGCCATGGAGGAGAGGGGTCACGTAACAGGAGGGCATTACCCTGGTGCGGCAGGAAGTGATCCTGTAGCTAGGACCTGTCCTCCAGGTGATGTAAAACCCTCACACACTGAAGACGTTTCTCCAGGGCTATGTGCCCATGATGGAAGGGTTAGGACAGACGTTATAGTTGGTGATTCGATCATTAGGCATGTTGATAGCTGGGTGGCTGGTGGACGTGAGGATCGCCTGGTAACATGCCTACCTGGTGCGAAGGTAGCCATCCTCGCGCGCCACCTAGACAAGGTCTTAGATAGAAGACTCCTCCCCAGCACTGTCTTGGTACATGTCGGTACTAATGTCATAGTAAAATGTAGTAGGGAGGTTCTGGAGGCTAAATTTAGGCTTTTACGTAGGAAGTTGAAATCCAGAACTTCCAGAGTAGCATTCTCCGAAATGCTTCTGGTTCCATGCGCAGGACCCAAAAGGCAGGCAGAGCTCCGGAGTCTCAATGCGTGGATGAGACAATGGTGCAAGGATGAGGGTTTTGGATTTGTTAGGAACTGGGGAACATTCTGAGGAAAGCAGGGGTTCTGCTGAAGGGATGGGCTTCACCTTAACCGGGATGGAACCAGGCTGCTGGCATTAACCTTCAAAAAGGGGAGAGAACAGCTTTTAAACTAGATAATAGGGGAACCTGTGTCTTTTGGGGAAACTGCTAGGTACGTACGACCTAGATTGGCCACTGTTGGAAACAGGATACTGGGCTTGATGGACCTTGGTCTGATCCAGTATGGCATATCTTATGTTCTTATGTTATGTTCTAAAGCCGGCAGTCGCCTAAGAGCGCATGGTTCGGAACAATGTATCCTTGAAGGATACTATCAAAAGAATGAAGTTAGGGCATATCAGTAGAGAGGTTCCAATAAAGACAAAAGTAGCCCAAATGCCCTTGAGTACGGAGCAGACAGAGCTTAAAGATTCCAAATTAACCCTGCCTACCAATAGCCAGATTAATATGAATAAAATACAGTCTCTAAAATTCTTGTATGCAAATGCTAGAAGTCTAAAAAATAAGATGGGAAAGTTAGAATATATAGCACTATATGAGAGGTTAGATATGATTGGTATCTCAGAGACATGGTGGAAGGAGGACAACCAGTGGGACATTGTGATACCTGGGTACAAACTATATCGTAATGACTGAGCTGATCAAATTGGTGGAGGGGTTGCGCTCTATGTTAGAGAGGGCATTGAGTCACAAAGGATTAAAGTTTTACAGGAAACAAAATTTGCTGTAGAATCTCTATGGATTAAAATTCTAAGTAAAAAGGGGAAAGTGATGGCAGTGAGGATGCCTGGCCAGAATGAACAAATGGATGATGACATGCTCAAAGAAATCAGGGAAGCAAACAAACATTAGAGCAGAGTAATAATAATGAGTGATTTCAATTACACCAGTATTGACTAGGTCAGTGTCACGGCAGGATACGCCAGGGAGATAAAGCTTCTAGATGAAATAAATGACTCCTTCTTGGAGAAGCTGGTTCATGAACTGACCAGAGGGGAAGCCATTTTGGACCTAGTTCTTAGTGGAACACCAGATCTGGTGCAAGAGATAAGGGTATTGGGGCCACTTCGCAATAGTGATCATAGCATGATCGCATTTGATTTAATTAATGGAGAAGGGATAGTAAGGAAATCCACAGTACTACCTTTTAACTTTCGAAAGGGAGATTATGATAAAATGAGGAAAACAGCTAAGAAAAAACTAAAAGGAGCAGTTGCAAAGGTTAAAGACTTACATCAAGCTTGGGTGTTGTTGAAAAATGAGTGGAGTGGAGGAGTGGCCTAGTGGTTGGGCAAGGTACTTTAGGCCAGAAGGTCGGGGGTTCAAATCCCACTAGAGGACAGCAACCTTGGGCCGGAAGGACTGGGGTTTCTTGTCCCACAGGTGCTCCTTGTGGTCTTGGGCAAGCCACTTAACCCTCCATAGCCCATGTTCCCTGTAAAATAGTTATCTCCAAGTTATAATGCCCTGTTCAATGTAATTTCAGTTTGTTCAATGTAAACCGTACGGATGCACAATAGCGCGGTATATAAGAGAATATAAATAAAATAAATAAATAAAAATCTTGGAAGACCAGACCAGCTGTATTCCAGACTTTAAGAAAAGTGGAAGGAAATTCAAAAACTGACAGCATGGTTTAAAGGTGAAGTCAGAGAGGTTATTGTTGCCAAAAAAGCATCTTTCAGGAAATGGAAAAAAGAGCCAAATGACGAAAACTGGAAACAGCACAAGCACTGGCAAGTTAAATGCAAGACATTGATAAGGCAGGCAAAGAGAGAATTTGAGAAGCAGCTTGCTGTGGAAGCAAAAATGTGTAAGACTTTTTCAAGTATATTCATAGCAAAAAACATGAGAGTCATTTGGACCATTAGATGATAGAGTGGCAAAAGGGGCACTAAGAGGGTACAAGGCCATAGCGGAGAGACTTAATGAATTCTTTGCTTCGGTCTTTACTGAGGAAAATGTAAGGATGTTACCCATGACTGTAGTGGCATTTAAAGGTGATACTGTGGAAGAATTGAAAGAAATATCGATTCACCGGGAAGATGTATTACAACTATTTGATAAACAGAAGAGTAGCAAATCACCTGGACCGGATAGTATACATTCCAAGGGTGTTGAAAGAACTGAAATATGAGATTACAGATTACTACTAGCAGGTCTGCAAACTATCATTAAAATCATCTGTAATACCTGAAGATTGGAGGATGGCCCGTGTAATGCCTAGGAGGAGGTGCCTAGGGCAATCAAGCAGCTAAAATTAGAAAAGGCGCCAGGGTTGGATGGGCTAACAGCACGATTCTATAGACTATTTGAAAATCTCCTGATTGAACCCCTGGTAAAGTTATTTAATCAACCCAGGGAGGGAGGGAAGTTAGCGGGCACGATGGGGTGGGCGGGTATAACTGTAAAACACAAAGAAGGGAAGGACCCACAAGAGTGCACATCTTATAGGCCCATCTCGTTGCTCAATTTGGACGCTAAATTGTTTGCTAAGATACTTACCACGCAGCTCAATAGGGTGATAGGGAAATTGATACACCAAGACCAAGCGGGCTTTATCCCTGGTAGGCAAGTTGCTGATAACATCAGAAAGATCCTTAATGTTATCTGGTCCATCGAGCAAAGCAGGGAGGAAGCCTTGCTGCTATCGCTGGACGCAGAAAAGGCTTTTGACCAGGTGTCCTGACCCTTTCTTTTCCAGGTACTGGAGAAAGTGGGATTGGGGAAAAGAGTTTTTAACATGGGTAAAGGCTCTTTATAATCAGCCCAAAGCTTGCGTGAGAGTGAATGGGGCTCACTCGGGTTTTTTCAAACAGGGGAGAGGAACGAGACAGGGATGCCCCTTATCACCGCTGCTATTTGCAATAGCCCTGGAACCTTTTGCACAGTGAGTAAGAGAACAGGCTGATATATTGGGAATTAGGGTGGGAAAGAGTGCATATAAAATTTCTCTCTTTGCGGACGATATTATTTTAAGCATGGCCAGACCCCGGGTAAGCATCCCAATAGTCATGTGGGAATTAGAGGAATATGGGAAGTTATCGGGCTTTACAATTAACTGGGCCAAATCGGAAATCTTAAATTTAGCAGTACCACAGGCTGTTCAGGAATACCTGAATACAAAATATCCTTTTAGGTGGGCTCGGGAGAGCATCCGGTACCTTGGTATCCATATAAGCAACAGGACGGAAGCGCTCTATCAACTCAACTATGTGAAAGTACTTGGGCAGATAGAGAGCTGGTTGGATGGGTGGGGGAGGGGACATCTTTCATGGTTTGGGCGTATAGCGACTCCAAAAATGATACTAGTGCCACGCCTACTGTTCTTGTTTCAGACACTCCCAATCAGAATACTGCAGAATAGACTAAATCGAGTACAAAGGCTGGTTAATAAATTTATATGGGTACAGAGGCGTCCCAGGGTGGCAATGCGAGTCTTACAGAAAGCAAAAGGAGAGGGAGGGCTGGGTGTGCCTAATCTGAGAAAATATTATGAGGCTGCATAGTTGAAAACCATTTATGAGTGGCAAAGAGGCACAAGGAAACAATGGGTCCCGATGCAGCAGGAGTTAGTAGGGCGTGTGGGTTTGGAACGAGTGATATGGAGGGGGAGTAAGAGTCCTGACACGTGCCTCCTTAATCCCTTGGTGGTGCATAGTTTGCAAATTTGGAAACGCCATAAGACACAGCTAGTACATGATAAAGGTTATATTCAGGGCATGACCATAGAGGCATGTTTTGAGAAGGGGCAAGGGCCCGAGGTGCATATCCTGCGTAGATGGGCAAATGGAGGGCTGACACACGTACACCACGTCCTACACTCCCAGGGGATCAACGAGTCTGAGGGCTTTAAAGACCTCTATCGGTTGAAGGAGAGTGATTACTTTGCATATCTGCAACTTCGCCACTTTCTCAGACAACCGAAGGTATGGAGTGATTTATGAGACAATAGAGGCTGGTTTGAAGCTTTATGTTCGGGCCATCTGGGACAAAAGAAGGTGTTGTCCAGAATTTACAAATGTCTGCTGGAGGCGGGGGAGAGTAAAATGAGCTATATGGTGAAATGGGAGGAAGATCTGGGGGCGAGTTGGAATGATGAGGTATGGCACAAGATAATCCAGACCATCGCAAATGTATCAACTGCTACGCAAATAAAAGAAAATGCCTATAAAGTATTATTTAGATGGTACTGGACGCCAGAGCGTAGGAAAAGGGCTGGATGATCTATGTTGGCGGGGATGTCAGGAGCGGGGGGATTGGATGCATATGTGGTGGAGGTGTGCTAAGATACAGGCCTATTAGGTACAGATTATAGACGTGATCTTGGGCATGAATGGCTACTGCTTGCCGCAAAGACCGGAGACATGTCTGCTGCACCAAATGGAGGAGGATATTCCTAGGCGGGATGTGGGGGTATTGCATCAATGCATAGTAGCAGCTCGATGCTAGATAGCTCAGCACTGGGGGGAGGGGAGGGGGGGGGGGGACAGAGCACACCACAGCTGGCCGGATTTATTCGAAGAGTGGCAGAGGCGAGCTTGATGCATAAACTGACCGAGCAGCGCCGCGGGAAGGGTGTGTGGAGGTGGCTGGAGGCTTGGAGGGAGGAGGGAGGAGGAGAGGGGAAGAGGGAGTATGCATGGTTGACGGCATGGTAGAGCAATGAATGTGGATGTGTGACATAAGTACTGAGCCTGAGGGTGGTGTAATGCAAGGAGTGAGAAATGTTCATGTGAAAGTAGGTGGGGAGGCGGGTGGGGCGAAGGGATGGGGGGAGGGACAAAGGGGGGGAAGGTAGTATAGATAGGGATGGGGGACATGAGAATGGCCCATTAGAAATGTAAACACTTGTCAAATGGGTAATTAAGTAGGAGTAAGTACAACGTAAACTGTAGTGTAATGCATACTGTTGCTTGTAACAATTGTGGTGTATAATGCTTGTTGTATTTGATTGTGTTATTTACAATAATATATTTAAAATGGGGAAAAAAAAAAGATGTAGTGGCTAATGGTTCAAAGGGCGGTTTCATGAGCTGTCCGAGCACCAGATTTAAGTCCCATGTCACTGGTGGTGGCTTAAAGGGAGGCTTTGTTAAAAGAAGGACTCTCATAAATCTCGCTATGAGAGGATGAGAGGAAATAAGTTGTCCACTTAGAGGCTTGTAAGAAGCTGCAATAGCACTAAGATGGACTCTTACTGAATTTGTCTTGAGACCCGCATTTGGCAAACGAAGGAGATACTGCAGTATTGATTCCAGAGGTATCACAAGAGGGATAAGACCCTTCTGCGAGCACCATATGGCAAACCTTTTCCACTTAAAGGCATACGAGCGTCTTGTGGAGGGTTTCCTAGAAGCTTGAAGGATTTCCTTTACCTGTTGGGAAAGGTCAAGATCCTGAAGTTCTAGACTTTCAGCAACCAGGCCCTGAGATGCAGAAACTGGGGATTCGGATGCCAGAGCATCCAGTCCTCTTGAGAGAGAAGATCTGGAGCGGATCCCAACTCCAGAAGCGGAGCTTGAGAGATGTAGGAGAAGAGGGTACCACATTTGCCGTGGCCAACGTGGAGCTATGAGGATCATATGACCGCTGTCTCTCTGAAGCTTGAACAGGGTTTTGGGGATGAGGGGAATGGGTGGGAAAGCATATAGGAAGTCCTGACCCCAGTGAAGGAGGAAGGCGTCCCTTGCCTGACAACATCGAGCCGGAATTATGGAACAGAACCGGGGAAGTTTGGCATGCAGCGGACTTGCAAAGAGGTCTATGTCCGGGGTTCCCCAAATCTGAAATATTTGGGCAACCTGGTCTGCATAGAGACCAATCGTGTGGAAGCAGAACTCGACTGAGTTTGTCTGCCCAAGAGCTTTGAATGCCTAGAAGATACACCGCAAGGTGATGAATCTGATGCTCTCTGGCGAGGGCCCATAGCGGCAAAGCTTCGTTGCATAGTGACAGAGAACCTGTTCCGCCCTGCTTGTTCACATACCTCCGTGGCATAAATGTTCAGGGAGAGAGCCTATTTCAATTGAAAGCAAGTTCTGCTACGAGGGGACATGGGGATGAGGGTGAAGGGAGATAGATTCAGGAGTGATATGCGGAAATATTTCTTTATGGAAAGAGTAGTGGATCCGTGGAATAGTCTCCCAGTGGAGGTGGTAGAGATGAGGACAATAACTGAATTCAAAAAAGCATGGGACAAATATAGAGGATCTCTAAAGGTATAAAGGGGACTGTTGTAGTTGTTGATATGGAAGGACAGACTAGATAGAAACATGGCAACAGAAAAAGACCACATGGCCTATGTTTCTATAGAATATGGCTACCTGATTGTCCGTTTGAACTAGGACTGTCTTGTAGCTGAGCTGGGCATGAAATACTCGATGAGCAAAGAAGATTGCTCTTAGCTCCAGGAGGTTGATGTGAAGACAGGCCTCCTGTGGAGTCCAAGTATCCTGGGTAGAGAGATCATGCAGGTGGGCTCCCCATCCCACCTGAGATGCATCTGTTGTTAGGGTGGCTTGCGATAGGGGTTGCTGGAAAGGAGACCCCACCAGAAGGTTTCTGGGTGACTGCCACCATTGGAGGGATGAAATAAGACGGTTTGAATTTGTTATTTTGTCCGACAGGCAGCCTGAGGCCTGTGTCCACTGAGTGGATAAAGTCCAATGGGCTTCTCGCATATGGAGGCAAGCATAAGGAACCACATGCACGGTGGATGCCATGTGGCCTAGCAATTGTAGCATTTCCCGAGCAGTGAGACAAGGTTTGAGCACTGCTTGGGAAGCTAGTTGTACAATGTGAAGACAGCGGGGCTGCAGAAGGAAAGCCCTTGTCTGTCTGGTATCCAGATGAGCACCTATGAACTCTAGGGACTGAGTGGGAGCAAGATTGGATTTTGGGAGGTTTATGACCAGTCCCAAATACTGAAGGATACGCACTGTACGAAACAGAGCAGAGCTGGCTTCTGGCACTGTAGGGGCTCGAATGAGCCAGTCATCTAAGTAAGGGAAAACGAATATTCCCAGAGTGTGGAGAAATGCTGCTACCACAGCCATGCATTTTATGAACACTCTTGGCGCAGAAACCAGGCCAAAGGGAAGAACCTTGTATTGGTAGTGCTTTCCTTGAAACAGGAATCAGAGGAATCTCCTGTGATTTGGATAGATGAGAATGTGAGTATACGCATCCTTGAGATCTAGAGAACAAAGCCAATCCTGACTTTGAAGGTATTGGCAACAGAGTTCCTAGAGAGACCATTTTGAATTTCTCTCGGAACAAATATTTGTTCAATTCTCTGAGACCTAAAATGGGTCTGTGTCCTCCTGTTTTCTTTGGAATAAGGAAACGGGGGGAGTAGAACCTTGTACCCTGATGGGGAATGGGTACTTCCTCTATTGCTCCTTGAGCAAGGAGCATTGTGACTTCTTGACCTAAGAGACTGTCACGAGAGGTCTGAGAATTGAACTGTCTTACAATTGTAGGAGGCGGCAAGCTGTGAAAATGAAGCTTGTACCCCTCTCGTACAATGGACAGAGTCCATCTTTCTGCTGTTATTTGGTACCATCTGTGGGCAAAATTATATAACCTGCCTGGGATGGTCGAGGGTTCTGGACCGTTCAGGAGCAGGAAGGCAAAGTTCTCTAGGAAGGAGTCAAAGCCCCTGAGGAGGCTGAGTCTGCTGTGCTGGCTGAGGTTTTGCAGCTTTTGGCTTCTTTTGTTGTCTAGGTTGTTGCTGTTGTCCCTTTTGGGCAGTCTGACCTGGACGGTGTCCCTGTTGGGTATAGGAAGGATACAACTTCTTTTTCTTATTGAAAAATGGTTTCTTAGAGGATTTTTTCCTTGCAGGATCGGCTGTAGATTTTGACAATCTATCCAAAGTGATATTGTCAGCATCTATCTCATTAGCCTTCTCCTGCCAATTCTTGTCAAAGAGATTTTCTCCTGTGCAAGGAATATTTCCTAATTTATCCTGTACCCAAATTTCCAAGTCAGATGCCTGAAGCCAGGCAATCCGACATGCACCAATGGCAAAATAGCAGAGGTTCTGCTTATGCACTCAAAACAGTCAAAGGCTGCATGATGTACAAAATTGGAAACATCCTGAGCATGTTTGACTAGAGTAAGATAGTCTTGCCTTTTGTCATCAGGAAGGAGGGGCCTCAAAAGCTCCAAGTCTCCTGTGACCTCTTTAAGGAACATTCCCATATACAAGATATAGGAATTGATCCTAGCTGAGAGCATGGAAGCTTGGAAGCATCGACGCCCAAAGTCATCGAGAGTCCTACATTCACGACCTGGAGGATTGGATGCATGTCTCTTTACACTTTTCGTCCTTCTCATGGCCGATTCCACCACCACTGAATGGTGTGGTAATTAAGTTTTTTGAAAGCCAGGACAGGGTGGAACTTGATACATGGTATCGAGTCTTTGAGAATGAGGAGATGTGATTAAAGGTGTTTCCCACATCCTTAGCATAAGATCATGTAAGATCTCATGAATAGGCAGAGTAGGTGCTTCTTTGGGAGCCTTAGAGTACTGGAGAATTTCCAACTCCTTTGCCCTAGGCTCTTTTTCAGGAGCTACTGTGATGGAAAGGCCTCGGGCCACATCACAGATAAAGTCCTGAAAGGACATATCCTCTGGTGGAGACATTCTGTGCTGAGGAGAAGAGGAATCCTCGGGGAGAAGTACTCTTGTATTGGCAGAGTCTTCAGAGGATTCAAAATACCTCCGATCCCGGTGATCGTGCAAAGCACGGTACCGGTATCGATCGAAGTCGGCATCGGGTTGTTCCAGTACCGATATGTTGATGCCGGAGACAGACGCATGACTCGGTATGGGTGGCATACCCGCCGATGTTAATGCAGTCGCTATCGGTATCGGTTGAGGTGTCTGAAGCGGTTTCAACTGTACCGAAGCCGTGAGAAGAGCCACTAGACTGCGTTCGATAGCAAAGTATCTTTGGTCTATCGACGCTGCTGATGCTTGGGTGTCAGTACCGGTAGAAGTGGCCACAATCCCAGAGAATGTCGCCAGTAGTTCTGCCGAGGTTGAGGCCTCAAAAACATCCTGGAACCCCGTTAGTGCTTTGGAAAGCCGAAGCCTCACGCCGGGGCAGTTTTGCTGGTGAAAATTCCTCACGGGCAACACCAGGGGCATCTCGATACTTAGAAGGAGATCTACCCTTAGAGGACCAGCTAGATTTATGTTTAGTTACCTGAGATCCATGGGAGGAAGATGATGCCCTGGAGGACGTCGATGCAATAGACGGCGCGTCTGAGGGAAAAAGGATGCTAAGTTTAGCAGCTCAGTTCTGCCGGCCCCTTTTTGACATCATTCCACAGGAGAGGCACTCTGAAATAGAGTGGTCAGGACCTAAACATTTGAGACACCAATCATGGGTGTCGGTGATGGAAATGGTACCGCCACATTTAGAAGATTTCTTAAAACCTGAAGTAGGTTTTTTTTTTTTTAAAGAAAGAGCGACGAACCGGTGGTACTGGTATGGCGTCGAAGGAAGGCAGACGCGACCCCAAAAAAAAGTAAATTAGACTTACCTGCTAATTGTTGTTCCGTAGAGTTTAGAATCCCCTCCATCAGCTTTGGAGACTGAAACACGTCATCGCTTTGATGACCTCTGTATAAATAGGCAAGGACCGCCCCTCTCCATCAGTACCTATTGACAAAGCAGACTCAGCAGAGCAACAAATAAGTAGTGAAACAACAGCAATACAGAAACTCACTACCTAACCCGAAAACTCACCCCTTTTAGTTTGTTAAAATTTTTTGGGTTTTTTTTGTTTTCCAACAAAAGCCGCAAAAAACGGCGTTAAACGCTACCTGGAAGAGAAAGCTGACCTCCCCTGCCAGAAGCAGTGTTGTGAAAGGAATTCCCACGTTCCTGTATCTGGAAGCTCCTCTGGAAAGCTCTCCTAATAGCAACCCCAAACATACAGAAGAACAATCTTAAGGCTGGGATTGCAAAACAAAGGGCGGGATCCGGGACTGGACTGGAGTTCCTTAAGGAACAACAATTAGCAGGTAAGTCTAATTTACTTTTCCTTTTCGTCCCTCTAGTCCAGTCCCAGAACCATAGAGGATGTAACAGAGCAGTACCTATCCACGGGAGGGCCCTGCAAGCCCAGCCTGAAGCACCGCTGACCCAAAACGCACATCCCCCTCTGCCTGAACATCTAGTCTATAATGCCGGGCAAAGGCATGCAAGGAAGACCAAGTCACCGCCCTACAAATGTCCCCAGCCGGCACCAAGCTAAACTCCGCCCAAGACGCAGCTTGCGCCCTGGTAGAATGAGACCTAAGCCCTTCCGGCACACACCTGCCTCTCAAAATGTAAGCAGCTGCTATCGCCTCCTTCAGCCACCTGGAAATAGAGGACTTCGCAGCCACCTCTCCCTTCCGTGGCCCTCCAAAGGCCACAAACAACCTGTCGGACTTACGAAAGGACGCCGTTCTCCGGAGATACCTACGCAGGGAGCGCTTCACATCCAGCAGACGCAACCTACCATCCGACTTCTCCGTCCCCTCTCCGGAAAAGACCGGAAGCGACACCACCTGATTTACATGGAACACCGACACCACCTTGGGTAAGAACGCTGGCACATTACGCAACTCCACCTTGTGATCGAAGAAGGAAAGCAACGGTTCTTTACAAGACAAGGCCTGCAACTCCGAAATTCTACGAGCCGAACAAATAGCCACCAAAAACAGTCTTCAACGTCAAATCCTTGAGGGAAGCCTCCCCCAACGGCTCAAAGGGCTTCCGAACCAATGCTTCCAAAACCAAATTCAGGTCCCATGGCGGTACTACACACCGACGCGGCGGCCGCATGAGCAACATGGCCGGCAAAAACCTCCGGATGTCCCCGTGTGCTCCTAACATCTGCCCTTGCACCTTGCCCCAAAAACAGGCTATAGCCGCCAATTGCACCCTCAACGAACTAGGAGCAAGGCCTTTTTCCACGCCATCCTGCAAAAAGGCCAGAATGTGCGGGACCGACGACCTTAAAGGAGACAACTCCCGCTCAGAACACCAACCTTCAAAAATGCGCCAAATCCGCACATATGCTAACGAAGTAGAGCGCCTATGCGATCTCAACAAGGTGGAAATGACCGCCGCTGAATAACCCTTGGCTCTCATCCTAGCCCTCTCAAGAGGCAAGCCGTAAGCAAAAATCGACCCACCTGGGGCATTCGCAACGGTCCCTGCAGCAACAGGTTGTCCCGTTGCGGAAGCCTGTATGGGTCGTCCACTAGCAGCCGCACTAGATCCGCATACCACGGCCGTCGGGGCCAGTCGGGCGCTATCAGCACTACGAGACCCCTGTGACTCTCCACACGCTGCACCACCCTGCCTATGAGAGCCCACGGGGGAAAGACAGAGGAGACCGCCCAACGGCCACCCCTGTGCCAAAGCATCGAGCCCCTCCGACATGTGCTCTCGCCTTCTGCTGTAAAACCGTGACGCCTTTGCGGACTCGAACGTGGCCATGAGGTCCATGATCAGGAGCCCCCATCGGCGCACCAGCAGAGCGAACACCTCCGGGTGAAGCACCCACTCCCCCAGATCTATCCTGCGTCGACTTAGAAAGTCCACCTCGACGTTGTCCACGCCAGCCACATGCTGCGCCGACAACCCCGACAGATGTTGCTCTGCCCAACACAAGAGCTGACTCGCCTCCGCCTCTAAGGCCGCACTGGTCGTGCCGCCCTGCCGATTGATGTAAGCCACCGTCGTGGCATTGTCGGACAGCACCCTCACCGCCGAGCGTGCCAACCACACCTGAAACTCCTTGAGTGCCAAAAACACGGCTCTCATCCACTGTTCCCTCTAAGCTGTGCGCGTGCACACACCTCACCGAGTGAGCGCACATACTTTACAACAGAGCGCACAAAAATTACGGTTCTGATTCTGATAGAAAACACAGACTTTCTTAAAATTGAAAAGCTGTTGTGTATTTATGGTTTTCACAAGTTCTACAATATTTTCTAGTGCAATCAATGTGGTGTACATACCGTATTCTGACGTGTAGTCAAATTTTTAAGTATATAACTCCGAGTGTCGTTATGTGGCGCACAAAAATTTAACCTTCCTTCAAAAGCTGCACAGCTGATATTTTATGCGCGCACACAGCCTACAGAAAATTAGAGGGAACACTGCTCTCATCTCTAATCTGTAGATGGACCATCCTTTTTCCACCGGAGACCACCGCCCCTGGGCCAATCTCCCTTCGCAATGCGCCCCCCATCCCACTAGACTCGCATCTGTCGTCAGAAGTCTCCAGGATGGAGGCTCCAGAGCCACCCCCACTTCCAACTTGTCCCTCTGTAGCCACCAGCGAAGCTGCCTCCGAACTTCCAGAGGGCAAATTAGGCAGAGAGATAGTGCATCCGACTGATGGGACCATCGCCGCAGCAGAGCCCTCTGCAACGGCCGCATGTGAGCCCTGGCCCATGGCACCACCTCGATCTTTGCTGCCATCGTTCCTAATAACTGCAGATACTGCCACGCCGTTGGTGCCCGCTAAGCTAGAAACTGCCACAGCAGCACCCTTAAACCGTGAACCCGGGGCCCCAGGAGGAAGACTGCTCCTATCTGCGTCTTGAAATGCGCCCCTAAGTATTACAGGGACTGCGAGGGTACGAGCTTGCTTTTTGCGTGGTTCACCACCCAGCCCAAGCTCTCTAACACCTGCACCACCCGGGCGGTGGCCGTCACACTTTCCTCCCTTGACCTTGCTCGAATCAACCAATCGTCCAGGTATGGATGCACCAGCACCCCCTCTTTCCGAAGTGACGCCGCTACCACTACCATAATCTTGGTGAACACTCGGGGAGCTGTCGCCAGACCGAACGGCATCGCTTGAAACTGAAAATGCCCCATGGGTACCGCAAACCTCAGAAACGTTTGATGCTCCTTCCGGATCGGAATATGCAGATAAGCCTCTGTAAGATCCAGCGACGTCAAGAACTCCCCCTTTCGGACTGCCGCAATCACGGAACGCAACGTTTCCATACGGAAATGGGTAACCCGGAGATACCGATTTACCCTCTTTAAATCGAGAATCGGACGATACGCACCCTCCTTCTTTGGCACCACGAAATAAATCGAGTATCGACTGAAACCGACCTGATTGGGAGGAACGGGTACCACCGCCCGGAGCTGCAGAAGGCGCTGAAGCGTCTGGGCGACTGCTCGGGCCTTGGTTCGAGTCTTGCAAGGAGAGCGAACAAAGGAATCTAACATGGGCCGGTGGAGCTCCAATGCATAGCCCTCTCGCACGACCTCTAAGACCAACTCGTCTGTCGTAATGCGGACCCAGGCAGGGTAAAATTCCCGCAACCTTCCTCCCACGGGCACTACAGCTGCCTGAGCCCCCCTCATATCATTGTGATTTCTTTGTCGCCGAGGACTGAAAAGGAGCAAACCCTCTACCTGCTCCCCGAAATCCCCAGAAACCCTGACCCCGCACCGGAAACCTTCCCCGCTGCGGCTGGCCAAAACGCGAGGGCCGGAACCTACGAAACTCACGATGGGACCCCCTGGCCCCCGAGGAACCACGGCCCAGCTTAGGCTTATCTTCCGGAAGCCAACAGCCCTTGGACTCACCAAGATCCTTCACCAACTTTTCCAAATCCTCTCCGAACAATAGCTTTCCCCTAAAAGGAAGCTTACTGAGGCGAGCCTTAGACGAACCGTCCGCCGCCCAGTTCCGCAACCAGAGACAGCGCCGAGCCGCCACCACCGACACCATACTCTTCGCTAACTCCCTGATGAGGTCATAATGAATGTCTGCCAAGTATGCAGTGCCGGACTCCAACCGTGGTAATTCTTCCACGTACTCCACGGTCTGATCGCCCTGCAGCCATTGGGACCAATGCAAGGAGGCTCTCGCTACCCATACTCCCGCAATCAAGGCCTGCAGGGAAAGAGCGCTAATATCAAAGACTTGCTTCAACAAAGTGTCCAATTTCCTGTCCTGTACATCCTTCAAGGCCGCGGCCCCTTCAACCGGGATCATTGTCTTCTTTGTAACCGCGGAAACTGCCGCATCCACCTTAGGTGAGCGGAAGAGCTCCCTATCCTGATCCGAAAGCGGGTACAGACGAGCTATTGCCCTAGAACCCCTGAGGGCCAACTCCGGCACATCCCACTCTTCCTGGATCATATTCTTGAACACTCTATGAACCGGAAATACCCACTGGGACGTGCGTACTGCCTGCAACAACGGATCTTCTAAGATCTCTTCCGCTGATGGGGCCACCGAGGGCATATTAAGCGTCTTCAGCATTTCATAAATTAGAGCAGGCAGCTCCTCCTTCCTAAACACCCTGACTACTCTATTTTGCTGTTCTGCATCTGGTAACTCTCCCTCTTCTAACTCCTCATCGGAATCAAGCGGGACCTCCTCGTCCCCGGTCTCAAGGTCTCCTCCGAACTCCTCCTCACTCAATTTAGGATGCTTAGGCTGGCCAGGCTCCTCCCCCGAAGGCCCCTGTCGCTTCTGCCCCCGAAGGACCTGAGGAGATCCGGCCCTCGCCGGCTGCAACAGTGCAAAGGCCTGTTGCATCAGGGAAAAAAAGCCTGGAGGAATACCTGAAGCTTCGAGCGGCTGGTTAGCTACGGCCTGAGCACTTGAACCTCCCTCCGAAGAGGGTCCCGCTACCGGCTCCTCAGCCACCCACAAGGAAGACCGTGCCTCCGTGTCCTCCAGCGCGCCCCCCTCCTCGCTGGTTTCAGGCAGAGGTCTGTCCCGCGCCATCGCATCGAGGGAACAGAACTCACACAAACCAAACTCTAACAGCGTGCCTCGCCGCGATCCACACACAAGGCAACGTGGCTTGGCTGGCATCTTGCTTATTGCCTCCCCGGTAGGGAAAATGTAAGCTGCTTCCACCCAGCAGCTACAGACTGAGGCTGCACAGTGTTTTTTTTGTTTTGTTTTGTTTTTGGAAATCAGACACCCTACTAACAGGCTACCTGCCCCCCCCACTGAACAACCCAGAAAAGAGGCCTTAAAACCCCCTCAAATCGCCACTAAAAACCTTCGCGGGAGAATGGCCGCCGACGCGTTTTCCCGCCGAAAACCAACGCCGCCGGCCTTTCTCCTGCACACCGTTTTGCTAATCCGGCCCCCCAGGCTTAAGAGAAGGCTTTAATCCCGTGCTCTCACCTTCTGTGACCACTCAGCCCGGCGAACACAGCAGGAGACGGGAGGAGGCTCTCTCTGCGCCGGAGCTCAGCCGAACCGCGGCTTCAGCTCCGGCGAGGCCAAGACTGTCTGTTGCGCTGTGAGCCTATCCCCTGCTCCTCACCCGTTAATGCGGGTTCGGGAGACAGGAGGCCCCGGTGCTGCTGACTTCCCCAGATGCTCGTTTCAGCTACGAGTTCCAATGAGCCCCGCAAGGGGGTGAGGAGGAAGTCAGAACAAAAGGGAAAAGCAAAGGGGCAGAGACAGAGAGAGATTAAGAGAGAGAGACACACAGCCTCTGTCCAGGAGCTAAATCAGGAACACCTTCCACAGCAGCACCGGTTCTGAAAACAGAAATAGTTCAGGAAATTTAAACTCCCCCAGATCAACACCTATCTCTGCTTATTTGTGCTGAGCTAGCCCAGTCTCGGGCTTAGAACTGCCTCCAGCTGCATTGGAGACTGAAGTACTGATGGAGAGGGGCGGTCCTTGCCTATTTATACAGAGGTCATCAAAGCGATGACGTGTTTCAGTCTCCAAAGCTGCTGAAGGAGATTCTAAACTCTATGGTTCCAGGACTGGACTAGAGGGACGAAAAGGAACAAAGATTAAAGATAAAATTTTTCTGCGGTGACAGGGTATGTGACCTGTCGGCTCCACGGAAAACGAAGAACTGGAGAGGGACAGTTGGAAAGGCGGGAAGGCAGCATGCAGGCACTGTGGGATGCTCCCAAAGGCTGGGGAGCGTTCCCGCGCAGGCTCCGTCGGTACCGACGATACCCATATGTGAAGACTACATTCCTGCTTGTTCCTGGAGACAGAGTTTCTTTCACGGTACATGCGCCAACAAAAATTAGTTTAGCTTTGGAAGCACTTATAAAATTAGATAGGTTTAGCTTTGGAAGCATTTAGGGGAAAGGGGCAAAGTTTATCCTTTTTTTTTGGAAACAAGTTAAAGCGGACGAACCTTTATGGTCTTAAGATAAATAAATAATCATGTCCTGGCAACGTCCCAGTTTTTATACTATTTCCTGCTATTTCTTTTTTTAATTGATCTTGTTTTATTTGATTCTTTTAGGTGTCAAATGTGTGTGCATATATAGTCAAAGCCATTTCACTGGCCACTTTTTTTTTATGGGGATATTGGACATCAAGAGGTTGAACTTCAAGGGTGCCAATAAGGTTGACCACAACTGTATGCAATTATGTATTGGTAAAATCTTTAAAATAATTTGTTTTGATCTGTTTAGCTTTAAAATTTTCTAATCTATTTAGTATATTTGATCAGATGTTTATTTCTTTTTCAGTTTGCATACCACTGATGCAGCCTTACAGTGAAACTTGACCATGTTGAATTTCTAACATCATAAATGCTTAATATTTAAGGTGTAGAAAGTGCTCAAATTCTAATATGGTTTATGTAAAGATTTCTCTTGGCATGGCCAAACACCTTAGGTTCACAAGTGGAGGAGTTGTGCCCCCCCACCAAAATGTGGGAGCATTTGTAATGAGAATGATGGAGGTGCATTCCTCTAGTAGGCTGGAGGAAGTTCACCACCACTGTAGGGATCAATGTATTTGTGGCGCTATGATAATTCTGTGCAATGGATTGTGGCTGCCACATGCCCTAAGAGATGAGGATGTGGAAGATTAATACCAAGCAAGAGGAGGATAATCGCTGGCACAGCACAGAGAGTTTGTAGTCTGTCTTCTGATACACCCTACCTTGTTGAGCTGCAGATCAAGCTCCTATGAAGTTTCACGTCTGTGAGGATCCACTGTTGATTTTCTCTTGTTTATGAATAATCAGAGCATTTTGAGGGTTTGGATGGTAGTCTTCAGCAATTGCAGAGCATCTTGTGGGGATGAGGCCAAACTCAGCCAATTGCCAAAGTACAGAAAAATGAAAAAGAACTCTTTTGTGGAAGTGTGCCACCGCAACTGCTAGGCATTTTGTGATGAATGTGGGTCAATGATAGGCCAGAGGACAGAATTTGGAATCAGTAATAACAGTCCTGAAAAGTGAACTAAAGAAATTTCCATTTAAGGGGGTGGATGGGTACATATGTATAGGTTTCTGAGATCCAGGGACGCTAGCTAGTTATGACAAAAAGGGCAAGGAAGTGACCAAAAGGTTATCTTGAACTTGTCATATTTTATAAACACATTGAGATTCTAAAATACAGAACAGGTTACTCCTGGGAGAATTTAATGCAAAAAAAAAAAAAATTAAATTGCACATATTTTAGAATTTTGCAAAATTCTACAGCCATTATTTGCTCACATAATGCAGTAAAATCACTGTGTATGAGTCTGGGGCAGAGAAGGACAAAACTGGGGGGGGGGGGGGGGGGCGAGAAAAAACAGTATATATGGCTTGGAGGAGATAAAGCTAATGGAAGAATAGAGATGGAGTGATGGAGTGTGGGGAAGAAGTGGGAGGAAAGGCAGACCATATGATGGACAATTCTGTACAAGAAGGTTTAAAATTTTTGCATCTTTGACCAATAATATTTTTTATATTGCATTTGGCTTTTTTAGAATTAGGAAGTATCTGGACTAGAAGACCTGACCTTTCCCCTGTATAGGCAATTTTTCAAACATTTGTAACTGTGCACTGGCCAGACAAACATGCTGACTCTTACAGAGATCAGATGCATGCAGCCATACTGTCTTATGTGTTTCTATAGAGACAACAGCATATCTGGATGCCATGCCATAGGAATCATGTGTGGATCGAACAATGTGGAAACCAAACTTTTATATGTTGTCCTTTATGTTGAAAAGGGGGATCGCCGAAAACAACCAGCTCTAGGACTAGAACAGGCTGGAAGAAACCATCCTACCAGAATCCACATGTATCAAGGATAACAACCCTAACTCTGCCATGGAGGGGACAGGAGAAAAACTGTCCCTGCTAGAGGTGTTAACGAGCACTCACAAAGTCCCCTACCTGAGCAGAGTGCTTCAGGAAGACTCTCCTGGGGAGATCTTGCAATCCCTACTGCAATGCAAATAGTGCATCACAGAAATTCCAGGCTGGTCTGGATCAGCAACTTGATGACCAAAGAGAGGTGGCCTGTCAATGGAGCTGATAAACTCCGATCTTGCCCAAGGACTCAGACATTTTCTAGCTTAATGTGGTATGGATGCAATCAGAAGAAATAAACTGAGTAACACCCGAACTGGCTGCACCTTGCAAGGAACTGCCAGCACCCAATGGCCCCTGGAAGCGACCAGAACCAAAAGAAGTTCAGCCAAGATTGCCTCGACTACAATGGAAGCCACAAGATGGCTCCCCCTTATTGGAGGGCAACTCCGATCCGTATGCACGACATCAAAAGATCCCCTGACCCTTCTGTGCCTGTCCTCTTGGAATGTCTATGGTCAAGCTTATTCCCCCAGAGAGAAAACAGCCTATACGGGGAAGTGCTTGACACAGACTGGAGCCACCCTCAGAAGAAAGCATAGTTAATCACCTATAGCAGATGTTCTCTGTGGACAGCAGGAATAAATCCTCACAAAGAGGTGATGTCCCTGATGGAGCCCCATGCGGGAACATTCCCCAGCTTGCATTGGAAGCCTTTGGGAGGCTCCATTGTGAATACGCACCTGCCTTCCCCCCTGCTGTGGTGCCATCTTCTCTAATAAAATACAAAAGATGTGGTCCAAAAAGCTGCTCCTCTGAGAGGTAGGAGGGTTGCGAGGACTTATTCCTGCTGTCCACGGAGAACACCAGCTACAGGTGAGTAACTACACTTTCTCCATGGACAAGCAGGAAGTATGTCATCACGTATGGGACTCCCAAGCTACAGGCTAACAAAAACAGAGGAGGCCAAAAGCCCAACAGGGACAACAGAATTGTAGAACAAGAGAAACGGTGTCGGTAGTCCCTATAGGGGACTCAACTGATTCGCATCTTCAGCATGCAGCATCACTGAGGAATACACTTTTTGGTAGCCTGGACGGACAGAAGGGCTGGTGGAAAAGAGTTGGAACCTAACTCCCAAAAAGAGATGCCGGAGCACGGCTTGGCCGAAATTGGTGTTGTGTTGTGAATCCCCATCCAGGCAGTAATGAGCTGTGAATATGTGGACCGAAGACCACATTGTAGCCCTGCAGATCGCCTCCATGGAGACAGACCGCAAGTTGGCCACTGATGTAGCCACGGCTCTGACATTGTGAGCCATCACATAACCATCAGGGCTCAGGCCTGCCTGAGTGGGCATAAGTGAAAGAGATGCAGTATGCTAGCCAAATCGATAGAGTGCATTTGGAGATAACAGCCCCCCGTTTGCTAGAGTCAAAACAGACAAACAGCTGGGTGGATGTACAGTGTTGCCTTCGTCTACTCAAGGTATAAAGGCCAAGGCACGTTTGCAGTTCAACATATACAGCGCTGCCTCTCATCTATTGATGTGAGGCCTGGGGAAGAAAGTCAGTAGAACGACTGACTGGCTGAGGTGGAACGCAGATAGATACCACCTTTGGCAGGAAACACAGATGCTTGCGCAAGATTACCCTATTATGGTGGAACCTGGTATATGGCGGGTGAGCCACCATGGCCTGGAGCTCACTGACAAGGCGTGCTGAAGTGGCTGTCACTAGGAACAAGACCTTCCAGGACAGGAACCCGAGACGGCAGGAAGCGAGTGTCTCAAACAAAGCCAACAAGAGCTCTGCCAGAACCACATTAAGGTCCCAAGCCACTGGCGGGAGCTTGACTGGAGGTTTAGAAAGGAGTAAGCCCTGCATGAAGTGAACCACCAGGGGCTGAGCTGAGATGGGCTTCTCCTACAAGCTGCAATGGTAGGCCACGATCACACTCAAGTGGACTCTGACTGAATTGCACTCAAGACCTGAGCCCAAGAGTTGCAGGAGGTACTTTAGCAACCTGGTCCACGGTGCAGGACAAGGGATCCAGGCCCGATCCACGCACTAGGAGGAGAACCTCCACCACTAAAACAGCATAAGACCTTTGCGCAGAACTCTTGCAGGAGGCCAGAAGGACTTCGTTAACATTCTCGGGTAGGTTGAACTTTGAGAGGACTACATGCTTAACATTCAAGCCATAAGGGCCAAGGACTGGATGTTGGTATGTAGCGAAGTCCCATCCACCTGAAAGGTGAGATCTGGGACAGAGCCCAGCCACAGAGTCTCCCTTTGAGAAAGCTGAAGCAGCAGGCAGAACTATGGCTGCCTGGGCCAATACGGGGCAATGAGAATAATCAAGCCCCTGTCGGCCTGCAGCTTCAGCAAGGTCTTCGTCATGAGCAGAATAAGAGGATAGGTGTATAGCAGGCATATTCCCCAGTGTATGAGGGAGGCATCCGATGTCAGCCAGTTGCTGGACATGACCCTGGAGCAAAAATGATCCACCTGGGCGTTGCATGAAGTGGCAAAGAGATACATTCAATAAGGAGATGGCCATCGCAACAAGCGTCGATTCCAATCGCTGGCAAGATACACCTACATCGGTGAGCAGCGAATGGGTCTCGAGGATCAGCTGCACTGCCTGTGGTGGAAATGCACTAGGCACCGAGGGGCCAGCCTGTTGAGTGGCCAACACTGCCACCATATGGGCCTCGAGGGCTCAAAGGTATTCTTCCAAGACTGTTGTCTCCAAAGGCATCATGGCCAGAATCACAACTCTGGTCACCGGCTCCGACATTCCTGATGGGGAATCCACAACAATGGGAACATCGGGGGATGCCCAGCACCCCTCCTGTACCCTGGGTGATGATTCCTCTCATTAAGGTATTTTAGTGGGTAGTTACCGGCCATCGCTCTCCATGTTGCATTGGGAAGGGCTCCAATATCTGTGCAAGAGGACCTTGGCTTGGTGCTCGGATGCTCCCTTCGACAATGATGAGGTCAATTAAGTCAATTCCGGGCAAAGGTCAAAGGAGATCCTTCACTTCAGGGCATCATGGCCCCTCAGCTCACAGGGCACTTAGGCTCCTCTCAATGACTATGCCTATACAGTTCCATGTGAGGACATTGGGGCCAATGCAGTGTTTGAAGATGCAGAATCCGTCAGCCTGAAGATGGACTCCCACCGCTTCTCCCGACCCTTCAGGCCACTTCTTGTCAATCTGCAAACACCTACGAACATAAGAAATACCATACTAGGTCAGATCAAGGTCCATCGAGCCCAGTATCCTGTTTCCAACAGTGGCCAATCTAGATGACAAGTACCTGGCAGGTTCACAAAGCCACAGGTTCCACAATGCTTGCCCTGAGGTAAGCAGTGGATTTCCCAGTTCCTCTTTAATAATGGTTGAGACCTCTCCTCCAGGAACTTGTCCAAACCTTTTTTAAACCCAGCTACACTATTAGCTTTTACTACATCCTCCGGTAACGAGTTCCAGAGTTTGATTACGCGTTAAGTGAAGAAATATTTTCTCATATAAGTCTTAAATGGGTTACATTGTAGCTTCATTCTGTGTCCTCTAGTCTTTCTATTTTTTAATGGCGTAAACTACCGATCTATGTTAGCCCATTCCACGTCATTTATTAATTTATAGACCTCTATCATATCTTCCTTCAGCTTTCTCTTTTCCAAGTTGAAGAGCCCTAACCTTTTAAGTCTTTCCTCATAGGGGTATTCTTCCATCCCCTTTATCATTTTGGTGGCTCTTCTCTGTACCTTACAAGAAGCAGCCAAGGGGGTCGGGGCACAGGCATTGAAGGCACTAATTGTGCCGGTCCGTGACAGAGATGGTCCGAGCACAGTTGGTGCACTTCTTAAACCCACTTGCTGGCTTCTGGGACATGTCTGGAAACATGGCCGGGGCAGAGACGAATGGCTCAATGGTGCCAGCCATGGGAAAAACAAAAAGGAAAAAAATCCCAAAACATGGAAAAATGAAAGCAAAAAGCACCGGGGCCAGCTCCACCAACGACAGATGGTGAAAACTAGATAGAAAAAGGATGCTAAAGGGGGTAAGAGCAAAAAATCTTTTTCTGATGATGTAGGGACACAGCCTAGGGGCTCTGTGGAAAACGTCTGGAGAGGATGGTGCTGCGGCAGGCGGGAAGGCAAGCGCCATGGAGCCTCACTCATGAGGACTTACTTCCTGCATGTCCGCACAGAATCTCAGAACTCCTGACTAGCCAATAACACTTCCATGGAGCTGGGAGATACCCTAAACCAGCCTCAACCAGCGGCAACCACCATCTCAGTAGGCCACTGCAAACCTGCCAGTCTCCAGAAATATTGGCATTGACCATCTGTCCCAAACAAAGCCAGATATTCTTAGGAACAAATCTGAAACTTGGGAGCAAGGGCCATACCCCTTATGGCTGGATCCATCAGACCACCACCAGAGGGGAAAGCACTCAAGAGGGCTAGTTTCTGGACATGCCCACAGCACCGCCCAAAAGTTGAAGGCAGCTACCGTCAAGGTCTTCTGATCCTTCCAAACCAAGATTCCACACATGCTGCAACCCCACTCCTGGAATGGGTATACGCTTCATCACAACCAGGAACCAAACTTGCATCCCAGGGGGCCCAAAGGGCTAGTCTAGCTCGCCACAGGCAGAGGTGACAGCAGGCACAGAACTATAGTACCCTGGGATCATACGCTACCACTCGGGGCCTAGAGAAGAAAGATCACCACAGAGCAACAGGTCTGCCAGGGATAAAAGGAAACCAGTCTATTCCTATCCAAAAGCCAGCTCCAAAGCCTACAGAGCCATGCAAAGCCCCCTAAGACCTACTGTAAATAGGGCATGGCTAGTGGTGTAAGTAACAATGAACTGCTCCCAAACACAGTTTTGCTGAGGGACCCCCCTATTGTCGCAGCAGTGGTGTGCCCCCCCATCATGCAGGCCCCCCCATGCGACAGCAAACTTACTGCATTGTGTCTGCCATGCTACTCCACTCTAAGTTTGTTGCAGGCCTGGCGGCTGTTCCCCGCTGGACAGAAGTCTCGCAGTATGGCTGCTATCACGAGACTTCGGCCCAGCAAGGAACAGCTGCCGGGCCCACGGCTGACTTACAAGAGCACAGCAGCGCAGCAAATGTGATAAAGTAAGATTGCCACGCTATCATCACTGTGTGGGCCCCCTTTTTGCTTGAGTCCCCACCCCCACCGGCATTGAGGCGACTGTTTGGGCAGAATTTACATCAATGGGCATGGCCAAGAAAAGATGTATCTTAAGAACATAAAGCCATGCCATAGTGGGTCAGACCAAAGTTCCATTAAGCCCAGTATCCTGTTTCCAACAGTGGCCTTGGTTCCCTGAAGGGCCCCCAGAACCTGCAGATATGCAGCTAGTGCCATCCTACCATGCTCTGCTCTTGCTGGGCCCATGTAGTCCACAGAAGTGCATGTAGATCAGTGGTAAAGAATAAAAGAAAGTAACAGGGCCACGGGTTCAGCATCGGGCCATGGACCCCCAAAGGGGAGGTCTCAGGATGCCGGTAAAAAAGATGATCTGGATTTCGCTGCCCACCCGGGGGGCAAAAAAACACCACCACAAAATAATCCTCTTGAAAAAACAGCTAACAGAGCTGTGGCAAATAGGATTCACAAAAAGGGAATCCTGAGGCCCATGGGCCGACCATGGAAATTCTATTAGGGAGGCCCCAGATGTCCACACAGGCCTAGGTAGACATGGCTGAGGAAGGGGTTCCCCCCAATTTGAAGCTGCTTTAATCACAGCAGTAAAGAGCCAATTACCTCCATTGAAATCAATGGAAAAAATAGGGACATAGAAAAAGAAAACCAAAGCAATTAAGGACAGTAAGAGGGAAGGGGCATCTAGGCCCAACTTACCAAACCCTCTCAGGGGCCCCATGAGGCTCTTCTACTCCCTCTTCCAGCCCACCAATACTAGTAAACTCATAGGAACAGTGTGAACACAGGGTGGCTATATGCTCTAGGAGACATGGGCATACCCAGGTTCCAAGCCATTGGGCCCTTCATGACTCAGTCCAAGGCCTCTGCACCATAGTCCAGGCAAGGAGAGTCAGGTCTATCCATCCACACATCTTGCCACCTGCAGGAGGCAGACAATACTGGCTGTACAGGAGGATATACCAGGTGATGACATCACTGAAAGTTGCTTAGGTCTGCCTCCAACTGCTGAAAGGGGGACATAACCCACTCGTCTGGACCGGTCTAGCAGGATAGCATAGTTACTCACCTGTAAAAGGTGTTCTCTGGGAACAGCAGGAATCAGTCCTCACATATGGGTGACGTCGGCACCGAAGGAGCCCACATGGTAGCTTTTCACCAGCTTTCAAAGAAAGTCTTTGGGAAATGCACCACGCATGCCCAAGGGTGCCATCTTGCCTCAGTAGGATGACATAGCTCAAAGGCAAAAATGACACAAAAAGCAACTTCATGGGGAGGAGGGAGGATTATGAGGACTGATTCCTGCTGTTCCCGGAGAACACCTGTTACAGGTGAGCAACTACACTTTCTCTGGGAACAAGCAGGAAGTCAGTTCTCACATATGAGACTCCCTAGCTACAGGCTACTGAGAGACCTGTAAAAAGCCACAGGTGGCCAGAAAAGGGTGAGCCATGAGCAGCAGCAATGAGTCCTGAGAAGACATACACCCGAGCGGCCCAAGTGTCCAGCAAGAAACTAGCATTCCTGTAGCTGGAACACACAAAGGCCAGAGGGCAGGAGTTGCCTACACCCCAAACAGATGACGGAGTACTGCCTGGCCAAAGGCATTGTCCCTACGGGAATCCCTCTCCAGGCAGGAATGAGCTGCGAAGGTATGGACTGAGGACCAGGTGGCGGCCCGGCAGATTTCCGACAGAGAAACGGAATGCAGGTTTGCTACAGATGCTGCCATGGCTCTGACAGTGTGCCGTGACCTGGCGCTCAGCCTGCTCGTAGGCGAAGGCAATGCAGTCCGCCACCCAAGTGGACAGAGTATGCTTAGTCACCACTGCCCCCAGCCGACTGAGGTCACAGGAGATGAAAAGATGTGAGGCTTTGTGGTGGTCCTGGATATGTTGGAGGTAGAAGAACAGGGCCCTCTTACAGTCCAGAGTGTGAAGGATGGTCTCCGTCCTGCTAGCGTGAGGCTGTAGAAAGAAGGTGAGAGCACCACCTCCTGACTGAGATGGAAAGGGGACACCATCTTTGTAAGAAGCTTGGGGTCTGTTTATGTTTATGTTTATTACATTTGATATACCGCTCAAACCAAAGCATCAGAGCGGTTTACAATATTACATAAAAGTTACAGAAAATATGAAAAGAACGCCATTAATTAGATAGGACAGAATAAGAGACACAGTGATAGTTAAAGGAATAGAGGAGACAAGAAGAAATGCTCCACATAGCATCCGAAGAGGTAGATATCATACCACCAGGTGTTTAAGCTCCCACTCACAACCTCCACTGTCGACATCACCCCTCCAATCTCCACAGCAAGCAGAACCAATGTAGCAGCATTTTAAATGGCCCTGCACGGTCCTATGCCTAAGGGCCACACCTTTTGCTATCCTGAGTTTAGGGCATGACCCTGCTCTTATAGAACCTCGTGTAGGGTGGATCCGCCCCCAACACCTGGGGCTCGCTGACCCATCCCCTCCATCTAGGGAATAAGGAATGCATCCCTTGCCAACCAGCATGGGTGTGGCTGCCTGGAGCAGAAGAGGGGCAGCTGGGTGTTGTAAATAGTTACTAGGTTACAAGATGTTTAATGTCATTGTTTTACTGTTCTCTGTAAACCGCCCCTGAATATCTGGAAGGGGCAGTATAGAAACGTTTCCAAATAAATAAATAAAATAGGCTACTCTGGGGTCTAGCCACTACTTGTGCGGCTTGAGGACCCTGCTCAGTCTATCCACCAGGGTGCTGTCCTGGACCGGCAGATAAATCGCCCGCAAGAGCATCAGTGGTGGCTCACATACGAGCAGAGAGCTACTGCCTCTTGGCAGAGGGTATACAACCTTGTGCCCCCCTGATTGTTACATAGAAACATAGAAACATGATGACAGAAAAAGACCACATGGCCTATCTAGTCTGTCCTTCCATAACAACAACTACAACAGTCCACTTTTTACCTTTAGAGATCCTCTGTGTTGGTCCCATGCTTTTTTGAATTCAGTTACTGTCCTCATCTCTATCACCTCCAATGGGAGACTATTCCATGGATCCACTACTCTTTCTGTAAAGAAATATTTCCGCATATCACTCCTGAATCTATCTCCCTTCACCCTCATCCCATGTCCCCTCGTAGCAGAACTTGCTTTCAATTGAAAGAGGCTCTCTCCCTGAACATTTATGCCATGGAGGTATTTAAACATCTCAATCATATCACCTCTATCCCGCCTTTCCTCTAAGGTGTACATATTAAGATCCTTAAGTCTGTCCTCATATGCTTTATAATGAAGCCCACTAAGCATTTTAGTAGCCACCCTCTGCACCGACTCCATCCTGTTCACATCCTTTTGAAGGTGCGGTCTCTAGAAATGCACACCATACTCCAAATGAGGTCGCACCAAAGACTTATACAGAGGCATTATCACCTCCTTTTTTCTGCTAGCCATTCCTCTCCGTATGCACCCAAGCATCCTTCTAGCTTTTGCCGTCGCCTTTTCTACCTGTTTAGCTACTTTAAGATCATCAGACACAACCACGCCTAGGTCCCGCTCTTCTTTAGTGGACAAAAATACTTCACCTCCTATACTGTATTGCTCCCTTGGATTGCTGCAGCCCAAATGCATGACCTTACATTTTTTAACATTAAATCCCAGCTGCCAAATTCTAGACCATTCTTCAAGCTTAGCTAGATCCCTCCTCATGTTATCTACACCTTCCTGGGTGTCTACTCTATTGCAGATTTTGGTATCATCTGCAAAGAGGCAAAACTTACCCGACAGCCCTTCCGCTATATCACTAACAAAGATGTTAAAAAGAATCGGACCAAGGACAGATCCCTGGGGCACACCACTGGTAACATCCTTCTCCTCAGAGTGAGCTCCATTTACTTGTACTTTTTGTCACCTCCCACCCAACCAATTTCTAACCCAAGCAGTAACTTTAGGGTCCATCCCTAGGGTGCTCAGTTTGTTTATAAGTCGCCTGTGAGGAACAGTGTCAAAGGCTTTACTGAAATCTAAATACACCACATCTAGAGCTCTCCCTCAGTCCAACTCCCTGGTCACCCAGTCAAAGAAATCAATCAGATTTGTCTGACAAGACCTGCCTCTGGTGAATCCATGCTGCCTCGGATCCTGTAATCCGCTGGACTCCAGAAACCTCACTATTTTCTCTTTCAGCAGCGTTTCCAATAATTTACTCACCACCGAAGTTAAACTAACCGGTCTGTAGTTTTCAACCACATCCTTACTTCCGCTTTTGTGTAAAGGCATCACATGAGCCTCTCTCCAGTCCTTTGGCACCACTCCCGACTCCAACGAGGCATTGAAAAGGTCAGTCAGTGGAGTTTGCTAGAACGTCCCCAAGTTCCCTCAGTATTCTAGAGTGTATCCCATTAGGTCCCATCGCTTTGTCTACTTTAAGTTGAGCTAGTTTTTCACGAACACAGTCTTCTGAAAATTGTTCAAGATGTTCCTCGCTTCTTTTCCTATTTGTGGGTGTTTTCTGAGGTCCTGTTCCTGGTTCTTCATCTGTGAACACAAAACAAAAATATTTGTTAAGCAATTCCGCTTTATCCTTATCAGCTTCTACATATTCCCCCCCTGCACCCTTGAGTCTGACAATACCACTTTTGCCCTTCCTCTTTTCACTAATATATCTGAAAAATGTCTTATCACCCCATTTTATTGCATTGGCTATTTCCTCCTCCTTTTGAATCTTTGCCTTCTTGACTACTTTGCTAGCTTCTCTAAGTTTTTCCAAATACAGATGCCTGTCTTCCTCTCTCTGTGATCTCTTGTATTTCATGAAGGCCTCCCTCTTTTTCTTCACTTTTTCAGCTACTTCCTTCGAAAACCATAGCGGTCTCCTTTTCCTTTTGCTTTTATTTACCATTTTAACAAAAAGGTTGGTTGCCCTTAAAATACCCCCTTTCAGTTTTGCCCACTGTTTTTCTACATCCCCCAGCTGTTCCCATCCCACTAACGACTCCCTGAGGTATTGGCCCATCTTCGCAAAGTTAGTCTTCCTAAAGTCTAAGATCCTCACCTTGGAATGGATTCTAACAGCCCTAGTCCTAATACTGAACCACACCATCTGGTGATCACTGGATGCAAAATGATCTCCCACTACAACATCAGAAACACTTTCACCATTGGTAAGCACCAAGTCCAGTATGGCCCCTTCACGTGTGGGGTCTGTTACCAATTGCCTGAATAGTTCTCCCTGTAGAAAATCCAGGATCTCCTTACTTCTAGATGATACTGCAGCAGGAATGTGCCAATCAACATCTGACATATTGAAATCTCCTATCAGTAGCACTTCCCCTTTCCTAGCAATGCTGCGTACTGTGATAAGGAAGCTTATCATAGCTCAGGAAGGAGCTATAGAAAAGGTGAAGTGACTCTGAACAAGCAACCTGTCAGTTCTGGTAGAAATAAGAAAACAGAATTTTCCCATAAAAGACTACCAGTCCCAGAATGCACCAGGTTTCCAACAGCCATTAGAGGAGCTGAAGTGGGGAAACGTGTGTTCAATCAGGAGGGCTATGAGGTAATCCCTAAGCACTCATCTCAAAGGGCAGGGCCTGATTCAGCACAGCTGCGCTGTATTAGGGAGGAGCACTCATCTAAGCAGAGAAAAAGTAGAGTTTATTCTACAGATGACCATCTTCATGATCACCTTGGATATCCAGAGAAGGATCATCAGTTTCATCTGAAGGATCATCAGAAGCAGAAGCCAAACCGGACGGACAGAGAGGGAAGGAGACCCTCTGGAAGAAAGAGGAGAAAAGCCTTTGAGAGGTCTAGAAGAGTCCAAAGCAGTACGTATACTGGGAGGTATTCCAAGGGCCAGCATACACCATTGGACTGGGGAAAGCCAGAGGAATGGTGCTGCAGAGCTAGGAATCTCCAGACGCTACCTGTGAGGGAGACGGCTGCACGTGGAAGGGACCCTAAGACCCGTGCCAGAAGGTATGTGAAGAGAGATCCAGTGTCCAGGGATCTGGATTGGAAGGCTGGACATAAGAACTGGACTACATACTGGCCAGGCTATATAGAGAGGAACTCTAGCAGCAATGGAAGCTCAGGTATGAACACTGATCTATGCCCTAGCTATAACCTTGAAAGACAGCAGGGAAACAAGTATTCTCCTGAAAGTGCTCCATTGAGAGATTCATCTGTGCCAATCCATGATATTGAACCCATGCTTGTTGAACAAGGGGGAATAATAGCAGATGAAGATCCTATTTATATGGACTGCTCTCTATCTAAACTCCGTTGGTAACTTTCTGTTACAAAGTACAGCAACCATCACAAAGAAATATAAACTTGTTCTTTAATCTACTCAGAAAGGCTCCTGAAGCAGGATTTGACCCACACAGTAGAAAGCAAGCCAGCTAAGGGGTTTCAGCAGGATAACTGCTAGCAATTAAGCCTTACCTAATTGCTTGTGAGCTAGGAGAGAATCACTTCTGAATCTATGTGGGAAGTAATCAGAAGTTAACCTGAAAAGAACAGTTTGTTTCTTGCTTTGTAGCTTTTCATTTGTTGTTTTCCTGATTTTGACTTTGTTTTTCCAAGTTAACACTGAAAGCAAGTTACCTGATTTATATGCTACCAAGCATATCTGTGTTGGGAGAAATAACCCCATAAATAAATATCTTATTGGCTTTACCCAAGAGCACAACTAAATTATTGTCAGCAGCTGTGTCTGGTGTGAATGAACTACATTGCCCACAATCCCTTGCAAATCATATAGAGATATGCACTTGCCAAGACTGTGAAGATTCTCACCCAGGCAGCCGTCTGACAGTATGTCTTCAATTAACTCTGTCCACCTCTTCCTCTTGTGAGGGAGGTCTGTATATCACACCAATGCAAATAGATTTCTCTTTCCCTCTTTCTAGTTTAAGCCACAATGCCTCCTCTCTCCCTTTTAAGCTCTGTTGACATAGAACATCGCCACTTGATTGTCCATCTGGACCAGCACTGATTGGTGTTGCAGATGATGACAGAAGGCTCGGAGAGCCAGGAATATGGCCGGAAACTCCAAGAAGTTGATCTGCTGTAGACTGTCCATCTGCAACCAACTGTCCTGAGTGCAGAGGTTGTTGAAATGAGCCCCCCAGCCTAAGAAGGTGGCGTTCGTGGTGAGGACCTTCTGGAGGGCAGGGGCCTGGAAGGGCATGCCGGCCTGAAAATGCTGGGAGGCTTGCCACCAGGTGAGGGAATAGGCCAGTTGGCGGGTCACCACCATACTGTCCCACAGCCAGCCTGTGGCCTGAGTTCACTGGAAGTGGAGGCCCTACTGATCCACCCTCATGTAAAGGTAGGCATCTGGGGTAATGTGAACTGTGGACGCCATGTGACCCAACAGGTGGACCAGAAGGCGGGCAGACAGTGTCGGCGCTACATGGCAGCAGCCAGCGCCCTGAGGCAATCGGCCTTCTCCTGAGGGAGGCAGGCTCTGGCCTGAACGATGTCCAGCCTTGCCTCTAAAAATGCCAGACACTGTGCTGCAAAGAGATGTGACGTTGGGTGGTTTATCACAAACCCCAAGTGCTGCAGGATGAGGCGTAAGTGCAGCCTCTTATGAGCCAGTCATTCAGGTAGGGGAAAACAAAGGTCCCCTGGAAACAAAGGTAGGCCATGACTACTGTCAGTGCAAACTCTTGGTGCGGAGGCCAGTCCGAAGGGTAGCACCCTGTATTGGCAGTGGCCGCCTCACACCATAAACCTGAGGCTTTTCCTGTGGTTGGTTTGGATGAGGATGTGTACGCGCGCATCCCTTAGGTCCAAGGAGCACAGGCAGTCTCCCGACTGGAGGTATGGCAGCATAGTTCCAAGGGAGAGCATTTTGAACTTCTCCTTCACTAGGAACAGGTTTAGATCCCACAGGCCCAGAATGGGCCGGAAGCCTCTGGTTCTCTTAGGTACGAAGAAGTGCTGGGAGTAGAACCCTTTGCCCCTGAGGTATGCGGGCACTGGTTCTACCACCCTGTCCTCAAGAAGGCCTGCAAGCTCCTGCAGAAGCAAGGTCTGGTGGAGGAGAGTCCTGGATGGCTCTCCTGGAAAGAATGGAGGGGATGCCTATGCTAGGTGGAGAAGGTAACCCTCCCTCATTACCTGCAGTGCCCAGGAGTCGGAGGTGATGGATGGCCGCCAGTGGGCATAGAGAACCAGACGCTCCCCTGTGGGCTACTGGGCTGGGCTGGGCTTCCTGGGGGAAGAGAGGCTATGCTCAAGGAGTCAAAAACTCCCGCCAGGCTGGGCCGGAACCGGTGCCTGGGGTTTGGGAGCCTTTGGCTTACAAGGGCCATGCCATTGTCGCTTGGACTGCTCACTCCGTTGGGGAGCTGGGAAGGCCTAGTATTGAAAGTAGTTTCCATAAGCCTTCCTTTTCTTGGGTAGAAGGACTTTTTATCTGAAGGCTTCCGCCAGGAAAGGTCAACGGTCTTCTTGGAGAGCCTGGTCCTCGTCAGGAACTCCGACTCCAACTCTGCAGTCTTATTAGTCATGGGTTTGCAGAAGAGATTCTATCCCCAGCAAGGGACATCAACTAGCTTGTCCTGAACCCATTGCTCCAGGTCGGAGGACTATAGCCAAACCTGGCACTGAACACCAAAGCCCGCTGTGACTACTCTAGCAACCGACTCAAAGCCATCATAGGCTGCCCGAGTTATAAACTTGACGCTCGAGGCCAGGGTCCGGAACCACTGGAGGGGCTCCTCAGCGACCAGTCGAGAACCCAGAGAGTTCTTTTGCCAGGTCTCTCAGGTATATCCCCATCTATAGTTGGTATGTCTAAATTTGGACAATGAGCACCAAGCCCTGGTAGCACTAACTGCCCAGGGTGTACAAGGCGTGGGCCTCCCTACCCAGGGGCACAGAGGAGTGTCTCTTTTGGCTCTTGAGAAGATGCATGGCCAAGTCCCGCACGAAGTCGAGGAAAGCCGTATCCTCAGGCAGGGACCAGTGCCAGGTCTCAGGGGAGACGGGTCAGAAGGCACATCCCGGTGCCGATGAGTGTCTGGGGGATTCCTCATTCTCAGTCTCCCAGTCTGACTCGTAGTCTGTGGAGGTGTTGAGGGCAGTCCAGGCTCCAGGGTCAGGCCCCGAGCCCAATGACCCCTGCCCCCCACAGGCACTCATCGGGGTCCCGAGGACTGGTGGCACTTGAGGATCGGCTCAATGTCCAGGGAAGTCCTCAAGGTTGAGGACCAGACGTTGGGAGTGATGACCCAGACAAGTCTGGCATTAGAGCCCACTGCTGGACCATGAAGACAGACAAACTGCGCTCCAAAAGCCACCATTCTGGTCTTGAGGCTTGGCACCGGCTTCATTGAAGGAGAGACCTTGACCAGAAAGGACTTGGGGGTCTGAGGCCGGTCACCAGATGCTGACAATTCCCATCAGGCCACTCCTACTCCTTCCTCTCGGACTCGCGACGGGGACTGCGGGTCCAGGGCCTGTGGGACTTGCCCACTTTCCCAGACTAGTCAGTCGACGCAGTCTTAGAGGGCTTCCAACTCTTCTTGGGCTCTTCCCTCCAGGGTTTTCTGGCTGGAGGACTTGCCATCGCGGGGCTCCAAGGCAACACAGTCTCCCTGGGATTCTGGAGGGGGCCTGGCGCGTGGTGTTGCAAGAGACTTTGATGCAGAGTCCAGTCTTGTGAAATACGGACTCCCACTGCTGCTGACGGCTCCTGATGGCCTTGGTTGTCGTCTTCTTGCAGAGACCACAGTCCAAGGGGTCATGGTCCAGCATGAGGCAGCGGAGGCAACAGTCATGTGGATCGGTGCGCGACATGATATGGGCGCATTGATCAAAGTGTTTAAAACCACTGGCAGAGGCCATGGTGGGGAAGACTGCCCCTGCAAGGTCGAAAGCCTCAGGCCCAGCCAAGGAGAAAAGGTGTGAAACTGGTTGAGAAAAACTTGAAAAAAAGAACACACACAGACTTGAGATGCAATGCCAGAGCAAGAGAGTTTGGGGTAGGAAAGGGAACCAGTGCACAACTGGAGAAAAAGAAAAATTCAAGAGAAAAAGCTAACACTTTTTCTAGGAAAACAGACACAAGTCCGGTGGGCTCCGCGGAAAAAAAAAAGGAGACTGAGGCAAGATGGCACCTTTGGGCGGGAAGGGGACCACGTATGCATGCTACATCTCCCAAAGGCTTTCTTTGAAAGTTGGGGAGAAGCTACTGCACGGGCTCCAGCAGCACCAACGTAACCCATATGTGAGGGCCGACTTCTTCCTTGTTCCCGGAGAAGATGATAAGAAAACAAATTTTCTATAGGTGTTGAAGTAAAGATGCAGCAACAGCCTCTAGGGCAGTGATGGCTAACCTTTTTGAGCCCGAGTGCCCAAACTGCCGCACAAAACCAAAGAATTTCCTCAAAGTGCCAGCACGTCAATTAAACCTCAGCTCAGTTACACATGCAGAACATAGACCATCACCAAACAAGGAATCACAATTTAGAAACAGGAAGGCAATAATTAAACTGGGAACCCCAAAAGCCAAACTTGGAATGTACAACACTGTAGAAATAAAACTATAAATTAATTTCCTCTTGTACCAAACAAAGCACAGACGTTAATGATGCACATTTCCCAGAGGTTTCATATTCCAGTTAATAAATTCAAAATAAAGAGATATCTTTCTACCTTTTGTGCATTTTTTTTCAGTTGCAATTGCTCCAGCCACTTTCTTCTAGTTTCTTCATGTTTTCTGCTAACTCTCCATCGTCTGCTGTCCATTTGTTCTTTCTTCTCTCTTCTAGTCTTTTTTTCCATTCTCTCTCTCTACATCTGCTTTAACATACTAATCTTTCTCCTTTTGCTCTTTCCTCATTCCTATTTCATCCACACAAATTTTACCGCTCCATCCTCAATCCCCACTTACTCTCCCAATACCCGGCCAATTGTAGATTTTTCATTCCTCCCACACAAAATATTTTTCCCCTCTCCATTTTACTCTCCCAGCCCCATCCCATTCTAATCCTCCCCCAACATCAGCTCCCTTCTAGTTCCAGTCTCACCCAGCATCCATTCCTTTCTAGTCCCTGCATCAGCCCATTTCCAGTCCTAGCCCACCATCAACCCATTTCCAGTCCTAGCTCCCCCATCCATTTTCAGTCTGAGTCCCTTCATCAGCTCATTTCCAATCCTAGCCCCCCATCAGCCCATTTCTAGTCATTTCCTAGCCCCATCATCAGCCCATGTCAAATCATAGCTCCCCTCCACTCAGTCCAATTCCAGTCCTAGCCCCCCATGAGCCTACTTCCAGTTCTAGCCCCTCCATGAGTCCATTTCAATTCAAGCCCCCACCACAGCCCATTTCCAATCTTAGCTCCCCCCAACAGCCCATTTCCAGTCCTATCCTAGCTGCTCCATCAGCCCATTTTCAGTCCTAGCTCCCTTCCCTCACAGCCCATTTCCATTCCAAGCTCCCTCCCCATCAGCTATTTGCAGTTCAAGCCTCCCCTTCCACTCAGCCCATTTCCAGTCATAGCAACCCCCCAACCCATTACCAGTCCTAGCCCCCCATCAACCCACTTCCAGTCCTAAACCCCCATCACCCCATTTTCAGTTTAAGCCCCCCCTATAACCCATTACCAGTCCTAACCCCCATCACCCCATTTCCAGACATCCCCCATCAGCCCAAAGCCCATTACCAGTCTTAACCCCCCCATAGCCCATTATCAGTCCTAACCCCCCCATAGCCCATTACCAGTCCTAACCCCCCATCAGCCCACTTCCAGTCTTAACCCCATCAGCCCATTTCCAGTCAGCCCCCCACAGCCCATTGCCAGTCCTAAACCCCCCCATCAGCCCACAGCCCATTACCAGTCCTAACCACATCAGCCCACCTCAAGTCCTAACCCCTCCCCATCAGTCCATTTCCTGTCCTAGCCCCCCCTTAGCCCATTATCAGTCCTAACCCCCCCCCATAGCCCATTAGCAGTTCTAACCCCCCATCACCTCATTTCCAGACAGCCCCCATCAGCCCACAGCCCATTACCAGTCTTAACCCCCCCATAGCCCATTACTAGTCCTAACCCCCCCAACAGCCCACAGCCCATCCAGTCCTAACCCCTCCCCATCAGCCCATTTCCTGTCCTAGCCCCCCCCCATAGCCTATTATCAGTCCTAACCCCCATCACCCAATTTCCAGACAGCCCCCATCAGCCCAAAGCCCATTAGCAGTCTTAACCCCCCCATAGCCCATTACCAGACAGCCCCCATCAGCCCACAGCCCATTAGCAGTCCTACCCCCTTAGCCCATTAGCAGTCCTACCCCCCCAGCCCATTAGCAGTCCTACCCCCCCTAGCCCATTAGCAGTCCTACCCGCTACCCCCCCAGCCCATTAGCAGTCCTACACCCCCCCTAGCCCATTAGCATTCCTAACCCCTCCCCCCCCCGCCCATTAGAAGTCCTAACCTTCCCCCCCCCCCCCCCATGGCATATTTTAAAAAATAAAAAAAAAGCTGGCTTTGGCTGCTGCCGCTACCGCGGCAGCGGCAGAATGCAATGTCCCACGGGGCCCCCTCCGCCCGCTAAGCCCCTCTGCAAGGGCTTTCAGATTCGCGAGGGAGAGCGTCTCCCTCGCGTCTCTGTTAAGCCCGCAGGGGCTAATGGGAAATTTCCCATCAGTCCCTCGCGTCTAAAGGGGCTGATGGGAAATTTCCCATTAGCCCCTGCGGGCTTAACAGAGACGCGAGGGAGACGCTCTCCCTCGCGAATCTGAAAGCCCTTGCAGAGGGGCTTAGCGGGCGGAGGGGGCCCCACGGGACACTGCACTCTGCCGCTGCCGCATCCGCGGCAGCAGCCAGAGCCAGCTTTTTCTTTTTTGCGGACCTACCCGCGTGCCAGCTGCAAGGCCTTCGCGTGCCACAGCTGGCACGCGTGCCATAGGTTCGCCATCGCTGCTCTAGGGGGTCAAGATTTCTATTATACATGGGTCAAAACCTGTATTTCAATTCTTCTGAAATTTTTCAAAAAACAGCTCTGAAAACAGAATATTAAAAGCATTACTACTTTTAAGATGAGATTAACCATTAACTTGCCTAAGTGTTAGCTATGTTCCTTTCCCTATTAGCCTTTTAATTACAAAGCTTGGTGACAAAACACAGAGGGGGGGGGGGCTCAGGAGGTAAATTAAGTGCAGGGACTTATATGTGCTATGAAGGATATGGCAAAGTCTGAAATATCCCAAAGGTGGAGGTAGTAGAGGACAACACTAATAGAACTTCAACATCAAGGGGATATATACAGAGGCCATTGCAGGAAAAAGACAGAGATCAGGTAAAAGAAATGGAGGGCGCTAGTATTGGTTTACATATCGTTTACAAACCTTACTTGGTTTGCAGCTTGTCGTGCTGTGAGGGCTTGTGTGCATCAGTGATGCTGAGAGCTAAACTATCGGTAGTTTAACTACTCGCAGGGTCTCCCAAGATGGACCGGTCTCAGCTGAGGTGCCAGACCAAGACAAACCACCCATCTGGGCAGCAGCAGAATGGGATAGTGTTGATGGAGGAGGGTCACATTTTCTGTGACAACGGCAAAACCACCAAACTTAAACTGCGCGGAAGAAAGGTCCGGCAATCTATTTCTGTATCTTGCCATGAAAACCCAATGGATAGTTACAACAAAACAAATTGTGCTATAGTGCTGGAAGATGAGACCCCCAGGTCGGAAGGCACTCAACTAGCTACTGGGGAAGAGCTGAAGACCTTTCAGAGTAAAGCCAGCATTTATGATGTGGTTGGATCAAAGCCCTCGGGACGTCTGACTGCTGATGTAGCTGCGCATGAAATGAGAGTCAGAAGCTGTAAAGATGTCTTACGTATTGGAACATGGAACATACGAAGCATGAACCAAGGGAAGTTGGAGGTGGTCAAGAATGAAATGGAACGTGTACAACTTGATCTGTTGGGTGTCAGCGAACTGAAATGGACTGGCATTGGGCACTTTGCATCAGATGATCACATGGTCTACTATGCTGGAAATTAAAGACAGAAGAAATGGTGTTGCATTTATAATAAAGAAGAAACTTGCAAGAACTGTAATGAAATACAATGCAGTCACCGAACGCTTAATCTCTATTCGTCTACGAGGAATGCCTATCAACACAACTATAATTCAAGTATATGCCACAACAACAGCTGCAGAAGAGAATTAAATTGAAGAGTTCTATGAACAAGTACAAGCTGAAATTGACAGAACATGCAAACAGGATATCCTGATAGTCATGGGTGACTGGAACGCAAAAGTTGTCAACAAAGAAGAAGGCAAAGTAGTTGGAAAATATGGACTTGGCAACAGAAATGAAGCTGGAGAAAGACTGATAGAATTCTGCAAGACCAACGATCTATTCATCTCAAACACCTTCTTCCATCAATACAAGCGGCGACTGTACACATGGACTTCACCCAATGGATTGTATAAAAATCAAATTGACTACATCGGTGGAAGTCAACGATAGAAAAGTTCTATAACATCAACAAAGACAAAACCTGGAGCTGACTGTGGTACAGATCATCAACTACTAGTATGCAAACTCAAGCTAAAGTTGAAAAAGAGTAAACCACTCATGAATGCAGCAAAATATGACCTTGAGAATATACCACTGGAATTTAAAGACTGCCTGCAAAATCGATTTGCTGCTTTAGATACAAATGACAGAGCTCCAGAAGAGTTATGGAATGACATCAAGAAGGTTGTGTTGGAAGAAAGCGAGAAGTCTCTACAAAAGGTGAAAAAGCAAAAACGGCCAAAATGGACGACAGAAAAAACTCTGAAAATTGCCCAGAAACGCAGAGAAGCTAAAGCCAGAGGAGAAAGAAAGACAATAACAGAACTCAGAGATTTCCAGCATGCAGCAAGACAGGACAAGGAAAAGTACTACGACGCATGCAAGGAAATAGAAGCAGAAACTATTAGAGGAAGAACAAGATCGGCTTTCCTAAAGCTACGAGAGTTAAAAAAAAAGTTCCAGCCTCGAATTGGAATGTTACAAGATGCTCAAGGTTCTATGTTGAATGATGCTGAGAAGATCAAGAAAAGGTGGAAGGATATACAGAGTTTTTATATGATAAAGATCAAGTGGACCAACAACTGTTTCAACCTGTACCTTATGATCAGGAACCATTGGTGATGAAAGAAGTTAAAGTAGCTATGAAAGCCTTATCAAAGAACAAAGCACCAGGCATTGATAGCATTCCCATAGAAGTATTACAGCAATCTGATGCAGCTGTTACCGTACTTACAAGGCTCTGCCAAGAAATATGGAGACAACATCATAGCCAACTGACTGGAAAAGATCTGTGTTTATACCAATACTAAAGAAAGGTGATCCAACTGACTGTGGAAATTATCGCACAATCGCTCTGATCCCACATTCCAGCAAGATTCTACTGAAGATTATTCAAAAGAGGCTACAACCATACCTGGAACAAGAACTACCTGAAGTGCAAGCAGGGTTCAGGAAAGGGCGAGGAACAATAGACATCATTGCGGATGTGAGATGGATCCTTGAAAAGACTAAAGAATACCAAAAGGATATCTATTTGTGCTTTATCGACTATAGCAAGGCTTTTGACTGTGTAAACCATGAGAAACTCTGGGCCACATTAAGAAGCAAGGGTATACCAGAACACCTGAACGTTCTCTTGCGCAATCTGTACATTGACCAAGAAGCAGCAGTTCGAATGGAACAAGGAGAAACAGAATGGTTTAAAATAAGCAAAGGTGTAAGACAAGGCTGCATACTTTCCCCCTACCTGTTTAATTTATATGCAAAACAAAATATCAGAGAAGCAGGATTGTATGAAGACAGAGGTGTGAAGATTGGTGGAAGACTCATCAACAACCTTCGCTATGCTGATACCACCACATTACTAGCTGAAAGTGAAGATGATCTGAAACATTTGCTTCTCACAATCAAAGAACAGTCTCAAAATGGCCTGCACCTTAATGTAAAGAAGACAAAGATCATGACAATTGGCATAATCAACAGGTTCATCGTTGATGGAGAAGAAATTGAAATCGTGAACAACTTTAACCTACTTGGATCAACTATCAATAAAGAAGCAAAAATCAGTCAAGAAATCAGACGACGCATTGCTCTTGGCAGAATGGCTTTGAAAGACCTAGATAAGATTCTCAAGAGCAGCGATGTCTCTCTCCATACAAAGATTCGACTTCTTCAAGCCATAGTATTTTCAATAACATCATATGGATGTGAAAGCTGGACAGTGAAAAAGATAGACAGGAAGAAAACTGATGCCTTTGAATTATGGTGCTGGTGGTGAATACTGTGTATACCATGGACTGCCCGAAGAACAAACCAGTCAGTACTAGAGGAGATCAAACCTAAGCTTTCTTTAGAAGCTCAGATGACAAGACTTCGACTTTCATACTTTGGACACATCATGAGAAGAGAGAGATCATTAGAGAAAGACATCATGCTTGGCAAGATAGAAGGTCAGCGCAAAAGAGGAAGGCCAGCAATGAGATGGATCAATACAATAACTGCAGTTACGGGTACCAGTCTGTCAACAATGAGCCGCCTGACTCAAGACTGAACACAATTTAGAATAGCTATCCAGAGGGTCGCCATGAGTTGACTCCGACTCGACAGCACTTAACAACAACATGGGAATTTATATGCTCAACTACACAAAGCAAGTCATGAAAAAAAAACACGGTAGAAAGGAAACTAAGATCTCCTCCACCAAATCCAAAAGTGCAGCAAATGAGCTACAGACCTAATCAATAAAGAGTATCAGAAGGTGCTTTATTCATATATTTCATATTTTAAAAATAGACATATCTGTTTAACCAAAAATAACTATTGTGCAATTTGAGATGACATTAATTATTTACCTGTCAGGTACCCTAGGAGCAAAACAAGATGTTGTGGAATGAACACAGAGAATGTTTTCAGGTCCGAGATCTTGAATTTTTGCCTCCACTGTTTTGAGATCTGTACGTAACTCATCTCCTTCTAACAGATTCTCAATCACCACAGGCTCAAAACCTAAGGTTGCCAAACAAAATTAAACATTTAATAGTCTCTAAAAATTAGTCAGTTTTTGTTAGCTAAAAAAAAGATCATGTACAATTTAGCTTAAATTTCAAAAAGGCACAGCAGAGCAAACCATCATGATATTAAAGGGGGACATTCAAATTGCTCCAGGACTTAACCATGGATAAAATGCATTAACCATACACACCTCACCCACATCCATTCCCAATATTAGGGTGGAGGGTGGGTTGCAATAGGGCCCAGGGCATAAGAAGTAGTCAAATCACCCACTAAGGTGCCGCCCTCTTTCCTCCTCCAGTCACCACTTGCAATGGAGCCTTCCTATCCGTCTCTCTCCCTCATCATATACCCCTGCCCACTTCCCCTCTCACATCCCCACCCATCCTTTCACATTTGACTCTCACCTTGCCACCCCACCCCCCATCATCTTATATCAGAAGATGGAGGTATAACCCTTCCCCCCACCCTTCCCAGGTCGGTATTATGGCCATAAATGCTTCCTTCTCCTTTCTCTCCCCTCCCTGGATCCTTTTTGGGCCCTAGCTGGTCATCTCACCAGCCTAGAAAATCTATTCACCTAGGAAATGGATTTTTGAAATCTTGCATACACGTACACTGTAACTGCACTTTGAACAAAAAAGGGAGATTGGCAACAGAAAAGTGTCAGTCATGAGCAAAGTCCTTCAGAACCTATTTACCACAGGGATCCTTCCTCCATCTCTGGCCTAATACATAACATTGTGTAAGATCTTAAAATTATAAGAACATAAGAACATAAGATATGCCATACTGGGTCAGACCAAGGTCCATCAAGCCCAGTATACTGTTTCCAACAGTGGCCAATCTAGGTCATATGTACCTAGCAGTTTCCCCAAGAGACAAGTTCCACAATGCTTGTACTGTGTCAAGCACTGATATCTTCGGTCACTTCTTAATAATGGTTTATGGACCTTTCCTCCAGGAACTTGTCCAAACCTTTTTTAAACCCAGCTACACTAACAGCCTTTACTACATCCTCCGGTAACAAATTCCAGAGTTTAATTACACGTTGAGTGAAAAAAATATTTTCTTTTATTAGTCTTAAATAGTTTACCCTGTAGCTTCATTGCATGTCCCCTAGTCTTTCTATATTCTGATAACGTAAACAATCGATCTACGTTTACCCGTTCCACTCCGTTCATTAATTTATAGACTTCTATCATATCTCCCCTCAGCCGTCTCTTTTCCAGGTTAAAGAGCCCTAACCTTTTTAGCCTTTCCTCATAGGAGTATCCTTCCATCCTCTTTACCATTTTGGTGGCTCTTCTCTGAACCTTTTCTAAAATCGCTATATCCTTTTTAAGATACGGCGACCAGAATTGCACACAATATTCAAGGTGCGGTCTCACCATGGAACGATATAGAGGCATTATAATATCTTTTGTTTTATTTTCCATTCCTTTCCTCATCATACCTAGCATTCTATTTGCTCTCTTGGCTGCCGCTGCACACTGGGCCGAGGGTTTTTAACATGGTATCCACAATGACGCCTAAATCTTTTTCCTGGGTGGTGGTTCCTAATGTGGAACCTTGCATCGTGTAACCATAGTTTGGGTTGTTCTTCCCTAGGTGCATAACTTTGCACTTGTCCACATTAAATTTCATCTGCCATTTTGATGCCCAGTCTTCCAATTTATCAAGATCCTCTTGCAGTTTTTCACAATCCTCTTGGGTTTTAACAACTTTAAATAGTTTTGTGTCATCTGCAAATTTGATAACCTCACTCGTTATTCCACTTTCCAGGTCACTTATGAATATGTCAAAAAGCAGCGGACCCAGCACAGATCCCTGGGGTACACCACTATTCACCTTTTCTCCATTGGGAAAATTGGCCATTTAGCCCTACCCTCTGCTTTCTATCTTTTAACCAGTTCCTGATCCACAATAGTACACTGCCTCCTATCCCATGACTCTTTAGTTTTGCCAAAAGTCTCTGATGAGGGACCTTGTCAAAGGCTTTCTGAAAGTCCAGATACACAATATCAACTGACTCACCTTTGTCCACCTGTTTATTCACTCCTTCAAAAAAACATAACAGATTAGTAAGACAAGATCTTCCTTGTCTAAAGCCATGTTGGCTGTCTCCCATTAGGTCGTGACTATCTACATGCTGAGTAATTTTAAATCTGCCAGCATGGTTTAAAGGTGAGGTCAGACAGGCTGTTGTAGCCCAAAAAGGTATCTTTCAGGAAATGATATAGGAGCTAAATGATGAAAACTGGAAATAACAAACACTGGCAAGTTATATGCAAGGCATTGATAAGGTAGGCAAACACAGAATTTGAAAAAAAGCTTGTTGCGAAAGCAAACACACATTATAGAAGTTTTTTCAAGTACATTCGTAGCAAAAACCTGTGAGGGTCAGTTGGACAATTAGATGATAGAGGGGTAAAAAGGGGCACTAAGAAGGGACAGGGCTTATTTGATAAACTAAAGGGTAGCAGATCACCTTTACCAGATGGTATACATCAGGGAGTGTTGAAAGAACTCAAATAGGAGATTGCAGACCTACTATTAGTAATCTATGAACTATCAATAAAATCATCTAATACCTCAAGACTGGCGAATGGCCAATGTAACACCAACTTTTTAAAAGGGTTCTAGGGATGATCTGGGAAAGTACAGACTGGTGAGCCTGATGTCAGTACCGGTAGAAACCATTATAAAGAATGAAACTGCTGAACATATATATAGATAGTCATGGCTTAATGAGAGAAAGCCAACATGGCTTTAACCAAGGAAGGTCTTGTCTTACTAATCTGTTATATTTTTTTGAAGATGTGAATAAACAGGTAGACAAAGGTGAGCCGGTTGCTATAATGTATCTGGATTTTCAGAAAGCCTTTGACAAGGTCCCTCATGAGAGACTCTTGGCGAAATTAAAAAATCATGGGCTAGGAGGCAGTGTACTATTGTGGATCAGGAACTGATTAAAAGATAGAAAGCAGAGGGTAGGGCTAAATGGCCAATCTTCCCAATGGAGGAAGGTGAATAGTGAAGTACCCCAGGGAGCTGTGATGGGTTCGCTGCTTTTTAACATATTTCTAAATTATCTGGAAATGTGAATTACGAGTGAGGTAATCAAATTTGCAGATGACAAAATGATTCTAAGTTGTTAAAACCCAAGAGGAGGATTGCGAAAAATTGCAATTGGACATTGATAAATTCAAAGACTGGATGTTCAAATGGCAGATGAAATTTACTGTGGACAAGTGCAAAGTTATGCATCTAGGAAAGAACAACCCAAACTGTGGTTACATGATGCAAGGTTCCACATTAGGCACCACCACCCAGGAAAAAGATTTAGGCGTCATTGTGGATAACACTTTGAAACCCTCCACCCAGTGTGCAGCAGCAGCCACCAAAAAGGCAGACAGAATGCAAGGAATCATAAGGAAAGGAATGGAGAATAAAACAAAGGATATTATAATGCCTCTGTATTGTTCCTTGGTACGACCTCACCTTGAATATTGTGTGCAATTCGGGTCGCTGTATCTTAAAAAGGATATAACGGAATTAGAAAAGGTACAGGGAACAGACACCAAAATGGTAAAGGGGATGGAAGGATACCTATGAGGAAAGGCTTAAAAGGTTAGGGCTCTACAACCTGGAAAAGAGATGGCTGAGGAAAGATATGATAGAGATCTATAAATTAATGAATGGAGTGGAACAGGTAAATGTAGCTTGATTGTTTACGCCATCAAAAAGACAGAGACTAGGGCTACAGTATAACCCGTTTAAGACTAATAAGAGAAAATATTTTTTCACTCAACATGTAATTAATCTTTGGGATTTATTAACGGAGGAAGTACTAAAAGCTGTTAGTATAGCTGGGTTTAAAAAAAGATTTGGACAAGTTCCTGGCAGAAAAGTCCATAAACCATTATTAAAGAGGACCCGGGAAATTCACTGCTTGCTCCAATATAGGCATTGTGAAACTTGTGTGTCTTTTTGGGAAACTGCTAGGTACTTATGACCTGGATTGGCCACTGTTGGAAACAGGATACTAAGCTTGATGGACCTTGGTCTGACCCAGTATGGCTTATCTTATGTTCATGGCATATCTTTATGTCTAATAAAGCGTAGTTACTCACCTGTAACAGGTGATCTCCGGGAACAGCAGGAATTTAGTCTTTGCATATGGGTATCGTCGGCACCGATGATCTGTAGAAGGTCTGCCAGACCTCCTGTGGCCTGATGCCATTGAGTGCTGAGACACCACTGGACAGGCCTCATATGCAGTCGGGCGTTCGGCGTGACATGGACCGTGGAGGCCATATGACCGAGCAGCTGCAGGAACCTCCAGGCCGGAACCGGAGACGCACTGTGGAACCTGCTGGCCAAAGCCATGAGCCTGTCGGCTCACTCTCGAGGTAAGAAGGCACGAGCTCGCAGAGTGTCGAGCCGAGCTCCTATGAACTCGAGATCCTGAGAGGGGCGCAACGTGGACTTCCTGACATTTATGACGAAGCCCAAGTGCTGAAGCAGAGCCACCGTAAGCTGCGTGGCCTGCGCGACCTCTGGGGCCGACTGCGCCCGCACAAGCCAGTCGTCCAGGTAAGGAAAAACGAACAGGCCCTGAAGCCTCAGGAAGGCCGCGACCACCGCCAGGCATTTTGTTAACACCCTGGGGGCGGAGCACAAGCCGAAAGGCAGCACGCGGTACTGATAGTGTTTCCCGGCTACTACAAATCTGAGATATTGTCGGTGGTCCGGATGAATCAGGATGTGAGTATAGGCATCCTTTAAATCCAAGGAGCATAGCCAATCTCCCTGCTGGAGGTAGGGCAGCAAGATTCCAAGGGTAAGCATCCTGAACTTTTCCCGCTGCAGGAACATGTTGAGGTTGCGCAAGTCCAGAATGGGTCTGAGGCCTCCCGTCCTCTTTGGGACCAGGAAGTATCTGGAGTAGAACCCCTGACCCCACTGAGGTTGGGGCACTGGCTCCACAGCCTGCTCCTCCAGTAGACCCTGCAGCTCCTGAAGGAGTAAGTCTCTGTGCAGAGGGGGCCTCGGAGGCTCCCCCGGAAAGTAGGGGGGAGGCACCTGGTGAAAATGCAAGAGGTAGCCCCTTTGAACCACCTGCAGCACCCAGGAATCGGATGTTATGGCTGGCCACCTGTGGGCGAAGTGCATCAGCCTGCCCCCCGTGCTGAGCGACAGGCGCGGAGGGGGAGAGGCTATGCTGGCATAGTCAAAAACCCTCACCCTGCGTGGCAGGGGGCTGTGCGGCGGGCTTGGGGGCCCACGGCCTGCGGGGGCCATTCCCCTGACTCTTAGCCTGTGGGCACTGAGTGGAAGTCGCCGGTACTTGGTATTGAAGGTGGGATTGCTTATAGGCAAGCACCTTCCTTGGGTAAAAAGGCTTCTTCCCCGGACCCTTCCTCTTCTGCGTGGGAGCGGAGGTCTTTCGGGACAGTCGAGTCCGAGTGAGAGTCTCGGACTCGAGTTCCGCAGCCTTATCGGACATGGGCTTGCCGAAAAGGTTGTCGCCTCGGCAGGGGACATCGACTAACTTGTCCTGTACCCACGGCTCGAGGTCGGATGACTGGAGCCAGGCCTGTCGGCGGGCACCGATGCCGGCTCCGGCTACTCGGGCCGACGCCTCGAAGCCGTCGTAGGCCGCCCGAGAAAGGAACTTCGAGCACTCTCGAATACTATCGGACAAGGCCAGGAACCTCTGCAAAGGTTCGTCGGAGAGAGAGACCAGCCGAGAACCCGGCGAGCTCCTTCGCCAAGTCTCGGAGGAACATACCCATATACAGCTGGTATGTCTGGACCCTGCAGGCAAGCATGGAACCCTGGAAGCACTTCCTACCAAGGGCATCCAGGTTACGGGCCTCCTTACCTGGGGGCACCAAGGAGTGCACCTTTTGACTCTTAAAGCCGATGCATTGTCGATTCCACCACCATGGAGTGGTGTGGCAGTTGCGCCTTCTGGAACCCGGGGCTCTTGCGGACTCGATAAATCGAATCGATCCGCTTGCTTAACACCGGTGTTGAGGCCGGGCTTTCCCACATGCGGAAGAGCAGCCACTCCAGCATCGGAGGGACCGGCACGGTAAAGGCCTCCTTCGGGGGAGAGTCGTACTGGAGTGCCTCGAGCTCTTCCACGTGAGGCTCCTCCTCTGGATCCGCGGGGAAAGCCAAAGCCTTGGCCATATCCCGCACAAAATCAGAGAAGCGCGAATCCTCCGGAGGGGATCGCCTTCGAGGGGACGCACCGGGTCTGAAAAGAGCCGGGCGACTCATCCCCTTCCGTGTCCCAGTCCGACGCCTCCGTGGAGGAATTGAGGGGCTCCATGCGGGCGAGGGTTCGTCCCGACGCCGACGTCGACGACCTCGGTCCCGAACGGGAAGCCGAGGGAGACCTCGACCGAGGATCGACTCGAGCATGCATCGACTCGAGGATCGACTCGGCCGCCGGGGTCGACTTGGGCGTCGACGTCCCGGTGGTCTGGGCGGATGCACTGGCAATGCCGGTCATCCAAACCCACTGCTGGTCCAAGAAGGCAGTGATACTGCGCTCCAAGGATGTCAATCTGAGGTCAAGCCCAGAAGACCCGGCAGCCACCGACTCGGGGCCCGACGACGGTTCCGTAGGGGAGTCCAGGAGGACAATAGTACTCACGTGCGGCTCCACCTCGAGTTGAGGAAGTTTAGAAGGTCTCTCCGCCTCCGAGGACTCGGGGCGGCTGGCGGGGCTATGCGACCCGGCCCGTGAGGGACCAGGTGCGTCCTCCGACGACGCCCGCACGAGTTTCCTCTGCCAACGATGCTCCTGTCCAGGGGACCCCCGCTCAGAGGAACTCCGACGGAGCTCGTGACCGGAGTCACGAGACGTCGAAGCCTCCGACGAGGTCTGGGCCGGACCGGACTCTGGGTCAGAGAAGATTCTGTCCTTTTGCGATTGCCGACTCCTCAGCGACTTGGAGGACATCTTGCCACACGTACCACAGCTCCCAGAGTCATGGTTGGGTCCGAGGCAACGGAGGCAGAAATTATGCGTGTCTGTAAGAGATATTAATTTAGAACAATGATCACATTTTTTGAACCCGCTGGTAGCCATAGGGGGAAAAAGGGCCCCCGCGAGGTCGAAAGACCGGGCTGCCAGGGGTGGAAAATAAGTGGCGGGAACGCCAGTTAAAAACTGAAAACAAAAGAAGAAATGTGAACGGACTCGATAAGGAAAAAAATCGAGGCCGGGCAGGAAAAGGACACGCGAACTGAGAAAACAACAAAGAATTAATCAACTTTTTCAGCGGTGGTAACAAACGACGTCTGTAGGGCTCCGCGGAAAAAAGAAGACTGAGCAAGATGGCATCCTTGGGCGGGAAGAGGACCGCGCATGCGCGCTGCAATCCCAAAGGCTTTCTTCGAAAGCTGGGGAAATTGCTCCGCGAGGGCTCCATTGGCGCCGACGTCACCCATGAGGACTGACTTCCTACTTGGTCCTGGAGAAAAACCCTGACCCTTGTTGAAGAAGGGAACTTCTTCTATTGCCCCTTAGGCAAGAAGGGTAGCCACCTCTTGACCTAGAAGGTCGAGAAGAGACGTGGGAGAATTGAAGTGTCTCACCATGGTGTGGGGAGGAAGGTCTGAGAAATGAAGTTTGAAGCCCTCTCTTATGATGGAAAGGGTCCACTGCTCTGATGTAATCTGCTCCCATCTGGGAGCAAAATGAGCTAACCTTCCAGGAATGGTGAGAGGTTCTGGCTGTTTTAAAGCCAGAAAGGCTAAGTTCTCTAGTATCAAGTCAAAAACCCTGAGGAGGCTGGGTCTTCTGAGTTGCAGCAGCCCCTGTAGTCTTAGGCCTGGCCTGTTTAGGTTGCTGACGCTTAGTAGCAAAGCGACCTGCAGAGGATTGCTGGCCAGAAGTAGAAGGGAATCTGCTCTTTTTGAAAGAAGACTTCTTGAAGGGTTTTTTTCTTGGCAGGAATGGAGGTTGACTTTGAAAGTCTATCCAGAGCAGAATTCTCTGCATCCATTTGAGTGGCTTTTATTTGCCACTCTTTGCCAAACAGGTTTTTACCTGTACAGGGGAGATTTCCTAAGCCATCTTGGACCCAGGGTTCTAAATCAGAAGCTTGGAGCCAAGCAATTCTGCGAGCAGCTATGGCAATGCCAGAAGCTCTGCTGGCACCTTCAAAGGAGTCAAAGGCTGCTCGGTTGGAAAACTTCGAAATATCTTGAGTATGCTTAAGCCAAATGAGGAATTCATCCCTTTTATCCTCTGGAAGAAAAGGGAGGAAAGTGTGCAGCTTATCTGCAACTTCCTTTAGAAACATACCCATGTAAAGACTATAGGAGTTGATTCTGGCAATGAGCATACTGGCCTGGAAGATTTTTCTACCAAAAGCATCCAAGGTCCTGCATTCTCTTCCTGGAGGAGCAGAAGAGTGTCTCTTTGTACTCTTTATCCTTTTCATAGCTGACTGCACCACAATGGAATGGTGAGGAAGCTGTGTTTTATAAAAGACAAGACAGGGAGGGACACGATACATAGTGTCCAATCTGCGAGAATGAGGAGAGATAGTGAGAGGAGTCTCCCATAAATCAATCATGTGTTCATAAAGAATCTCATGAATTGGTAAGGTTACTGCCTCTTTAGGAGCCTTAGAATAACCCAAAATATCTAATTTTTTTGCTCTAGGCTCTGATTCAGAGGTTACTGAAATAGAAAGTCCTTTAGCTACTTCTCTTATGAAGTCTTGAAAGGATAAGTTCTCTGGAGGAGACATTCTTCTTTTTGGAGAAGGCGGCTCTTCAGGAAGGGCTATGGATACTTCAGCAGACTCCTCCGATGTATCAGAATCACCAGAGGAATCGAAGTACCGTCTGTCAGGGTGCTCTTCTAATGCTCGGTACGCGTATCGAGCAGTATCGACATCGAGCGTCATCGGTACCGATGAGCAGCCCTGAATAAGGAACCGCAGCAGTCGGTATCCTGGTCGATGCCGATGCAGTCGGTATCCTGGTCGATGCCGATGCAGTCGGTACCGGTATCGGTGCTGGTGCCGGTAGCCGAGTCGATACCGACAACGGAGTTTGTTGTGGTATCAACGGCATCGCAGCTTGAATGAAGGCATTGATAGCCTGCTGCATGGACAGAACATTCTGATCCATCAACGCCATGAATGCCTGGAACTCGGTACCGGAAGGTTGTGCCGGTACCCCAGAGCATTCTAACAGGTGATCGGTCGAGGCCGTGCCATCGATGTCAACCTGTAACCCCACAGGTGGAGCTTTGGAAGCCGGAGCTTCCCGCCGGGGTTGTTTTGCCGGTGCAGGATCCTCGAGGGCAAGCCCGGAGGCATCTTGATGCTTAGAGGGAGATCTACCCTTCGAGGACCGGCTGGATTTATGTTTGGTTACCTGAGATCCATTGGGGGAAGAAGCAGCTCTAGAAGACGTCGATGCCACCGAAGCTGCATCAGCGGGAAACAGTACATGGAGCTTAGCTGCTCGGTTCTGTAAACCCCGTTTAGACATCAAAGAGCAGGATGGACAATCTGAAATGGAGTGTTCAGGCCCCAAACATTTAAGACACCATTCATGGGTGTCGGTAACAGAAATAGTACCGCTGCACTTAGTGCATTTTTTAAACCCGGAGGCTGGTTTTTCCATGAGGAAAAAATCTCTTGAGAGGCCTAAGGCCCAAAGAGAAAAAATACACTAAGTGAGGGAAAAAATATAAATTTTTTTTTTTTTTTTTTTAGAAGAAAAAGAAAGAAAAGACCGGCGGTACCGGTCCGGAGTCGGGGGAGGCAGACACGCGACCAAAGAAATAAAATAAAATAAAGAACTTCTTCAGCGGTGACAGGGCTCGACCTGCTGGCTCCTCGGCAAAGAAGAACTGAGGAGAGGCGGTTAGGAAAGGCGGGAAGGCAGCGCGCAGGCGCTGTGGGATGCTCCCAAAAGCTTTCCTTTTTTGGGAAGCTGGGGAGTGTTCCCGCGCAGGCTCCGTCGGTACCGACATACCCATATGTGAAGACTCATTCCTGCTTGTTCCTGGAGATTGTGTGTTATTTTGATATTTTTTAATGGGAGTTTTCAGTATGATTGCCTTTGCGGTTCCTCCAGCCGCGTGATGCAGGTCCCTTTGTCTGCACGGTTTTATGTTTTAATTTTGTGCTCGCACTTGTTCTTATACCTCGCTGTGTGATACAGTGGTTTTAATAATATGATAAAGGTCTTTTTTATTTTGGTGGGGCATTTTAAGGTTTCCCCTCTTCTTAAAGCATTTTTTGTTTTCAGCAATGTTTTATGTTTGCTAGGTAGAGTTTATGACATGCATAATATGATCCTTTTTGTCTTTGGGTCTGGGTTTCCCATTATTGGTATTTATGATCAAGCATTATTATTGTTTTTAAATTCCCAAGTTATTAATGTTATTATTATCTTGTAGCATTACCATCTATAAGATTGGCCCTGTGCCACAAATTTATATCCTACTGTGCGCTTCATCCAGTGTATTGAAACATACAATTTGTAAGTATGCTAACATCTTTCGTTGTTTGTCCTTTTATATTATGCATGGGTTTTTATATGTACTTTGTTTTTATGCTTATAACTTTTTGTTTTTAACAATTTGTTTTTAATATTTTATTATGATTGTATTTACACAGAGTTTATAATTATTTTGTTTGTCTGCAGTCCTCAGCCCACTGATGAAGGCGTTTGCCGAAATGCGTTGGGGTTATCTAATTTAATAAAGCGCATGTGACCTTCAAATCTGCTCGCTTTTTGTGTTTCCTGAGGCCTCGAGAACATCCTGGAGCCCCATTGGTGCTTTGGAGGCCGAAGCCTCCTGCCAGAGCTGTTTTGCCAGTGTAGTTTCCTCAAAGGCAATGCCAATGGCTTCTCGATGCTTGGAAGGAGATCTACACTTTGAGGACCGGCTCTTATGTTTAGTTACCTGAGATCCATGGGAGGAAGACGAGGCTCTGGAAGACGTTGATGCATGGACATCACATCTGAAGAAAAGACGGTACCGAGCTTTGCAGACAAATCTGATTGATTTCTTTGACTGGGTGACCAGGGAGTTGGACCGAGGGAAAGCTCTAGATGTGGTGTATTTAGATTTCAGTAAAGCCTTTGACAAGGTTCCTCACAGGCGACTTATAAACAAACTGAGCACCCTAGGGATGGACCCTAAAGTTACTGCCTGGGTTAGAAATTGGTTGGGTGGGAGGCGACAAAGAGTACAAGTAAATGGAGCTCACTCTGAGGAGAAGGATGTTACCAGTGGTGTGCCCCAGGGATCTGTCCTTGGTCCGATTCTTTTTAACATCTTTGTTAGTGATATAGCGGAAGGGCTGTCGGGTAAGGTTTGCCTCTTTACAGATGATACCAAAATCTGCAATAGAGTAGACACCCAGGAAGGTGTAGATAACATGAGGAGGGATCTAGCTAAGCTTAAAGAATGGTCTAGAATTTGGCAGCTGGGATTTAATGTTAAAAAATGTAAGGTCATGCATTTGGGCTGCAGCAATCCAAGGGAGCAATACAGTATAGGAGGTGAAGTACTTTTGTCCACTAAAGAAGAGTGGGACCTAGGCGTGGTTGTGTCTGATGATCTTAAAGTAGCTAAACAGGTAGAAAAGGCGACGGCAAAAGCTAGAAGAATGCTTGGGTGCATACGGAGAGGAATGGCTAGCAGAAAAAAAGGAGGTGATAATGCCTCTGTATAAGTCTTTGGTGCAACCTCATTTGGAGTATAGTGTGCAATTCTGGAGACCGCACCTTCAAAAGGATGTGAACAGGATGGAGTCGGTGTAGAGGGTGGCTACTAAAATGATTAGTGGGCTTCATTATAAAGCATATGAGGACAGACTTAAGGATCTTAATATGTACACCTTAGAGAAAAGGCGGGATAGAGGTGATATGATTGAGATATTTAAATACCTCCGTGGCATAAATGTTCAGGGAGAGAGCCTCTTTCAATTGAAAGCAAGTTCTGCTACGAGGGGACATGGGATGAGGGTGAAGGGAGATAGATTCAGGAGTGATATGCGGAAATATTTCTTTATGGAAAGAGTAGTGGATCCGTGGAATAGTCTCCCAGTGGAGGTGGTAGAGATGAGGACAGTAACTGAATTCAAAAAAGCATGGGACCAACACAGAGGATCTCTAAAGGTAAAAAGTGGACTGTTGTAGTTGTTGATATGGAAGGACAGACTAGATAGGCCATGTGGTCTTTTTCTGTCATCATGTTTCTATGTTTCCTCTTTTAGTCATCCCCATACAAGGGAGACACTCTGATGGAGAATGATCAGGGCCTAAACATTTGAGACACCAGTCATGGGTGTCAGTGACGGAAATGGTACCCCCACACTTAGTACATTTTTTGAAACCACTGGCTGGTTTTTCCATTTTTTAGGAAAATGGGGTCTAATGCCCAAAATGGTGCCTAGCACCAAAAAGTAAAAGGTTTCTGGAGAGAAACAGTTCAGAACGTATATATATATATATATATATATATATATATATATATATATATATATATATATATATAATTTTTTTTTTTTTTTAAAGAAAAGAGAACTGGCGGTACCGGTAGGTGTCGAGCGGAGGCAGACGCGACCACAAGAAAACAAGTTTAAAAAAGAAATTTTCTGCAGTGACAGGGTATGTGTCCTGTCGGCTCCACGGAAAACAAAAAACTGAAGAGGGACAGTTGGAAAGGCGGGAAGGCAGCGCGCATGTGCTGAGGGATGCTCCCAAAGGCGTTCCTATTGGATGCTGGGGAGCGTTCCCGCGCAGGCTCCTTCGGTGCCAATGATGCCCATATGTGAAGACTACATTCCTGCTTGTTCCTGGAGATAATATATAATAAACTCGGTAAATGAAGTAAAAATGAAATGTTTGTGTTCAAGGCCATAAGAATCAATTCAAAACAAACATTTAAGCTTTAATGATCCACCAAGACTGCTCATGAAAAACTTATAAAAGTAAGTAAGACATTCTATTTCACAATGTGCTTTTACCTGCAGTTATCATGGATTTAAAGCAGGACTTCTGGTCTATCCTTGGCCAAATGATGTATTTTGCCTTTGGTCTCTTATGTCGCAGTGTTAAGAAGCAAAGGGTCAGGCTCATACCAGTTGCCATAGGAACTACAAAACAGCTTGCCACTGTTTGAACACCTAAACACAAAACCGGGTAATTAATACAGCCCCTCTGGACCCGTGTCCCACCAGCTGGATCAAAGATACCAATGACAACCTGCTACCCATCATACACAAAATCACACAACTCTCACTCACACAAGGATACATGCCACATGAACTAAAGATATCATCCATCTGCCCAACAAAAAAAGAAGCCTACACTAGACCTAAAGCTACCCAGCTCATTCAGACCCATTGCCAGCATACCCATCCTTGCTAAACTCATCGAGAAGACTGTCTTAATCCAGCCCCAACAGCACATTCAGGCACATGCCCCACTCGATCACCAAAAGTATGATTTCAGGCCCAACCACGGTGATGAAACCTTACTTATAAGAACATAAGATATGCCGTACTGGGTCAGACCAAGGTCCATCAAGCCCAGTATTCTGTTTCCAACAGTGGCCAATCTAGGTCATATGTACCTAGCAGTTTCCCCAAGGGACACAGGTTCCACAATGCTTGTATTGGTTCAAGCATTGATATCCTGGGTCCCTTCTTAATAATGGTTTATGGACCTTTCTTCCAGGAACTTGTCCAAACCGTTTTTAAACCCAGCTACATTAACAGCCTTTACTACATCCTCTGGTAACAAATTCCAGAGTTTGATTACACGTTGAGTGAAAAAATATTTTCTTTTATTAGTCTTAAATAGTTTACCCTGTAGCTTCATTGCATGTCCCCTAGTCTTTCTATATTCTGTTTTACCCGTTCCACTCCGTTCATTAATTTATAGACTTCTATCATATCTCCCCTCAGCCGTCTCTTTTCCAGGTTAAAGAGCCCTAACCTTTTTAGCCTCTCTTCATAGGAGTATCCTTCCATCCCCTTTACCATTTTGGTGGCTCTTCTCTGAACCTTTTCTTAAATCGCTATATCCTTTTTAAGATACGGCGACCAGAATTGCACACAATATTCAAGGTGCGGTCTCACCATGGAACGATATAGAGGCATTATAATATCTTTTGTTTTATTTTCCATTCCTTTCCTTATCATACCTAGCATTCTATTTGCTCTCTTGGCTGCCGCTGCACACTGGGCCGAGGGTTTTAACATGCCATCCACAATGATGCCTAAATCTTTTTCCTGGGTGGTGGTTCCTAATGTGGAACCTTGCATCGTGTAACCATAGTTTGGGTTGTTCTTCCCTAGGTGCATAACCTTGCACTTGTCCACATTAAATTTCATCTGCCATTTTGATGCCCAGTCTTCCAATTTATCAAGATCCTCTTGCAATTTTCCACAATCCTCTTGGGTTTTAACAACTTTAAATAGTTTTGTGTCATCTGCAAATTTGATAACCTCACTCGTTATTCCACTTTCCAGGTCATTTATGAATATGTCAAAAAGCAGCGGACCCAGCACAGATCCCTGGGGTACACCACTATTCACCTTTCTCCATTGGGAAAATTGGCCATTTAGCCCTACCCTCTGCTTTCTGTCTTTTAACCAGTTCCTGATCCACAGAGCTTATTCTCAAAGGCACCGAGAAGCTACACTAGGGCTTCCTACTCGTCTTCTTGGACATCAAATCTGCCTTTGACTCCATATCACACAACCTACTGCTAAAATACCTACAGGCAATTGGTATAATCAATACCACACTAAAATGGTTCCAGTCATACCTGACCAACCAAAAACAGCAGGTATCAATGAATGGTTATACCTCCACCCTATATGCACAGCAAAAAGGAGTCCACCAAGGATCAGCCCTCTCAATCTTACTTAACATCTTCCTACAATCGGTCTGCAAGATAATACAATCTCAAGACATACTTTACCACATATATAGCATAGTTACTCACCTGTAACAGGTGCTCTCCAGGGACAGCAGGAATCAGTCCTCACATATGGGTGATGTTGACACAGACGGAGCCCACGCAGAGCATTTCCCCAGCTTTCAAAGAAAGCCTTTGGGAATGCCACCACGCATGCGTGGTCCCCTTGCTGCCCAGGGGTGCTATCTTGATCAGTCAGGTGACATAGCTCAGGCAAAGACAAAAAATACCAAGGACAGTGGACAACTCCAAGGGGAGGTGGGTGGGTTGTGAGGACTGATTCCTGCTGTCCCTGGAGAGCACCTGTTACAGGTGAGTAACTACGCTTTCTCCAGGAACAAGCAGGAAGTCCGTCCTCACATATGGGAATCCCCAGCTACAGGCTACCGAGGACCCGCAGAAAAGTGCCACGGTGAGTCGTGAGCAGTCACTGATAACCGAAGACAGCCCGAGGGCCCCGGGTCCCCGGAAGACCATGCTCCCGGTAGCCACAAAAGAAGGATCGAAGGGCAGGAGTTGCTTAAACCCCGAACAAATTACAAAGTACGGCCTGGCCGAAGGCGCTGTCCCGATGGGACTCCCTCTCCAGGCAGTAATGTGTCACGAAGGTGTTAGCTGAGGACCAGACTGCGGCTTGGCAGATGTCCACCAGCTGCACTGAGCACAGGTGGGCCACTGATGCTGCCCTTGCATGAACACCGTGTGCCAAGACCCAGCGGTCCAGGGGCAGCCTGGCCTGAGCTTGGGTCAAGGCAATGCAGTCCGCCACCCAGATGGAAAGGGTCCACTTAGTGAACGCAAGCCCCATGCGGGCAGGATCGTAGGAGACGAAAAGTCGCTCAGGCCTGCGGTGAACCTGTGTACGCTGCAGGTAGAAGGAGAGAGCCATCCTGCAGTCAAGGGTATGGAGGACTGCCGATGCCCAATCGGTGTTAGTACTGCCGACCTTCTTCCCGAAGCCTATCTCCTGGTTGAGATGGAAATCAAACAATTTCAGGAGAAACTTGGAGTGCATTTGGAGAACCACCCGACTCCCGTAGATTCTTGTGTAGGGGGCGTCGGCCATTAGGGTCTAAAGCTCACTGACCCTATGGGCCAAGATCAGGGCCACCACAAAACCCACCTTCCAGGAAAGGTGCCGAAACGAGCAGGACGCCATAGGCTCAAAGGGCAGCTCAGTCAGCCGTGTGAGGATGACATTGAGGTCCCACTCCGCTGGAGGTGGCCGGATGGGGGGCTTGGAAAGAAGCAGCACGCGCATGAAGCGGGAAACCAGTGGTTGACCCGAGAGAGGTCCACCCTCCAACAGGGATTGTGCTCAGGAGGACCCTGACCAAGTTGGACTTCAAGCCCGCTTGCAAGAGATGGAGCAGGTACTGAGAACGGATTGGCCCATTCCTCCGAGCACCACACCGAGAACAGATGCTATTTAAAGGCGTAAGCCCTCCTAGTCGAGTCCTCGACCTCCACCAGGAGATGAAGGGAGGCTAGAGAGACTCAGCCGCCAGGCCATGAGGGATAAGGACCTTGGGTTCGGGTGAAGTTGCAGACCATCCTCCTGCGTCAAAAGCCCGGTGTGTTGCCGAGGATAACCAGAGGCTCCGATGAGAGGCAGAGCAGCAGCAGGAACCAAGGCTGTCGAGGCCACCGCGGGGCCATGAGAAATCACAGAGGCCTGTCCCTCTGTATTTTGAAGAGAGTTCACGCTATGAGTGGAGTGGGGGGAAACGCATACAGGTGGCCATGCGTCCACGACAGGAGGAAGGCATCAGGGGCTTCCCTGTTTGGGTGGGGAACTGGGCTGCAGAACCGTGGGAATTGCAAGTTCGTCATGCTGGCAAAGAGGTCTAGGACCAGCATCCCTCAACATCGGAACATCCGCTGTGCTGTCTGCAGACAGAGGCGCCACTCGTGCGGCTGGAAGAGCCAGCTTAACCTGACTTCCAGGATGATAGGTAGCCCACAGGACTATGCCATGGCAAACTGCGAAGGACCACAGGACTACTGCCTCCAGACAGAGTCTGTACGAGCCGGTGCTCCCCTTGTTTGTTCATATAGAACATTGACACTCGGTTGTCTATCTGGACAAGCACCACCCAGTGGTGAATGTGGTGCCTGGATGCATGGAGGACAACCCTGAATTCAAGAAGGTTGATTGGCTGCTGGGACTCCTCTAGGATCCAAGTGCCCTGCGTGCGGTGCTCGCCGCAATGGGCTCCCTAGCCCATGAGTGAGGCATCCGCGGTCAAGACCATGTCATGTTGTGGGGCCTGGAATGGCATGCCTCGGAGCAAATTCTGGGCGCCCCGACACCAGTTGAGAGACTCAGAGTAGAGAAGTGACCAAGACGGCATCTCGGAGGTGACCTGTTTTGAGCCCGAAGGCATCACTGCGCCGCCCACATGTGCAGTCGGGCGTCAGGGACGACATGAACTGTCAAGGCCATATGGCCGAGGAGACGGAGTATCGCTTGGGCCGATACCACGTCACAGCATTGGACCATGGATGCCAGAGCAATGAGGCGGTCTGCCGTGTTTTGGGGAAGAAAGGCTGTCGCCTGTCGAGTGTCGAGGCAGGTGCTGATGAACTCCAGGGATTGGGCTGGAGTGAGGTGAGACTTCGCGTAATTGACCATGAAGCAGAGGTGCTCAGGGAGGTGGACGGTGCGGGCCATGGCCTGCTGCACCTCGTCGGCCATTCCTCCTGTAACAAGCCAGTCATCTAGATCATGGTAGACGAAAGTGCCCTGTAATCGAAGGTGGGCTGCGGCCACCGCGAGGCATTTGGTGAACACTCAGGGGGCGGAAGCAACGCCAAAGGGAAGAACCCTGTATTGATAGTGGTTCCCTTGCACCCTGAAACGCAGGTATTTCCAGTGCTTGAGATAGATGAGGATGTGAGTATACATATCCCGAAGGTCCAAGGGGCATAGTCAGTTGCCCTGCTGAAGGAAGGGCAGCAAGGCACCAAAGGAGAGCATTTTGAACTTCTCCCGCACCAGGAATTTGTTGAGATTTCTTAAATTGAGGATGGGTCAGAAACTGCCCATTCGCTTTGGCACAAGGAAGTAACGAGAGTAGAACCCACGACCTCCGAGGTGCAGCGGGACCACTTCCACTGCTCACTCGAGGAGGTTGGCAAGCTCTTGCGCCAAGAAGACCTGGGGTGCAGGGGAGTCAAAGGGGCTCCGCGGAGCAGAAGGGTGGAGGAAGCCGGTCCAGGTGAAGGAGGTAACCCTCCTGGACGACCTGGAGGACCCAGGTGTCTGAGGTGACAGACTCCCATCAGGGAGCAAAGTGGACCAAGCGCCCTCCCACTGGTAGCTGGGTCGCCGGAGGGCGAGCAGCTATGCATCTGGCGTCAAAAGCCCGGGGCTGACTGAGCTGGTGCCGGGGTCTGGCTTTTGGGATCCTGTGGCTTATGCAGGCCCTGAGGGCCATTCTTGCTCTGTCCGTCTTGAGGCAGAACTGGCGCCGGAGGATAAAGTGGGTAGCGCCGGTAGGGGAGATCCTTCCTCTGGAAGAAAGGCTTTTTGCCCTGTTGCTTCTTCTGTGGGAGGAAAGTCGTCTTTCGTGAGAGATGGGTGCGGGTTACGTACTCCATCTCAATCTCCGCTGCTTTGCCCTCCATCTGTTTGCCAAACAATTGCTCGCCCAGTCACAGTACATCGAGCAGTTTTTCCTGGAACAGGCCTGCCACCTGGCCCCGATACCAGCAGCCGCTACCCGAGCAGAGGACTCGAAGCTGTTGTATGCAGCGTGAGAAAGGTACTTCGAACAGTCCTCCACTGACTTTAGGAGGGACTGGAAACGGTGGAGGTAATCGCTGTCAAGGCCCGCCTGGAAACCTCCAGGCTCCTTTATGAGGTCACGAAGGAGCATACCTATGTATATAGCTAGTAAGCCTGGTTGCAGCATGCCAGCATGAGCCTTGGTAGGCCTTATGCCCAAGGGCGTCGAGGGTGCAAGATTCCCTACCCAGCGGGACCAAAGAGTGAGTTTTTGGGCTCTTTTGCTTCTGCATGGCAGACTCCAACACCATCGAGGTATGAGAAAGCTGGGCCTTCCAGAAGCCAGGCCCTTGCTGGACCCTGTACATGGTGTCCAGGCGTTTGCTGACAATGGGGATAGACACAGGTGTCTCCCACATGCGGAGGAACAGCCAGGCTAGAATGGGTGGAACCGGGACCATGAGGGATTCCCCCGGTGGAGCCTTGTATTGTAAAATATCGAGTTCCTCCGCACAGGGCTCCTCTCCTTGGACTGTGTGGGGAGTGCTAGGGCTTGAGCCATGTCCCGCAAAAACTCCAGAAAGGAGGTGTCTTCGGGAGGAGACCGCCACTTCTGAAAAGGGGGGGAGGGGGGAAGGATCTGAGGGGAGGTCCCAATGAGCCTGGGATTCAAGGGAAGTGTCCCCTTCAGACTCCCAGCCTGAAAATTCTGAGGAAGATACTGAGCTAGGCAGCTCAAGCAGAGCCTGTGCCTTGTGCTGTGCTCTCAAGGACAAAGCCCGACTAGAACCGGAGGCGCTAGCTCAAGAAGATCTTGCACCCAAAGACCAGGATGGAGATAGAGATCTCTGCTGGAATCCCTCACGAGGCCCCTGGCTCTCGGGGGTTGTCACGGCAGTCTGGGGAGCCATCACAGGTGTCGCCCTCGAGGTCCAGGGCACATGCCAGAGGGGCCTGGCACCAGCACCTGCTGGGCATCAAGGAAGACAAACATGGTGCTCTAGTGCCTGCATTCGGGCCTCCCACTTTGAGTGGGGCTCTGTGACACTGGGGTGACCGAGTTGGGAGTCAAGGAGGAGAGGGGGTCCTCACCGGGACAACCCTCAGGAGACTGGGCGTCATCGCCGGAGGCCTCCATATCTGTATGAGGTACCTTTCGAGGCCACTCCTCCTCCAACTCTTCGGACTGCCGAGGAGGGCTGAGGGACAGAGTGCGAGAACACTCACGCTTGTCCAGAGCCCCCGGACAGGGTCCTCGAGGCGTTCTTTTTCCGCTCCCTTTCAGGGGACCCTTGCTCAGAGTGACGTTGGGGTCGCGAAGCAGCCATGGGGGACCCCAGAGGCTGAAGGTCAGTGGAGCGGGAAGCTACTGGGGACACCAGGGCTGCCTTGCAGAAAATATCATCCAGTTTCTGCTTACAACTCTGAATGGCCTTGGAGGACATCTTTTTACAAAGGGAGCAGAGCTCTGGGTTGTGGTCAGCTCCTAGGCACCTAAAACAAAAGTCATGGGTGTCCGTGAGCGACACTTTTTTAAACCGGAGGCCATGGGGCAAAAAGAATCCCCACAAGGTCAAAGACCTTCGGCTCGGCCAGCAATTGTAAAGGGCATGAAAACGCACTAGAGATGAACTCAAGAAAAATGAAAAACAATGAAGTCCCAGGGCCCGCTGCCGAAGCAAGGGCACTAGGAGCGGCAGAAGGAGGACCGGAAAACCGGAATTAGAGAATTTTTGGAACTTTTTCCGAGGTACAGGATGTGCGTCCAAAGGGCTCCGCAGAAAAAGGGAGAATGATCAAGATGGCACCCTTGGGCAGGAAGGGGACCACGCATGCATTGTGGCTTTTCCAAAGGCTTTCTTTAAATGCTGGGGAAGTGCTCCACACAGGCTCCGTCGGTACCGACGTCACCCATATGTGAAGACCGACTTCCTGCTTATTCCTGGAGAAGCAGACAATGTCATGTTATACATGCAATTCTCTACCACAAAACCCAGCTACACAGTACTAATAAATTGCCTCCACGACATCACTCAATGGCTGGCAAAACAATCTCATCGTCAACCCGCACAAGACCGAAGTTCTCTTCATATTCTGTGACGAACTACACCCCCACCTTCCACCATAAAAATTCCAGGAGCCCAGCTGAAAGTAAAATCAGAAGTATGCTACCTCAGCATAATGTTCGACTAGCCTCTAACTTCGCAATCCCTCATCAGGATCACCACCAAAGCCTTATACAACAAGATAAAGACAGTGCAACGCCTGTGACCACTGCAGGACTACAATAACTATTGCACGGTCTTTCAAGCCCTCACCCTACCCTACATAGACTAAGGCAACATCTTCTTCCAAGGGCTACCGGATTCATACTTCACCCCCTGCAACTCACACAGAACACTGCCCCCCACATATTGTCCCATGCCACTAGATCCGACCACATAACACCTATACTCAAAAAACTACATTGGCTGCCTATAAAAACGTAAGAATAAAACATAAAGTCCTATTAACCAATATCTTGAGGCATATCCTCTACATACCTACAGTCCCTCCTCCAGAAAACACCCAACAGAGCAAGACCACCACCCCAAACTACATTAGTGGTGTCCCACACTTATCGGAATAACAACAAAATCACCACAAACAAGGCCTTCTCCCTCTACACACCAGTCTTATGGAATGCGTTACCAGATCACCTACATGAAACCACAGACCTAATGGAATTTAGAAGGAAGTTAAAGAGACACCACCTCAAGATACTCATTGTTGCCAAAATGTAACTCCAATCCTTACTCTCTCCACCACCATCCTAGCCCTCTCTCCCCCAAATCAGCTCACGCCGACATCTATGGTTAGTCTCATATTATCTTGTACAAAGTTCATTTGCGTTCAATTTTCAAGGTTCTTTCGTGTATAAAGTTCACCTATGTTCCATACTCTATGTTCTATGTAACCTCATGTTATCTGTTCCATGTAAACCGCTTTGGCATTAAGATTAGGTGGTATATAAGCCACTTAATTAAAATACATAAAATAGATTCTAACTACATGCAGCAATGTACTAAAAAATCTCCCTTTTCACACAAATACAAGAAAAGCATAACTATATATCTTTTTCTTTAAATGCCAGTGAAAAGTAATTAGCTTTAACTATGTTATCAAAGCAGACCCGTTACCAATTTTAATTATATTTTTAAGAAAATGTTTTATTGTTTTAAAGTACTAGCGATGCGCATTTATGATCATCATGATGGTTGTGTTTATTTTTTTATTTCATATGAGATATGTTTTTAAATAAGTGAATGAATGAATAAATAAATAAATAAAACCATACCTGCCAGTTTAATTATGTTCAGCACTATCGAATTTGTTAATTTGTTCAAAACACTAGAACCTGCAGCCTTTGGCTGAACAGCAGAAATATCACCTGACCTTCCAATCCCATGGACCAACCTGTACAAAAAAGAAGCATGCAAACAAATAAATACCGCATGACAACATGAAGCAATGTGTTTCATTACCTGCTATTTTCTCAGAATAAATAAAGTACTCAATGGTCCCAATTCAAACCTCTTATATATTCATTTAATATTTTGAGCATTTTTTAAACCGCCTTATCAGGTAATCAAAGCAGTTTACAATGAACACAATGCAACTATTACAAGAAACATAGTTAAAAAAACAACAATATAACATGGAAAAGTTAAATTACAATGTAAACATCTTTGCTCAGGAGAGCTACTTAATCAACTGCAAACTTATTTACATAGTAGCACAGAAATGTTTACATAGTGTGATAAGGAAGCTTATCATAGCTCAGGAAGGAGCTGTAGTAAAGGTGAAGTGACTCTGAACAAGCAACCTGTCAGTTCTGGTAGAAATAAGAAAACAGAATCTTCCCATAAAAGACTACCAGTCCCAGAATGCACCAGGTTTCCAACAGCCATTAGAGGAGCTGAAGTGGGAAAACGTGTGTTCAATCAGGAGGGCTATGAGGTAATCCCCAAGCACTCATCTCAAAGGGCAGGGCCTGATTCAGCACAGCTGCGCTGTCCTAGGGTGGAGCACTCACCTAAGCTGAATAAAGGTAGAGTTTATTCTACAGAGAATCATCCTCAGAATCAGCTTGGATATCCTCAGTTTCACCTTGGACATCCTCAGCTTGGACATCTTCATCATCTGGAGGATCATCAGAAGCAGAAGCCAGAGCGGACAGACAGAGAGGGCAAGAAACCCTTTGGAAGAAAGAAGAGAAAAGCATTTGGGAGGTCTAAAGGAGTCCAGAGCAGTACGTATACTGGGAGACATTCAAAAGGCCAGCATACACCATTGGACTGGGGAAAACCAGAGGAGTGGTGCTGCAGAGCTAGGAATCTCCAGACGGTACCTGTGAGGGAGACGGCTGCACTTGGAAGGGACCCTAAGACCCGTGCCAGAAGGTATGTGAAGAGAGACCCAGTGTCCAGGGATCTGGATTGGAAGGCTGGACATAAGAACTGGACTACATACTGGCCAGGCTATTTAGAGAGGAACTCTAAGAGCAATGGAAGCTCAGGTATGAACACTGATCTATGCCCTAGCTATACCCTTGAAAGACAGCAGGGAAACAAGTATTCTCCTGAGAGTGCTCCATTGAGAAATTCCTCTGTGCCAATCCATGATATTGAACCCATGATTGTTGAAGAAGGGGGAGGGGTTGTAGATATAGGCTGTGAATACATGGATTGCTCTCTGTCTAAAGTCCTTTGGTAATTTCTGTTACAAAGTACAACAACAATCACAAAGAAATACAAACTTGTTCTTTAATCTACTCAGAAAAGCTTCTGAGTAGAATTTGAGCCACGCAGTAGAAAGTAAGCCAGCTAAGGGGTTTCAGCTGGGTAACTGCTAGCAATTGAGCTTTACCTAATTGCTTGTGAGCTCTGAGGGAATCACTTCTGAGTCTGTGTGTGAAGATATAAGAAGTTAACCTGAAAAGAACAGTTTTTCCCTTCTTTGGGGGTTTTGCTTGTTGTTTGATGCACTGCTAAGAAAATATTTATTTATTTATTTATTTTATTTATTTATTTAGACAATTTTGTATACCGCCTTATCCTTCAATCAAAGCGGTCACAAAACAATTGGGGGTACATTTAACACATGGGGATATGAGACACAAACTAATACTTACAGGGAACATGGGCAATGGAGAGTTATGTGGCTTGCCCAAGACCACAAGGAGCACCTGTGGGACTAGAAACCCCAGTCCTTCCGGCCCAAGGTTGCTGTCCTCTAGTGGGATTTGAACCCCCGACCTTCCGGCCTGAAGTACCTTGCACCAACCACTATGCTACTCCTCCCTCTTAGCTAGAGCCTACAGAAAAGACCAGTTTGTTACCAACCAGGTCTTTATTCTTTTGATTTGATTGCCTGACAAGTTCAGCTGTTGTTTTCCTGACTTTGTTTTTCTAAGTTTAACACTGAAAGCAAGTATCCTGTTTTATGTGCTACCAAGCATATCTGTATTGGGAGAAATAACCCCATAAATAAATATCTTATTGGCTTTACACTCAAGCACAACTAATTATTGTGAGCGGCTGTGTCTGGTGTGAATGGACTGCATTTCCCACAATCCCTTGCAAATAATATTGATATATGCCTTTGCCAAGACTGTGAACATTCTCACCCAGGCACCCGTCTGACAATAGCCAAAATAAAGTTGTGTGCACAACAGAGGAGTAGTGGTATTCTGCAGATTTAGTCATTGTTAAAAGGATTAAGTGAGGACTAATGCATCAGATCATGTAAGGACAATATCTGCTTCATCTGATTGATTACCAAAGTATTCTGTGAAATGTCTTGATTTGCTTATGAAAGGTAGAAAGGTCCTTTATACTTCTTAGTCTGTCAGGGAGGGAGTTCCAGAGAATTGGCGAGTAAAATGAAAAGGCTCTATTGCTTCTTGAGTGGTTAGTTTTCTGAAAGTCTATAGGGATTGCTAAGGAATTGTGTGTGCATATCCCTCCTTTTGTCTGTTAGGATTCTTGTGTATGAGAAAGCTTAGGTAGGATGGAGATATATTACGCAGCAGTTTAAAGGTGATCATTAGGGATTTGTATTTAATTCTACTTGGGATAGGTAACCAGTGTAACTGCTGCAATATGGAGGTAATATGCTAAGATTTAGGTACACTCTGAGTTATACAAGCAGCCGCGTTTTGGACCATTACAATAGTGTTGGGTTGGGGAGCAGTGGGCACTAGTTTGTAAGGGACCGTTTAAGGGGGTTCTCTCCAGTAATATATTGGAGCACAATTATAAAATGCTGTATAGGTGGTACATGACACCACAGAGGCTGCAGAGATGGCAAGGGGGGGGGGCTGCTTTGTGCTGGAGGGAGTGTGAAGAAATAGGATCCTTCCTCCACATTTGGTGAGGTTGTATTAAGCTTCAGCCTTTATGGAGAGAAGTGGCAGAATGGATTAGTGAGATTATGAGAAAAGATACTGTATATATTTTTTGGCCCTTGTTTGGCCTTGTTAAATGTGGAAAGTGAAGAGGGGCAAACAAGTGTGCAGGGGTGGTGTAGAATAGTATGTGTGGCTACTAGGCAGGGGATAGCGAGGAAATGGAGAGAGGTGAAAATACCTTCGCTAGCAGAGGTACAGAGTAGAGTGGAACACCTATATCTAATGTATCGTCTTACAGCCCTTCAGCAGAGAAGGTTGCTGGGCTTTCAAAAAACCTGGGGATCCTATCTTAAGCGGCGGGTGAGGGACGAGAATCAGGAGGAAATCAAGGAAGGAACTACTCTATAGGCTGCTGGTAAGTTAAGGCCTCTGGCATGGGAACTGTATAATAAATTGAGGTTGGTTTTGCATGGGCGGGTACGTATTATAGATTGAATATATAATGAGAATATTAGCCTGTTAATTGTTTCTCTGCCCTATGTATCTGAAGCTATTGATAGGCATTTACACTGCTTGAATTACTTTTACGGGAACTGGGGGTGAGGATTGCTGTACTCCAACTGTTATGTGTTAAAGAACAAGGCTGGGAAAGGCAGGGAGGGAGGGGCAGAAAACCAGAAAATTGTTAACAAAAAAATTGTGTGTGATGTGATGTTGTGTTATTAATAAACAGTAAATGGAAAAAAATAGGGTTTGTAGCATAAAGGTAGCAGTACATTATCTCTTCCTTATCTGCAGAAATCCAGTTACCCATAGTTAATCCTCTTAACTTTTTCATTAATTTCCATGGTTTATCTCCTGCCACAGGGGGTAAACTAACATGCTCACCATGGCCTTTATCTGTGGCAGGGATGTTATCTACATCTGCAGTGCCTGCACTATTGCAACCACCATCATTAGCCCTAGTGTGTAAGCTACGGGTGGGCACCTTTTTATCCTGGGCAACGTGCAGTCAGTATGTATTTTTCTTTTTCGTTCCTACCATACTTCAATTGCCTTGCTGGGATTCAGTATCGATTTTGTACAACAGGGTCACCACGAGAAGGTACCCAGCAAGACTTGGGGAGGGAACTATAATCTCCCCCTCCCCCCAAAGAAAAGCACAGCAGTTATGCTGCACTTCCCCTTGACCCCCTCTGTTTCTAAGTGGGTAAATACATGTGGCCCAGTACTCAAAGGATTTATGCTCCTAACTGAGTTATGCTCCTAAATTGGCCTCTTTGAAAATTTACTAGGACTTGGATGCTGCCAGTCTTTACCTCTGACTGCAAAGGATAAACAATCATCTGTCCAGTGGGAAGGAACCAGCAATTACAGGTATCTGATCAATGCACATCAACTAGAAGCAGCGAGGGGGTCCTTCTGAAGATCCTCCTCTGAGAAAAAAAAGCAGAACAGCAGCACCTTTGCGAGAAAGGATGGCAAAGTCTGCAAGAAGACAGAAGCCATTGCGATAACTAAGGAAGACTCCCTGCAAGTCAAGGACTGCAGCTAGGAACCTCCCTAGTGAATGCTATAGCCCCCAGGAAAATCACTTTAAGGGACAAATCCTTGAAGGAGGTTTTACAATTAAGCTCAAAAGGAGATCTTTTCAATGCCTTCAACACCAGATAGAGATTCCACTGAGGCAAAACTGAACACACAGACAGGTGGAACTGTTTCACACCCCTGAGGAACCATGAGTCATTAGGATGTACTGTCAATAAAATCCCTTGGATGTGACCCCTGTAGCACTCAGGACTGCCACCTGAACTTTGAGTGTTCAGTGCCAAGGCCTGGACCAGGCTCGACTCATGTAAGCTAAGGACATATAGGTCCTCTGACCCTTAAGCAGGATGTCTACTACCACTCCATTGTAGCCCTTTCCAGAGAATGTATGCCTTTGAAGGGCTAGGCAATAAGCAAGAAGGGACTGGGATCTTCTATTACTAGGAGTCTGTACCACAATTGGTCCTTCTCTTGAGGTAGCCAGAGAAAGGGCCATGACAACCAGTTCAAGAGATCCGTGTACCATGGCTTAAGAAATCAGTCCATGCCACTAGGATTGCTGAGCCTGGATGACTCTGAAATCTGTGTGCAGAAGACAGCTCCCCAGGGGACCGGGAAGAGACATACAGCATCCCTTTATGAGGCCTCTCCTGAAGTAGGTCATTCAAGCCCACCAACCAGATCCTTCTTTACGCTGAAAAAGGTCCCCACATTATCATTCTCCTGGGTGGCGACCAAGGCAAACACTGGGAGGCCTCATCTCTGCACTATGATGTCACACGCATGAGAGTTCAGCTCCTAGCTCATCAGGCTCCAGAGTTATGATGTAGGACGTCAGCCTGCACATTGCCTATATCTGCAATATGCAGTCAGACAAAGCAACCAAATGCTCCACCACTCAAAACCACAGCTTTGTGACCTCAAAAGCCATTTTAAACAAAAGACCAAGAACCCCAAATCAGCTGCTTAGAAGGGAGCTATACTATATACCATCAATGTTTTGTTTCCGGCACTGTGAGTTCTGCCTCATTTGTTGACATATGCCCCCATCAAAGAATTGTCCAAGAACACTTTGACCACTATGCCCACAAGAAGAGGCATAACCTCTCCAGGACCAGGTGGACTACTCTTTCCACCAGGTGGATAAATGTCCAGGGGACTTCTTGAGGGAATCAGAGACCCTGGGCCAACTGACCCAGGAAGTGTGCATTCCAGCCCCCCAGACTGGCATCCTAGGTGATAATCACTCAATCTGATGCTACCAATAGCATTCAGCCATTGGATGGTGAGACCGCAACCATTCCATCAATTATTCCCTGATCTCCCAGAGCAGAGGAAGGATCTGGACAAACTGGAGACAGGGAGACCAGAAAGTTAGCAGATACCCTTGCAGTGGGAGCATGTGCACCTTAGCCCAAAGAACCAACTCCAAGGGCCATGCTGGGGATCTAAGCATCTGGAGGTAATCCCAAACTCATGCAGCAGACTAGGCAGCAGCAGAGATGGCTGAAGCTTGAAGAAACTCTTCGTCTTGAGAAACTCAATCCAGAAGAGCATGGAACCAAGCCCCAAAGTACTCTAAGTCCAGGAACAGAAGAAAGCTGATCTTGGGATAGTTTTACCCCAACCTCAGCCTTTCCAGCCAGGAAAACCAAAGGCTGAATTGTCAATGGACTTTCTAGAGAGTAAAACCGGATCAGCCAGTCATCCAGAATGGGAGAAATAGTGAGAATGGATGATACGTAGGTGGGAAAAGTGACGAGGTGGGATGGTGAAGGGTGAGCTGATGATTGGGTGTATCTTTACAGCGCTACATGCGCCTTGTAACACTATATAAATTATTAATAGTAGTAGTAGATAACGTCTTCTCAATTTGAAAAGAGCAGCTTAGCCCATGGAATAGTGTTGATGGAAGGAAAAGAGGGTATGAGGGTTGGGAGGCTAGGGAGAGGTTGGTAGGAGGGCAGGTAAGGGAGGGCAACTCCCATGTCTGGCTTTTTGAATATAAAGAAAAAGGAATTAAGAGAACAACAGCTGAGAATCCTAATATGTCTGCTGATCACACAACATTCAAGAGACTCGCTTCAGGAAATAAAGCACAGTTACTTACCTGTAACAGGTGATCTCTGGGAACAGTAGGAATAAGTCTTCACATATGGGTACGTCGGTACCGACGGAGCCTGCGCGGGAACACTCCCCAGCTTCCCAAAAAAGGAAAGCTTTTGGGAGCATCCCACAGCGCCTGCGTGCTGCCTTCCCGCCTTTCCTAACCGCCTCTCCTCAGTTCGAGTTTAAAGCTGAGACAATAGAGAGAGAGGAAAGGAAAGATAGAGAGAGAGATACAACTCCATGGGGAGGTGGGAGGATTGTGAAGACTTATTCCTGCTGTTCCCAGAGATCACCTGTTACAGGTAAGTAACTGTGCTATCTCCAGGAACAAGCAGGAATGAGTCTTCACATATGGGGACTCCCTAGCTAAGATGCCTGGGAGATCCCCAAGGATATGAGACCCTGGGAAGGGTTTTACGTCCTCCTATGGATCTCAGGCATCCATTCAGGGAAGGAGGGTAGGAGTTGTTTAAGAATGGAACAGGTGTTTGAGGAGAGCCTGACCAAACAAGGCATCCCAGTGGGAGTCCTTGTCCAAGCAGTAATGGGCTGTGAAGGTATGAACCGAGGCCCAGGTGGCTGCTCGACAGATCTGGTCGATGGACACAGAATTTAGATGAGCCATAAAGGTGGCCATGGCCCTCACATTATGGGCTGTGACATGGCTCTCCAGAGAAAGGTTCTTACTCTGGTAGGCGAAAGAAATACACTGAGCAATCCAATTGGACAGTGTCCTCTTAGAGACTGGAAGTCCCAAATGAGAAGGATCAAAAGCAACAAAAAGCTGGGCAGACTTTCTATGTTGCTGTGTCCTTTGTATGTAAAAGGCAAGAGCTCTTTTACAATCCAGAGTATGAAGATACTTCTCTGCAGTGGATGCATGAGGAGCTGGAAAAAAAGACAGGTAAATACACCTCTTGATTAAGATGAAAAGGTGAGACCACTTTAGGCATAAAGTGTGGATTGGTCCTAAGGACTACCTTATCATGATGGAACCTTGTATAAGGTGGATTAGCCACTAAGGCCTGCAGTTCACTGATGCGGCGAGCTGAAGTGACTGCAATGAGGAAAATAACCTTCCAGGAAAGAAATTTCAAGGAGGTGGTGGCTAAGGGTTCAAAAGGTGGCTTCATAAGCTGACCAAGAACTAAATTTAAGTCCCATGCCACTGGAGGAGGCCTAATGGGAGGTTTAAAGTTAGGCCTCTCATGAATCTTGCGATGAGAGGATGAGAGGAAATAGGTTGTCCACTGATAGGCTTAAGGGATGCTGCAATAGCACTCAAATGGACTCTTACTGAATTCGTCTTAAGTCCTGCATTGGAAAGATGCAGGAGATAGTCTAACAGAGAATTTAAAGGTAGTGCTAGAGGGTCAAGACCCTTTTCAGCACACCAAATGGAAAATCTTTTCCATTTAAAAGCATAGGAACGCCTAGTGGAAGGTTTTCTGGAAGCATGGAGGATATCCTTCACTTGCTGAGAAAGATTCAAGCCTTGAAGGTCTAGGCCTTCAGTAACCAAGCTCTGAGGTGAAGGGACTTGGGGTTTGGGTGCCACAAAGCCCCTTCCTCCTGGGACAGAAAATCTGGAGCAGCTCCCAAGTCCAGGGAGGGGGCTTGGGAGAGATGCAGAAGTAGAGAGTACCACACTTGGCGTGGCCAGCGTGGAGCTATGAGGATCATAGATCCTTGATCCCTCTGGAGTTTCAACAGAGTCTTGGGAATCAAGGGAATGGGTGGAAAGGCATACAGGAAGCCCTGACCCCAATGAAGGAGGAAGGCATCCTTGGCCTGAACTCCCTGACACGGAATTCTGGAACAGAACCGGGGAAGTTTGGCATTCCACGGACTTGCAAAGAGGTCTATGTCCGGAGTTCCCCATTCTTGGAAGATTCTGAGTACCTGATCCATGTGCAGGGACCATTCGTGTGGAAGCAGAACTCGACTGAGTCTGTCTTCCCAAGAGTTTTGGATTCCTGGGAGGTATACTGCCAGGAGATGGATTTGATGCTTTCTGGCGAAGGCCCACAATCTTAAAGCTTCGTTGCAAAGCGACAGAGAGCCAGTTCCTCCTTGCTTGTTTATGTAAAACATGGCTACTTGATTGTCCGTATGAATGAGGACTGTCTTGTAGCTGAGGAGGGTATGAAAGACCTTGAGAGCAAGAAAAACTGCTCGAAGCTCCAAGTGGTTGATATGAAGAGAGGTCTCCTGTGGGGACCAAGTGCCTTGAGTGGAGAGATCCTGTAGATGAGCTCCCCAACCTGTCTGGGAGGCATCTGTTGTGAGGGTTGCTTGGGCAACAACTGTTGGAAGGGGGACCCCAGCAACAGATTTTGAGTGGACATCCACCATTGGAGAGACCAAAAGAGACGTTTTGAGGTTGCTATTTGGTCTGAGAGAACTCCTGATGACAAAGTCCATTGAGCTGCTCTCATGTGTAGGCGAGCATAAGGTACCACATGCACTGTGGAAGCCATGTGGCCTAGCAGTTGCAGCATCTCCCGGGCAGTTAAGTGGCTCTTCGACTGAATCTGGGAGGCTAACTGCACTAGACGTTGGCAACGGGCCTGAGGAAGGTAGGCCCTTGCAGTAGTGGTATCCAACCAGGCCCCTATGAATTCTAGGGACTGAGTAGGGGTGAGCTGAGACTTTGGGAGGTTTACCACTAGTCCCAGATACTGCAGAATGCACCTTCTGCGGTCCAGGGAAATCTGGGCCTCTGATTGAGATGGAGCTCGGATGAGCCAGTCGTCCAGGTATGGGAAGACAAATATTCCCAGAGTGCGTAGAAATGCAGCAACTATTGCCATGCATTTGGTGAACACTCTTGGAGCAGAGGCCAGACCAAAAGGAAGCACCCTGTATTGGTAATGTTTTTCTTGGAAAAGAAAACGTAGGAATCTTCTGTGAGATGGATGGATGAGGACATGTGTGCACGCATCCTTGAGATCTAGAGAACAAAGCCAATCTTGACTTTGAAGGTATGGAAGGAGAGTGCCCAGAAAAAGCATCTTGAACTTCTCTTTGCATAGAAATTTGTTCAATTCTCTGAGATCTAAGATGGGTCTGTATCCCCCCCGTCTTCTTTGGAATGAGAAAATAGGGGGAGTAGAACCCTGACCCTTGTTGAAGAAGAGGAACTTCATCTATTGCCCCTTGGGCAAGAAGGGTAGCCACCTCCTGACCTAGAAGGTCGAGAAGAGATGTGGGAGAATTGAAGTGTCTCACCATGGTGTGGGGAGGAAGGTCTGAGAAATGAAGCTTGTAGCCCTCTCTTATGATGGAGAGGGTCCACTGCTCTGATGTGATCTGCTCCCATCTGGGAGCAAAATGAGCTAACCTTCCTGGAATGGTGAGAGGCTCTGGCTGTTTTAGAGCCAGAAAGGCTAAGTTCTCTAGCATCAAGTCAAAAACCCTGAGGAGGTTGGGTCTGCTGAGTTGCAGCAGCCCCTGTAGATTTAGGCCTGGCCTGTTTAGGTTGCTGACGCTTAGTGGCAAAGCGACCTGTAGAAGATTGTTGACCAGAAGTAGAAGGAAATCTGCCCTTTTTGAAAAAAGACTTTAAAGGGCTTTTTCTTGGCAGGAATGGAGGTTGACTTTGAAAGTCTATCCAGAGCAGAGTTTTCTGCATCCATTTGAGTGGCTTTTATTTGCCATTCTTTGCCAAATAGGTTTTCACCTGTACAGGGAAGATTTCCTAAGCCATCTTGAACCCAGGGTTCTAAATCAGAAGCTTGGAGCCAAGCAATTCTGCGAGCAGCTATGGCAATGCCTGAAGCTCTGCTGGCACCTTCAAAGGAGTCAAAGGCTGCCCTGTTGGAAAACTTTGAAATGTCTTGGGTATGCTTAAGCCAAATGAGGAATTCTTCCCTTTTATCCTCTGGAAGAAAAGGGAGGAAAGTGTGCAGCTTTTCTGCAACTTCCTTTAGAAACATACCCATGTAAAGACTATAGGAGTTGATTCTGGCAATAAGCATACTGGCTTGGAAGATTTTCCTACCAAAAGCATCAAGGTCCTGCATTCTCTTCCTGGAGGAGCAGAAGAGTGTCTCTTTGTACTCTTTATCCTCTTCATAGCTGACTGCACCACAATTGAATGGTGAGGAAGCTGAGTTTTATGAAACCCAGGACAGGGAAGGACACGATACATAGTGTCCAATCTGCGAGAATGAGGAGAGAGAGTGAGAGGAGTCTCCCATAAATCAATCATGTGTTCATAAAGAATCTCATGAATTGGTAAGGTGACTGCCTCTCTAGGAGCCTTAGAATAACCTAAAATATCTAATTTTTTTGCTCTAGGCTCTGATTCAGAGGTTACTGAAATAGAAAGTCCTTTAGCTACTTCTCTTATGAAGTCTTAAAAGGACAAGTCCTCTGGAGGAGACATTCTTCTTTTTGGAGAAGAAGGCTCTTCAGGAAGGGTTATGGATACTTCAGGAGACTCCTCTGATGTATCAGAATCAGAGGAATCAAAGTACCGTCTGTCAGGGTGCTCTTCTAATGCTCAATACGCATATCGAGCAGTATCGACATGGGGTGTCCTTGGTACCGGATCGGTACCGATAAGCAGCCCTGGACAAGGAACCGCTGCAGTCGGTATCCTGGTCGATGCCGATGCAGTCGGTACCGGTAGCGGCGCTGGTGCCGGTACCGGTACCGGAGCCGATACAGACAACGGAGTTTGTTGTGGTACCAGCGGCGTCGCAGCTTGAATGAAGGCCGTGATAGCCTGCTGCATGGACAGAACATTCTGATCCATCGACGCCATGAATGCCTGGAAATCGGTACCGGGAGATTGTGCCGGTACCCCAGAGCATTCTAACCCTGCCGGGGTTGTTTAGCTGGTGCAGGATCCTCGAGGGCAAGCCCGGAGGCATCTCAATGCTTAGAGGGAGATCTACCCTTCGAGGACCTGCTAGATTTATGTTTGGTTACCTGAGATCCATTAGGAGAAGAAGACCTGGAAGATGTTGATGCTACCGAAGCTGCATCAGCGGGAAACAGCACATGGAGCTTAGCTGCTCGGTTCTGTAAACCCCGTTTAGACTTTAGAGAGCAGGACGGACAATCCGGAATGGAGTGTTCAGGACCCAAACATTTAAGGCACCATTCATGGGTGTCTAACAGAAATAGTACAGCTACACTTAGTGCATTTCTTGAACCCGGAGCTGGTTTTCCCATGAGGGAATTTTTCTTGTGGGCCCTGAAGCCCAAAGAAAAAAAATACACTAAGTGAGGAAAAGTATAGATTATTATTTTTTTTTTTTAAAAGAAGAAAGAAAAGACCGGCGGTACCGGTCCGGAGTCGGGGAAGGCAGACACGCGACCAAAGAAATAAAATAAAATAAAGAACTTCTTCAGCGGTGACAGGGCTCGACCTGCTGGCTCCGCGGCAAAGAAGAACTGAGGAGAGGCGCTTTGGGATGCTCCCAAAAGCTTTCCTTTTTTGGGAAGCTGGGGAGCGTTCCCGCGCAGGCTCAGTCGGTACCGACGTACCCATATGTGAAGACTCATTCCTGCTTGTTCCTGGAGATAAGGAGGTACTTGATTAAAGACGGATTAAGATTGTGTTCAGATATGTCTCCTGAATAAAAACTGTCTTAAAAAGTGCCATGAAAAATTGCTGTGCAGCAAAGAATATCCATATGGTTTTCATGCAGCCAACCTCAAACAGCTAAGAAAGGGAAGAGTAGGGATATTAATGTCAAGGCAGCACACTTAGAATAGTCACCATGATATTGGATGGGAGACTAGTGGTACTGGTATACAGGATCGTACCAAACTAGAAATGTACTCTGTGCGACTAACAAGTATGGTGATCCCCTCCAACCAGCCCTGTTCAGTTAACTCACTCTTTTTGAGCTTCCTGGAAGTCAGATGATGATATCGGTGCCTCCTTCTGTGCTTGCGTCCTGTGCGGCTGCACTGCTTGCACAGCCCTTGGTACAGCCCTGCTGGTATGTGCTTATGTCCCTAATGTGAATCAAGGCTCTTTTTTGAGAGAGTTAGGGAGAAAATATTAGGTGTAGGGATGGGATCCATCATAAATGGGTAAAGACTTCAATCTTAAATTAGACTCTGCTAAACAACTCTAGGGAGGAGGTTTTAAGAGAAAAGATTAAAAAAGATTAATGGAAACACTGAGTGCTATGTTTGCTAAAGTGTGCTACCATTAACACACGTTATTTTAATGCAGGCCCCATTTTATTCAATGGGTCCTAGCTGCTAAATATGCAAGTTAATAGTAACGTTCTTTAGTAATTTTAGCCCCGAATCTAACAGTGGGACTAAGCTTTCTACTCCTATCTTCATGCAGCCTATAGTAGGCTTGATACATTTCTATGGCACAGAATGTTTTGCATGAGGTATTCAGAGTGGAAATTGATCAGAGAACTTGGTCAGACCATAGTTCGGTGTGGCTATGGCCAGCCCAACCATAAGGCAAACCAGGTGGTCACCTAAGACAGCAAATTCCGGAGGGCAACAAAGATCAGGACACTCAAAGTTAAAATAGATTTTGACGGGGGGGCGCTCGTGAGCCCGCAGCGTGATGGCCGCAATTTAAAAGAGCTCCGTCCTCACAGCCCCAAAACTCTAGAAAACATGCGCTAACTGCAGCAACCTGCTCCCCTCTACCTACCCTGGGTCGGCGCGAGTAAGCGATCCCCCTCGGAACCTGGATCAACGGCTCGGCGGGCACTCTGGAGACTGGAAAACCGCGGGGATCGCCCCTGAAGCGTGGCCTGCTGAACGCCTCTACCCGCCGATGGCTCTGGGCCTGATTGATCCCGCGACTAGCATCTAAGCCCTACGCGGGGTTCACATATCACTGGAGCGGAGCGGAGACCTGTAAGACTGAGCGGCTGCTTCCCGGGCGCTGCACTGTGGAACGTGCGGCAGCCCGTTGGTCAGGGGGGGCAACTACCCTTAGCGCTGAGGCCTCTGCATGTGCAGCGGAACCCTTGCATGTGAGACGGCGTGGAGACCGCGTGGCACCAGCCGGTGCTTGCTACCTTCTCTTGCTGTTCCGGATCGCCCCGAGGGGGGTAAGTTTGAGCGTCTACTCTCTCCTCTTCTGCACTGTGGCCTGAATTTGGAGCTGGTGACCGGGACTATATCCTAGCAGCTTGGTGTCCCGCCGAAGACTACATCTTCCCTGAGTGGTCCTTGGGGGCCCTGTTAAATGTTTGCTACCCTGGGAGAGCTGAGGCAGCTTTTTCCTATGGCCTCACTGTCTATCCACTGCACTATGCCTTGCTGACATTGCATGTGCACGTCTCCTGACACTGTGAGGTGGCGACTGCGCTGCGGATTTGTGGGAACCTGGACGCCGCTCTCTCCTTGGTGTCCCCACTTTTGCTGGCATTGGATACATCTCTCTCCTACCACTGTGTGACTTTGGTGACTTTGTGAGATGGCTGCAAAAGCCAAAAGTTCTGAAACTCTGGAGGGGATGCGCTCCTCCCAGCGCTTGCAAAGCAAGTCCGGAGCCCCAAGTAGTCCACACGAACAGCTCCTCCCATCAGGTTCTGATGATGAGACTGTCAGCGAGGACGACTTAGATCCGCATAAGCAACTTTCCTCGGCTCAACTCAAACAAGAACTCCGTAGGGGCTTTGCGGAATTAGCTAATGAATTTCGCGCGCGCTACGGGAGGACCTGATGAAAGATGTCGCTGAGCTCAGGACCGACATCAAGGAACTGGGAACCCGAGTAGAAGACGTGGAGACCAAAATGGTAGAACAAGATGGGACTCTGATGGATTTACAATGTGCTTTAGACCGGCAAAACACGCAAGCAATGGAACTGACTTATAAAATTGATGACATTGAAAACCGTTCCCGCCGCAACAATGTCCGTTTCCGTGGGATCCCAGAGGCGGTAGGGGGCGGAGATGATCTACCAACTGTACTTAAATTGCTGATAGCGGAATTGCTCTCGACGGAGGACTTGGCTGCACACACCTCTGGTATGGAAATTGAACGAGTTCACCGCGCTTTGGGGAAACCCCCCAATAACCAACCCCGTGATGTCATCGCGAGATTTCTGCGTTATTCTGATGCTGAGCTCCTTATCCGTCGAGGCCGGGAGAAAAAGACGGTCCGATTTCAGGACGCGACAGTGTCTATTTACCAGGACCTCTCGACGTTCACCCTGGCACGGCGGAGAGAGATGAAACCAGTCTCGGCGGTCCTGAACAGCAAGGGGATTCGCTATTCCTGGTCCTTCCCATTTAGGATGAACTTTCTTTTGGGCAACAAAAAGATCTCTGCAAATGACTACACTGAAGCCTGGCGAGCCCTTCGCCAGGCGGGTTTAGTAGATGACAATGCTCAGTCTCATCCGCCGCCCCCTAAGCCCCAGCACTCCAGGTGGTCTCGGGTGGGCAAGTCCACTTGATCTCTTTTTGTGGACTTGAGGAGCTCCTCTTACTTTTTTAAGGAGTCTCAATTTGTGGGTCCCCTGATTTTTGGATAAGTGGTGGTGGGAATTTGATTGGGGTCCTTCCCTTTTTTGATACAAGAGGGGTGGCGGATGATCTGCAAACGTTTTGTTGATGTTATTGCTTTGGTAAAGGGGTATGGTGAGTTTGATGACCTGGGGGGGGGGGGTGGAGGAGTAGTGGGGAGTATGTTTTTCTCTGTTTTTCACTGTTTAGGTTGAATTTTTGCCTTGAGGGGTTCTGGGGGGTTCGGAGTTTGTGGTCAATTTACTGTGTCCTGTACTAATTTAAACAGGCAGGTGGTATTGACGGGAAGGGGGGGGGAGGGGAGGCTCTTTTTCAATGTGGAATTGGGGGGTGTGCTTGGGCTTGGGAGGAGGGACTATGGCTCCTGTTCCTAGAGGGTGGAGTGGGTGGGCCCAACTCACCAATTCCCCGGGTTTGATGGGGGGGCGCTCCCACTGGGACCTTCTGGATAGTAGGCGGCAGCGAGGGAGTGGATTGTAATTGCTAATGGTGCGCTTTATTTCTTTGAATGTTAAGGGCCTTAATTCCCCGAGGAAGAGGTCCCTGCTGTTCTCAGAACTGCGCACCCTGCAGGGGGACATTGTTTACCTACAGGAGACCCATCTTCAGAACTGTAAGCAGGGCTGGCTAAAGAGGTCCCCGTATACTGAGGTGCGGGTGGCCTCGGATGCACAAGGACGGAAGAAGCGGGGAGTAGCCTTACTATTTCATCAGAGCCTCTCTCTCCAGATAGAGGAGATAAGGCAGGATGCTTTGGGGAGGTGGCTTTTCTTGAATATCCGCTTAGAAGGGCACTTGCTAACCTTAGCTAATGTTTACGCTCCCAATACAGGTCAGGGGGCCTTTTTTGCACGCTTGAAAGCCTTGCTGGCGGATTTCGCAAGGGGTCCTATTGTTCTGGGGGGGGACTGTAACACGCATCTGGTGCCCCACCTGGATTCCACAAGTCGCGCTGAGGGGCGAGTGGGGGGGGTCGGCAAGAGCCCTACAGCGTCTTATGCTCGACTTAGGTTTGAGGGACGTTTGGAGGGACACCCATGGGGGGGAAAGAGGCTATACGTACTACTCTCCGGTCCATCAGGTGCACACTCGCATTGACTATTTTCTATTTGATCAGCGCCTGATGGACAGGAGAGTGAAGGCTGGACACGGAACGCTGACTTGGTCAGATCATGCCCCGTGCTGGCTCGCTCTTCCGGCCGGATTGTACAGTGAATACCAACGGCTTTGGCGCTTAGACGTGAGGTTCCTGCGATGGCAGGGTGCAGTGCAGGACCATGTCCGTTTTATCACGGAATTTTTTGAGCTTAACAATTCTGGGGACATCCCTCTCCCCACGGTGTGGGATGCTTATAAGGCTACGGCTCGAGGTCAAGTCATGGCGGAGGCAGCTCGCACGCGCAAAATGTGGACGCGTGACCACGACCGGTTGGTGGAGGAGGCTACTCGCCTAGGTCTGGAACACGCCCGAACTGGTTCCCGACAAGTCCTGCGCCAGTGGCGGACTGCTCGAGCCAACTTGGATGCATGTCTGCAGAGAGAATTAGATAATAAACGTCGGAAACTACGGCAAACCTTTTATGAGCATGGGAATAAAACAGGCCGCTTCCTGGCTTTGCGTCTTCGCCAACAATCATCCGCGAGAGTGGAGCGCAAACTGCGCGACGCTGGGGGACGGAGGAGGGTTATTTCCCGGGAGATACGTGATCTCTTCGCTGACTTTCTGGAGCAGCTCTACAAGGCGGAGTCCTTTGAGCGGGATCGTGTACAGGATTATCCGCGGGGGATTGGTCTGCCGCATCTCTCCGACTCTGATCGGGCTCAGCTAGATTCTGAATTAACGGTAGATGAAGTGGAAACTGCAATTAGACGATTGAAAACTGGTAGTGCGCCAGGTAGTGATGGCTTCCCGGCAGAATATTATAAGAAGTTTAGGATACAATTAGCGCCAACCTTGACTATATTGTTCAATGAGATCTTGGCAGGGGTCCCGTTACCGCCGTCCCTGCGCGAGGCACTGATTGTGATGATACCCAAACCTGGTAAACCACTGCACGACGCGGCGTCGTACCGCCCCATCTCCCTGTTAAACGTTGACGTTAAAATATTTGCCTCTGTGTTGGCGGCGCGCCTGAATCGGGTCCTTCCGAGCTTGGTCCACCCAGATCAGGTTGGCTTCGTGCCAGGCCGCCAGGCTGCAGACAACATTAGGCGTGTGTTGCAGGTCATACACGTAGCCCAGCGGGAACCACAACCAGCCTTGCTGGTGGGGATTGATGCAGAAAAAGCTTTCGATCGGGTCCATTGGGAATATTTATGGTGTGTGCTGGAGGCAATGGGCTTCGGCTCAAATTTTATCTGTTGGGTTCGTAGTCTTTACCAGATGCCCCAGGCGTGCGTTCGGATTAATGGGGGACACTCGAGGCATTTCTTGCTGGAACGGGGTACGCGACAGGGTTGCCCTCTTTCGCCCCTGCTCTTTGCACTCGCGATGGAACCCTTGGCTCAGAGCTTCCGAGAACATTTAGGTTTGAGGGGGGTTCTTATTGGCCCCGTGGAATATAGGATTGCACTCTTTGCGGATGACATCATACTGTCCCTGGTCGATCCGTCCACTTCCCTTCCAGTTGCGATGCAGTTGTTCGAAAACTATGCTCGGGTATCCGGTTTTAAAATTAATTACACTAAATCGGAGATCTTGAATGTTGGGGTCATTGGGGCGGTTTGTGCGGAACTTCAAGCGGCCTATCCTCTTCGTTGGGTGTCCGGAGCTCTACGCTATTTAGGGGTGCATTTGACTGTGGAGAGGGCAGACCTCTTTAAAGCCAACTATGATCCCTTACTTCGTCAGATTCGGCGGGATCTAGAGGTTTGGAATGGCCTGCTCCTTTCCTGGTTCAGGCGTATAGCTGTAGTCAAGATGGTGGTTGTTCCCCGCTTTCTCTACCGTTTTTCAGGTCCTGCCGCTCCCCATCGCACAGGCTACCCTGGCGACCTGGCAGCAGCTGCTTATGAAATTCATCTGGCGTTATCGCCGCCCGCGCTTGGCGCGACAGGTTCTTTATGCCCGTACGCGCTCTGGAGGTATGGGCATGCCCAATTTACATTGGTACTATGCGGCGGCGCAATGCCGGGCGTGGGTGGAGTGGATGATTGCTGATAGCACTAAGCGATGGGTACAATTGGAAATGAACTTGGCAGGGGGAGCCGGCTTGGGAGACTGGCTGTGGCTTGGTCCAAAACTCCGCCGTGGTATCCGCACCAGCAATCCCTATATACTTCATACCCTCCGTTGTTGGGACCAGCACTTTCGATCTCGCAACATGGATTTAACCCCGTTAGCCCCTATAGTAGATAACGCCTCTTTCCCGCCGGGGTTAAGTGATACAGTCTTTCGGCAGTGGGGACATCACGGCCTTAGTAGGGTCGGACAACTTTTTGCTGATGGTCAACTACAACCTTTTCGTGCGATACAAGATGAATTTGACATCCCGGCCAGGCAACATTTTCAATATCTGCAAGTGACACACTGGGTTCGATCCAAACTTGTTCGGCCCCAGGTTGCTCGGGCCCTGACAGAATTGTAACGCTACTGTGAGGGGTGCACTACCACTAAGGGACTCGTGGCGACTTTGTATGCCCACTTGCAGGGATCCCAATCGTGTTCTATTAGACACAGGGAACTTTGGAACTCCGACTTGAACCTCTCCTATACTGAGCAGCAGTGGGAAAGGGCGGAAACTCAATTGTGGAAGAGTGCGGTAGCGATTAATGCCTGCGAAACCAATTATAAAATACTGTACCGTTGGTACATGACCCCGGCGCGGATAGCGCGCATATATCCTGGGGCGGTGGACCTCTGCTGGCGTAATTGTGGGCAACGGGGTACCCTAGGGCATATTTGGTGGGATTGCCCCCGCATCCGCGCCTTTTGGAGGGGTATACAATACCGGATGCAATTGCTTCTGGGAGTGAGTGTCCCTTGGGATCCGGGGATCTTCCTGTTTGGGGCCTCGGTGCCGGGTGCACGGGCTCTGCAACTTGCTCTACTCCGCCATGGCCTGAATGCAGCTAGATTATCCCTTGCAGCAGCCTGGAAACGTGCTTTGGCCCCTTCCTTTCAGGCTTGGCTGGAACGGATGTGGGATACGTATGCCATGGAACGAGGGGTAGCGGTCAGTAGGATGCGCCTGGCGCGCTTTGAGCTGGTGTGGGCGCCCTTTGTCTCTCGCTATGGTGCGTGACTATGCTGGCTAAGAGGGGGGGAACATTCAAATTTTAATGGGAGCTAGCCCCCTGAGTGTGTCTTTTGCTCACCACACTCCCGTGCTTGAACATTAGCAAGCCATAGTGGGGGGGATTGGGAGGTGGGGTGGGAGGGGGGTACTGGGCTAGGGAGGTTTTGGTGGGGGGGAGAAAGGGAGGTTGGGGGGTTACTGCTCCCTTATGTTAAAATTGAAAAAATGAAGGCATATTGTTGAATAATGTTGTGATCTGAAATCATATTATTGTTGCATCTTCTTTGAAGATCTTTGTGGTTTATGATGCTATGTACTTTTTGGAAGCCTTTCAATTAAAAAAAAAAAAAAAAATAGATTTTGACATCCAACAGCTTCAGCCAAGTCTGAAGTCGGCCCTGGCTACAGCTACATATGGAGAAAACTGAGAAAAAAATTACAATTTTGGTGGTTGAATGAACTGCTGTTGAAAGAAAGAAATTTGTGCAAAAACAAGAGAGGTAATAAGGGACTACTATAAAATTAATGATAATGGGGAGATATTGGAAGGGGTCCTGTGAGACAGAATAAAGACTATGGTAAGAGGGCAATCAGTAGCAATGGCTGCTACTCAAATTGACAAAAAAAATGGTGATTTAGGAAGTTGAGTTTCAAGGGCAAATTAAGGTGTTAAACATGCAAAATAAGGTTGCTCAAACTAGAAAATAAAGATTTAGCACTTAAAATGTTGAGGCTTAAGCGACCATACTTTGAATATGGCAGTTACACAAGGAAGCTGATGGCCCATTTATTATTTATTGGGAGCTACGTTCGGCATCATCAAATAGTGAAACTGCAAAGAGTTGGGGGGAGATATTTGATATGCAATAGTATGAGGCAGGAAATCTAGCAGTACTAGCAGTTGGGGCAAGGTACTTCAGGCCGGAAGGTCGGGGGTTCAAATCCCACTAGAGGACAGCAACCTTGGGCCGGAAGGACTGGGGTTTCTAGTCCCACAGGTGCTCCTTGTGGTCTTGGGCAAGCCACTTAACCCTCCATAGCCCATGTTCCCTGTAAAATAGTTATCTCCAAGTTATAATGCCCTGTTCAATGTAATTTCAGTTCGTTCAATGTAAACCGCACTGATGCAGAAAAGCGCGGTATATAAGAGAATGTAAATAAATAAATAAATAAATAATACTCTACTCTAAGGGAACAGAGGTGGGAGGAATTGATGAGTATTTTCAGAACTGCCCACCGCCTAAAACGGGGGAGGAAAACCTCTGTACAGAGTGTGACACGGAAGATCTGCCCTGTGCCTTTAAAAACACAGAAATCTGCTGGGTTTAGCTCAGTTTCTGACAGGCAGGGAGATCAAAAGCTTCCCAGTTACCATAGGCAACCAAAACTGGCTGAGACAAGAGGTTTGAAGTCACGCCTAGCTAGCAAACACTCCCCAGTTATTCAGGAAAACAGTTTTCATATGGGCAAGAAAATGCCCCGAAGGCTGTATAAAGAATGTCCAAAGCAAACAGAGTTAGACCAGAGAGATCAGGGAGATCTCGGAGAGCAGGAAGTTCACGAGGAACAGGAAGCTGCAGAAGCTTGGCAAGTAAGAGGAAACTTGCAGGTCTCAGACGGAGGTTCAGAATACTCCTATGCCGACTCTGAATTACCTGACCCTTGGAGCAGAAAGTCAAGGAGGAATTTGCAAAGGGGAACAAAGCTACCTGCAACAAGAGAGATTAGTTACAGGAAACACTCTCCTCTGACGCAGGGTGATTTTCCCAGGCACAGAGCTCAGTGGAAGGAACGTGAGGCAGCTGGTAAGAAGCCATATATAATTGAAAAGCAGAGCTGCTTGAAATTCTTACAACCCTGTGAGAGGGAAAGTAATTTGGTTGAAGATATTTGTATGAGTGATGAGGATGAATGTATGTCTCTAAAACCCTGCAGAAGACTTCCAAGAGAAAAGTCTGTCAGGACCAGAACAGGACAGTGTTATGAGCTAATGCAAGGCACAAGAGGTAGGAGATTGAAAAGCTACAAAGAGAAAGCAGGTTTAAACAGAGCTGTTTCTCCATCCTGCTTTTACAAGCTATCTGATAACTACCTGCCTTATTGTGGAGAGGGCTGTGTTGAAAGCTCAGAGACTGATTTGAGGAGATTTCAAACTTTCTGCCCTAGAGAAAATAATGTGGTTGAAGAATCAATGATTACAGAACCAAGTAGCTTAAATCCCTGTATTGAGGACATGGATTGCTCTTCGTTAATGGCTGATATAAGTTCTCTGCGCTAGCTAAAGACAAGAGTGCCTTGTAGAGAGCTGAACGTGCACAGAAGAGACTGTCAGCATTTTCATCTGGTTTCTGTTCAATGTAATTACTGTTTTTGTTCAAGCGAGAAGCTGTGTTTTGTTTTCACCTTCAGTTTGCCAGAAGCATGGCTGTATTTTGAGTTCTTGTGTTTTTGTGCTGTTTTTGAAAATCCAAACCCCGGGAGGGGAATAAAATCCTTCTTAAACCTGACCACTCAGTCTCAACTACTTCTTTTCATAAAGAAAGGTCAGGCCCAGCAGTGTGACTGGCTGCCTACGCCTCAGTCCAGCCACTGCTGGTGACAAGAGATATCTATAATAGAAATGATGCATGCTATAAGCTCCTTAAAAGAAGGTAAGGCTCTTATGGCTAATCAGCTACATTATATAAGAATTTTAAGGGGGTGCCTGCAGAACAACTGGTGAGAATGTGTAATTCAAGGGGAAAAGCTCCAGACGCCATGAAAGAGGCTGGTACTCTAATAATACTCAAACCAGGCAAGTATGCTAGCCTTTGTAGTTCGTATAGAGAAGTATTATTAATAAATCTGGATCTAAATTACTAGCAAAAATTCTGGCAAATTGGGTATAGACAACTGTCAAAGATATGGTCCATGAAGATCAATCTGGGTTTATTTGGGGTAGGCATATAAGTGACAACATTAAGAGACTGCTCAACTTGCTATAGATTTATTTATTTATTTACATTCTCTTATATACCGCGCTATTCTGCATCAGTGCGGTTTACATTGAACAACTGAAATTACATTGAACAGGGCATTATAACTTGGAGATAACTATTTTACAGGGAACATGGGCTATGGAAGGTTAAGTGGCTTGCCCAAGACCACAAGGAGCACCTGTGGGACTAGAAACCCCAGTCCTTCAAGCACAAGGTTGCTGTCCTCTAGTGGGATTTGAACCCCCGACCTACCGGCCTGAAGTACCTTGCCCCAACCACTAGGCCACTCCTCCACTCCACATAGATGGTTATGCGGAAGAGCGCACCCTCAGTGCTATTCTCAGTCAACACTGAAAAAGCATTTCATCAGCTGAAGTGGGACTTTTATGTTTCAAGTCCTAGCTAGAATAGACTAGAATGCCCCAAAGAGGCAAATACTACACACTAAACAAAAGATAAAAACACCACTACCACAGATATATAAACAAAAACAAAAAGGAGAAGAAAAATACTTTAAAGTAGGCTTTGGACTTAGATTTGTTAAGTTGGTAAGAGCACTAAATGATGGCCCGCAGGCCAAATGTTTGGGTAAAAAGTGGTTACTCTGAGTCCTTCAAACTAAAGGAGTGGAGGAGTGGCCTAGTGGTTGGGGCACTGAAGTACTGAAGGAAACCATAAGCTGATAGAAGAGGCCTTAAATGTTGAATCACCCTTGTTGTTGTTAAGTGCCGTCGAGTCGGAGTCGACTCATGGCGACCCTCTGGATAGCTATCCTAAATTGTGTTCGGTCTTGAGTAAGGCGGCTCATTGTTGACAGACTGGTACCCGTAGCTAATGTTATTGTATCGATCCATCTCATTGTTGGCCTTCCTCTTTTGCGTTGACCTATCTTGCCAAGCATAATGCCTTTCTCTAATGATCTCTCTCTTCGCATGATGTATCCAAAGTATGAAAGTCAAAGTCTTGTCATCTGAGCTTCTAAAGCAAGCTTAGGTTTGATCTCCTCTAGTACCGACTGGTTTGTTCTTCGGGCAGTCCATGGTATACAAAGTATTTGCCGCCATCACCATAATTCAAAGGCATCAATTTTCTTCATGTCTATCTTTTTCACTGTCCAGCTTTCACATCCATATGATGTTATTGAAAATACCATGGCTTGAACAAGTCGAATCTTTGTATGGAGAGAGACATCTCTGCTCTTGAGAATCTTATCTAGGTCTGTAGGGCTGGTACCCCTGCAATTCTACATGCAAATCTCCGGCCTGCTCAGCAACTCAGGCCTGAACCAAACTGCACAGACAAGATGGATTCTTCACTTCACTTTTGCTGTGTTCAGCTACAAACGTCCTTCAAGCAACTGCTGGGGCAGCGTTTTTAAGTGTGCATACAGAAGCTATTGTCCGTGGCTGGCCTTGGACACTTGTACATGCCCAGAAGTTACATACTGTTGCTTCTGACTGATTTCACTATAGCTCCTTTGTTTGCAAGAAGCTGCTCATCATCTACCTCCTGATTCGCTGAGAACACCTCAGACTGCCTGGTGCCAACCAATCATCGGACCTATGACGGAGGATTCTCACACAGAATAATGCATTCTGTGCTGGAAACTTTAGTAGTAGTGAGACAGAGAGAGTTGGGGGCTTTTCCCACCTGTTCATACAGACTCCTGCACTGGTTCCTCTCTGCTGTGCACTGCATACCTGATTCCTGCGACCTGACCCTTCCGCAGGACGGCCACTAAGTGTGGGCTAGGCCGTCCTCCACTGGTCTGAGATAAGACTTTCACAGATACCTCCGGTTCGGACTTACTGCGGCTCGCCTGACGAGGCTAGAGCCCGCATTAGCTAGGAGCTGTCTTCTTGGACTGCATTGTTCCTGAGAGCCCGACGGAACTAAGGTACTGACTTATCTCTCCTCCTCCATATGGGAAAGGGGTTAGCAATATATTTCTTACTTTTCCTCAGTGCAGAGCGAATCAGTGACGTCTGATTACTAATCAGTGATTTATTACGTTGTCCAAGTGTACATCTGTACTATAACAAATTTCTACCTCATGTTTCTAATTATATATGTGTGTGTATTTTTCCACCTGGTTGCCTATAATAAAGTCTAATATATATCTGCAGACCAGACTTCTTTCGTGGCTCATTGCCAGAATAACTCACCGAACATTGGGCTGTATATTAGTAGCTATCTCCCCTAGACAACAACAGAGTCTAACTTATTCTTGTGCTACGAATATACCCTACATAATAATGGGGGCTCGTTCGGGATGAGTATTTCTGAATGTGCTACGCCTCTCAGAATTTGTGTAATATTTCTGAATTGTCCTATTGTGGTCAAAGCAGCTGTTTATGCTGAGGTTTGTGGCAAAGAGAGCATTGTCTGTTGAGACGGCTTTGGAACCCACATTACAGGATCTCTGCATTAGAGTAATTCTTCAGCAGTTATTCCTGTGTTTGTTTTTACAGACAGTCTCAGCTATTGATTTACGATGGTTCACACAGAGGGCTGGTTGGATCAGGTTTCCACTCTCAGGAAGCGGAATGCTCTGGATCAAACGGAATTGCAATTTCTGACAGTGTGTAGCTCTGAACTAGCCGCCCAGACCAGGAGACTAACAGATGTCACTGCTCTTTATGAGCAGCGAGAGTGTGCTCTGATGGCTCAGTTAAATGAGATAGAGACTGCTCTGATTGCAGCAAGACAGCACACGGCTAGTCTCCAAAGAAAGCTAGCTGTTGCACGTCAGGAATGTGGGCAGGACATACACAGAGTTAACCTCGAAATCCAGCAAGCTGATTGTTTTGATTTGGCTGGTGTGACTACCTCTCATAGTAACGAGACAGAGTACCGGGATAATTTGATCCCTCTAGGCTTCTCAGATTACCGGAGGGTAGATGACGGCAGTTTGCCACTGGAAACCCTGCCCAGTGTAGGAAGGCAGCTTTTCCAGAACAGAGTCAGTTCTCTCCCATCAGCGCATGAGCACAGGAGAGAAACAGGGCGGAGTGAAACACCCTACTCTCGACCCCTCCCCATACAGGGAGCGGTGGAGGGGGGGGTGGGAAGTCTCCCTAGTGATGGCAAACTGTACCAGCAGCAACCACCAGAGGGAGCTGAAGGGACGCAAAATCCTCTATGCTCCCGTGTCCTGCAAGGAAAACGCACAAATGAAGGTGCTTCTGTCGGCCAATTGCAAATCATCAAGACCTTGCAGAGCATGGTCACCCCTTTTGAGAAAACTGGTCATGCCACCATAAATGAACATTTAGCTGCAGTCAAAGATGCCTTTCGGGCACTGAACATTACCAGGGGGGAGGACATGGTTCTGTATCTTCCATGGTCCTTTGATGTACCTTGTCAGCAATTTATTCGGGCCATGGCAGACGATGAAAAGAAGGACATTGTCATTTTTGAACAGGCACTAAAGAAACGTTATGGGCCATACCCTGATGATATTGCTGCAAAGCAGGCAGCATTTAGTATGACTCATAGGGAAAATGAAACACCCCGAGAGTTTGCTTACAGACTTAGGCAGACCTTCTTCCAGAGTGACCCTTCTTGGGAAACGATAGAGCACCATCAGGAGTTTCGTAATCTTTTCTGTCAGTTGCTCCTTCCATCTATTAAGCCTTATATGTCTGACAAGCGTCACGAACCCCTGTCACGTGTGATAGAACATGCTGAGTGGATTTGGGAAGCTGTTCCCAACATGAGAGCAACCAATACTGGCAGCACAGTAAGGGCTCCAAGCAAAGCCAGAGAGCCAAAACAGTGTGTTAGTGCTGTAAAATCTACCCTTTCGTTAGAAAATAACTCTTCTCCTTCTGTTCCACAGAATCCTCCCAGGCCACCCCAGAATAACCAGTCTTCTGGGTCTAAGCAGCGCTCTGGGAATCAGCGCTTCACTCCACAGAACCGGAACTGGAAGAGAAAGCATGGTTTTGACAAATACCTGGAACTGGAGAAGAGAATAAGCGAGTTGACAGATATGATGAAGGCTACCATTGCATTCAGCTCCTCACAGGAGGCTTCTGCTAGTAATGCGCCACCTAAGCCACGAGCAAAGCTTCAGAAGCCAGAGGAGGAACTGGTTGACTCCTCTTCCCCTTCTAATGCGACTGAATGACTAACCGACTTTGTTTCTGTCCCACAGGTCACTATTGCACAGGTGCAGCCAGCTGGAGATGCCACCCCACGGACACAGAGTGACAGTCCCGCAATGGACAGCGAGGGTCCAGTCTTTGACACCATCAGGAAGCACAAGTACTTTCTGGGTAAACTCAAGCCAAAAGGACAGAGGTACACTGTTCCTGTTACAATTCAGCAGGCTTTTGTCTGTGAGGGCCTGATAGATTCCGCCTCTGAGGCTACCCTGATTATCTCGAGTCTCTTTGATAGACTCACTGCTTCCTTGGGGAGTCAGAGGACCCTACACGTCACACCCAGTGATTTATCACTCGCAGCTTATGGGAATCAGCCCATAGAGTCTATGGGGCAGGTCTGGCTTAACCTCCAAATTGGAAAATTACAGGTGAAACATCCTGTCATCATTACTAAGTGCCCTGGGGAAGAATTATTGATTGGCAATGAGCTCCTGAAACGATTACGCCCCATTCTGGACTATGTCCAGGAAGTGATCTGGACACAGGTCACACATCCCATACCTTATGCTAGGGTAAAACATGACAGCAGAGTCAGTGGTCCTTGTTCGGTGGAACGCACAAACAAGTCCATCAGGATTAATTTCCAGAGGTCAGCTGATCCCCAAATCCTTCAGCTCCAGTATGAGAGGGCTGGAGATGAGGATCAGGGCATCAGCGACGTGGTTTCCATTGCAGTGGGTTCAGTAGCTAACATTGTCCTTGATACTGACTGCCTGCAGATATTCCTGAAGGAACCTGTGGAAGGTTGTGAGGTGCAAACCCCTCCTCCATCCCATCCCTGCCTAGATCACCCTAGGAGACTGACGGACATATTCTCGGCTGAGAAAGGTCCCTTTATATATGTACAGGTGGGCATGTCCCAAAAGGAAAGGGCCTACCTATTACCCCACTGTGACCACTCCCTCATCAGTGAGACTCTTTTCTATTGGCTCAAACAACAGCTTACCCTTGATTGGGTAATAGGAGCGAAGACTTCATTCCAAGTGCCTGGGGAAGGGCTCAAGACATTAATGGGCTACTGCAATCTCCCCTTGCAAGTTGGGGGTCAAAGGTTTTCAGCACACCTTCTCCATCATCAGAGGACTTGAGGTGCCCCTCTCCTTAAGCTCAGATTGCCTTGTTCGACTGGGAACTTATGTGGATTTCGTGAACAACATCCTCTGGAGTAGGATGGAAGGAGATCCGGTGGATTTCTCTGGTGCCCACCCATCCCTACGGGCTGGTCAGACTATTCCTCAAGTCTGTGAAGTGGTCAGTGCAGAAGACATCCACATACCTGGGAGGGTACAGGATTGTCCCCTGCCGATACAGGTGACCCGAGGACATGTGGTCTCAGACAACTTGGTCTTCTTCAGTCCAAATTCCCGTTTTGAGGAGCTGGGCCTAGCCATGGGTCCCATACCCTGCATGGAGGCCACAGTTCCCTCCTTACACTTATTGCTCACCAATCCAAATCCAGATCGTATTCACCTTGTGAAAGGCGAACCCCTGGGATTCCTAGTGGGAGAATTGTTCCCAAGTGTGGAATTGAGTCTCCAGATTATCGGGGAAGCCCCTGTTTCCTGGAACATCTGTGAAGGGGGGGGGGACCCCTGCGTGTGTACGATCCTCACCCCGAGGCCTCCTCACCTTACAGTTTGTCTGGCCACATAGTGCTGTGACCTCACAGGTGGACCTCGAGTCTGACCATCTGATTTTGTCAAGTAAACTTGATAAGGCTGTTAGTTCCCTCACCCACCAGGGGGGGGAGCCCCATGCTGTCCAAGCCATCCAGGTCTCCTCTCTCCAAGATGAGATTGAGGAGAAGGTTGAAATACCCTCAAATAAACCTGTTCTGGGATTTGATGAAATGGTTGCGGGAAAACTTGCTGAAGCAGACGCCTGCACTGATGAGTCAGAAAAGGTCCAATTAAAAGAACTGCTGTACCTTCACAAGGACCTGTTTGCCACTGACACCTATGACTGTGGTCTCACCGACCTACATGTCACCCATATTCCTACGGATCCAAACAGTAAACCTGTCTTTGTGAGGCAGTATAAAATCCCATTGGCCTCCTATGAATCCGTTCAGGAGATCATTAATTCCCTGGAACAAAAGGGAATTATACGTCAATGCAACAGTACTTACAATGCCCCACTGTGGCCTGTCATCAAGAAGGACTCTAGCTGGCGCTTAGCTTTGGACTATCGCCAGCTTAATAAAAAGGTACCTCTATCCAGATGGCCTATGGCACATCTGGAACAGAACTTAGCCACCATCAAGGGTGCAAGGTACTTTACCAGCCTGGATCTGGCCTCAGGATTTTGGACTATACCTGTCCATCCAGAAGATCAGCATAAGCTGGCTTTTACCTTCGGTAGGCGACAATTCCTTAGGTCTTTCATAGCCATTCTGCCAAGAGCAATGCGTCATCTGATTTCTTGACTGCTTGTTGCTTCTTTATTGATAGTTGATCCAAGTAGGTTAAAGTTGTTCACCATTTCAATTTCTTCTCCTTCAACAATGAACATGTTGATTATGCCAGTTGTCATGATCTTTGTCTTCTTTACATTAAGGTGCAGGCCCATTTTGAGACTATGTTCTTTGATTGTGAGAAGCAAATGTTTCAGATCATCTTCACTTTCATCCAGCAATGTGGTATCATCAGCATAGCGAAGGTTGTTGATGAGTCTTCCACCAATCTTCACACCTCTGTTGTCTTCATACAATCCTGCTTCTCTGATGATTTGTTGTGCATATAAATTAAACAGGTAGGGGGAAGTATGCAGCCTTGTCTTACACCTTTGCTTATTTTAAACCATTCTGTTTCTCCTTGTTCCGTTCGAACTGTTGCTTCTTGATCAATGTACAGATTGCGCAAGAGAATGATCAGGTGTTCTGGGATACCCATGCTTCTTAATGTGGTCCAGAGTTTCTCATGGTTTACACAGTCAAAAGCCTTGCTATAGTCGATAAAGCACAAATAGATATCCTTTTGGTATTCTTTAGTCTTTTCAAGGATCCATCTCGCATCCACAATGATGTCTCTCGTTCCTCGCCCTTTCCTGAACCCTGCTTGCACTTCAGGTAGTTCTTGTTCCAGGTATGGTTGTAGTCTCTTTTGAATAATCTTCAGTAGAATCTTGCTGGCATGTGGGATCAGAGCGATTGTGCGATAATTTCCACAGTCAGTTGGATCACCTTTCTTTAGTATTGGTATAAACACAGATCTTTTCCAGTCAGTTGGCCATGATGTTGTCTTCCATATTTCTTGGCAGAGCCTTGTGAGTACGGTAGCAGGTGCATCAGATTCCTGCAATACTTCTATGGGAATGCTATCAATGCCTGGTGCTTTGTTCTTTGATAAGGCTTTCAATGCTGCTTCAACTTCTTCTTTCATCACCAATGGTTCCCGATCATAAGGTACAGGTTGAAACTGCTGTTGGTCCACTTATTTATTTAACAGTATTTCTAAACTGCCTTATCTTAATAATCAAGGTGGTATCACAGCAAACAATCTGGTAAAGTGAGTGTGTTATGCATGCAGTGAGGGTGAAATTTAGTTGAGTGTGTGTTGTATTGTGTGCTAGATTGGTTTGAGCTATGTACAAGGTGGTTTGAGCTATGTACAAGATGGGCTATATACAGTGGTGCTAAAAACATTTTCCATACATACATTGTTTAGGCGGTATCATGTACTGTTATACATTCTCTGAGGTTATGTGATGTGTCCATAGTGTTCTATGAACAGCATGGTTTTCAGCTGTTTTCTAAAGTCTTTGAGGTCTGTAGTTGCCCTCAAGTCGTCCGGTAGTTTGTTCCATATTGTTGGAGCAGCCATGGAGAGTGCTCTGTCTGTTGTGTCCTTGCGTGTGTGTTTGTATTCACTTGGGGTGCTGACTCGGTTGTGTGTTTGTTTTCTTCTAGGACGTGTGCTGGTGTCTGGTTGTATGAGGGTGTGCAGGCTGTTGGCTGATGTGTGCTGTTTTATCTTAAATAGGTTTATGATAGTTTTGTATCTGATGCGTGCACCGATTGGAAGCCAGTGTAAGTCCTTTAAGGTAGGTGTGATGTGCTCTTGTCTTGCAGTTCCGGATATGATTCGTGCTGCAGTGTTTTGTGCCAGTTGGAGTGGTTTGAGGGCTTGTTTCGGTAGTCCAAGGTATATCGGATTGCAGAAGTCCAGTAGTGGGGTTATCAGTGCTTGACAGACGGTACGGAAGTGATCTGGGGCGAGGAGTGGTTTCAGTCTCCTGATGATTCGCATCTTGTAGTAGGCTTTTTGGATTGTTTTGTCTATGTGTGGCTTAAGGTTGAGTTTATTGTCCAGAGTAACTCCGAGGTATCTTACTTCTGATCTTATTGGTATAGTAGTGCTTTGTATCTTTATATTTGGTGGGTGTATGAAGCTTTGGTTCCGAGTGATGATTAAAGCTTCGGTCTTGTTGTAGTTTATTGCGAGGTTGTTGTTTTGACACCAACTCGTCATTTGGGTAAGGCAGTCTGTTATTTTAGAGAAGTCCGGGTTGTCGATTGAAATCGGGGTGTATATCATGATGTCTGCATATACTGTGTATTGAATGTTGTTCTCTTTCATGATGTTGCATATTGGTTGGATGTAGATGTTAAATAGGAGTGCTGAGAGTGCGGATCCTTGAGGTACTCCTTGTCGGACATTTATGGGTCGGGAGGTGTTGTGTCCCACTTTGACCTGTAGTTGTCTTTCGGTTAGGTATGATTGGAACCATTTCAGTGTGATACCGTGTATATCAGTGTTCTTTAGTCTTTCCAGGAGCGTGTTGTGGTCCACTGTGTCGAAGGCTGAGGAGATGTCGATGAAGATCATTATTCCGTTCCTGGTGTTGTCAATTATTCTTAGGATGCTGTCGAAGAGGTAGATCAGTAGTGTTTCGACTCCATGGTTGGGACGAAATCCGTGTTGGTTGTCGTCAAGTGTTTCGTGTTTGTCGATGTGTTCCTGAAGCTGTAGTTGAACCGTTTTTTCTATGATTTTTGCGAGGAAGGGTATGCTGGAGATTGGTCGGTATGCTGCTGGATCTTTTTTGTCGAGAGTTGTTTTCTTTGTGATTGGTCTTACTGTGGCAAGCTTTAGTTGCTTTGGCATGAGTCCTTGAGTGAGTGAGTTGTGTACCATTTTATGTATGGTGGGGATGAAGCTTGATTTGGTGGCTTTGACCCATGACACTGGGCACGGGTCTGTAGGAGCAGTGCTTGTGTTGATTGTAGAGATGATGTGGGATATCTGTTCTGTTGAGGGTGTGTAGAATGTGCCCCAGGTTTTGGAGTGATCATATAAAAACTCTGTATATTCCTTCCACCTTTTCTTGATTTTTTCAGCATCATTCAACATAGAACCTTGAGCATCTTGTAACATTCCAATTCGAAGCTGGAACTTTTTCTTTAACTCTCATAGCTTTAGGAAAGCCGATCTTGTTCTTCCTCTAATAGTTTCTGCTTCTATTTCCTTGCAAGTGTCATTGTAGTACTTTTCCTTGTCCTGTCTTGCTGCACGTTGGAAATCTCTGTTGAGTTCTGCGATTGTCTTTCTTTCTCCTCTGGCTTTAGCTTCTCTGCGTTTCTGGGCAATTTTCAGAGTTTCTTCCAGCATCCATTTTGGCCGTTTTTGCTTTTTCACCTTTTGTAGAGGCTTCTCGCTTTCTTCCAACACAACCTTCTTGATGTCATTCCATAACTCTTCCAGAGCTCTGTCATTTGTATCTAAAGCAGCAAATTGATTCTACAGGCAGTCTTTAAAGTCCAGTGGTATATTCTCAAGGTCATATTTTGCTGCATTCATGAGTGGTTTGCTCTTTTTCAACTTTAGCTTGAGTTTGCATACTAGTAGTTGATGATCTGTACCACAGTCAGCTCCAGGTTTTGTCTTTGTTGATGTTACAGAGCTTTTCCATCATTGACTTCCACATATGTAGTCAATTTGATTTTTATATAATCCATTCGGTGAAGTCCATGTGTACCGTCGCCGCTTGTGTTGCTGGAAGAAGGTGTTTGAGATGAATAGATCATTGGTCTTGCAGAATTCTATCAGTCTTTCTCCAGCTTCATTTCTGTTACCAAGTCTATATTTTCCAACTACTTTGCCTTCTTCTTTGTTGCCAACTTTTGCGTTCCAGTCACCCATGACTATCAGGATATCCTGTTTGCATGTTCTGTCAATTTCAGCTTGTACTTGTTCATAGAACTCTTCAATTTCATTCACTTCTACAGCTGTTGTTGGAGCATATACAGTCAAACCTCGGTTTTCATGATTAATCCGTTCTAAAAAGTCTGACTAAAACCGAAACGTATGAAAACTGAAGCAATATTTACCATAAGAAATAATGTAAATCCAATTAATCCGTTCCAGACACCCAAAAATATTCACAAAAAATACATTTTATAGAGAATAACTATATTATTACATACAGAAAACAATGAGAAATACATATAAATGACTAATGAAATGGATAAATGAACATTTAACATCACTGAAAGCAAGCTAAGTACAGTACTGTACAGTATGTTAGCATCTGGCCTTTGCCACCCCTGACAAGCTGCTGTGCCCAGCTCTCTTCGGAATCATATTGGATTCAGCCCATTAAAATACCTTTACATTATCTGCTCAATGCTTCAGAATGGCAGAAAATCTTAATGATATAGCTTCATACGTACCCTGCAAGAGAAAGAACTGCCTCCCACATTCACGCAACATCTCCTGCTTACGTTGACAGCTTTTCTTCCCTGCTACCTCCGAGCCTGAGGGGGAGCTCCAGAGAACGGGCAGGCGGTGGACGAGATCGGGGCCTTCCTCTCCGCGCAATCCTTGCCTCTCTAACTCTGATCAGGCTCGAGGATGTGTTTCATTTACGTGCTCAGCTGGCTTTCGCTTCTCATCACGCTGGTGATCGGTGAGTCCGGGGGACAGTGCTGCCGGGATCGGGCGGGCGTTCTGGCAGTGTATACAGACCAGTATGCAGCGCGAGGGTGTATGTATTTACAGTACTGTACTTTACGAAAACCAAGGCGATGTACGAGAAGCGGGACAAAATCTCAGTCAAAAAAGACGTTGAAAACCGAAGCGTATGAAAACCGGGGCAAATGAAAACCGAGGTTTGACTGTACTTGAATTATAGTTGTGTTGATAATCTCTATTCGTCTACGAAGATTGCCTAAGCGTTCGCTGACTGCATTGTATTTCATTACAGTTCTTGCAAGTTTCTTGTTTATTATAAATGCAACACCATTTCTTCTTTGTCTTTCATTTCCAGCATAGTAGACCATGTGATCATCTGATGCAAAGTGCCCCATGCCAGTCCATTTCAGTTCGCTGACACCCAACAGATCAAGCTGTACACGTTCCATTTCATTCTTGACCACCTCCAACTTCCCTTGGTTCATGCTTCGTACGTTCCATGTTCCAATGTGTTAGACATCTTTACAGCTTCTGACTCATTTCATGCACAGCTACATCAGCAGTCAGACTTCCCGAGGGCTTTGATCCAACCACATCATAAATGCTGGCTTTACTCTGAAAAGTCTTCAGCTCTTCCCCAGTAGCTAGTTGAGTGCCTTCTGACCTGGGGGTCTCATCTTCCAGCACCATAGCACAATTTGTTTTGTTGTAACTATCCATTGGGTTTTCATGGCAAGATACAGAAGTAGATTGCCGGGCCTTTCTTCCACGCAGTTTAAGTTTGGTGTTGTTGCCGTTGTCACAAAAATATGATCCTCTGCCGTCAACACTGTCCCATTCTGCTGCTGCCCAGATGGGTGGTTTGTCTTGGTCTGACACTTCAGCTGAGACCTGTCCATCTTGGGAGACCCTGCCAGTAGTTAAACTACCGACAGTTTAGCTCTCAGCATCACTGATGCACGCAAGCCCTCACAGCACGACAAGCTGCAAACCAAGTGAGAGCCTCTCTCGGTATGCTCCGACAAAAAAGATTTTTCTGAATTCATTCGGGGATCTCTGGGTGACTTTTTGATATTGATTCATCATTTACCAAAGCAATTTTTGCTGCAATTGTTGAATTTGGTTTTGAAGAAAAACTATTTTAGAAATATAACCAGACCTTTTTTCTTCAGAAATTTGGTATAGCCATAGGAGCTATAGTGGCTCCCACTGTAGCAACCCTTTATATGGCTCACTTTGAAGAAACCTTTGTTTATTCATCCTCATGATTTCAGTATGCTCCTTTATGGAAGAGATTTTTAGCCAACGTCTTCTTCATTTGGAATGGTTCGAGAGATCAGATTTATTCTTAGATATGTTAAATCATTGCAAACAAATATATCCTTTACGGTTAAGACTGATACCCATTCGGTGGAGTTTTTGAATATCATGACAATCAAGAAACAAGGGGGATTGGCAACAATTATTTTCCGCAAACCATTTCAGAAGAATAATTTGTTGCACTTTCACAGCCACCATCCTTGTTCAATTAATAGAGGTTTACCAGACTTCCGGTGATGCGGTGAGCCCGAGCGGACGCACGCCGCTCGAGCTCTGGGCCCCCTTGCTCCTCCGGCGCCGCCAAATGCTCGTTCGGGGCTAAAATCGGGGTTCCCACACACCCCCCGAGCTCCCTTACACAAGCCGCAGCCGGGAGAGATGATCCGGCGCTCCCCTCTCACCTGCGTTTGAAGATTTCTGGAGGCGGCCTGGACCAGCGCGGCTCATGTTGCAGGCGCCGTGCTGAGAGCCACGTGGTGGGGTGAGTAGGCAGTCGGCGACCCAAGACAACCTGCACGGGATTGCAGGGGGATCCCTGCGGCGGCCGCAGCCTTACGGCTGGTGCTCCTCCCCCCCCCCCCCCCTGTTTTTGCCTCCAGCTTGTCTCCAGCCTGTGCCCCGTATGGCTGCCTGACACGGGAAAGATCGGGGGAGGCTAAGATCCCTTATTGGGCCCGGCTGTGGAATGCCCCTTGTTTTGCCTGCTTCCACCCCCACCCCAGGGGACCTGCAAAGGGCCGAGTGGATATGACCGGAGCCCTCCTCTCCCCTCCATCGGAGCCAGTGACCCATGCCTCTTTCTGCCAGCTGGGATCCTGAGATTTATCCTTTTGCACTGAGACATACTGGACTGAATCCTGCCCCCCCCCCCCTGCCTCTGGCATTCTGGAGTCTCTGACCGGAGCCCTGCTTTCACCATTGAAGAGTCTGTAACCTGCGCCCTGCACCTGGCCTCCGGTGTATAGGAGCCCGAGACTGAAGCTTATACCCCGCTGAGTGTAGGGGCCCGGGACTGGTGTTCCTTCTTCAGCGCACTGCCCCACCTTTGACACCTAGGGGCCTCAGAACTGTACCTAACTACGGGGCGTCAGTACCCGTGGCCCAGGCTTTCCCTCCAGAGCTCAGCTGACCGGGATCCCTGCCTTTCATTTAGTGCCTCAGAGCCCTGAACCCATACTTTATCTCCTGTGTACAGAGGCCTGAGTAGCCCCGGCGACACCTGAGGCTCGGATCTGGGACTGTGTTGCGAACCAGGGAGGTCGACGAAGGAGGCCCTCATCGCCCGGCGTGGGGACCCCCCCTCCCCCTGAGTGGATTACAACAGAGGCCTTGGTGATGGCGGCAAAGGGAGGCCATCGGGTGGAGAAGGAGAAGACTCCCCTGCCGCCCGGGGGGGGGGAGCAACCCTCACCGCTGAGGGGGGAGGCCAAGACCACAGCAGAGATGGTGGACGAAATTTCCATAGCTGTAGCGGGAGCGCTGTCTGCTCAGTTCGAGGACCTACGGGGCCGTATGGACCTTGTCCAGACCTCAGTGGAGGCCTTGGGCGGCCGCCTACAGGAGGCGGAGCACCGGATAGAGAAGTCCGAGGAGCACGTGCTGGAGCTACAGCGGGAGATGGTTCGGGTGAAAAAACTGCTTCAGGGGCAGGAAGCCAAACTAGATGACCTAGAAAATAGATCCCGCCGTAACAACCTGAGATTTCTTGGGATCCCAGATACCGTCGAGGATCGGGACCTGCAACCTTACTTAGAAGATCTGGTGAAACAACTAGTGGCGAATGAACCCGAAGGTGCCTCAGTACAAATAGAGAGAGCGCACCGGGTTGGACCCAGGAGGACTAACGATACCCGACCCAGGGTGACAATAGCACGGTTCCTGAGATTTCCACAGAAAGAAGCGGTCTTGCGTGCAGCGCGTAAGACAGGGACCATTCAGAAGGACAATGCCCGGCTACGTATTGTTCAGGATTACTCAGCAGCCCTAGGACAGCGGCGACGAGATTATGGACCACTGTGCCAGACCCTGATAGACAATAATATTAAGTTCATGGTGCAATATCCCGCCCGATTGGTCTTCACCCACGACGGGATCCGTCGGACTTTTGACTCCGCGTTAGCAGCAACGCCCTACGTGGAGGAGATACGGCGGAGGGCCGCAGTGGCAGCCGAGTCCTGAGGATCGGAGGAGAAGATTAATGCCCTGATGAACAAGCTAAGAGTTACTTGCTTTGGACTGTAAAGTGAAGGTGATGGTAATTGTTGTGGGGGTGGAGGGCTGCTGGGATTGTCTTGACTCCTTTAAGTAGAAATGTTGGTTTCCTCTGGGTGTGGGGGACGGGTGGGGAGCAGTCCGGGTGGTGGCTGTGTCTTTGGGGGGGCCGGGGGTGAGGGGTGGTTTGTAGTGGAATCGGGGCGTTGGAGGAGTGGGGGGGTACCGCACGCATCTAGGAATTCACTGAAGAGGAGAGGAGGATGGTAATAGAATTAAGGAATCGAAGGGGGGTGGAGGGAGGGAGGGGGAGGGGTGGAGAGGGAGAGGCAGAAGCTAAGGGGGGGAAGGGGGGGAGTCGGAACACTGTATTTTTGGGGACCAGTTGAGGTAGTGACGGGCCGAGGACGGTCTTTGAAGGGCTATGGGGGAGGACCCCGGGCTGGGGGGGTGTCTTCCCTATATTTTGTATGGTACTTAACAGACATTTGTGTGCCCAGTTTAATAATGTATGCCACTTAAGATAATCTCTTGGAATGTTTGTGGCCTGGGTAGTCCGATTAAACGGGCAAAAATTTTGCAGGCCCTGGCTAGGCAGGGAGCAGACATTGCTATGCTTCAGGAAACCCACCAGACTGCCGACGAACACCGTAAACTTTGCCGGGAGTGGGTGGGACAGGTCTGGGGGGCCCCAGCGCTTGGTAAGAAGGGTGGGGTAGTGCTTTTGATTCACAAACGGGTAAGGATGGAGGTGGTGAAGGAACTCGTTGATCCGACGGGCAGATATGTACTGGTGCAGGGAGTCCTTGAGGGGAGGCCAGTAGTTCTTGGTAGCGTGTATTGTCCCAATGTACTCGATTTGTCCCTGTATGCGCGCATTGCCTCCACACTTGAGACGCTGCCGGAGCTCCCCGTTATTTTGGGGGGAGACTTCAACGGGGTCATGGATATCGATCTCGATACCTCTAAAGTGGGGGAGCAAAGAGAAAGACGGGCGACGGTTCAGGCACTGCGACGTTTCTGTTCCAGATTGGGGCTAGTGGACTCCTGGCGATTACTACATCCGGGCGAGCGGGATTACACACACCAATCCCGGGCCCACGGCACAAGTGCACGTATAGACTATTTGTTGTTATCCGCTGAGCTGTTTGCCAAGGTGGGGGACGCCCAGATAGGGCCTGTAGAGATATCTGACCATGCATTTGTCTGGATGGAAGTCTTTTGGAGTGGGAGTACGTCACGGGCCTTTCAATGGCGTTTTCCATTGGAATTATACAGAGACGCCCAATTTCGCGCATTTATACAGCGGCGGTGGCAGGAATTCGAGGCCGACCATAGGGGTCATCAAGATGACCCCGAATTGCTCTGGGAAACGGCGAAAGTCGTACTGAGGGGAGATATAATTGGGTTTCTTGCCAGAAAACGACGATTAAGGGCCGAACGTATTATGGTCTTAGAGCGATTGGTGACGAACTTGCGACGCCGCTGGGCTCATACTCCCACTGCGGGCTTAAAAAAGCAGCTATGGGATTCTCAAATGGAATTAAACGAACTTTTACACCAGAGAGCAAAGAAGTCAGTCTTGTATTATCGCTATCAATTGTACCGTTATGGGGACAAGCCGGGAAAGTTATTGGCTCGGTGCCTGCGTGGACCCAGGGGCTCTAAATTGGTGCCCGCCTTGCGAGATGATCTTGGGACTTTGCAAAGGGAAAGCCCGGCGATAGCGCGTGTTTTTCGCTCTTTCTTTCAGAAACTTTACACTGCGGAGGCGACTTCTCCCACGAAGATGGCGGATTATGTGAGGGGACTAGACTTGCCCCGCCTTTCCACTGAGCAAAGAGCTCAGTTAGATCAGCCAATTACGGTGGCCGAGCTGCAAGGGGCCATTTCCAAGGCCAGCTGCTACAAATCCCCAGGATCCGATGGTCTAGGTGCTGAATTCTACAAAATCCTCAAGGAACAGATTTCCCCAACGCTGACTGCTGTACATAATCGGAGAGCGCAGCAGGGCTCTTTTCGGTGGGGGGTTAATCATGCTCATATTGTTCTTATCCCCAAACCGGCCAAAGACCCTCTTTCTGCAGCCTCGTATCGTCCGATTTCCTTGCTCAACTTCGACCTTAAATTAATGGCTAAGATCTTGGCAGACCGCCTGGCGGAGTTTTTGGGGCAGTTGGTCCATGAGTCCCAGGTCGGTTTTGTTAAGGGGCGATACGCGGTCCGTAACTTACGTAAGATCATAGCGTCTTTAGAATGGGTTCAGTATAGACACCTGTCCTCTCTCTTGATTAGCTTTGACGCAGAAAAAGCCTTTGACAGGGTGGACTGGCAATACCTTAGATTCATCCTCCCTCAGTATGGTTTGGGGCCGTCGTTTTGTAACATGGTCGACAGTTTGTATGCCAATCCTACCGCAGCGATACTCTGTAATGGAGTCATCTCAGAGCCTTTTTCATTGCAGAGGGGGACCCGTCAGGGCTGCCCCCTCTCTCCTCTCCTTTTTGTTCTTTCTTTGGACCCTCTTCTACGCCGAGTGGCGGGTATGCGGACAATCCGGGGCGTAAGTATTGGCCCTCAGGTATTTAAGATTTCGGCCTTTGCCGATGACTTGTTGGTGCACTTGCTTTCTCCCGGGGATTCCCTACCCCCTCTGTTGCAGGAGTTCCGCGTTTTCGGGCAGATTGCGGGGTTTAGTATCAATAGGGATAAGTCTGAAGCCCTTGATGTTTCTGGCCGACTTCGGGGTAGCTGGGTGGGCGAATTTCCCCTCCGATGGGCTGAGCGCCAGTTCATATACTTAGGAATTGTACTGTCCTGTCAACCGGGTCGCCTATATAGGACTAACCTGCGACGGATGCTGGCCAAGGTGAGGACTCAGCTGCAGGCGTGGCAGTCCCTCCCCATATCCCTTATGGGGAGGATTGCGGCGATCAAATTGGTCCTCCTGCCGCGGATCTTATACTGGCTACAGACCCTCCCTGTGTGGATCCTTCGTCGGGATATCAGGTGCTTTGAGGCGGAATTTCGGGGCTTTCTATGGCGGGGGTCGAGAGCTCGGGTCTCGTACCGTAGACTCATGGGGAGGATCCGTGGGGGGGGATGGGGGCTTCCAGATCTTGGTGCTTATGTGCTGGCTTGTCAAGCCCGCCATTTGGGGGACTGGCTCGGGGATAATGATCTTTATACCCCTAGAGCGTTTGAGGAGGCGTACGTGGCACCCCATTCTCTACGGGCCCTTTTGCATTTGGAGGTGAGTAAGTGGCCTACGCATTTAGTGGACAGCGTGTTATTGGCCCCGGTATATAAAACCTGGCGGAAATTGAATGTCTATTGGGGCCGACGGTGGCAGGTGTCGAGTTGGCTACCTATTTGGGGCAACGCCAATTTTACCCCGGGGACTGAAACGGCAGCGTTTCGTCAGTGGGGGGAGAGAGGAGTGCGGGCGCTGGGCCATGTGGTGGACCTGGCGGGTAAACCTAAGCCCTTTCCCATGCTATCCCGCGAATATAAATTGGGGCCCCTACACTTCTTTGCATACATGCAAGTGGCCCATTACGTGGCTTCCCTTCCACGGTCGGAACTCTGTGGCGACCGCTCGGCCCAGATAATAGCGTTTTTCGGGTTTGGCGACGTTGAGCGGCCGTCTATTCGGACCTTCCATCTTCGGTTGGAGCAGTTTCGACCACAGCCAGATTACAGCGGTGTGGAAAGAGCCTGGGGGGTGGAATTGGGTCGAGAGATTCCCCATGGTACTATTCTGGTGGCCCTCCGGAGGGTGGCGAGCCTGGCAGAGGGTGCTCGCTGGCGAGAAATTCAAATTAAGTGTTTAACTAGGGTTCACTTCTCCACACGGCGAGCCCTTCGCTGCCATTTGACCGCAGATGGTAGCTGTCCACGCTGTGCGGAGCCCCTGGCGACCTTGTACCATATGTGGTGGGGCTGCCGGCGCATACGCCCCTATTGGCATAGAATTGCCCTCTATATGGCCGACCTCCTTGGACAACCTGTATACTGGGATGCGGCCTTGATCGTCTTGGATCTCCTGGGTCTCACCTCTCCAAAGGGGAAATGGAGTCGTTGGCTGGTGCGGAAGGCATGTCTGGTGGGTAAGGGCCCCATTCTACGTGGGTGGAGGGACAGCCACCCTCCCTCTTTTTGGGAGTGGCGGAACTCCTTCCATCAACTTATGCTCCTGGAGTGTCGGGCTGCACGAGGTCATGTGAAGCGATGGTCTGCTTTCTGGTTACTGTGGGAGCCCTATATTCAAAAGTTGAGTCCTCGGACACGTAATGTAACCCTGCAATTAGGCTGTTGATAGCCCTGGATGTATGTGGAGACCTACAGAGGTTCGGCACTGTTATATATGCTGGTCCGGGTGGGTATTGCGTCTGGGTGGAGGGGGGGGAAGGGTTTATGGGGGGGGAGGTTGGGGGGGGAGGGGGGGAAATAGGGGTATTATCTTAAAAACTATGTAACCATCTATTTATCTTGCACCTTGGGGATCAGAGCCCACCCCAGGGAGCGATTGTCTTATGCTCTGTATTTGATGTTTTGTTTGATGGTTCAAAATAAAATATTGAAAAAAAAAATAAAATAGAGGTTTACCATACGGGCAATTTTTGAGGATAGGAAGACTTTGCACATCTTATTGAAGATTATAAGTTCCATGCTACGGACGAGGGATCAACTGGTTGCCCGAGGTTACCCTCTTCATGTTATCTCAAGGGCTTCAAGTATGCTTTGAATATGCATAGAGAATGGTTGCTTACTACCCAGATTTCTGCATCAGCTAATGTATCTACTTCTCAATGAAACCAGGATCAATTTGTTGGAGTTCTTCCATTTATGGAATGTGCAGCTGAAGTTACCTTGCTGCTGAAAAACAGTGGCATATATTGGGGCTTCATCCTTGTTTTGGCAAAACTCTTTTGATTGCCTATAGCAGAGGATACAATATTGATGGTCCACATGGACCTGACTGATCCACAGAAGCTGTCGTCTAATTTGGGACATTTTTTGTGTGGCAACTGTGAGTTTTGCGATCAAGCCCTAACAGGACCTGATTGGGTGGACAATACCTCAAACAAGACCTATTCCACTCAGTGGCATACCACTTGTACATCTGAATTTATTTATTTATTTACATTCTTTTATATACCGTGCTATTCTGCATCAGTTCGGTTTACATTGAACAAACTGAAATTACATTGAACAGGGCATTATAACTTGGAGATAACTATTTTACAGGGAACATGGGCTATGGAGGGTTAAGTGGCTTGCCCAAGACCACAAGGAGCACCTGTGGGACTAGAAACCCCAGTCCTTCCGGCCCAAGGTTGCTGTCCTCTAGTGGGATTTGAACCCCCGACCTTCCGGCCCGAAGTACCTTGCCCCAACCACTGGTTGATATGCTTGTTTGCCCTTGCAGATTGAAAAACCTTGGATGTACTGTGTGATCCATAAAAACCCGTCTTTGTTTCACTTTGTATTCAACATTCTCACACCTTTCAACGGTTCCATTGGAAAATTATTAATCATATTCCTTAAATCCCCAGGGTGTCAATCACGTAGCCAGTTTTCAAAGATTGTAAAGTACAAATCCAATATTGTTCCAATCTGTCACTCCTCATGGCCTAAACTTAGAATTAGATTGGTACAGTATTCTTTAAATACCTGCCAGCCATGATCTCAACATTTCTATAGTTGTTGACCGTGGTTACTAGGTTTCAATAGGCAGAGCATGAACCAGCTGATGCTGACATCAGATGCCATGGTACCTATATAAAAAATAGCACTTTGTGAAAGTACCACAAATCCAGCTATCTGAATGTGAAGTATGTTTATCCTTGGGGTTCTGTGTCAGGGGTGAGCATGAAAAATCCACCGAATTCAGATTAAGAAAGTTTACAACGGATTCAAAACACAGTGCTATGTCGGGAGGACTGTAATGCGATGTGAATATGCCAAATGATATTTGTGGGCTGCTCCTTGGACTTCTTACACATGCTTTATTTCTGCACAAGCTAAGTACTTTTAATGAAAATTTGCTCAAAACGCTTACTTAAATGTGAATAAATTGATTAAAAAGGTTGGTTTGCTGTTAGAGGGAGGTTCCCCCTTTGCAAACAATCCAACAAAAAAGTCTCCATTTCTAGGGTTTTTGGCACGTTTGTTCTTATAGGCCTGACTCGGTTGTTTGGATTTTGTTATACGTCAGTGCTTTAGGGTTTTGATTTTTGGAATCACTTGACCCTACAATTAGACCCATCCCTCTTCTTCCCTTCATTTCCAAATTTCTTGATTGTGCAGTTCTCCACTGTTGCCTTGAATTTCTCTCTTCTCAAGTCCTCCTAGACTCACTTCAGTCTGGCTTTCATACCTTACATTCTACTGAAACGGCCCTTGCCAAAGTCTCCAGTGACTTGTTCCTGGCTAAATCCAAAGGCCTTTACTCAGTCCTCGTTCTTCTTGAACTTTCTGCTGCTTTTGACACAACCGCCACCTTCTCGATACATTGTCCTCACTTGGTTTTAACAGCTCTGTACTGTCCTGGTCCTCTTCTTATCTCTCCCAGTGCTCTTTCAGTGTCTATTCTGGTGGTTCCTCCTCTACTGCTATCCCTCTCTCAGTTGACATACCCTCTTCTTTTCTCTCTCTATACCCAGTCCCTTGGTGCTCTCATCTCCTCCCATAGTTTTCAATATAATTTTTATGCTGATGACTCTCAAATCTATCTAGCTATCTGCACCTGATATTTCTCCTACAAGCTCATATATCTGCCTGCCTATCTGACATCGCTACCTGGATGTCTCACTGTCAATTGAAATTTGAACATGGCCAAAACTGAACTTATTTTCCCCCCTAAACCTTCTTCCCCCCCTTCCTCCTTTCTCTCTCTCTATTGATAACACTCTTCTGCTTCTTGTTTCCTCAGCCCGTAACCTTGGAGTCATCTTCGACTCCTCCCTCTCCTTCTCCACTCATATCCAACAGATAGCAAAATTCGCCACTTCCTTTCTGAACACACCACTAAAATACTTATCCAGGCTTTAATCACCTCTCGCTTAGATTAATGCAACCTCCACCTTGCTGGTCTCCCTCCAAGTCATCTTTCTCCCCTTCAGTCTGTTCAAAACTGCTGCATAGGTAATCTTCCACCAGTCCCATTATTTACTTATTTAGACAGATTTGTATGCCACCTTATACTTCAATCAAGGTGGTCACGTCACATCACAATTGGGGGTTACATTTAACATTTAGACAGTACAGTTACATAACAGCATTTAGACAGTACGATTAAGGTAACATTTAACATGAGGGTATTTAATAACGTGGTATGATAAACTTGTATGTGTGTGGATAGGATGGGTGCGTACTTATACTCATATAACCCCTCTTCTTAAATCTCTTCACTGGCTTCCTTTCTGTTTCCGTATCCAATACAAACTTCTCCTTCTGACCTATAAATGCATTCATTCTGTTGCTCCTCACTACCTTTTCTCTCTCCCTACACCTCTCCTTGTAAACTCTACTCTTTCTCTGGCTTTCTTCTCTCTATGCCCTTCTCTTCCACTGTCAACTCCAGACTTCAATCCTTTCACCTTATCCCTGTTCCTTATCCCTGCAACAAACTACCTGTATCTTTGAATCAGGTTTCATCTCTCTCCCTTTTCAAATCCATACTAAAGGCTCACCTCCTTCAGGCCGCTTTTGGATCTCAACCCTTTGCTCTCCTGTCTCCTTATCCTTCCCTATTGTACTCTTGTGCTCCTCTGTTGTACTGTCTGTCTTGATTAGATTGTAAGTTCTGACAAGAAGGAACCGTCTTATTATATGTGTCTGTACGGTGCTGTGTACGCTTTGTAGCACTATATAAATGATTAATAGCAGTAACAGCAGTAGAATAATCATGTCCTGGCAATGTCCCAGTTTTTATACTATTTCCTTTTTTGATTAGTCTTGTTTTATTTGATTCTTTTGTTTGTCAAATATGTATGTCTATATAGTCCAAAGCCATTTCACTGACCACTTTTCTTTAGGAGATACTGGACATTAAGTGGTCGAACTGCAAGGGAGCTAATAATGTTGACCACAATTGCACAAGCCTTTAGGTGACATGGCCCAATTGAATGCCATCTTTGACTGGAAAAAAAAGTGGAAATGGAGAAGCAATATGTTATACTGGAACAGTGATGAGGAAGGTACCGATGGGAGGATTAATTTGGCTGGGATGCTTGAATATAAAGGGATATGAGGAGTTTTAATCCATTTTTCAACCTTATCTTGAAAATATAGAAAGCGGTGAATGATAAATTGATAGAAGATAAACTTACAAGGCCACTTCCAATCAAAAAATAAGGACTATCCTCTGGGAAATGAATATGGAGTGTTAAGGCAGTGGGAGAGGAAGGGTCTTATCAATAACAGCGCAACTGATTGAGAAAAATGAGAAAGTAAAGAATTTAAAGAGATTTAATCTGGAAAATAAGTATTATTATCCATATATGCAAATTCATCATTATATAAAGCAGAGTTACTTACCTGTAACAGGTGATCTCTGGGAACAGCAGGAATAAGTCTTCACATATGGGTATCGTCGGTACCAACGGAGCCTGCGCGGGAACGCTCCCCAGCGTCCAGTAAGAAAGCTTTTGGGAGCATCCCACAGCGCCTACGCGCTGCCTTCCCGCCTTTCCCAACCAGCCTCTCTCCAGTTCGAGTTTTAAAGCTGAGACAGAGAGAGAGGAAAGGAAAGATAGATAGAGAGATACAACTCCTAGGGGAGGTGGGTGGGTTGTGAAGACTTATTCCTGCTGTTCCCAGAGATCACCTGTTACAGGTAAGTAACTGTGCTATCTCCATGAACAAGCAGGAATGAGTCCTCACATATGGGGACTCCCTAGCTGCAGATGCAAGGGAGAGACCCCATGGTTGTGTGCCCTTGCAGAGGGCTCCACTTCCTCCCCATGGATCTCTGGCATCCAACCAGGGTAGGTGGGTAGGAGTTGATTAGGAATGGAACAGGTGTTTGAGGACAGCCTGACAAAAACGAGGCATCCTGGCGGGAGTCCTTGTCCAAACAGTAATGGGCTGTGAAGGTGTGAACCGAGGCCCAGGTGGCCGCTCGACAGATCTGGTCGATGGACACTGAGTTTAGATGAGCCATTGCTGCCATGGCTCTCACATTGTGAGCTGTGACATGGCCCTCCAGAGAAATGTTCTTACTCTGGTAGGCGAAAGAAATACACGGAGCAATCCAGCTGGATAGTGTTCTCTTAGAGACTGGAAGTCCTAAATGAAAAGGATCAAAAGCAACAAAGAGTTGAGAAGACTTTCTATGTTGCTGTGTTCTTTGTAAGTAGAAAGCGAGGGATCTCTTACAATCCAAGGTATGAAGATTCCTCTGCATTTGATGCATGAGGTCCTGGAAAAAAGACAGGGAAATATACCTCCTGGTTCAGATGAAAAAGCGAGACCACTTTAGGCATAAAGTGTGGATTGGTCCTGAGGACTACCTTATCATGATGGAACCTTGTATAAGGTGGATTAGCCACCAAAGCTTGCAGCTCACTGATGCGGCGTGCTGAGGTGACTGCAATGAGAAAAACAACTTTCCAAGAAAGAAATTTCAAGGAGGTGATGGCTAACGGTTCAAAGGGTGGCTTCATAAGCTGGCCAAGAACCAGGTTTAAGTCCCATGCCACTGGAGGTGGTCTAATGGGAGGTTTAGTTAAAAGAAGGCCTCTTATGAATCTTGCTATAAGAGGGTGAGAGGAGATAGGTTGTCCATTGAGAGGCATGAGGGACGCTGAAATAGCACTCAAATGGACTCTTACTGAATTCGTTTTTAGGCCTGCATGGGATAGATGCAGGAGATACTCTAGTAGAGAATCAGAGGTATTGCAAGAGGGTTTAGACCCTTCTCTGAACACCAAATGGTGAATCTTTTCCATTTGAAAGCATAGGAACGTCGCGTAGAAGGCTTCCTAGAGGCATGAACATCATCTCTGACTTGAGAGATGAAAATCTTGAAGGTCTAGGCCCTCAGCAACCAAGCCCTGAGATGGAGCGACTGGGGGTTTGGGTGCCACAATGTTCCGTCTTCCTGGGACAGAAGGTCTGGTGCAGAGCCTAAGTCCAGGGAAGGAGCTTGAGAGAGATGCAGAAGTAGAGGGTACCACACTTGGCGTGGCCAATGTGGTGCTATGAGGATCATGGTCCCTTGATCTCTCTGAAGCTTGAATAGTGTTTTGGGAATTAGGGGAATTGGTGGAAAGGCATAAAGGAAGTCTTGACCCCAGTGAAGGAGGAAGGCATCCTTGGCCTGAACTCCCTGACACGGAATTCTGGAACAGAATCGGGGAAGTTTGGCATTTCACGGACTTGCAAAGAGGTCTATGTCCAGGGTTCCCCAAATTCGAAAAATCCTGGCTACCTGGTCCATGTGGAGGGACCACTCGTATGGGAGCAGAACTCGACTGAGTCTGTCCGCCCAAGAGTTTTGAATACCTGGAAGATATACTGCCAGAAGATGGATGTGATGCTCTCTGGCGAAGGCCCACAGTCGCAAAGCTTCGTTGCAAAGCGACAGAGAGCCAGTCCCTCCCTGCTTGTTTACACAGAACATGGCTACTTGATTGTCCATATGGATAAGGACTGTCCTGAAGCTGAGCAGGGAATGGAACACTCAGAGCTAAGAATATTGCTCTAAGTTCCAAGAGATTGATATGCAGAGAGGTCTCCTGTGGAGACCAGATGCCCTGGGTGGAGAGATCTTGCAGATGAGCTCCCCAACCCTTTGGAGAAGCATCTGTTGTGAGAGTTGCTAGGGGTAACGGCTGCTGAAAAGGGGACCCCAACAACAGGTTCTGAGAGGACTTCCACCACTGGAGAGACCAAAATAGACGACTGGAGTTTGCTATTTTGTCCGACAGGCAACCTGATGCCTGAGTCCATTGGGTGGACAAAGTCCATTGAGCTGCCCTCATGTGAAGGCGAGCATATGGAACCACATGCACGGTGGATGCCATGTGGCCTAATAGTTGTAACATCTCTGCAGCAGTTAATTGGGACTTTAACTGAATCTGGGAGGCTAACTGCACCAGACGTAGGCAACGGGCCTGAGGAAGATAGGCCTTTGCAGTTGTGGTATCCAGCAAGGCCCCTATGAACTCCAGAGACTGAGTAGGGGTGAGATTGGATTTTGGGATGTTTATTACTAGTCCCGAATACTGAAGGATACGCATTGTGCAGGTTAGACAAGTCTGGGCCTCTGACTGGGATGAGGCTCGAATGAGCCAGTCGTCCAGATATGGGAATACGAATATTCCTAGAGTGCGGAGAAATGCAGCTACTACTGCCATGCATTTCGTGAACACCCTTGGTGCAGAGGCCAGACCGAAAGGAAGCACCCTGTATTGGTAGTGCTTTCCTTGAAAAAGGAACCGAAGGAACCTTCTGTGTGTGGGATGGATGAGGACATGGGTGTACGCATCCTTGAGATCTACAGAACAAAGCCAATCCTGACTCTGAAGGTATGGAAGCAGAGCCCCTAGAGAAATCATTTTGAATTTCTCCTTGAATAGAAACTTGTTCAATTCTCTGAGATCTAATATGGGTCTGTAGCCCCCTGTTTTCTTTGGGATAAGAAAATAAGGGGAGTAGAACCCTGAGCCCTGTTGAAGAAGAGGTACTTCTTCTATTGCCCCTTGGGCAAGAAGGGTAGCAATCTCCTGACCTAGAAGGTTGAGGAGAGATGTTGGAGAATTGAACTGTTTCACCATGGTGTGAGGAGGAAGGTTTAAAAAGTGAAGCATGTACCCTTCCTTTATGATGGAGAGGGTCCATTGCTCTGCTGTGATTTGCTCCCATCTGGGAGCAAAGTAAGTCAACCTTCCTGGAATGGTGAGGGGCTCTGGGTTTCCCAGAGCTAGAAAGGCTAAGTTCTCTAGTTGCAAGTCAAAGGTCTTGAGGAGGCTGAGGCTGCTGGGCTGTGGTAGGCTTGGCAGCCTTTGACTTGGCCTGTTTAGGTGGTTGCTGACGTTTTGCAGCAAAAACAACCTGCAGAAGATGCCTGCCCATGAGCAGGATAATATCTTCCCTTTTTAGAAAAAGATGTCTTTTTGAACAATCTTTTCTTAACAGGGGCAGAGGTAGACTTTGAAAGTCGATCCAAAGCAAAGTTCTCAGCATCCATCTGAGTGGCCTTTGCTTGCCAATCCCTGCCAAACAGGTTTTCACCTGTACAAGGAAGGTTTCCCAACGCATCCTGGACCCAGAGTTCCAAATCAGAGGCTTGTAACCAAGCAATTCTGCGTGCACCTATGGCAATAGCCGTGGCTCTGCTTACACACTCAAAAGAGTCAAAGGCTGCACGGTTGGAGAATTTGGAAACATCTTGGGCATGTTTGAGCCAAGTGAGAAATTCCTGCCTTTTATCTTCTGAAATAAAAGGAGCTAAAGTCTGCAGATGATCTGTGACTTCTTTTAGAAACATCCCCATATAGAGACTTGTGATAAGGAAGCTTATCATAGCTCAGGAAGGAGCTATAGAAAAGGTGAAGTGACTCTGAACAAGCAACCTGTCAGTTCTGGTAGAAATAAGAAAACAGAATTGCCCCATAAAAGACTACCAGTCCCAGAATGCACCAGGTTTCCAACAGCCATTAGAGGAGCTGAAGTGGGGAAACGTGTGTTTAATCAGGAGGGCTATGAGGTAATCCCTAAGCACTCATCTCAAAGGGCAGGGCCTGATTCAGCACAGCTGCGCTGTATTAGGGAGGAGCACTCATCTAAGCAGAATAAAAGAGTTTATTCTACAGATGACCATCTTCATGATCCTCATTATCCTGAGAATCAGCTTGAGCTTGATCATCAGTTTCATCTGAAGGATCATCAAAAGCAGAAGTCAAACCGGACGGACAGAGAAGGAAAGAAACCCTTTGGAAGAAGGAAGAGAAAAGCCTTTGAGAGGTCTAGAAGAGTCCAGAGCAGTACGTATACTGGGAGGCATTTCAAGGGCCAGCATACACCATTGGACTGGGGAAAGCCAGAGGAATGGTGCTGCAGAGCTAGGAAACTCCAGACACTACCTGTGAGGGAGACGGCTGCACGTGGAAGGGACCCTAAGACCTGTGCCAGAAGGTATGTGAAGAGAGATCCAGTGTCCAGGGATCTGGATTGGAAGGCTGGACATAAGAACTGGACTACATACTGGCCAGGCTATATAGAGAGGAACTCTAACAGCAATGGAAGCTCAGATATGAACACTGATCTATGCCCTAGCTATAACCCTGAAAGACAGCAGGAAAACAAGTATTCTCCTGAAAGTGCTCCATTGAGAGATTCATCTGTGCCAATCCATGATACTGAACCCATGCTTGTTGAAGAAGGGGGAATGATTGCAGATGAAGAATGTGTTTATATGGACTGCTCTCTGTCCAAACTCCTTTGGTAACTTTCTGTTATTAAGTACAGCAACCATCACAAAGAAATACAAACTTGTTCTTTAATCTACTCAGAAAAGCTCCTGAAGCAGGATTTGACCCACACAGTAGAAAGCAAGCCAGCTAAGGGGTTTCAGCTGGATAACTGCTAGCAATTGAGCCTTACCTAATTGCTTGTGAGCTAGGAGAGAATCACTTCTGAATCTATGTGGGAAGTTATCAGAAGTTAACCTGAAAAGAACAGTTTTTTTCTTTCTTTGTGGCTTTTCGTTTGTTGTTTGATATTTGCTAAGAAAACATTAGCTAATGCCTGACAAGTTTGAATGTTGTTTTCCTGATTTTGATTTTGTTTTTCCAAGTTAAACACTGGAAGCAAGTAACCTGATTTATGTGCTACCAAGCATATCTGTGTTGGGAGAAATAACCCCATAAATAAATATCTTATTGGCTTTAACACTTGAGCACAACTAAATTATTGTCAGCAGCTGTGTCTGGTGTGAATTAACTACATTGCCCACAATCCCTTGCAAATCATATAGATATATGCACTTGCCAAGACTGTGACGATTCTCACCCAGGCAGCAGTCTGACAAACTATAGGAGTTTATTCTGGCAGCAAGCATATTGGCCTGGAAAATCCTTCAGCCAAAAGCATCTAGAGTCCTACATTCACGTCCTGGAGGGTTAGATGAGTGTCTCTTTGCACTCTTTATTTTCTTCATAGCAGACTCAACCACAATAGAGTGGTGAGGAAGCTGAGTCTTATGAAAACCAGGACAGGGAGGGACACGGTACATGGTGTCTAACCTGCAAGAATGAGGAGAGGTGGTGAGAGGAGTCTCCCACATGCCCAACATGAGATCATAGAGAATCTCATGAATAGGTAGGGTAGCTGCTTCCTTAGGAGCCTTAGGATATTGCAAAATATCTAATTGCTTGGCTCTAGGCTCTGACTCAGAGGCCACAGTAATGGAGAGGCCTCTAGCCACTTCCCTAATGAAGTCTTGAAAAGGCAAATCCTCTGGAGGAGACATTCTTCGTTTTGGAGAATCAGACTCCTGAGGAAGCAGCACCGGTGCATCGACAGAAACCTCCGACTCAGAGTCTTCGGAGGAATCGAAGAATCGCCTGTCCTTATGCTCCTGTAAAGCCCGATACGCATACCGAGTGGGATCGACATCGGGAGTAAGCGGTACCGGTTTGGTACCGATGGGCATCGTAGGACAGGGTACCGTTGCAGCCGATGTCGATGCAATCGGTACCGGCACCGGGAACAGTGCTGATGCCGGAGTCGGTACTGGCAACGGAGATTGTTGCGGTAACGAAGGCGTCGAAACCTGCATAAATGCCATAAGGGTGCGCTGTATGGACAGAATTTTCTGATCCATCGACGTCACCAGAGTCTGGATGTCGGTACCAGTGGAGGCCACCGGTACCCCAGAACACGGCAACAGGTGATCGATCGAGGCCGCGCCATCGATGTCAACCTGTGACCCCATAGGTAATGCTTTGGAAACCGGAACTTCCCGCCGGGGTAATTTTGCCGGAGCGGAATCCTCGAGGGCAAGCCCGGAGGCATCTCGATGCTTGGAGGGAGAGATTTGCCCTTCGAGGACCGGCTAGATTTATGTTTGGTTACCTGAGATCCATGGGAGGAAGAAGCAGCCCTGGAAGACGTCGATGCCACCGAGGCTGCATCAGAGGGAAACAGGGTACTGAGCTTGGCTGCTCGGTTCTGCCAACCTCTTTTAGACATCATGGTGCAGGACACACAATCCGAGATGGAATGGTCAGGACCCAAACATTTTAGACACCAATCATGGGTGTCGGTGACAGAAATAGTACCGCCACATTTTGTGCACTTCTTAAACCCGGAAGCGGGCTTCTCCATAAGGAGAAAATATTTAGGCCTAAGGCCCAAAGTGAAAATGCACAGTTGAAGAAAATAAAAAAGTTTTGTGGGGTTTTTTTTGAAGAAAGAAAGAAAAGAAAAGACCGGCGGTACCGGTCTGACGTCGAAGGCAGATGCGACACAGAAAAATAAAGAAAAAAATAAAGAACTTCTTCTGCAGTGACAGGAACACGACCTGCTGGCTCCGCGGAAAAGAAGAACTGGAGAGAGGCGGTTGGGAAAGGCGGGAAGGCAGCACGCAGGCACTGTGAGATGCTCCCAAAAGCTTTCTTACTGGATGCTGGGGAGCGTTCCCGCGCAGGCTCCGTCAGTACCGATGATGCCCATATGTGAAGACTCATTCCTGCTTGTTCCTGGAGATCGGATAAGAGGAAGTAAGAGGATTTAAGGGGAAAGGTTTATACTGTGTGCATAAAAGGACAAAAGGTTTGGTCTTAAATTTTTATGGGTTGTTAAATACAGAGCTAGGGACAATATGAGGGGACACATATTAAAGCTTAGGAGGAGAATTTGTGAAGGACCCTGAAGAATGGGAGCTACAGGAAAAGTATTTAAGGGCATGGAGAAATTGTATTTATCCACTACACTAGTGGGAAATGGCTATAACATTCTATATAAAGAATGCATCTTACTCCAGAGAAGCTTCATCGGATGTATGAAACTCTCAGACGAGTGCTGGCATAAATGTGAACACAAGGGACATTTGCTACACATGTGGTGGTGCTGCCCAAAAGTAAAGAATTACAAGAAACCAGCCACTGAAGTGTTGAAACAGATCTGAAATGCAATTTCCACAAGGTTCACAATTCTTTCTGTCAAATCTAAATACCAGAAGATATGGAAATTTTGATATGGAAATTGGCTGTAATGATGTGCACAGAGATCAGGATGGAGACTGCTAGTCATTGAAAAGAGAAACAATTCCAGGATGGGAAGGAGTGTTGAGACAGACGAGACATGTCTACAATATGTGTGAGATCACTGCGTTTGAGACATCACAGACTATATGTTTCGAGAGGTGTGGTCATCTTTTGAGGAACGGTTGAAGATGAGATGACAGTTTATTCAACATTGCCTAGTAAACGAACTATAAAAATAGAGTAGCAATGGCTGCATTTGGCTGATTATATATTTTATATGGAATTATATAAAAGGATGAGGGAGGTGAGGAATCAAGAGGAGGGAGAGCAGGAGGCAGCATTGACGTTGGGGGAAAGGAAAAACATTTTTGGATATCAGTTGGCGGCATTAATTTTCATTTCTTATTTAAACCCCTATTAAGACTGAATGTACAACAGCAAGAGAAATGATTGGTGGAGAACGAGTGTTGTAAATTTTATTTAAAGTGTAAAGGTGTATTTTCCAATAAACATTAACTTTTTTTTTTTTTTTTAAAGTTCAGATAAGATCATGTGTATTCTTATCCTGGGAGGAAAATGAGGTTAGATTAGAAAGGGCAAAAGTACATGTGGTGATTTTTATTTCAAAATCACCATGCATACTTTCTGGCACTTATCTTATACCTGCTATTATGCAAATACCATGGGAACCTTTGTACTCACAGTGTGCATGACAGTACATATTCAAAGGAAAAAGCTACAGAGGGATTTTCTTTGTAGATGGACTTGCAAGTACCCATGGACCTAGAAGCGGCACAGGGAGACTGAAAACTGCACCCCTCACCCCCTCAGGATACACAATTGTATTAATCCCATCTCTCTATACATTAGAAAACTACAGTTTTATTTTAACAGAAATAAAAGGCAATAAACCAAAATAATAAGGTTGCCATCTTTTTACTGTATTAAAGTAATACATTTCCTGACTAGTTTTGGAGGACTGGCATGTCCCTTCTCAGACTGAGCAGATCTGAGCAAAAGATGATTGTCTGGGATTGCATTACAATGGTGGTGATGGCAGGATGAGAGAAGGTAGTGAGACACAAAATTATGTCTAGCAGCAATTTAAAAAATTCTCTTTCAAATCTTGTTAGTACTGAGATGCTTGAGGTTTTACCAGGCAGCTTCCTCCTGCAACTCTGTACCTGCAGCTGAGCCGAAACCATGAATGAAATTTGGCACCATGAATCTTCACAACTGCTCATGGATTTTCCTCTATTTTATATCCTCCCACCAAGCATACTTAGTTCGCCTGGGGTCTAGTTATCAGGGCTCTGACACCATGCAATCGTGAACCACAAATCTAGCCACTAGGTCTGCTTTTGGATCCTGATCCCTTGTGACTCCTTACTCTCCCCTATTCTATCCTTATTCCTATCTTGTTCTATCTATCTTGATTAGATTCTAAGCTCTGACAAGTAGGGACTGTCTATCTGTTTTTTTACAGCACTGCATATGCCTTGTAGTGCTTTATAAATATTTAGTAATAGTAGTAGGTCTCACCCTTAAATTACTTCAAGAGCTGTAAACACTGCCACCACAACAACCTCAGCTGACAGAGCGAACACAAAAGCCAACTTGAACACTGAAGCATGGCCATCCTAAAAGGCAGTGCACAACATTTTTGCTAAGCCACTGGGCCAACCCTAGGACTGAAGCGCTTTAATAATTTAATCACAAATGTATTAATGTTCCTGAATTATTCTAAATTTCCCGTTTAGAATACTGATCCTAACATCTTGGATGTATAATTCATCGACTTATTTTCAAGCATACAAGTGGACTTACAGGACAACTAACCACTTTAGCATTCTTTTGAAATTAATAATGCCGTAGTATCAAATCATCAATGCTTTTCAAAACAAAAACTTTAACGGATTACTAATGTTTATACTGATGAAGAACAGGGTATAAAACCATGCAATTAGTTATGTTAACTGACTAAGCTGACCCTGTGTCGGAAGAAGCAGGGTGGCGGTGGAGTGTGGAGCCAGCATTGTATGTCCCAGCAGCTTACCTTGTTTTTTCTTTGTCTGCGGCAGGTGACCTTCACTCAATGAGGCGTAGGAAGTGGAATCAGACTGACTCACTCTCGGGTGAGTTGGCAACTACTGTGCTGGGACAGAAAACTTTGGCAGCTTGTGGGTTTCATGCCACTGGTTCTGGAGCAGTATCTTCAGCGGGCCCGCAGAAAGATTTCCATGCAGACCTGCTGTTATCAGGAGTTCTGCTTTCCACTGATCAACGGGACCCCCCCCTACCGACCCACTGCAAACCAGATGTGTTTCAACTGCTGGCGTTGTGCTCCCTTCCGGCTTGCTTACCAGCACACCGTTACAGGGGAGAGAAGAGGGCTCGCCAGCCATGGTTTCATCTGAACCCAAACTATCCCATGGAGGTATTGATGGTCCATCTGCGGTATCTGAGGTGGTGTTGGAGACTGTCTTGGCGCAAGCTTCTGTCTGGATTGCTTGGTGTTTGGTGAAGCCAGTAAAGGTGACAATGCAAGCAATATGGGATGCACTGGCTACAGTGAATGGTTCCCTACAAACGTTTGCAGCAACTGTAAGTGCTGAGATGTCTGTATTTAAAAATAAACTTTCAGTTGGGATAAAGAGGTGAAGATGGCCCGATTTGAAGAAGAACAGGGCCAGTTTTGGAAGCTCCAGGTTGCCCAGCATAAAGAAAGAACTGTGACAACTAGGAAGATCGAATATCTCTAAAACCAGATTCGGAAAAATAATCTGTGTTTGCTTAACTTTCCTAGTCTCCTGTGTTATCTCAGGAGATGGTGCGCAGATATGTCAGGGAGATCTTGAATATCTCTAATGAGCATTTGCCCCCCTTGACCAGGGTCCAGTATGTTTCTGTTCGGACTAGTGGCCGGGTGCCATCCTTGAGAGCTCTCTTAGAGTTGATTATTTGACTGGCTTTCTCGAAAGCTCCCAGGAGATGATTACAGCTCATTCCACTCTCCTATTAACTTTGGTTCTAGAAGATAAATCATCGATTCTTAGAGCATATTTTAGAAAATTTCAGTGAAATGTTCTTTGGCATTCATGTTCGCATTTTCCCCAATCTAGCTAGGGTTACCCAGCTTAGGAGAAGAGTTTCTGTGGTATAAACCCAGAGTTCTCTTCCTAGGCAGAACATTAGTTTTGAAGTTTCCTGCAAAATGTTATGTTTCCTATAAAGTTAAGATGTATTTGCTTTTTGAGCCTCAACAATTGCTGGCATTACTAGTAGCTAGGGAACCTACAGTGGCTACAGTTGCATCTCTTCTGGTTGATACATAAGTCTCACTCCACTTTGATTGTTTGCATTGTAAAGGGTATATTTTGTTCCCTTTGTATAATTTCCTGGGGCCTCCTCTAATTCTTTGATTGTAGTCTAATGTTTGGTAAATACCTCCTTTTCTTATCTTAACATAGTAACATAGCATATGACGGCAGATAAAGACCAGCATGGTCCATCAAGTCTGACCAGAAAGGTGGCAAGAGTAGGTGCGCCTGCCACTCTGTGCAGGACACCCTTCCCCATGCCTATGTTTAGGGGTGTACCCACTGCTCCATGCAGGTCACCTCTACTTCTTGAGATATCAGAGACAGTTAAGTTTATTTTGATTTTATCCTGTTGCTATAAAGGGATCCACTGTGTCTGGCATCTATATTTGGAAAAGAGAATCTAGCAAAGTAGTCAGGAAAGCAAAGATTCAAAAAGAGGAGGAAATAGCCAATGAAATAAAATGGGGGGATAAGACATTTTTCAGATATGTTAATGAGAAGAGGAAGAGCAAAAGTGGTATTGTCAGATTCAAGGGTGAAGGGGAGGAATATGTAGAAGCTGATGAGGATAAAGCGAAATTGCTTAATAAATATTTCTGTTCTGTGTTCACAGATGAAGAACCAGGAACAGGACCTCAGAAAACACCCACAAACAGGAACAGAAGCAAGGGACCTCTTTAACAATTTTCAGAAGACTGTTCGTGAGAAACTAGCTCAACTTAAAGTAGACAAAGCGATGGGACCGGATGGGATACACCCTAGAATACTGAGGGAACTTGGGGACGTTCTAGCAGCTCCACTGACTGACCTTTTCAATGCCTCGTTGGAGTTGGGAGTGGTGCCAAAGGACTGGAGAGAGGCTCATGTGGTGCCTTTACACAAAAGCGGAAGTAAGGATATGGTTGAAAACTACAAGCCGGTTAGTTTAACTTCGGTGGTGAGTAAATTATTGGAAATGCTTCTGAAAGAGAAAATAGTGAGGTTTCTGGAGTCCAGCAGATTACAGGATCCGAGGCAGCATAGATTCACCAGAGGCAGGTCTTGTCAGACAAATCTGATTGATTTCTTTGACTGGGTGCCCAAGGAGAGCCCAAGATGTGGTGTATTTAGATTTCAGTAAAGCCTTTGACACTGTTCCTCACAGGCGACTTATAAACAAACTGAGCACCCTAGGGATGGACCCTAAAGTTACTGCTTGGGTTAGAAATTGGTTGGCTGGGAGGCGACAAAGAGTACAGGTAAATGGAGCTCACTCTAAGGAGAAGGATGTTACCAGTGGTGTGCCCCAGGGATCTGTCCTTGGTCTGATTCATTTTAACATCTTTGTTAGTGATATAGCGGAAGGGCTGTTGGTAAGGTTTGCCTCTTGACGGATGATGCCAAAATCTGCAATAGAGTAGACACCCAGGAAGGTGTAGATAACATGAGGGGGGGATCTAGCTAACCTTGAAGAATGGTCTAGAATATGGCAGCTGGGATTTAATGTTAAAAAATATAAGGTCATGCATTTGGGCTGCAGCAATCCAAGGGAGCAATATAGTATAGGTGGTGAAGTACTTTTGTAAACTAAAGAAGAGCGGGACCTAGGCGTGGTTGTGTCTGATGATCTTAAAGTGGCTAAACAGGTAGAAAAGGTGACAACAAAAGCTAGAAGGATGCTTGGGTGCATACGGAGAGGAATGGCTAGCAGAAAAGAGGAGGTGATAGGGCCTCTGTATAAGTCTTTGGTGCGACCTCATTTGGAGTACAGTGTGCAATTCTGGAGACCGCACCTTCAAAAGGATGTGAACAGGATGAAATAGGTACAGAGGGTGGCTACTAAAATGGTTAGTAGTCTTCATTATAAAGCATATGAGGACAGACTTAAGGATCTTAATATGTACGCCTTAGAGGAAAGGCGGGATAGAGGTGATATGATTGAGATGTTTAAATACAACCATGGCATAAATGTTCAGGAGGAGAGCCTCTTTCAATTGAAAGCAAGTTCTGCTACAAGGGGACATGGTATGAGGGTGAAGGGGGATAGATTCAGGAGTGATATGCGGAAATATTTTTTACGGAAAGAGTGGTGGATCTGTGGAATAGTCTCCCAGTGGAGGTGGTAGAGATGAGGACAGTATCTGAATTCAAAGAAGCATGGGACCAGCACAGAGGATCTCTGGGGGAAAAGGGGGGGGGGGACTGTTATAGTTGTTGATATGGAAGGATAGACTAGATAGAAACATGACAACAGAAAAAGACCACATGGCCTTTGTTTCTGTCCCATGTCGCTTTGAATTCTGTCACTGTATTTGCCTCCACCACTTCCGTCAGGAGGGCAGTCCAAGCATTCACCATCCCTTCAGTGAAAAAGTATTTCCTGATGTTGCCTTTCAATTTACCCTCTTGCAGCTTCATGTTATGCCCTCTAGTATTACAGCTTCCCCGTCTTTGAAAAAGGTTAGTTTGTTCATTAATACTCCTTAAGTATTTATAGAGGTCTGTATCATATCTCCCCTGTCCCTCCTCTACTCTAGAGCATATATTTTTAGGTCTTGGAGTCTCTTTTCATGTGTCTTCTGGCGCAGGCTCCAAATCATTTTGGTTGCCTTCCTCTGAACCATTTTTAGTCTCTTTATATCCCTTTGTGAGATATGGTCTCCAAAACTGAACACAATATTCCAAAGTGAGGCCTCACCAGTGACTTGAACAATGGCTTAGTACCTCCTCCTTTCTGTTTTCTTTGTACACAGTTCTTGATAATTCATGTATATGTTTGAATGTATTATAATTAAATGGAAATGAAAAATAAATAAGTAAAAAGGTGTCTTCGTTGGTCCTCAGAATCCTGAAATTCTTCGAGATGATGCATTTATAACCGTGAACTACATGGCAAAGAAAGGACAGCATGGAAAGCCTGCCAATTAGAAGCAACAAGTTTTCTCGGAAACAACAAGGCAGACAACTACAGGGAGTTAGTGGGAAAATTGCCTCAATACATATAAAAGTCTTAGCTGCAACAGGTCACTAAAGATACATTTTTTGCACTCAACTTAATTTTTTTCCACTAAACTGCAGAGCAGTGAGCGATGAGCATGGCAAGCAATTTCATTAAGAGTCACAATAAGAGACACGTACAATCTCGCTGAATGCCAGGCAGCACAAGAAGGCAAGAAAATGAAACAAAAGTCCTTTATTAATTACCCCAACACAGCCGCATTTCGGCAAAGCTGAGGGTACATGTCTGTCCTAGAGGTGGAGTGCCTCTGTGTGCACGAGTGTATGGTGTGGTATGGTATGCTTGTATGTGTCTGTCTGTTCTTGAGGGAGGGAAATTTAAGCATTGTGCCCCTTTTGTCCCCATGTATTCATCCCAAGACCCTTTCACTGTTCTTTCAGCACTTCCAATCTCCCCCCACTCTGTGTTCCCCTTCCAGACTCTCTCCCCTTACCCTTCCTCCCCTAGTGCTCCTACCCCCTACCCTGGATTCCCCCCATTCTCTTTCGTTCTTTGTTTTGAGTTTCTGGACCTTTAAGATTTAAGTTCACTCCTCCCCCACCTTCCGTCTAACTTTTGTTTTTGTGGGCCTCAACTGGCTCTGGATCCCTGCAGGAAGCCTGCTTTCCCCTCCTGTTCTGCCCACAGGGACTGAGATCTCCCGCAAGCAGAAGAGAAGGGGAAGGCTGCCATCACAGCCCAGATATGAGGTATCTACCCGCAGGGATCCCATCTCCTGCGGACAGCTTGCATCTGTTTGGAGATCACAGCTATCCCCTTCTCTTCTGCCCGCAGGAGATAGGATCCCCACAGGCAACCACAGCCGGTAGTGCTGCAATCGAGGTCTTAGGCAGCACTTATGCCTGAGGGAGATGGGATCCCTACGGGCAGCCAGGGCTAGTCATGCTGCTGCTTATGTGATCCAAGCCCAGGCACCAGATCTGATTTTTTGGCACCATGGAGACCTGGCACCTGGGGTTTGTCCAGCCAGCTTATAGGCAAAAAATGAGTCTTACCTACCAGAACCGATGTGTGGTGGTGTCCAGGATTACTTCCCTTGTGTGACAGTGCAACGTCAGGAGTATGTAGGGGTATGCAATCAGTGGAGAAGCAGCTTTGATTCGTGCTGCAGCACTCTTCATGGCTCCAGGTCTATCGTGAAGGGTAAGCTAAACTGTCTGAAACACCTGCCACCACTGCTCAGTAGCTTTCTACTCTGCCACCTAACTCTGCTTTAGTGGCAATGGACTAAGTATGGCGAGATATGCTATTGGGAGCTAGCAGTTTAATGCAAGGATATTTCAAGGTGATTTTCTTGTGCCTGCTTATGTTTCGATTGGAGTCCTAGTAATGTCTTTCACAATTTGAAGTAAACACCCATGTGGTGGAGCGTTTAACTTTAAGCTCGTGGACTGCGATATGGGGGATCAGCTGATGACCTATTCATTGAACGAGTGTCCCTTCCCCCTCAGGGGTTTGTCATTTCTGTGGGCATGTTCTCATTAAGTTGATACTTTGTATTAATAGGTTTCTTGGTGTGTAATGAGTATGCATGCTGTGTTGAATCCTGGTGTATATAAGACTGGACTGGGGAGTTAGTGTTGGGGTATGTATTGGGGGGGGGGGGTATGGATAGAGGTTTGACTGCATGCATGTGTCTGCCCAGGTGGTGACTGTATTGATTGGTTTATTTGTGAACTGCTACTGGTAGACCATTTTTAGAATGCAGCACCTCCCCTATCCATAACTGTGTGGTCCCAAAACCTGGGGAGGGACAGAGCATGGATTGTTGGACTTTCATATGGATCAACCCCATCACTGTATTGTTTGCTCCTTCTGATTTTATAATAATCTGGTTGATGTGGGGCAAGAAGTGTGTGTGGTGGGGGTAGGCTTCTTGGAGGGGGCAGAGCTAGGTGACTGGTAGAAATGGATGCATGTGAGTTGTGTTTGCAAGTTAACATTTGGGGAGGGGGGGGAATCATGATCACTGCATGCCTTAGATCAGCATTTTTCAACCACTGTGCCGCGGCACACTAGTGTGCCGTGAGATATTGTCTGGTGTGCCGTGGGAAAAATTCCAATTTCATCCGTAACATGTGGCCTCGGCTCACAAATTAGGGTTGCCAACCGGCCGGTTTTCAGCCGGCCTGGCCGGTTTTTCCATGGCCAGGCCGGCTGCCAGCACAGCTGTAAAACCGGCCATTGAAAAGCCGGTTTTTTGCTCTGGCCGCAAGATCGGGAGCGGCCAGAGCAAAAAACCGGCTTTTGTGCCGAAGTCCGCGGCGCGAACGCGATTCCCTATAGCAGTGCAGCCGCTGGTTCTGCTTTGTACAGAGCAGCGGCTGCACTACACTTACATTGAAAAGTAAAGAGAAACTGTGTCAGGAGCCCTCCGATCATGCAGAGCCCGAGGAAGTGATGTCATGGGGGCAGGCTCCTCACAGGCTGTCTTTCCTTTTCAAATTAACTTTAGCTGCAATAAAGTTAATTTGAAAAGGAAAGACAGCCTGTGAGGAGCCCGCCCCCATGACATCACTTCCTCGGGCTCTGCGATGACCGGAGGGCTCCTGACACAGTTTCTCTTTACTTTTCAATGTAAGTGTAGTGCAGCCGCTGCTCTGTACAAAGCAGAAGCAGCGGCTTGGGCAGAGGGGGTGTGTGTGTGTGTGAGTGAACCAGCAGTGGAGGGGGGGGTGGTGTGAGTGAACCAGCAAGGGGTGGGGGGCGATGGTGTGAGTGAACCAGCAGGGGAGGGGGGGTAAGTGAGTGAGTGACCCAGCAGGAGGGGTGAGTAAGTGACAGGGGGGTGGGTGAGTGAACCAGCAGGGGAGGGGGGGGGTGTGAACCAGCAGGGGAGGGGGTTGGTGTGAGTGTTTGATTCCTATTCAAGAGAATTACTTTATATATAGTCAATATAGGCACAGAGGTAAATTTTTTTAACATTTTCTAATGGTGGTGTGCCTCGTGATCTTTTTCATGAAAAAAGTGTGCCTTTGCACAAAAAAGGTTGAAAAACACTGCCTTAGATCACCATCAAGATGAGCGAGTATGAGGGAGGAGGGGAGAACAAACAGGAGGTGGTTGTTTATTAGGGAAGGTTGTGGAGAACGTGTTACAGACCGCTTATTATGTGTTGCTACTGTTCTTACTGCATGGATATGGTCACTGCTATATGCTCAACAGGGTGAAGCTAGGCACCCAGGGAAAAGCGAGGGCTGGGTTGTGTGGCAAAGTACCCTGAGAGTTATAACCTGCACGACTGTAACTTTGACAAAAGTGGCCTCTTGGAATATCTCCCAGAAAAATTCATCAGTGAAGTGCTATAAAGTGCTTCAAACACTATATCAGCAGGGTGTCTATATTGCTTGTCTGCAAGAAACTAAATTAGTTCTTTATCTTTATTTCACACTTGATATACCATTCAGTTGATCTAGAGTGCCAAAAGCTTGCTTGTGGTGGGTTAAAGAAGCGTTTTTTCTCTTTTGTAGACACATCAAGTGGGTGTGGCAATTTTATTAAGTATCTTATCAGGTCCATCGTGTATTTAGGGATGTGGACAGTGTTTCTGCTTCTGCACGTGACCATTCAAGAAAGAGAGGTTGCTAAGTGATTTTTATGCACATAACACCAACAATCAAGTTCTTTTTGACTCTGGTCAAGCAGTGTACCTCTGTCAGACTGGCCTATTGCATTAGCTGGAGACTTCAATTTAGTTCTGGATTCAATGTTGTTAGATCGCTCTGTGATGCAGCCTGGGGAGAAGGTGCTGCTCACCAGAGATTGCCTCGCATTGTAAAATGTTGGCTTTCTTAGATCCTTGGCAAATCTAAGAAATCTCCCCTAGAAAGAGAGAATGTACACGTGTCGCGGGCTCACACTTCTATGTCCCGTACAGATTATTTGTTCGTTTTGCAGGGGTTATTCTCTGCTGTAGAGCACGTGACCATAAGTCTCTATTGGACATTTCTAATCATACAATGGTGCTGTTGGATATGGATATACTGGGTGATGGAGTAGGCTGGAAGTACTGGCAGTTTCCTAGGTATCTTTTTATGATGCTAACATTTCTTCTTGGAAAGGATATGGGAGGAGTACTATTGACATAACATAGTACATGTGGCTGATCCCACTTTGTTCTGGTAAACAGCCAAAGTGGTGTTAAGGGGAGAAATTATTTCATATGTGTGGAGCAGGAGGAAAGCCCTTTCTCAAGATATTGATCATTTAGAATGGCAACTGATGCAGGATAGATTAGCTTTTAGCAAAGTCCCCACTAGAGGCAAAGATCAGGTCGTGAACATTCAGGTCGCTTTGAAAACACTTATTCAGGAAAGAACTAAGAGTATGGCATACAACAGATATTGTTTACAGTCAAACCTCGGTTTTCATTTGCCCCGGTTTTCATACGCTTCGGTTTTCAACGTCTTTTTTGACTGAGATTTTGTCCCGGTTCTCATACATCGCTTTGGTTTTCAACGTCTTTTTTGACTGAAATTTTGTCCCGGTTCTCGTACATCGCCTCGGTTTTCGTAAAGTACAGTACTGTAAATACATACACCCTCGCGCTGCACACCAGTCTGTATACACTGCCAGAACGCCCGCCCGGTCCCGGCAGCACTGCCCCCCGGACTCACCGATCGCCAGCGTGATGAGAAACGAAAGCCAGCTGAGCACGTAAATGAAACACATCCTCGAGCCTCGTCAGAGTTAGAGAGGCAAGGATTGCGCAGAGAGGAAGGCCCCGATCTCGTCCACCGCCTGCCCGTTCTCTGGAGCGCCCCCTCAGGCTCGGAGGTAGCAGGGAAGAAAAGCTGTCAACGTAAGCAGGAGATGTTGCATGAATGTGGGAGGCAGTTCTTTCTCTTGCAGGGTACGTCTGAAGCTATATCATTAAGATTTTCTGCCATTCTGAAGCATTGAGCAGATAAAGTAAAGGTATTTTAATGGGCTGAATCCAATGTGATTCCGAAGAGAGCTGGGCACAGCAGCTTGTCAGGGGTGGCTAAGGCCAGATGCTAACATACTGTACTGTACAGTACTGTACTTAGCTTGCTTTCAGTGATGTTAAATGTTCATTTATCCATTTCATTAGTCATTTATATTTATTTCTCATTGTTTTCTGTATGTAAAAATATAGTTATTCTCTATAAAATGTATTTTTTGTGAATATTTTTGAGTGTCTGGAACGGATTAATTGGATTTACATTATTTCTTATGGTAAATATTGCTTCAGTTTTCATACGTTTCGGTTTTAGTCAGACTTTTTCGAACAGATTAATCATGAAAACCGAGGTTTGACTGTATTTTGATTTGGCAACCAATCTACGCAGATCCTGGCTCATTTAGCTAGACCAACGTGGAGCCCTCAGTTGATAAAGGTACTGAGGACTTCTCAGGGAGAGGAGATGTATAAAGCACGAACCACAGTGCATGCTTTTGCATACAGTATGCTCTCCTATAACGCGATAGTTCCGTTCCTGGAAAACCTTGCATTAAGAAAACCAGTCCAGTACGTGATTATTGGCTTAGTTTAGAATTATCAGAATCAATTCGCTCCTGCTACGTTTTTCTATTCTAGCTACAGTTGCTATTTTCCCTTGTGTGATAAGGAAGCTTATCATAGCTCAGGAAGGAGCTATAGAAAAGGTGAAGTGACTCTTAACAAGCAACCTGTCAGTTCTGGTAGAAATAAGAAAACAGAATTTTCCCATAAAAGACTACCAGCCCCAGAATGCACCAGGTTTCCAACAGCCATTAGAGGAGCTGAAGTGGGGAAACGTGTGCTCAATCAGGAGGGCTATGAGGTAATCCCTAAGCACTCATCTCAAAGGGCAGGGCCTGATTCAGCACAGCTGCGCTGTGCTAGGGTGGAGCACTCAAAGCAGAATAAAGGTAGAGTTTATTCTACAGAATTATCCTCATCCTCAGAATCAGCTTGGATATCCTCAGCTTGGAGGTCTTCATCATCTGGAGGATCATCAGAAGCAGAAGCCAGACCGGACGGACAGAGAGGGCAAGAAACCCTTTGGAAGAAAGAAGAGAAAAGCATTTGGGAGGTCTAGAGGAGTCCAGAGCAGTACGTATACTGGGGGACATTCAAAAGGCCAGCATACACCATTGGACTGGGGAAAGCCAGAGGAATGGTGCTGCAGGGCTAGGAATCTCCAGACGGTACCTGTGAGGGAGACGGCTGCACGTGGAAGGGACCCTAAGACCCGTGCCAGAAGGTATGTGAAGAGAGATCCAGTGTCCAGGGATCTGGATTGGAAGGCTGGACATAAGAACTGGACTACATACTGGCCAGGCTATTTAGAGAGGAACTCTAACAGCAATGGAAGCTCAGGTATGAACACTGATCTATGCCCTAGCTATAACCTTGAAAGACAGCAGGGAAACAAGTATTCTCCTGAAAGTGCTCCATTGAGAAATTCCTCTGTGCCAATCCATGATATTGAACCGATGATTGTTGAGGAAGGGGGAGAAGTCTTAGATACAGGCTGTGAATACATGGATTGCTCTCTGTCTAAACTCCTTTAGTAATTTACTGTTACAAAGTACAGCAACCATCACAAAGAAATACAAACTTGTTCTTTAATCTACTCAGAAAAGCTCCTGAGTAGGATTTTGGGCCACGCAGTAGAAAGCAAGCCAGCTAAGGGGTTTCAGCTGGATAACTGCTAGCAATTGAGCCTTACCTAATTGCTTGTGAGCTCTGAGGGAATCACTTCTGAGTCTATGTGTGAAGATATAAGAAGTTAACCTGAAAAGAACAGTTTTCCCCTTCTTTGCGGGTTTTGCTTGTTGTTTGAAACACTGCTAAGAAAATATTAGCTAAAGCCTACAGAAAAGACCAGTTTGTTACCAGCCAGGTCTTTATTCTTTTCATTTGATTGCCTGACAAGTTCATCTGTTGTTTTCCTGATTTTGTTTTTCTAAGTTTAACACTGAAAGCAAGTATCCTGTTTTATGTGCTACCAAGCATATCTGTGTTGGGAGAAATAACCCCATAAATAAATATCTTATTGGCTTTACACTCAAGCACAACTAATTATTGTGAGCAGCTGTGTCTGGTGTGAATGGACTGCATTTCCCACAATCCCTTGCAAATCATATTGATATATGCACTTGCCAAGACTGTGAACATTCTCACCCAGGCAGCGTCTGACACTTGTTATTTTTATTGATGTTTTATCAATGTTCACACATTTATGCATATGATTTTATGATGATTTTATTATACAATTTGAGTTCATTATTATTTTTTAATTGTTGATTATATTTATAGTTTTACCTACAAGGTTCACTTTATAATGGTCATAAGGTGAAATGTCCTCAGTATCCAACATTAAGGTAAAAAAAAAAATTTCCATCTGTTGCCGTTGGATATTAAATATTGATATGATTTTATATTGTTATTTTTAGCATCTGTTCTTATTGTAGCTAATTTTTATATGTATGTTTTTATGGTTGTAGTGTGTCCACCAACTCCACTCCTGACGAAGGGTAATCGAAACACGGCCTGTGTCGGGTGGTAATGGGCCTATAAATGAGAATAAACTTGTCTTTCCTATAATAATCACGAACTGGACTGTTTTTTGTATCTTCGCATGATTATCTGCATTTTTGTGGCACAAACCTTGCATTAAGTAAATTTGGGCTATAGAAATAATGAGACTGACATTTAATTGAATATATTTTTATTGAGACAAACATTATTCCAGCATACAAAAAGACATACTCTACATATTGCTTAAAGTTAACCGACCAAATATTTAACGATCCAACACCATTTACAGCACTTTACTGGTGGAATGGGTGAAAGAGGATCACTGTCGTCTTCTGCTCTTGGTTTCAGATGAAAAGTTATGCAGCTCCAACTCCCACCATTTTCTCCAAGGCCCTAACAAGGCCACACTTTCCCCCCCTGATCATTAATACTCACAAACTCATGCCATGCTTTGATGAAATCCTCCCAGATATCCTTCTTCCAAGGCAGACTGACATTTATCTGCCAGTGCTTACCCCTCATTGTGTTCTTCGCCCCCGCCCTGCCTCTTCACCTTTAACATGACCACATTGTGGTCTGAAACCACGATCTGCCCTATTCACATACCAGTCACCACATCTACTTGTCCAGCTTTAATTAAAAATAAATCTGAGAACAAGAACCAGTTTTCCCAGCATAGCGAATATAATCCAGGACCCCTGGATTTCACATTCTCTAAATATACACCCATCCAAACTCCTCCATACTTTTCTTCAAAGCCTTCCCTTCCACTGGAACCCTCTTACACCACCCAGCCAACTTTTCACCCTGCCCTAACACACAATTTATGCCTCCCCCCTCCCTGCTGACCAGCTGCAGCCCTTTGGCTTTACCTCCAAAGCTCAAGAGAAAATGCCAAATAAAATCAACTTCTGGGCTACTGGGGGCATATAAATTTTGTACAGAGAATTTCCACCCATCCAAACATCCTATCACCCAAACCGCCCAACTCCTGCGTGTCTGCCCCCTATTCATATTTCACAAAAAAAAAATAAAAAAAATTATGCAATAAAATTACTACCCCTCATTTTTTAGAGCTGTAAACAGAATAAACCTTCCCCCACAGCCCATTTTGCAAATTATGCATCTTCAGTGACCTCAACTTAACTTCCTCCAATACAGCTGAATCTACTTTATATTTAGCCAGATACGCCATAACTCTTCCTTTTAATGGGGCTATTTAAGCTACCCACATCAAGTGATGCAAATTTAACCATCATCGGCAGGAAGCTTTATAACCAAAAATGTTCCCCTACTAATACTACTACTATTAATCATTTATTTATATAGTGCTACAAGGCATATGCAGCGCTGTACAGACCCATATAAAGATGGTTCCTGCTCGCCAGAGCTTACAATCTAATTAAGACAGACAAGACAAAGGGTAGAATAGGGAAGGGTAAGGAGACACAAGGAAAAGGACTTGGGATCCAAAAGGTGCCTCCTCAAACAGGTGAGTTTTCAGCATGGATTTAGAAGGAGCAGAAATGAAGCCCGACATACAGATTCAGGTCAGTATATCCCCCCTTCCCATAATTCAACACATATATTAGCTCGCTCATGCACACACGAGTTCCCCCTCCCCCCCCCAAAAAAAAAAAATCCTCCTCTGCTTTTTGCATAAGAAAATAAATTTTGCCAGAGGTTTCCCATATGCTTGAGCTATCCACCTGGCCAACCCCTACCACCTACTCTCTTTTCAACCCATCATCACACATCACTGAGTCCCATACCACAAATGCATGCATCCACTCATCCCCAGTCACCACTTATTACTAGCAAGCCAAAACACACATTAGTCTCCACTTTCCTCCAACATACACATTGCACCACACAAATCCCAGAATAATCCCCATTCTGTCTCATCCATTTATCTCCAGTTCCTCCCCAATTTACTCCTCCTCACTGCAGACAACAGTAGCAAAAGGCAGCAAAACACCCAACCGGGAAATTCAGGACTCAAAATGCCAGTTCCGCTGTAAAAGGGGGACCCAATTCAGCATAAATGACTACTTCTGAACTCATAACAATGTCTCCCACACTTCTCACTTTCGCAGGCACTTCATATGTCCTTATCTCAGTAGCTCAAGCTAAACTGGGTCTCCACTGGCTCACTCTGCAACAGCTCACTCGCAGCACTATTCTCCACGAATTTGAGGGCACAGACCAGTGCACGGTCAACAGCTTGCACCAGTACTCTTGCTCAGCTACTACTCTTTCAACAACCGCTCCTTCAACCACCACTCCACTTTTGTTGATCGCTCACCCCAGCCCCAAACAGCGAGTCATGCAGGGAACCATAAACTGGCTCTCAAACCTGCTTTCACCAGAGTATTTCTGTATTTAAATGAGCGTTTTCTACTTCTGAATAGTCTCTGCACAGAGATCTGGGTAAATCATATCTTTACAGTTGTTATACTTAAACATTTACTTTTATGTTCCTCCCATATAATATACTCCTGAAAAAAGATGAGTTGAACAATAGATTGCAACCAATTTCAGGGCCTTGTTTGGACTTTGTTTTCCAATGTGCCCAACTCAACTTCATAGCTAGGCTGCACCAGAGAGGATAGAAAACACATGCTCAACACCACCCCCAGAAATACCAAAACTTCTGAAGTTAGCTGGACAATTGTGATTTTCCTAATCCTCTGCTTTATCCCTGAGCCAAGACAGCATCTTGTGAAGCTAAAGCATTTTCTCCCAATCATCTGTACAGTCATCTTTCCAGGGCAATAATTCTCACCTTCACCTCAGTATGTGCAATAGTCACCCCGACAAACTTTCTCAAACCACTCCAGTACTTCAGCAACAAACTCCGTTTTGGAATTTTGTATCTCCCACAACATATTTAAATCCACAGTAGGTTCAACATCTTTCTGGCAGCAACTCTGCACAAGAGGTCTCTGCCATTTTGCTCACACCTATCTATGAGGGGGCAATCTGTTTCACCTTTGAAGCATACAGTTCTTTTACCAATTTCGCTCCTTTGCCTTTGATTGCCTTATCCAATCACGAGCAGCAAAAAGCAACTCCTTGGGCAAAAGGTTCCCCAAGCCCTAATATAATAAACACCATGAGGGTGAACTCAACAGACACAGAAAAGGCAGACTCAGACACTTCTTGCTATGTGCATGCAGGAATAACCAACAAATCACAGAGGGCTGCAATGGAATTCATCAACCATACACCCCTCACATGCCAATCAAAACCGGCACAACAGTCCATATTTCTGAAATTCATTTGGATCCAGTCTTTTGAGGCGAAAAGCACTCCTGTGATAAACCGATTCTGCACACACCATGGCTGGTGCTGTTTCATGTCTTGGCCTGTATCCACATGAAAACAAATCCTGACAACCAGATATATTAGCTGCCATAGAAGAATAGAACTCTCTATCCCTTGTTTAATTTCATTAAAAACAGCAGCAAATGGCAAACGTCGTTTGGTTGAGTGTATCCATTTGTTATAAACCAGAGAAAAATCATACTTAGGAATGAGAAATGCACAGAACTGCCAACAGTGCAAGACAATAAAAGAAACACTGGTGTGGAGGATGCCTTTCTTGCCTCCCAACAATTCTGAAATAGGCTGTGCTTCTGGGTACTTATCCAGTAAATCAGACCATGTCTCATGCTGAGTTGAGCTATGACTAAATGTGGTCTTTGGTCTCTGAATAGCAGCCTTTTGGATAAAAGCCATCTTCTGCAGGCACACAAACTTATTAAGGATTGTTTTCAAAAAAATGTCAATAAGGATGTGGATCTACCTGTTATGTGGGATACCTTTGAGGCAGTGGCATGGAATTTCTTTACAGAATAGAGTACAAGACAAAAGAAAGTTATGAAATAACTTGGGGGGGGGGGGCAGTTGAAGGAAGATCTGAACGAACTGCAGAAGAAACATGCTACAGGTTCCCAAAAAATCTGGCAGCAGATTGTAGTGGTTAGAGCTCAACTAGACCATGTGGCAGAAGGAATCAGCCTTTAAATTGGACAAACAAATATTATGAACAAGATAATAAGACTGGAAGACTACTGGCATTCAGGCTTCGGAAGCAGAGGGTGGAACATAGGATACTGTGCTTAGGGGAGGGGGGGCGGGCGGGAAATAATATGCTTGCTAGCCCTTTCGAGATAAGGGAGGCATCTGATGATTTTTAGCAGAACCTGTATATGGCAGATAGAGTGGACCCAGATGCAATGGAGGAGTTCTTGGAAGGAATTCTGTTGCTTAGTCTTCTGGATCAGGAGCTAAAGATTCTGGAACCCGCTATTACTTCCAGGAAAGTGTTGCTGTTGTTAAGTGTCGTCGAGTCTGAGTCAACTCATGGCGCCCCTCTGGATAGTTGTCCTACACCGTGTTCGATCTTTAGTCAGGCGGCTTGTTGTTGATAGAGTGGCATCCATAGCTGCTGTTATTGTATTGATCCATCTCATTGCTGGCCTTCCTCTCTTTCGTTGACCTTCTACCATGCCAAGCATGATGTCTTTCTCTAACAATCTCTCTCTTCGCAAGATGTGTCCAAAGTATAAAAGTCAAAGTTTTGTCATTTGAGCTTCTAAAGAAAGCTTAGGCTTAATCACTTCTAGTACTGACTGGTTTGTTCTTTGGGCAGTACATGGTATACAAAGTCGTTGTCGCCAGCAACATAATTCAAAGGCATCAATTTTCTTCCTGTATTTTTCACTATCCACCTTTCGTATTCATATGACGTTATTGAACATATCATGGTTTGAACAAGTCAAATCTTTGTATGGAGAGCGAGCGAGAGCTAGCAAGAGTGAGCGAGAGCTAGCAAGAGTGAGCGAGAGCTAGCAAGAGTGAGCGAGAGCTAGCAAGAGTGAGCGAGAGAGAACGAGATCTGCTCTTGAGAATCTTGTCTAGGTCCTTCATAGCCATTCTGCCAAGAGCAAAGCATTGTCTGATTTCTTGACTGTTTGTCATTTCTTTATTGATCCAAGTAGGATAAAGTTGCCAACTATTTCAATTTCTTCTCCATCAAAAATGAACTTATTGATTTTGCCAGTTGTCAGGATCTTCTTAACATTAAGGTGCAGGCCCATTTTAAAACTATGTTCCTTTATCTTGAGAAACAAATGCTTCAAATCATCTTCACTTTCAGACAGTAATTTGGTATCATCAGCATAGCAGAGGTTGTTGATGAGTCTTTCCCAACAAGAAAGTGATGTAGGCTATTAAAACCTTACCTGCGGGTTAAGCAATGGGATCTGATGGGTCTACTCCCAAATAGTTTAAGAGATATGGTTTCCAGTTAGCTCCTTATTTGGCCACAGTCTTCTACAATTTTTTGGAGAAGGATCTCTGCCTGCGACAATATTGGAGGCAGTTATCTTGGTTATTCCAAAACCCAGGAAGGAATAAGTCTTCTATTTCCTCATATCATTCCATATCCTTAATAAATTTAGATGCTAAAATTCGGGCCAAGGTGCTTGTGGGATATCTGGGTCAGGTGTTGCCATGCCCAATTCATGCAGATCAGATTGGCTTATCTTCCAGCTACAAAACCAATTACAATTAATGTTTATCACTCAGAAACTAAAACAATATTCTACTATTGGCAGACATGGAAAAAGAATTATAGTGTACACTGGGGTTTTCTGCAAGCAGTACTGGGCCAGGATGGAGTACTGGCAAAATTTCTGTAGTTTGATTAGCTCCCTTTATAGTTAAACCCTGTGCCATTGATCAGGGTATAAGGTAGCAATTTGCGCAGGTTTCCCCTGAGCAGGGGAATGCAACAGGGGGTGACCCTTATCTTCATTACTCTTCGCTCTAGTCATTGAGCCCCTTGCCTTGCAAATAAGAAATGATCCAAATGTGTCCAAGGTTTGAATGGGAGAGGGTGACTATAAAGTTGCATTATTTGTGGATGATAATCTGCTGACTCTTTACTCTTCCTTGCTTACCCCCGCCCCCTCCCACCGGTTCATATATTTGGTGAATATGGGGAGGTTTCTGGCTTTAATATTACTCTCTACAAGACAGAGGTTATGAATATTAATTTGGGTCCATATCTGGGAGGGCATCTACAGCACTACTTTACTTTTCAGTGAGCTGCATGCTCAAAAATATTTAGGGGTCCATTTTATCAACAAGATTGAGGAGTGCAAATTATCTGGCTTTTATTAAGGAAATTTTCTGGGATCTGAAAATATGGTGAGGCCTGATCCCTTTGTGGTTTGGAAGAATTGCCACAATCAAAATTAACATCTTGCCATGACTGCTATACTTATTTCAGGTATTATTACTACTACTGATCATTTGTATAGCACTACAAGGCGTACGCAGTGCTGTACAGACAGATGTAAAAAAGACGGTCCCTTCTCAGAGCTTACAATCTAGTCAAGACAGACAACACAACAGTTGGGAACAAGGTTATGTCTAGGGGAATGGTAAGAAAACACATTGTTGGAGTGTAGAAGACTATGCAGATCAGATCCAAAAGTGGCCTCCAAGAGGTGATTTTTCAGGTTGGGATTTGAAAAGGTTGAGAGATGAAGCCTAACGTACACACACTGGAGTTTGTTCCAGGAATAAGGAGCAGCAAGGTAGAAGGATCAAAGTCTGGAGTTGGCAGTAGAAGAGAAGGGCCAGAAGAAAGGAGTTCCTGAGGAGAGGTGTAGGGAGAGATAAGAGGAAAAAGACAGCAAGGTGCAGCAGAATGAATCTACTTATTGGTCAGTAGGAGATCTGAACTGAATACGGAAACGGAAAGGGAGCCAATGAAGTGACCTGAGAAGAGGGGTTATATGAGCATATCAAGGCTAGTGGAATATTAGCTGCGCAGCTGAGTTTTGAACAGATTGAAGGGGAGAGAGATGATTCAGAGGGAGACCACCAGGGAGGAAGTTGTAACAGTCTAGACAGGAGGTGACTAACGAGTGGATAAGTGGAGCGGAGGAGTGGCCTAGTGGTTGGGGCAAGGTACTTCAGGCCGGAAGGTTGGGGGTTCAAATCCCACTAGAGGACAGCAACCTTGGGCCAGAAGGACTGGGGTTTCTAGTCCCACAGGTGCTCCTTGTGGTCTTGGGCAAACCACTTAACTATTTTACAGGGAACATGGGCTATGGAGGGTTATCTCCAAGTTATAATGCCCTGTTCAATGTAATTTCAGTTTGTTCAATGTAAACCGCACCGATGCAGAATAGCGCGGTATATAAGAGAAAATAAATAAATAAATAAGTAGTATGTTCAGAAAGGAAACAGGCTTTAGCTATCAGTTGGATGTGTGTGGAGAAGGAGAGAGAGAAGTCAAAGAAAACACCAAGGTTGTGAGCCGAACAAACAGGGAGGAGTACAGCATTATCTACAAAGATAGAAAAAGTAGGAATGGGGGAGATGGGTTTAAGGGGGAAATCAAAAAGCTTGGTTTTGGCCATGCTCACTTTCAAATGGCAGTGAAATATCCAGACAGCAATGTCAGATAGGCAGGCAGAGTGGGTCTGGATTGCAGGACAGATTTCAGGTGTAGAGAGGTAGATCTGAAAGTCATCAGCATAAAGATGGTACTGAAAACCATGAGTGCACCAAAGGATTGGGGCATAGAGAGAAAAAGAGTAGATCCCAGACAGATCCTTGGGGTACACCAACCGAGCGGGATAGTAGTAAAGGGGGACCCAACAGAACAAACACGAAAAGTGCAGTGGGACAGAGAGGATAACCAGGATAGCACAGAACCCTTAAAACCAAGCGAGGATAAGGCATCAGGGTAGTCAACAGTGTCAAAAACAGCAGAAAGATCAATAAGGATGAGGAGATCCCCAGAGATATGCTGGAGGCACTTCAGCAGGAAGTTCAGGCTTCTATTTGGGGGTATTAAGATGCCTTTCATAGATATTTTATTTGCTCAAAAACAATGGAGGCGGAATGAGTGTCCTAAATCTTAAGCACTACTATTTGACCACTCAGGCCAAAGCCACAGTTGAGTGGATGAGTATGGATGTAGCTAAAATCTCAGTTCAAACTGAAGAACTTGTGAGATCTGTAAGGATAGCTGGTGGCTGCCATGCAACTTTCAAGTTCATAAAAGTGGTCTTAACCATTTTTAGACCATACAATTAGATATTGGAATAGAGGAGTTGGACTGACCAAGGGGTATTATCCCATCCATGCCTATTGCTGATAATTCCCTATTTCCGCTACAAAAATCTGTAGTTTTGCATGTTGGAAGAGGAAGGGATTAAAGCAGGTAGGGCAGTTGATAGATGATGGGGTAGTGGTGCTTTTTTCAAACTTTGCAGGATGAGTTTCAATTGCCCCTTGTCCATAGATATTTCCACTGTCAATTAGTTCATTAGGTTACCAGTAAGGGTATTAAGTAGTGGGTGGTCAAAGAAGATTTATATAAGGAGAGACAGTCAACTGAAGGTCTCATAGCAGCCTTTTATTAATATTTGCAGGACTGGTAAGTTTCTCACGATATAGGGAGTGGTGGGAGGGGGGAATTGAGAGTTTCTTATGTAGAAAAGCTGGTGGGAGCAGATTAAGCAGAATTTAGGTAAAAGCTCCATAACGGTTAATGTACAAGAAAAGAATTACAAGTTATTCTATGGATGGTATGACTCCAACATTTAGCAAAATATTATATAGGCATCTCTCCAGAGTGTAGGAAGAAGTGTGGGTATTCTGGCATGCTGCTCACTTTTGGTGATTTGCCCCCACAGTAAAGCATAGTTAGTTACTCACCTGTAACAGGTGATCTCCGGGAACAGCAGGAATTTAGTCCTCACATATGGGTATCGTCGGTACCGACGGAGCCTGCACGGGAACGCTCCCCAGCATCCAATTAGAAAGCTTTTGGGAGCATCCCACAGCGCCTGCGTGCTGCCTTCCCACCTTTCCCAACTGCCTCTCTCCAGCTGAGTTTAAAGCTGAGACAAAGAGAGAGAGAGGGAAAGAGATAGAGAGATACAACTCCTAGGGGAGGTGGGTGGGTTGTGAGGACTAAATTCCTGCTGTTCCCGGAGATCACCTGTTACAGGTGAGTAACAGTTATCTCCAGGAACAAGCAGGAATGTAGTCCTCACATATGGGGACTCCCTAGCTTTAGATGCCAGGGAGAGACCCCAGAAGTTGTGTGTCCCTGTGAAAGGGCTCTACTTCCCCCCATGGATCTCTGGCATCCAACCAGGGATGGTGGGTAGGAGTTGATTAGGTATGGAACAGGTGTTGGAGAACAGCCTGACCAAACAAGGCATCCCGGCGGGAGTCCTTGTCCAAGCAGTAATGGGCTGTGAAGGTATGAACCGAGGCCCAGGTGACTGCTCGACAGATGTTGTCTTTAGACACAGAGGGTAGATGAGCCATTGAAGCTGCCATGGCTCTCACATTGTGAGCTGTGACATGGCCCTCCAGAGAAAGATTCTTACTCTGATAAGCAAAGGAAATACACTGTGCAATCCAGCTGGACAGTGTTCTCTTGGAGACTGGAAGTCCCAAATGAGAAGGATCAAAAGCAACAAAGAGTTGAGAGGACTTTCTATGTTGCTGTGTTCTTTGCAAGTAAAAGGCTAAAGCTCTTTTACAGTCCAAAGTATGAAGATTCCATTCTGCATTTGATGCATGAGGTCTTGGAAAGAACACAGGCAGGTAGACCGCTTGGTTAAGATGAAAAGGCAAGACCACCTTTGGCATAAAGTGTGGATGATTCCTAAGGACTACCTTGTCATGATGGAACCTTGTATAAGGTGGATCAGCCACTAGTGCCTGCAACTCACTGATGCGACATGCTGATGTGATTGCAATGAGAAAGATAACTTTCCAAGAAAGGAATTTCAATGAGGTAGTAGCTAAGGGTTCGAAAGATGGCTTCATGAGCTGACCAAGAACCAGATTTAAGTCCCATGCCACCAGTGGTGGCCTAATGGGAGGCTTAGTTAGAAGAAAGCCTCTCATAAACCTTGCTATAAGAGGATGGGAGGAAATAGGTTGTCCATTTAGAGGCTTGAAAGATGCTGCAATAGCACTCAAATGGACTCTTACTCAGTTAGTCTTAAGTCCTGCATTGGATAAATGAAGGAGATACTCCAGTAATGATTCCAGAGGTATCGCAAGGAAGTTAAGACCCTTCTGCAAACACCATATGGTAAACTACTTCTTCCACTTAAAAGCATAAGAGCGTCTTGTGGAAGGCTTCCTGGAAGCATAAAGGACATCCTTTACTTGCTGAGGAAGATTAAGATCATGAAGATCTAGGCCTTCAGCAACCAAGCTCTGAGATGCAGAGACTGGGGATTGGGATGCCATAACATTGCGTCCTCCTGTGACAGGAGATCTGGAGCTGATCCTAACTCCAGGAAGGGAGCTTGAGAGAGATGTAGAAGCAGAGGGTACCACACTTGCCGCGGCCAATGTGGAGCTATGAGAATCATACGCCCCCTGTCTTTCTGAAGCTTGAACAGGGTTTTGGGAATTAGGGGAATGGGTGGAAAGACAAAGGAAGTCTTGACCCCAGCGAAGGAGGAAAGCATCCCTGGCCTGAGAGCCCTGAGCCAGAATTCTGGAACAGAACCAGGGAAGTTTGGCATGCAACGGACTTGCAAAGAGGTCTATGTCCGGGGTTCCCCAAATTTGAAAAATCTTGGCGACCTGGTCTGCATGGAGAGACCATTCGTGTGGAAGCACAACTCAACTGAGTCTGTCTGCCCAAGAGTTTTGTATGCCTGGAAGATACACTGCCAGGAGATGAATCTGATGCTCTCTGGCGAAGGCCCATAGTCGCAAAGCTTTGTTGCAAAGCGACAGAGAGCCTGTTCCCCCCTGCTTGTTCACGTAGACCATGGCTACTTGATTGTCCGTCTGAATGAGGACTGTCTTGTAGCTGAGCAGGGTGTGGAACACTCGAAGAGCAAGGAAGATTGCTCTGAGCTCTAAGAGATTGATATGTAGATGAGTCTCCTGTGGAGTCCAAGTGCCTCGGGTGGAGAGGTCCTGCAGATGAGCTCCCCAACCCATTGGTGAAGCATTTGTCGTGAGAGTTGCCTGGGGTAAAGGTTGTTGAAATGTGGACCCCAGCAACAGGTTCTGAGTGGACTGCCACCATTGGAGAGACAAAATAAGGCAATTTGTGTTTGCTATTTTGTCTGACAGGCACCCTGATGCCTGGGTCCATTGAGTGGATAATGTCCACTGGGCTGCTCTCATATGGAGGCGAGCATAAGGAATCACATGCACCGTAGATGCCATGTTGCCTAGTAGCTGTAATATTTCGAGCAGTGAGATGAGGCTTTAGCACTGCTTGAGAAGCTAACTGCACCATGCGAAGGCAACGGGCCTGAGGAAGATAGGCCCTTGCTTTTTTTGTATCCAGCAAAGCTCCTATGAACTCTAGAGACTGAGTGGGAGTTAGACTGGATTTTGGGATGTTTATGACCAGACCCAAATACTGAAGGATACGCATTGTGCAAGATAGGGAAGTCCTGGCCTCTGACTCTGATGGGGCTCGAATGAGCCAGTGGTCTCTAGTAGGGGAAGACGAATATCCCTAGAGTGCAGAGAAATGCTGCTACCACAGCCATGCATTTCGTGAACACTCTTGGTGCTGAGGCCAGGCCAAAAGGAAGCACCCTGTATTGGTAGTGCTTTCCTTGGAAAAGGAACCGAAGGAACTTTCTGTGAGTTGGATGGATGAGAACATGAGTGTACGCATCCTTGAGATCTAGAGAACAAAGCCAATCCTGACTGAAGGTATGGCAGCAGAGTTCCCAGAGAAATCATCTTGAATTTCTCTTTGAACAGGAATTTGTTCAATTCTCCGAGGTCTAAAATAGGTCTGTGTCCCCCTGTTTTGTTTGGGATAAGGAAACAGGGGGAGTAAAACCCCGCACCCTGTTGATGAATGGGTACTTTTTCTATTGCCGCTTGGGCAAGAAGCATAGTGACCTCTTGATCTAACAGGTTGATGAGAGAGGTTTGAGAATTGAACTGTCTTACAATAGTGGGAGGGGGCATGCACAGAAAGTGAAGCTTGTACCCCCTCTTTTATAATGGAGAATGTCCAATGCTCTGCTGTTATTTGCCCCCACCTGGGGGCAAAGTGACACAACCTTCCTGGAATGGTGGAAGGCTTTGGTCCATTGAGGGCCAGGAAGGCTAAGGTCTCTAGATGAAAGTCAAAGGCCTTGTGGAGGCTGAGACTGCTGAGACAGTTGAGACTTAGCAGTCTTTGCTTTCCTTTGTTTAGGTGGTTGCTGACCTTTCCAGGCAGGCTGAGCTGCAGAACGTCCCTGCTGGGAATAAGGATAAAACCTCTTTTTTGAGAAGAAAGAAATCTTTCAAGAAACCATTCTTGCAGGATCAGCTGTGGCTTTGGATAACCCATCCAAAGTGATGTCAGCATCCAACTCATTGGCTTTTTCTTGCCAATTTTTGCCAAATAGGTTCTCACCTGTACAAGGGATATTACCCAGTTTGTCTTGTACCCAGAGCTCCAAATCAGATGCCTGGAGCCAGACAATTCTACGTGCACCTATGGCAATGGCAGAGGTTCTGCTTATGCACGCAAAACAGTCAAAAGCTGCACGATTGACAAACTTAGAAACATCCTGAGCATGTTTAACCAGTGTGAGAAAGTCCTGCCTCTTGTCATCAGGAAGGAGAGGGCTTAAAATCCCCAAGTCTCCTGTGACTTCTTTAAGGAACATTCCCATATATAAAATATAGGAACTGATCCTGGCAGAAAGCATGGAAGCCTGGAAAGTATGACGTCCAAAGGCATCCAAGGTTCTACACTCAAGTCCTGGAGGATTAGAGGCATGCCTCTTTGCACTCCTGATCCTTCTCATAGCTGATTCCACTACCATAGAGTGGTGAGGAATCAGAGTTTTCTGGAAACCAGGACAAGGAGGGACTCGATACATGGTATCCAGTCTGCGAGAGTGAGGAGAGGTAGTAAGAGGTGGTAAGAGGTGTCTCCCACATTCTTAACATGAGATCATGTAAGATCTCATGGATAGGCAGAGTAGCTGCCTCCTTAGGAGCTTTGTGATATTGCAAAATCTCCAACTCCTTAGCTCTGGGCTCTGTTTCTGGAGCCACAGTAATGGACAGACCTTGAGCCAACTCCCTGATAAAATCCTGAAAGGAGATATCTTCTGGAGGAGATATCCTACGTTTAGGGGAGGAAGACTCCTCCGGGAGAAGTATCCCGGTACCGGCAGAGCTGTCAGAATCCTCGGAGTCCTCCGAGGATTCGAAGTACCTCCTGTCCGGATGCTCTTGAAGAGCCCGATACCCGTACCGACCGAAGTCGGTGCCGGGGGGCATCGGTACCAGTGTATCGGCACCGGAAAGCATCGCATAACTGGGTGCCGGCAAAGCAGACACCGATGTCAATGCTGACGCTATCGGTACTGGTACTGATACCAGTACCGGCGTCGGTACCGGTACCGGTTGAACTGTCTGACGCGGTTCCGAGGGTGTTGATGCCGCAAGGAGAGCTGCCAGACTGTGTTCAATAGCCAGCAACATCTGGTCTATCGATGCTGCCGATGTCTGGGTATCGGTACCGGAAGCAGCCGGTACCCCAGAGCATGGCACCAGTAGTTCTGCCGAGGTCGAGGCCTCGAGAACATCCTGGAGCCCTGATAATGCTTTGGAAGCCGAAGCCTCCTGCCGGGGCAATTTTGCCGATACAGAACCCTCAAGGGCAACGCCAGAGGCATCTCGATGCTTGGAAGGAGATCTACCCTTTGAGGACCGGCTGGACTTATGTTTAGTTACCTGAGATCCTTGGGAGGAAGACGAAGCCCTGGAAGATGTCGATGCCACAGAAGCTGCATCAGAGGGAAAAAGGGCGCTGAGCTTAGCAGCTCTGTTTTGTCAACCCCTCTTGGACATCATGGCACAAGCCATATACTCGGAGATGGAGTGGTCAGGACCTAAACATTTGAGACACCACTCATGGGTGTCGGTGACGGAGATGGTACTGCCACACTTGGTGCACGTTTTGAAACCTGAAGCGGGTTTTTCCATGCTGGAGGAAATTTTGGGCCTAAGGCCCAAAATGGCGCGTGCACCTTGGAAGAAAAGTTTGGAAAAAAATAGAATTTTATTTTATTTTTTTTTAAACAAAAGAAGAAAAGAAAAGAGAACTGGCGGTACCGGTATAGCGTCGAGGAAGGCAGACGCGACCACAAAAAAGAAAGAATAAGGAAAACATTTTCTGCGGTGACAGAAACAACCACCTGCTGGCTCCGCGGAAAATGAAGAACTGGAGAGAGGCAGTTGGGAAAGGCGGGAAGGCAGCACGCAGGCGCTGTGGGATGCTCCCAAAAGCTAATTGGACGCTGGGGAGCGTTCCCGCGCAGGCTCCGTCGGTACCGACGATACCCATATGTGAGGACTACATTCCTGCTTGTTCCTGGAGATAAGAAGGCTCTTGGGAACAGATCTCCCCTGGGATATGGGGATTTTTATTTTTATTTTAAAAATCACTTGAGTCAAAACACGGCACAGAATTTTGATTCATCATTGTCTTAGTGGTGCCAAGCTAACTTGGCTAGCAACTGGAGGCAACTGGCCCTCCATCACTTTGGCCAACACCTATGTGGCCCATTATATAATAGAAAAATTAACAGTCCAACATTATAAGTGACTGAAGCTATTTGAAGAACTTTTGCAACCGTTGATGAGAGCATAAACCACTTAATTGCTGAAAAGAGTGGAATGTCATATGGCAGAAAGTAGCTAAGAAGGATTTAACTCTCCAGTTAAAAAGGGGGGCGGGCAAAGAAGTGGGTAAGATATTTGTTTATAAAAATGAGACTTAGCTGTCTAGTATTAGGACTCTAAAATAATAAAGTAATGATATATAGAGTTACAAATCCTGTCTGAAGGAGATAATACTGTTACAACTAAAATAAAATTCTGTAATGATTTTTTTTTCCTGTTGATATAATTGGTGTTGATAAATAGTCTTGATAATTTTTTTTTAAAAATGGGCTCTGTTTCATTCAATTGGTGGACTAGCCAAACTATTACCACACCCCTCTTTTTTTTTTTTTTTTTTTTAAACTAATATTGAAAAAACTGTTATCCTACAGCTGACGCAGTATATCAAAAATGCAAATACTTTGGTTTTTAGAGAGCCTGTTTTTGGAAAAGGGACAGTATAGAAATGATACTCATAAAATAAATAAATATAGATTATGTAGTAAGGTTATTTATTTAGCATGGTTTATATACCGCCATTCGCAATGATCAGAGCGGTTTACATAGAACAATTAATAAGAAATAACATTGAACAGTATGAACTTATATACAGATAACAAGTAACAGCTTAACTTTATGCAGCAAGCAACATATTAAAATTTATATACAGTATGTTACAGTTATCATGCTGAATACGTGGTCCTGACTAAATTGATATATTTACATTTCAGTGCTGCTTTCAACATCATTGACCACTTTATACTTACTTAATCCCTTACCAAGTTTGAGCTTGGAAATACTGTCTTTAAAAGGTTTAAAGCATTCCTGAAGGCCCATCAGCAGTCTATGGTTCTGGATGACTTTCGTTCTTAATCCCAGTTGTTGACTACAAATATTCTGAAAGGAACTGGCAGGTTTGCCTTTTGCTGTTTAATATCTATTTGCAGACCCTTGATGACTTTTTTGCCACATTTGGATATCAGTTTTATTTCTATACAGATGGGGCAATTTGTTTTAACAGTGCACCTATTTTATGCCTATTTTATAAAGGCACCTTTATGACTTTATAAATGTTGCTGCAAATCTAGCAGAAAGAATGCCTCCTTTGCCTACACAAGAGCAGTTGTAAAGGTCAGCGCATACTTTATGCATGTGTATTTGTTTTAAATGTACTATTTAGTAGCTTTATGGCGTGTCCACTAGTCTTTTGGTGTTAATTTTTAAAAGCTAATTCTTAAAGGGGTTCTGGTATTTATTTTTAAAAGCTAATTCTTTTTTCTATACTGCAGAGGGAATTTATTTTGTTTGTAGTGTGGGGCAAAGCTCTAGCTATAGTCTTTGTTCAGGCTACTCAGTCACAGCTAACTCTTTGAAGCCACTGACTTCATCGGGTATTAGATCCTTCCCTACCCACCCAGGCATCCACCCATCCCATGTGAGCATCCCTGTTTTAAAGGACAACTCCCCCCGAGTCATGTGATATGGTGGGAGAGAGCAGACGTGCTCTGAGCTCTCTCCCGGTCAGTCCCCTTGGGACATATCTATACCAGCTCAAATTGTCACTCTGACATGCTTAAAAAGAGACTGAGTACCTGCCTGAGCTTCTCAGAGAAGACTACACTCACATCCACCGATGAAATCCACACGTAAAGACCACAAAAAGGCCGCATCGAGCCAGCACAAAGTGACAGACACCCCTACATCCCCGGCTTCTCCGCTGCAAACTAATCTTGTTGAGGAGGTAACGACAGTGGTAGTGGGGGCTCTAGGTTCTAAGCTCAATGAGCTAAATAACAAAATGGACACAATGGCACAATCATTAAATGCGGTGGAGAATCACTTGCAGCAAGCTGAACACCGCCTATATCAACAGGAAGATGATTTGGTAGCAGCAGGAAAAGAGATCAAACGGCTCACGGAGCTGACAGAGCATCAGGCTGACAAGCTGCAAGATCTTGAGAACTGCAGCTGGCGAAATAATCTGCGGTTCGCAGGGATCCCGGAGACAGTAAGATATTCAGAACTCCACAGATATATGGAAACTATTTTGCAATTATTGCTGCCAGCGGGAACTTATAGCAGCAATTGGATTATTGAGCAAATACATTGAGTGGGGCTGCCACGCCCACAGGAAAAAAAAATTGCCATCGAATGGTCCAAGCATAATTTCTCAATTTCCTCCATAAAGAGGAGGTGCTCCGGGCATCATGAGTGCAAAGCCACCTCCAGCATGCAGGAGCCAAGATCAGAACCTTCCAGGACTATTCCCAGTACTGAGTCAAAAACGACAGGCATGTGCAGGCATCTGTGTGGACCCATTGGTGAAGATCACCTCTACTCAGCCCACCTCTGAATTTTCGCCAACAGGTCCACACAGATGTTAAGAGTCTGTACACCAAGCTACTCCCTATGTAGACTCCTTGATCGAGGCTGGAGATGGAGGAACTAAGGACTGGCAGCTTTTTGGCAATCGAAGGTGAGGGACATGGCCTATATGAGAGGTGGGAGATGGGACTGCTGGATCCCCTCCTCCCCCAAGCCGCCTTTGAGGAGAGTCACCAGGCTGACAGACTTGCTGGCTATTCCTGGAAGCAGAATCTGGACAGTAACTCCAGGAGGGGGTGCCCCCCAGAGGACTGCCAGAAATTGAACTCTGCTTCTTGGAGATGGCTCGACTACAGTACTGGCAGGCAGTATGTCCTCAGAGCTGAAAGACTATGTAAATATAGTGTGTGGTTAACTAAGAAAAAGAATGACTAGGTTGCTAAACTAACCGTAACAATAGTATGATCAATGTATGATGTTATCTGGGGAAGGGACATAAAGGGAGCAATATGTACTATGGAATGTCAGGGGGAGAAGAGAAAGGGGGGAGGAAACTAACCTAGGAAGGTGGGGAGTTGAAGGGATGTCTGATGTATGTGGTAAGGGAACGGATGATGGGCAGGGGCGGGGTGAGGGAAAACACCAACGGAGGAAGAAATATGGTAATACTACAAGCGCGACAGCAAGAGGGCCTAGCACATGACACAATGCCAAAGAAAGGCGAGGGGATAGACAGGTCGCCAGCTAGGGACAGAAGATGGAGGAAGTCATCTGGCGGGGCCCACTCCGTCACCAACTTCACCCTAGATATTGCAAACAGCTATAGGGGGTTAAAATGTATAGACCTTAAAGCAAAGGGTGGAATGGGAATTAGAGAGGGGTAGACACAGAACCTAGAGGGGGTGGGTAGGTAGGGGAGAGGGGGAAAGGAGAAACAGTAGGCAATCTAAATGGGCATGTCAAAACTTGAGTTGGTAGGTAACATTATATAGGGTAGAAAGATAGAGAACGGTGGGTTGGGGGGGGGGGGGGAACCCACACACTGGAGTGACCTGATGAGGAATTGGGGTGAAGAAGGGATGGAGGGCAGGGTAAGGAGGAAGAACACAGCAGGGAGCAGTGTTTCTTGCACGTTCCACAAGATGCACAAGGAGCAAGAAACGAAGGTTTGGATGTTCAAGAACCTTTATTGGTGAAAAACCCCAACGCATTTCGGCGTTACCGCCTTCATCAGGGGGGTATGGCTTAAAAACAAACAATAATATACTTTGTTAAGATACATATAAATAAATAGTTAAATGAATGTCAGACACCAAATAAAAATTGATAAATGCATAAATAAAAAAATATTATATCGTTATTTATAACTATCTCCAACTGTATACATTAAAAAAATCTATACTTAAGTACAAAGAAATCTATACATTGATATTAAGATTCTTACATAACACGGAATGCTCCATATAAAAAGCTACAAATGCAGGACGTGAGGTAGAAACCGTGATGGACAAACAGAATAAATTAATTATAAATATACAATGTGGAGATGGAGTAATAATAAAAATATTACTCCATCTCCACATTGTATATTTATAATTAATTTACTCTGTTTGTCCATCACGGTTTCTACCTCACGTCCTGCATTTGTAGCTTTTTATATGGAGCATTCCGTGTTGTTATGTAAGAATCTTAATATCAATGTATAGATTTCTTTGTACTTAAGTATAGATTTTTTTAATGTATACAGTTGGAGATAGTTATAAATAACGATATAATATTTTTTTATTTATGCATTTATCAATTTTTATTTGGTGTCTGACATTCATTTAACTATTTATTTATATGTATCTTAAAGTATATTATTGTTTGTTTTTAAGCCATACCACCCCTGATGAAGGCGGTAACGCTGAAACGCGTTGGGGTTTTTCACCAATAAAGGTTCTTGAACATCCAAACCTTCGTTTCTTGCTCCTTGTGCATCTCGGGCAGGGTAAGGAGGGACAGAGGGGGGGAGGAGGAGGAAGGGGGGGGAGGTGAAGGGTAGAATATTAAACAGTAGTTCACACATCATAACAAGGAGGCTCAGTGGATGGAGAGCTACGAGATGGTGTGGCCTGGTGGAGGGTCCTAGGCGAGGAGAGTTCCTGCATTATGAGGGGAAGTGCCAGACGAATCAGAGGCCAACAACTTGGGACGTGCCCTGAGAGAGACTTATCTCTTGGAATATTTGCGGCCTGGGGGTCCCCTATTAAACGCTCCCAGATCCTCCAAGTGCTGGCCTGCCACCGGTGCGATATCACATTTCTGCAAGACACTCACCAAATGGCAGCAGAACATGCCAAGCTACGCCGGGACTGGGTAGAACCAAGCATAAACCACTGAGTCACCTTATCGAGCAGAAAGGTGGAAAAATGTGTGAAAATAGAGCAGGGAGGAGAGGGGGGGATGGGGAGGGACTATAGGAAAAAAAATAAAAATAAAAAATGTATATGGTTACTGTTCATTTCATTTCCCAGGTGTGGTGTAAGTGTACCCACCACACCAGGATGTTGTATATCATAATTTAATAAACAGTAGTAAAAAAGAGACAGACAACTCCCCAATTAGCTACACACAGACACATAGAACAGCGCTGTTAGAACACACTTAACAGAGGTTAACTGCTTTTTCTCTTAAAGAACAGCTGAGGAACAAGTAGGGACTTTGGTAAGTCTCTCTCTTTTACTTCAATAGGTAACAAAGCGCCATCAACTAAACAATGGCTGGGAAAAAAATTGTATTGCTAAAGCTGTTGCCCCCATTACAGCTTCTGCCTCTGTCTAGACAGAGATCCCAATGCCAGTTGAAGGATGAGTTCCATGTGCAGGATGACTGCATGCCGAGGCTCTCAGGAAACAAGCGGAGGAGCTCAGAGATTCATTCAAGACAGTGAGAAGAACATTGATGAGATGATTCTTGAAACATCCAAGCTCTCCAACAGAGGTGAAGATGGGAGGCTACAGAATGTAGAAGGTTGGACACAAGACACCAGAGCCTGCAGTATCAACACTCCAACACCTCCAGTTCTTGAAATGAAGAACCAGTATGCAGCCCTGAAGTGGAGGAGATGGAAGCTTCCCAGAAAGAAGTTGCAGAATCAGTCACCATAAGGAAGTGAAGGGTAGTAGTGGTTGGTGACTCTTCTGAGGGGTACTGAGGCAGCCATCTGCCAACCAGACTTGATGTCCAGAGAGGTGTGCTGTCTGCCAGGTGCCAAAAATCTGAAATGTTCCGGAGTGTTTGCTGAGACTCATCAAGCCTACTCACTATTATCCGATGTTGCTTATTCATGTCGGCACAAATGATACTGCCAGGTAACCCTCCGAGCATATCAAAAGTGACTTAATGGCTCTAGGACAGAGGGTGAAGCAGGTAGGTGTGCCAGCGGTGTTCTTCTCAATCCTTCCTGTTGAGGCCAAGGCAGAGAAGCTCACATCCTGAAGATGAATGCCTGGCTCCATGGATGGTGTCTTCAAGAGCGTTTTGGTTTTCTGGACCATAGGATGATGTTTTAAAGGCTGCAGAGCAGAGATGGTGTCCATCTGACAAGAAGGATCAAAGTGTCTTCAGCAGCAGACTGGCTAACCTACTGAAGAGGGCTTTAACCTAGATTCATCGGGGATGGATGAAGAACGCCCCCCGGTAAGTAAAGAATGTCCCCAGGTTAGTGAAACATGGATAAAAGGGGCAACATCTAGAAAACAGTGTGTATAGATGCCCATAGCAGGCTTTACTTTATTCACGAAGGACAGAGTAGGAAGAAGGGGAGGTGGAGTGGCATTATATGTAAAAAAATAATATTAAAGCTATAGAACTGCAGGGTTTAAGATGGAGAGGAGGCGCGGTGGGTTAAAATAGAAAGGGGAATCCGTTTGCACCAGAGTTACATACAGACCTCCCTCACGTCAGCAGAAGTGGATGAAGATTAAATAGACAAACATATGCAGCATTGTCATGAACTGAGAAGTGCTACTGATAAAATATTTCAATATCCTGGATGTGGATTAGCATCCAAGGAGAGCCTGGATTCTCTACAGGAAGAACTATTCATGCAACTAGTAACAGAACCCACACGTGATGGGAGAATACTGGACTTAGTGCTTTCCAATGGGGAAAGTGTTTCTGATGTTACAATGGGGGGTCATCTTGCATCCAGTGATCACCAGATGGAATGGTTCAGTATTAGGACTAAGGCTGATAAAATCCATTCAAAAGTGAGGGTCTTAGACTTTAGGAAAACCAACTTTGCCAAGATGAGACAATACCTCAAAAAGTTGTTAGCGGGATGGGAACAGCTTGGGGATATAGAAAAACAGTAGGAAAACTTGAAAAGGGATAATTTAAGGGCAACAAACCTTTTTGTTAGAAAGGTAAATAAAAAGGAAAAGGAGGCCGCCATGGTTCTCAAAAGAAGCAGTTGAAAAGGTGAAGAAAAAGAGGGAGGCCTTCATGAAATACAAGAGATCACAGAGAGTGGAAGACAGGCATCTATAGCTGGAAAAAAAACAGAGAAGTTAGCAAAGTAATTAGGAAAGTGAAGCGAAGATACATAACGAAGAAATAGACAATGCAATAAAACGCAGGGATAAGACATTTTTCCAGATATGTTAGAGAGAGGAGGAAAAGCAAAAGCAGTCTTTTGTCAGACTCAAGGGTGACGGGGAGGAATATGTAGATATTGATAAAGATAAGGCAGAAATGTTTAACAAATATTTCTGTTCTGTGTTCAAAGATGAAGGGCCAGGAGCAGGACCTCAGAAAACATTCACAAATAGGAACAGAAGCAACGGGAATCGCGAACAATTTTCAGAAGACTGTTCGTGAGGAACTAGCTAAACTAAAAGTAGACAAAGCGACGGAACTGGATAGGATACACCCAAGAATACTGAGAGCATTTGAGGACATTCTAGCAGCTCCACTGACCGATCTTTTTAATACCTCTTTGGAATCAGGAGTGGTGCCAGAGGACTGGAGAGAGGCACATGTGGTCCCTTTACACAAAAGCAGAAGTAAGGATGTGGTTGAATACTACAGGCCGGTTAGTCTAACCTCTGTGGTGAGTAAATTATTGGAAACGCTGCTGAAAGAGAAAATAGTGAGGTTTCTGGAGTCCAGTAGATTACCGGATCCAAGGCAGCATGGATTCACCAGAGGCAGGTCTTGTTAGACAAATCTGATTGATTTCTTTGACTGGGTGACCAGGGAGTTGGACCGAGGGAGAATTCTAGATGTGTATTTAGATTTCAGTAAAGCTTTTGACACTGTTCCGCACATGCGACTTATAAACAAACAGAGCACCCTAGGGATGGACCCTAAAGTTACTGCTTGGGTTAGAAATTGGTTGAGTGTGAGGCGGCAAGGGGTACAGGTAAATGGAGCTCACTCTGAGAAGGATGTTACCAGTGGTGTGCCCCAGGGATCTGCTCTTGGTCTGATTCTTTTTAACATTTTTGTTAGTGATATTGCAGAAGGGCTGTCGGGTAAGGCTTGTCTCTTTGCGGATGATACCAAAATTTGCAATAGAGTAGACACCCAGGAAGGTGTAGATAACATGAGAAGGGATCTAGCTAAGCTTGAAGAATGGTCTAGAATTTGGCAGCTGAGATTTAATGTTAAAAAATGCAAGGTCATGCATTTGGGCTGCAGCAATCCAAGGGAGCAATATAGTATAAGGGGTGAAGTACTTTTGTCCATAAAAGAAGAGCGGGACCTAGGTATGATTGTGTCTGATGATCTTAAAGTAGCTAAACAGGTAGAAAAGGCAACGGCAAAAGCTGGAAGGATGCTTGGATGCATAGGGAGAAGAATGGCTAGCAGAAAAAAGGATGTGATAGTGCCTCTATATAAGTCTTTGGTGCGACCTCATTTGGAGTATAGTGTGCAATTCTGGAGACCGCACCTTCAAAAGGATATAAACAGGTTGGAGTCGGTGCAGAGGGTTGCTACTAAAATGGTTAGTGGTCTTCGTTATGAAGCATATGAGGACAAATTTAATCTTAATATTTATACTTTAGAGGAAAGGCAGGATAGAGGTGATATGATTGAGACGTTTAAATACCTCCGTGGCATAAATGCACAGGAGAGTCTCTTCCAACTGAAGGCAAGCTCTGCTACGAGGGAACATAGGATGAGGATATAAGGGGATAGGCTCAGATGTAATATGGAAGGGCAGACTATATATGCCATGCAGTCTTTCTGCCATCATGTTTCTATATTTCTAATTTTTGAAGAGTAAACAATTGATTCATGTTTACCCATGCCACTCCACTCAGTATTTTATAGCCTTCTATTATATGTCCCCAAAGCTCTCTCTTCGCCAAGCTAAAATGCCCTAACCTTTCTTCAGAGTTACCCCATGCCCTTTATCATTTGTTACCCTTCTCTGTACCATTTATATTTCTGCTATATCTTTTTTGAGATTCAACCACCATAATTTAACATAATACTCAAGATGCAGTCTCAACATGGGACGACCGAGGTATTATATTAGTTTTAGTTTTATTCTCCATTAATTTCCTAATAATTCCTCTCATTCTGTTTGCTTTATTGGCTGCCACTGAAGATTTCATCATCTTGTCTACGATGATATATCAATCCCAATTCCTGGGTAGCAACTCCTAACATGGAGCCCAGTATCGTGAATATATAATTTGGGTTATTCATCCCTACATGCATCACTTTTCACTTGTGCATATAAAATTTCATTTGGAAGCCCAATCTCATGGTTTTGCAACTTTCTCCTGAAATTTCTCACTATACCATGTAATTTAACAACTGAATAATTTGATGTCATCTGCAAAACTGATGATCTCAATCAATTACTCTCATTGCCAAATCATAGTAACATAGTATAAGACAGCAGATAAAGATCAGCATGGTCCATCTAGTCTGCCCAACAAGGTGGCAAGAGTAGATGCACGTATAAATACGTTGAAAAGCACCAATCGCAGTACAGACCTCTGGGGTATTTCACTATTCACATTTCTCCATTGAGAGGATTGGAGAAGGTCTTTTAACCAACTCCCCAGGGCTTTTTTGAGAGAGTATGCGGTGATAAGGAGTATTAGCACCTTTTTCACTACCTGCTAAAAGTGACTCATGATCCTCAGGTATTAATGAAAGAGCCCTATATATGAATCGATTCGGTCGGCACCTTTTTTTCAGGGATAAATGCACTGCCAAATCCTAATCAACAAAGTGAAATTAGGCCTTAACTGCTAATTGTCCTTACTTGAGTCCCTCCAGTCCAGTCCAGACACATAGGGAGGAAAGAACAGCCCAGCCAAGGCTGTACAATATGCACAAAACAAGAAACAGAAGATCGTCTTTAGACAGAATGTGCTGCCAAAAACACACAGCCCAAGGCTCTATCTAGAGCAAGGCGCAGGCAAAGTCAGTGTAACTGCTTCCAATAGCCGCCTATTCCAACTGAAAAAGCACAAGAGGTTAAGATAACCCTCTGAAGAAAACCTATCGGTAACCCACATGTTCGACGAATCTCGCCGCTGCACCCAGAAGGCTTTGGTAGGCCTTGGAGAGAAATGCAGATTTATCAGCAACTAAAAAGGATAATCTGAGAACTTTGAACAAAGACAGAATGGAGAGGCAACCACAGAACAGTGCAACCATGAATTTGCCACGTGACTGCAACTGAACCAACAATCAAACAATCCTGCTAGGATAGGAGCAGTGTCAAACTCCCTGCTGTAGTGAGTTTGTTGTCAAGGACTCCCGATGGCCAAGACAGACCTAATTAGATGTTCACTTAGCTTTGGCTCTCATTCTTTTTTTTCTTTTTTTTTATATTTTCTCTTTACAGCCAAAAGCACAGCTCATGTCACTTCTACTTTTTAGAGGGAATATGGAGACTGCAGCAACTCATGCACTGCAAGACCATCGACTTGAATGATACCACCATTGGCCACCGCAAGCCAGTAAGAAGCTCCTTCCCCTCAAACAAGGCAGCCATTCACCACCAACAAAGATGGAAAAACCAACATATGAAGAAGGTTCTAAAGGAAATAAACCAGACAACTTCCCAGGAACACCTACCCACCTAATGTAGACTTGTCCACCTGAAGAGTTTAGGGGAAACAAAAAAAAAAAAAAAAGGAACCTTTGGAATCCACGAAGCGACCCAAGAATACACTGCACCGAGGTGGAATTGGGCAGCAAATAGCAGCAACCTGGCTCTATGTTAAAGTCACTCAGGTGCTCCCGACAGAAAGACCCCAAAAAAGACATTTGATGTGCCTCGAGGCAGTCGCCCACCCCGGTGAACATGCCCCTCCAGACTGCGCATAGCAGGGCAGAAAGGCCAAGCTCCATGACCATCAAATCGATGGATTTAATCTCCGGAGCTCAATGCAGAGCCAACCGACTAGTGAATGGGTACTCTGAAAGAAGCAACAACAGAAGCCAAAATATGGCCCTTAGATACCTTTGATGTTCCACAACATCCTTGGCTCTTGAGGCATAAACAACCATTTAATGGAGAACACACGAGGAAGAAAGAGCTAACTGCACACCAGAGGGCCTAAGAGCATCTCTTGCAAGCAGAGAAGAATAGACCTCCCCAGAGAAGCCAGAGAGCCTGCCCGCATCTCCAGATGCACTGATGTGCCTTTCTTGGGTACCAAGGTTATCAAAGAGCCCTAGAGCTCTAAACCTCTAATGGTTTTTCTTTTTTTTTTTGCATGGCCCCTGGAGGACCTCCAAATTGCTCTTAACTGAAGGGCAACTGGCAGAGCCCCCACGGTGAGCCCAGCACCTATGACTATCACTAACCTTCTGCTAAGAGGACAACTGCTGTGAAGGAAGACTCCTGTTCTCTTTACTCTTCTTGTTAAGGAACAATGACAGGCTCAATAGAGCACAGCACAGCAACCTAAACAGAGGAGGGAGACCAATGTCCAGGAAAAGCAACCCTCGGCTCACCCCACACTGGAAATGGCTCCTTGCTGAATCAAGGTTAAGGAGGTAAGGGCATCTTCACCACTCATAACAGACCAACTGACCATGTAGCTGATGAAAGAAAGCTGTCATTCAACACCACACGGAGTGGCAAGCAGACGGTCCCTTAACCTCCGAGCACTCTAGGAAGCTGAAGAAAATCAAGCCACACAACAGAATGAGGCAGACACTGTCTCTCCCGAGTCAATGATAAAACCAGGATGACTGCCAAAAAGACGAAAATAGCCGAGCGCTAACCACAGGCCAAACAAAAACAAAGGGAATGTAAAAACCACCAGCATCCCCACACTACTTAAATGACCAAAAACCGGAGAGCTGGCACCAAGAGTAGCAGAAGTCACCAGACAAAAGAAACTCTGTAGACCTCCCTGAGACACTACAGTGCAGGAAAAAAAGTGAGAGACAAAGTAGCATATCTCCAAGACGCAGAGCATAACCCGCAGCCTTAACCTAGAAGCAAAGTCCCCAACATCAGCGTCCCCAAAAAACAATACCTTAAGGGACCCAAAGCACCTCGAGAACTGGGAAAAGTACCTGACCATATGAGACAGCAGAAGCGGACCTCAGATTCCATCCCCCTGACAAGACCTCATGGAAAACAGAAGTCCTCAAGCGTACTCATTGTTACCCCTGGACTCCTCCACTGAGGAGACCTCAAAGAGCTCCAAAAAGGTATCCCAAGAAATGAGAACGCAGAACTGAACCAGATAGCTAAAACTAGCCTTGGAATGATCCTGCCAGGACCTCCTCAAGAGCTCCGAAAGAAGAACTAAAGGAAACACCGGTTGTTGTTTTTTCTTCTTGGACAATCCATGTCCCTTCTTACCTTGGAAAGTAGACACCAGCTCGTACCCTTACACCTGAAAGCACCTCAAATGGGCTAAACTACCAGAAACCCCAGCTAGGATGAGCAGAGGACCAAAGTCTGGGAACGAGCACCTCCATCTGGAATGCAAAAACTGCCAGCCCCACCCAGGGAAGATGCCTAAACCATCTGGAACCAAGCCGAAGCAACTGAGTCATAGGGACCCTTTGAGGAACAAGCCACACAAAACAAAATCGCTGGGAAACTCACCATGGATTCCATCATAGGACGACCAGACCTGTTCCAGACCAGGCATGCTAAGAAAGCTGCCCAATTCCCGTGCAGTGGCCAACCCTAGCCACCAGACATGAAGGCTAAAATCTCGAAGGCAAGGCCATCCGGAGATATAGGAGTACCAGAAACAGAGAACATAGCACTTAAAGCCACACAGACCCCCAGGAAGGAGGGAAAGCAAAAGAGATACGGTAACTAGTAATTAGACTGTCATTTTGTGTTCACCTTAGAAATCAATGACAAAGTCCAAAGATAGTCTTTCTGGGTCCCACTTTCAAGCAGCCAGAGGAACAGGGCTACCTCAGCTCTGAAGCACATTAAGTACCCCAATAGTGGATAATTTTCACCATATAAGAGACCATTGTCTGCCTGACAGGCAAAAGGCTAGTGGCCTGAAGTGACCCCTCCATTAGCCAAGAAAGACTACCCAGCTAAGGGAAAACACGTGGAGGAAAACTTCTGGCACACTTTAACCACCGACTCTGAGCATAGCCGGAGAGGGCGAGAAATTGATAAAAACCTAAAAACAGCAAACACCCTGCAGGGCTGCTGACCCAGTTATTTAAGGCAAAACCAAGAGATAACATCAGAGGACCAAGACATTCAAGTCTATTTACCCCTTTTGTCCCCCCCCCCTTTTTTTATTTTAAACACAACTGGAGAAAACTTTATCCCTATTGTTGGCAAAGAAGCTAGCAGAGCACCTACTGCCCCGATAAAAGCTGAATCTGATGAACGGAAATGAAAGGTACTCCTCATGCCCCCCAGACAAGGAGTATCCAGGAGCCAGACCAAGGAATAAAATATTAGCCCTCATGAAAACACTTACTCAATATTCTTATAATAGGGTCTCTGTCTATCCAACACCACAAAAGAAACCTGAAGATAGCAGCCAGAAGAAAAAAAAAAGCACAGTCCCTCAAGAGCGGGAAGAATGAAAATGGCAGGAGTTCCTACACATAAGTGTCCCGCCTGAGCGAACAAACTCCTGCCCTTTGCAACAACTTTCTGTTAACATATGCTGAAATTTCCTCATTGCCCACCAAGAATACTTGAAATAAACATATTTCACATGCCACTGAACAGAGTTCTTAAAGATCCATACATAATTTCCTCTTTTGATTTTTTTTTCCTAAAGGCTAAGCAACCGATGGCCAACATTTGCACCGAAAATCACATCAGATTTCAAATACTGGCACACATACTGCAAACAAAGCTTCACTAACAAGGCAACTGCCAGTCCTCACTGTACAAAAAGAGGGAACTAGCACAATGACGTCCCACAAACACCAAGTCAACCAGCTGCTTCTACTCCTACTTCTACCAACCCAGAGAGAAGTCCCAGCTAACAGATATGACCGCAAAAATACTCCAAAGAAAACAAAACCACCACAAAATGTTCCCTCTCCTCGAAGCCGCAGAGAAACCTCCCAGCATTAGCAGTAAAACCCGCACACAACTTTTAAATAAATTTACCTTTCTGAAGTGTCATTTATCAGGAAATAGCTTGAAATCTGGCTGCCAGCGCAGTAAAGGGACCGTGCACTGCCAGCGCTGCGTTTAACAGCTCCATACTCCTCAAGAGAGTAATTGGCCGTTGGTCCTACAGGCACCAGCATTCTCCCCACTAAAGGGGACAGCAGCAGAGGACCTCAAAGTAGGGTTTTGGGTTTTTTTGGGCATGCTTCACAGCCTACCTCTAGAATCAATGTCCCCCTTTAGCCTCAGAATGGGAAAGAAGGGAAAAGGGGGGAGGGACGGCACCACCAGGTTATACACCCCCAAATCCTTAATGCATCTCTCAAATTCATTTCAGACTGCACAGATTAGCCAACCTCCATCTGCTGGAGACTGAGAAATACTGGTGAGATCAAGGCTACACAGGAAGGCTTTATGCGGTGACATCAAAAATCATACCAATGGTTCTCAGTCTCCATCTGCTGGCAGGCATGCATAACCCATGCATCTGGACCGGAATGGAGGAACTATATGGAATAGGCCACTGCCTTGTATCCAAAGATTCCAATTTCTTCAAAAGTCTTTCATGAGGAAACTTTGTCTAATGCTTTCCAAAACACTGTATCAACTTACTGCAATGAGTATCTTTGAGTCAGGAGTGATTCCTGGGTTTTCTTGGCAGTGTGACCGGAAGTAGATTGTCAGGCCTTTCTTCTGAGGCAATGGAGGGTTAAGTGTCTTGCCCAGGGCCACAAAGAGTGCTAGTCTGAATCGAACCCTGGTATCTTTCTTACCAAGCCAGGGCTATAACCACTAGGCTATTCCTCATATTCTTGCATTTGTTCATGCCTTCAAAAAAAATGGATCAGATTGATAATGTAAGAATTCCCATGGCTAAATCCATGTTGGCCTTCTCCCATTAAAACATGATTATCTATCCATTCAGTAATTTTGTTATAGTTTCTACCATTTTGTCCAAACACTGACATCAGGGCTCCAGTCTAGTCTAAAGTTTCCTGGAACTCTTTAAAAATGTGTGTTACATTGACCGTCCACCAATCGTCAGGTACTGTAGACCATTTCAATAAGTCATAATTTACTAATAGTAAATCTGCAATTTCATTTTTCAGTTCTTTTAGTACTCTGGAGCATATACCATCTGATCTCAGCGATTGCCACTCTTTAGTTTGTCAAATTTGCCATATAAACCATCATCATCAAATATCATTTTTGGCATGGGTACATCTTCCACAGTAAAGACCCTCAGCTATTGTCCTGTCCTCCATGAGTGCCCCTTTTACTCCTCAATCTAATGGCCCAAATGACTCCCTCCTTAGGCTTCTTGGTTTGAACGTACCTGAAAATGTTTCTATTATGAGGTTCTGCCTCTACGGCAAGCTTCTTTTCAAATTTTCTTTTTGCCTTCCTTATCAATGCTTTACATCTAGCTTGCCAGTGCTTATGCTGTTTCCTATTTTCTTTATTTGGATCCTTTTTTCCAGTTTTTGGAAAATGTTCTTTGGTTAAAATAGCCTTTTTCACCTCATCTTTTAACCATGCTGGCTATCATCTGGCCTTCTACCTTTGCTTTTTAATTGAAATTTTGAAACATTACAATTCTAATAATTAATAAAGCAATTGGGCATTGACCAAAAGGAAAAGCCAAAAAGGAACAACCACATTCCACCTTTTTTAATGCATAGAATACATCTGATCTGTGCTTACAAAATGGTATTTTTAAAAAAAACATCCACACTGATGTAAACTATTAACCTTTAGCAGCTGCTCCTTTTAATTTTTAGCCATATCAACTACTAAGCTCTACAATCTCTATGGGGTTCCCCATGATTTGACAGAGGGGAAGCAATGTGAGAATCATGCCGCAAATCCCAGACTGCTAGAAGGCAAGGAGAGGAGATGGAAAGGAGTAAGGAATTATGCAGAACAGGGGTGGGCAGAGATCACGCTAATGTGGAGGATGGTGATAGAGGGGATGGGGAGAGCGAATGAATATGAAAGTAAAGTACAAATTAATTTGCCTGACCTCCCTTCTCCTAATCCTAGATATCCTATTCCCTGATCCAGTATCCCTGTTCATCGATGCCCCTCATGTTCCCTTATCCTTGGTCTCCATCTCTCTCTGCCCTTTCCTTTATCGATCCTTTCTCCATCTCCCTCCTCTAAGATAGCTTCCCTAATCCTACTCTGCTGCCCTTCTCTCTTCCTAATACTAATCACTACGGTCCCTTTTCCCCTAAAACAACAAAAGTATATAATTTTCAACACTCAAGAGATGTGATGAAACGGGGCTCGGGGCTCGACAAGCACCAGGTTACCATAGTAACTAAAACAAAAAAGTCTGACCTGGAACCTGGGGCTTGGAACACCTGCAGCATGGCCAGCTCTGGCTGCCCACGGCGATCCGATCTCCAACAAGTGGAAGAGAAGGGGATAGCCGCTATCGTAGGACAGATGCAAGCTGTCTGTCCATGGGAGATGGGATCCTTGCAGGCAGACAACTTGCATCTGGGTTGCGATGGCAGCCCTCCCCTTCTCTTCTGCCTGTGAGAGATCGGATCCTGTGAACAGAACAGGGAGGGGAAACAGGCTGCCCGCAGGGCAATAAAAAAGAAAGAAAGAAAAAAAAAGTTAGATGGGAAGGTGGGGAGTAACTTAAATCTTAACAGGGCCAGAAAATAAAAAAATAAATTTGCCAAGATGGGACAATACCTCAAAAAGTTGTTAGCGGGATGGGAACACCTTGGGCAAAACTGAAAAGGGATAATTTAAGGGCAACAAACCTTTTTGTTAGAAAGATAAATAAAAAGGAAAAAGGAGGCCACCATGGTTCTCAAAAAAGTAGCTGAAAAGGTGAAGAAAAGAGGGAGGCCTTCATGAAATATAAGAGGATGGGGACAAATCTAGGTAAAGGTAAGATAGTCTGGAAGGGAAACAGAGAAAGATGTAAAGGATGACTGCATAGGAACAAAGGGTCACAATGCCTATTTACCTAAAGGTGCATTCCCCTCCCCGAAGAACACACATACAACCCACACACACAGGCAACCCAGAGCTGCACACTTCATACACACGTACACATACAGGAGCCTCACCTCTGCACCACACAGACATGCACGAACTGCAGCCCCATAAAGCACCCACCACTAAATCCCATGCACAGACTAGCATACCACCATTGCACCACACATCCACAGAGACACATGCTATCTGAAACTGAAGCTATAGCTGTTATCTAAATATGACCCGTGGTGTAGGAACTCCAACACTGGTCTCACAAGACTTGAGAATATGAGACCAACACGAGAGAATCGGGGGGGGGGGGGGGGGGGAAATGAGAAGGTCACGAGCGCTGGCTCCAAAGATTTAGGCCTGGCTTTGAAATCAGCAGAAAAGCTTGTCAAGGCCTGTCATAAAACAACTTAAAATTTTCCTAAAAGTAAAATACTAATTGGCACTATTTAATACGCAAATCTTAGAAAATGTACTACATCACTGCCACACAATTTTGGAAACTGTCTCAGAACTTCTTAACTCATGCCATAGACTCTACCCTTCAATTATCACAAGAATCAGGGGCTGCATTTATTCCTTTAATTGGTTTCTTTTATTTATTTAACATCTTTTATATACCGAGCTATTTGTTATCAGTGCGGTTTACATTTAACAAAGGTTGCTCAATTCAGTCAAGACTGTTTTGCGCTTACATTGTAACAGGAGATAAAACTTGGAACAAATACAGGGTAACTATATACATATTGACAGAGCATAAGATTATGACTTGGCCGGTATTGTCATGAAATACTATAGGCGGAGCTGCTGTTACTTGAGACCCCTTTGTTTATGTAGTATATGGAGAGTTTGTGGGGGTTGGGGGGTGACTGATCGGGGGCGGGGTGGATGCTTGTGCAAAGTGTAGCAGGAAGATGTGGTGTTTGATTGCCTTCCGGAACTGAATGAGGTCTTTGATCGATCTTATTTCCGGTGGGAGATCGTTCCAGCATTTTGGGGCGTAGAAGGCGAAGGCTCTTCTCCTGGTTGTTTGGGTGCACTTTATGGAGTCTTTAAAGATGATCAAAGTGTTGTCTGTTATTGTCCTCCTCGTTCTGTTTTTCAGGGTAGGGGTGATGAGGTTCTCGAGTGTCGTGGGGGCTAGATTATTGATGATCTTGAATATAATGAGAAGAATTTTGTATGTTAACCTGCAGTATATTGATAGCCAGTGAAGCTCCTTAAGTATCAGGGTGATATGGTCCGTTCTGGCAAGACCACAGAGAACACGGGCCGCCGCGTTCATCGCGAGTTGCAGTGGGTTGAGGGTGTTCTTGGGGAGACCATACAGGAATTACATTTGCATAGTCAAAGTGTGGTAGTATGAGGGCCTGGAAAATGGTTCGGAAATCATTAGGGAGTAGCATGGGTCTAAGGTGCCTTAGTGTTCTGATTTTATTGTATATGGTCCTGGTTGTGTTTCTTATGTGCTCCTTAAAGTCAAGATGCTGGTCCAGTGTAATATCCCTAGGTAGCGTATGGTGAGTTTACTTGGAAGCTCCGCATCTCTTACTTTTAGAGAAGATGGAGGGGAGAATGTTTTGTTCCTTGAGATGAACAGAACTTCTGTTTTCTTGAAGTTTATGCGGAGATTTTGAGTTAGTAGCCAGTCAGTGATTGCACTGAAGCAGCTGACAAGGTTGGTGAAGTCTGGGTGTTTGACTTTGAAAGGCGTAAACAGCAGGACGTCATCTGCATAAATTAGAGTAGAGATATTGTAGGAGCGGATGTTGTCACATATCGGCTGCATGTAGATGTTGAATAGCAGCGCAGATAGAGAGGAGCCTTGTGGAACACCTTGTTGTTGGTGGAAAGGTGCAGATGTGTTGGACCCAACCCGGACATGTTGCCAACGATCCGTTAGGTAAGACCTACACCATTCCCAGGCGAGGCCACGGATACCCTTCTCATGGAGACGGGTGAGGAGCTGATTGTGATTGACGGAGTCGAAGGCGGCAGCGATATCCAGGAAAATGAGAGCAAAGCCATTTTCGACATTGTCTATTCCTCTATTCAAAGTATTGGTTAAGGTGGTGAGCAGAGTTTCTACTCCATGAGATTCCCTAAGCCCGTGTTGGCAGGGGTCAAGAGGGGCCGCTACATCAATGTGCTGCTGGATCTGCCTTTGGACAACCTTCTCAATTATTTTGGCTAACAGAGGTATACTCGAGATTGGGCGGTAGGATTCAGACTTCAGTGGGTCAAGTCTGTTATTCTTCAGGAGTGGTCTTATTGATGTTTGTTTGAGGAGTGAGGAGAATGAGCTTGTTGCAAAGGATAGACCAATGATGTTCATTAGAATTGGACTAAGCTCGACGTGCAGGGTTCTGACCCACTATGCTGGGCAGGGGTCATTTGGAGCTGTAGACGTGTTGATGATGGTGATGAGGTCTTGGATGTTTTTCTCGGCTGGTGGGGTAAACTTTGTGATTGGTGGTTGTAAGGTGGGAGTATGATAGGGTGTGGATACTGAAGCTTTATCAGTCTTGAGGGTCTTGGATTGGAGGTAGTCAGCATATGACTGGGGGGGGGCATTGGATCGGGTTGGGTAGGAGATGGTTCCTTAATTAGGGATTTTGCTAGGCTGAAAAGATCTCTAGGTTTGTTGAGTGAGCGGAGTAGGAGCCTGGCATGGTATTCACTCATTCTGAGGTATATTGTTTCACGGTAGGACTTCAGGTGTTCAAGATATGTTTATGTCAGCTTGGGAGTGGGAGTGTCTCCATTTCCTTTCATGCTTCCTGAGAGCAAGGAGAGATGCCCGAAGTTCTGCTGTGAACCACGGAGCTGGTTGTCTTTTACTTTTACATCTTTTGAGGGTCGCTGATTTGTCTATGGCTGGTAGTTGGGTGAATGCTTTCAGTGTGATGTTCCAGTTGATGATTGCTTCATCCAGGTTAGGTGACGTTAGTTTGAGAGTAGGAAGAGCGTGTTTAGTGAAATCTTCTATATCAAGAGGTCTGAAATGAGTAGTATTTGTGGATTCTGTTTTGGCATCATTGGGTGGAATTCGAGCTTGATGAGAGGGGATCTGGAACGTGATTAGTTTATGGTCAGACCAAGGGACAGGGGTGATAACGATGTTGAGGTTGGACTTGTGACTTGCGGCAGAGTGAGGAGCGAAGATTAGATCTAGTAGGTTTCCTTTGAGATGGGTGGGGGCCCTCACTAGTTGTTCGAACCCAAGAGCTTGCATTGCTTCCAGGAAGGCGTCTGCTTGGTTGGACTGCAGGGAGGATAAGTTGAAGTCTCCGAGCAGCCAGTTGGGGTTGCGTGGGTTAGCAGGGTTGCAGGCTAAGTCGATGAAGGTAGAGATGTCCTCTGGCGGGGAGGAGGGAGCTCTATATATGAGGTTTATGGTGTTGTATTTGTTGGCAATGGTGACAGTGTCTGTGTGCGTGGTGCTCTTGGAGGAGAGCAGTTGAAATTTTAGCTCTGTTTTTGCAAGGATAAAGACTCCTCCACCTCTACGGTTAGTTCTATGGCAGGTGTGAATGGAGAAGTTGGGAGGGATAAGTTGGTTTATGAGGGCTGTATCAGTATCAGTGAGCCATGATTCTGTCACCATGAGGAGATCTAGGTCATGGACAGCCATAAAGGTCAGAGATGACAGGCCATTTCTTGCGAACAGAGCGTGAATTTATGAAGGCGCATTTCAGGAAGTGTTGTGCTTTTGGTGGAGCTGCTTTAGTGTTATCAGGATGATTGAGGGCCACGTACAGTAGGTGTGAGTGTCGAGAATGGTGTGGGAGTCCGGTGGCAGATTATGATTTTATGCTAGTGTCTACTGTATTGTATTATGCTGGATGTTGTATAATCTTCTGACTTGCTATGTATTTATTTATTTTATTTTGCACCGATTTTATATTGCTCATTATACTACACATTGGATTTTTGGAAAGCATATAGCAAAACATTTGTTAACTAGTAACTCATTACCATCTGTATAAACTCATAACCTTAAATCGCCGTTTTAGAATGCTATGTATTTTTTCATTGCAGTTTATATGCCAATTTTTGTGTTCTTTAATTATAATCCACTGACAAAGTGAAAATATTGTACAATATTTACCTGTAATGACGACGAGCAACTAAGTCCGATGCTACTCTTCCTTCTCTTTCGCCAACACCACAGTTGCCCAGAAAGTTGTTACTGTCCATAATGGAAAGTTCATGCAGAAAAAGTTCAATAGTGCTTTCATCCCATCCAGACTCTGGACATTTACCCTAAGAAAATATAAATAAAAATCAGACTGTCACTTCAAAGTCAGTAGCTATAGACTAGATTAAGCAATCTGCTGGGGAATACAATTATGAAGCCTAAAATGCCCATTACTGAGAGACTGATCCCCCTTTACAGATTGCCACCGTGGCCAGGGAGTGCTTCACAGTCCACTCCTCCCCCCCAAATGCCAGGGTTGGAAAAGGCAAAGGGTAGATTGCAGGCACTGCTCCAGGCCCAAACACAGAGTCCGCCAATCAACTTACCGCTCCCCCACCCCGGGGAGCACAGGGCAGCAACAACCACACTGAGCTCCAAGTGCTCACTAAAAACCCCACTACTGTCTGTCAAATGCCTTGTCCTTATTTTATTTATGTATTTTTAATTAAAGAGTCAGTCCGAAGAGGCCAGAAAGGGGCGGAGCAGAGGCAAAAAGAAATAAAAGAAACAGGAGGCTGAGAAAAGTCAAGAGACTTTGCTCAGCTCAGGTCCAAGAGCTCAACTAGTCAGGATACTGACGGGAGAAAGTATTCCACACCCTCCTCAAGTGGGAAACTCCAGCAGAGTATCCAGAGATACATCCTGGAGATGCCGGCTGACTAGCTCCACTGGGAAGTTGCTCTTGCAAACGCCACCCAGGAGCTACAAAAAAAAATTCCAAGTCCCAGCTACACCAGTGTGGTACCAGTGGTGATGTCACTGGAAGCTTGTAGTTTTCCCAGACTCCATCTACTAGCAGGGCAACACAACCTACTGGTCTTGTTAGACAATAAGGAAGATTACTTAAAAAGTACTACAAAAGGTCTCCTGACTTGTTCAGCTATTTCAAGACTATTCCAAGAACATAAGAACATAAGGCTATCCATACTGGGTCAGACCAATGGTTTCCAACAGTAGCCAATCCAGGTCACAAGTACTGGCAGGATTCCAAACGTTAGACAGATTCCATGCTGGGATAAGCAGTGTACTTCCCCTAGCCCACTTCAATAATGGTTTATGGAATTTTCCTCCAGAAACTTGCTCAAAACTTTTCAAACGCAGCTAAACTAACAGCTTCTGCATCATCCTTTGGCAACTAATCCCATTTAGTGAAAAAAAAAATATTTTCTATGATTAGTTTTAAAAGTACTAATCTGTAGCTTCATTTAGCGTAGTCTGGGTCTTTGTATTTTTGGAAGGAGTAAACAACCAATTCACCTTTACTTGTTCCACTCTGCTCATTTTATAGACCTTTATTTTATCTCCCCTCAGCCCTCTTTTTTCCAAGCTGAAAAATTCTAACCTTTTAAACCTTTGCTCATAGGGGTATCTTCATCCCCTTTACCACTTTGGTATCCCTTCACTGTAATTTTTCCAACTATTTTTTTAAAAAGATAAGGATTTGATGACCAGAACTGCACACAGTATTAAAGATGCAGGTGCACCAAGGAGCAATAGAGAGCATTATAATATCATTGGTTTTAGTCTCCATTCCTTTCCTTATGACTCCTACCATTCTACTGTATTGCTTTCTTGGCCACCACTGCACACTGAGTATATTTGAACCCTCTGCTATCACAATGACATCTAGAGTCTTTTCCTGGGTGGCGATTCCTACTTTGGAACCTTGCATTGTGTTGACTGTAGTTTGGGTTATTCTTCCCCAAGTGCATAACAACAACAACGTGGAGAAGTGCAAAGTTAAGTGCCATCTAATCTGTGTTGACTCATGACGATCCTTTGGATAGTTGACTCAAACTGTGTTTGGTCATCAGTCAGGCAGCTCATTGTTGATAGAGTGGCACCCATAGCTGCTGTTATTGTATCAATCCATCTCATTGCTGGTCTTCCTCTCACATTGACCTACCTTGCCGAGCATTATGTCTGTCTTTCTCTAAGAATCTCTCTCTTCACATGATGTGTCGAAAGTATGAAAGTCAAAGTCTTGTCATCTGAACTTCCAAGGAAAGTTTAGGTATGATCTAGTCTAGTACTGACTGGTTTGTTCTTCAGGCAGTCCATGATATACACAGTATGCATCGCCAGCACCATAATTCAAAGGCATCAATTGTCTTCCTGTCTATCTTTTTCACTGTCCAACTTTTGCATCCAAAGGATGTTACTGAAAATACCATGGCTTAGACAAATTGAATCTTTGTATGAAGAGAGACATCTCTGCTCTGGAGAATCTTGTCTAATCCTTCATAGCCATTCTGCCAAGAGCAATGCGTCGTCGGATTTCTTGATTGCTTATCCTTTCTTTATTAGATTGTTGATCCAAGTAGGTTGAAGTTGTCAACTATTTCTTCTCCATTAATAATGAATTTAATCGATTTTGCCAGTTGTCAGTATCTTTATCTTCTTAACGTTAAGGTGCAGGCCCATTTTAAGATTATGTTCCTTGATCTTGAGAAGCAAATGTTTCAGATAGTCTTCATTTTCAGCCAGTAATGTAGTATCATCAGCATAGTGAAGGCTGTTGAGTCTTCCACCAATCTTCACACCCCTGTTGTCTTCATACAATCTTGCTTCTCTGATCATTTGTTCTGCATATAAATTAAAACAGATAGGGGGAAAGAATGCAGCCTTGTGGTACACCTTTGCTGTTTTTAAACCATTATTTCTCCTTGTTCCATTCGAACTGTTGCTTCTTGATCAATGTAAAGGTTGTGCAAGAGAACTATCAGGTGTTCTAGTATATCCATGCTTCTTAATGTGGCCTAGAATTTCTCATGTTAATACACAGTCAAAAGCCTCGCTGTAGTCAACAAAACACATATGGATATCCTTTTGGTATTCTTTTGTCTTTTCAAGGATCCATCTCACACCCGCGATGATGTCTCTCGTTCCTCACCCTTTCCTGAACCCTGCTTGCACGTCAGGCAGTTCTTGTTCCAGGTATGGTTGTAGTCTCTGCTGAATGATCTTGAGTAGAATCTTGCTGGCTTATGGGATTAAAGCGATTATGTGATAATTTCCAGAATCAGTCGGATCACCTTTCTTCAGTATTGATATAAACACAGATCTTTTCCAGTCAGTTGGCCATGATGTTCTCTTCCAAATTTCCTGGCAGAGCCTTGTAAGTATGATAACAGCTTCATCCGATTGCTGTAATACTTCAGTGGAAATGCCATCAATGTCCGGTGCTTTGTTCTTCGATAAGGCCTTCAATGCTGCTTTGACTTCTTCTTTCATCACCAATAGTTCCTGATCATAAGGTACAGGTTGAAACGGCTGTTGGTCCACTTGATCTTTATGGTATGACGACTCTGTATATTCTTTCCACCTTTTCTTGATCTTCTCAGCATCATTCAACATGGATCCTTGAGCATCTTATAGCATTCCAATTCAAGGCTGGAATTTTTTCTTTAACTTTCATAGCTTTAGAAAAGCTGATTTTGCTTTTCCTCTAATAGCTTCTACTTCTATTTCCTTGCAAGTGTTATTCTAGTTCTTCTCCTTGTCTTATCTTGCTGCACATTGCAAATATCTGTTGAGTTCTGTGATTGCCTCTCTCTCTCTTCTGACTTCAGCTTCTCTGCGTTTCTGGACAATTTTCAGAGTTTCTTCAGTCATCCACTTTGGCCGTTTTTGCTTTTTCACCTTTTGTAGACACTTCTCACTTTCTTCCAACACAACCTTCTTGATGTCATCCCCCATAACTCTTCTGGAACTCTTGTCATTTGTATCTAAAGCAGCAAATCTATTTATCCACATTAAGTCTCCTAATTTCTCCAGGCCCTCTTGCAATTTCTCACAATCCTCTTGTGATTTAACAACTTTCAATAATTTTGTGCAGTTTGCAAAATTGATCACCTCATTTAAAGTTCTTATTTCCCATCATTTATAAATATGTTAAAAAGCCATGGACCCAATACAGATCCGTCTTTGACCCAGTTCCCAATCTTCTAAAGGACACTGCTTAGGTGGCGCTTCCTAATGTAGAGCCTCGCAGTATGTAACCATAAGTTGGTTTGTTCTTGCCTAAGTGCACAACTTTGCACTTGTCCACATTAAATTTCATCTGTCATTTGCACGCACAGTCTCCCAATTTCTCAAGGCCCTCCTTCAATTTGTTTTACAATCCTCTTATGATTTAACAACTTTGAATAACTGTGTCATCTGCAAATTTGATCACCTCAAATCATTTTTCCCTTTCCCAGGTCATCTGTGAATATGTTAAAAAGTAGTGGGACCAGCACAGATCCCTGGGTTACTTCACTATTCACTTTTCTCCACTGAGAAAATTGCCCATTTAGCCCTACTCTCTGTTTTCTATCTTTGAACCAGTTTCAAATTCTCAATAGGACAATGCTTCCCACCCCCGTGACTTTTTAATTTCTTTCATAAGGGACCTTGTCAAAAGCTTTCTGAAAACCCATATAGACTATATCCACCAGTTCACCCACATCTTCAAAAAAATGTAGCAGATTGATGAGGCAAGACTTCCTTTGGCTAAATCCATGTTGGCTTTGTCCAATTAAACCATGACTGTGTACATGTTAAATAATTTTGTTCTTTAAAATGGTTTCTAGCATTTTGCCCGCTACTGACATCAGGCTCAATGGTCTGTAGTTTCCTGAATCATCCCTGGAACACTTTTTAAAGGATTAATGTTACGGTGGTCACTCTCCAATCTTCAAGTACTCTACATAATTTTAATGATTGTAGACCTACTATTAGAAATGTATAAACTATTTCATTTTTCAGTTCTTTCATCTTTTTGAGGGGATGAGGAAGCAATCCAACCAATAAAATTTAAAAAAATGGATGGGGGATGAGAAGAGGTGATCATATGGCCAAATGCAGGGTTAAGCAGGAGCTCCACATTTGCAAAATAGAAACACAGAAAAATGACAGCAGGTAAAGATCATACAATCTATCCAGTCTGCCCATTCATACCAACTACTAAGTTCTATAAACTCCTCCTTTCCCTTAGCAATCCTCTGTGTTTGTCCTATGCTTTCATGAATTCAGATACAGTCCTGATCTCTACCACCTCAACTGGGAGGCTATTCCATGCATCCACCACTCTTTCCATAAACAAATATTTCCTCAGATGACTCCCAATTCTGTCCCCTTTCACCTCCATCCTATGCCCCCTTATTTCAGAGATTTTTCAATTGAAAGAGGCTCCCCTCCTGTGCATTTGTGTCATGGAGATATTTAAACATCTCTATATTACTTTTCCTCTCCTGCCTTTCTTCTGAAGTGTATATATTAAGATATTTACGTCTGTCCCCATTAGCTTGATAACAAAGACCACAAATCATTTTAGTAGCACCTTCTGCAGAGTTCTTATCCTGTTTTTATTCTTTTGAAGGTGCAGTCTCCAGAATTGCACTCAGTAATCCAAATGAGGTCTCGCCAAAGACTTATACAAGAGCACTACCATCTCCTCCTTTTAGGCATTCCTCTCCCTATGCACCCAAGAATCCTTCTGGCTTTCGCAGTTGACTTTTCTACCTATTTGGCCACATAAAGATCAAATACGATCATCCCCAGGTCCATTCTTGTTTTGTGGATGAAAGTACTTCACCACCTCTACTGTATCATTCCCTTTAATTTTTTGCAGCCCAAATTCATTCAAGACCTAGCTGTTTCAACAAGCTTTCCCCCAGGCTAATGCCCCCAACTCCCTTTTCTCACCCATTAACCTGCTTAATTTACACCCCTTCCCTTCCCCATCCCCACATTGTAATGCCCTACTCTGTCTTTCCTTTTCTTCTGTTTGATTTTTCCGTTTTGTATTTCATTTGTAAACCGCTACGATAGCTTTTTGCTTGTTGGCAGTATATCAAGCGCTCAAAATAAATATATAAGTTGATATTTTTACTTACCGCATAATGTCCTTTCCTAGAATCCTGCTAGACCAGTCCAGACAAGTGGGTTGTGTTCCCCTATCAGTAGAGAAGAAAACTCCAGAGGTTTCTTATGATCTCATCCTGCTATGATAGCCAATACAGCTAGGGGCACACTCCAGTATCTGTACCCAAACTATGGTCAAGAACCCCTGACCGCACACAACCTCAATGAGGATAAAGATCAACAGAACAAGAAACCATAACTATGTACAGAACAGTCTTCAGACAGAAAAGGGGCTGCCAGGAAGGTTATGGGCCCGCATGGCCAAACCGCAGAAAATATAGCAGATCATAGGGGTGGGCCTTGGACTGGCCTAGCAGGACTCCAAGAAAGAACATTATCTGGTAAATAAAAATGTTATTGTCCATGTCATCCTGCTAGACCAGTCCAGACAAGTGGAAAGTACCAAAGCTACAACTCCACTGGACAGGAAGAAGACACAACAGCCTTCAAAATCTGCACCAAAGGCTGTGCCCACCTGACTGTGGACGTCCAAGCAATAACGCTTGACAAAAGTGGAAAGTGAAGACCATGTTGCCATCCAACAAATGTCTAAGAGAGCAACTGAACTACGCTCTGCCCAGGAAGAAGCCTGCACCTGGGTGGAATGCACATGCAAAAACTCTCAAGGACTGGCCAGTTCCACAACAGATAGGTTGCTGGATAAAGGCCTTGATAGCCTCAGCTTCATGGTGCATCACCTTTACATGGGTCAGCAGAAAGGGCGAAAAACCAATCTGATTTTCAGAAGGAGCACCTTCCTGACATCCACCAGGGAAAAGTCCTTAACCTTCCCCTGGCGCTGTTCCTTCGGAAGGAAGGCACACAGACCACCAAATTAAAATGAAGATGGCACTACTTTGAGCAACAAGGAAGGAACAACAGATAGGAAACCTGGCATGACAAAGTCCGAACTCTGAGATATGTCTCGCTGAGCAAACCACAACCAAGGCGGTGGTCTTGAGGAACAAATCCTTAACTGTAGCCCTCCTGAAGAGGAGATCAAAAGGCTCAGACACTAAACCCAAAGAACTAAGCTGAAATTCCACAGCCAAATAACTGACAACAGGGGAGGGCTCAAGTGTCTTACTCCCCAAAGGAAAGGGCCAAATCCGAGTGCAACCACAGGGTGCTTCGCCACCAACCCCCTAAAGCATGACAAGGGATCCACCTAAATCTCAAGGAACTAAGGAAGAGGTCCCTGATAGATCTGTCCTGAAGGAAGGCATTAAGGCTAGTAAGTCTGCTGCACTAGTGCTCAAACAAGCACCAAACACATACACAGGTGAGACAGGCAGAGCTTCTTTTTGCTTGCAGGAATGTGGAAATCACGCCAGAATAGCCCTTATGAGCTAATTAGCGCCTCTCAAGTGTCAAACCATAAGGAAGAAGGGAGTCGGGTTCTATAGCAGGACTGGCCCCTGCCTCAAGAGCCCTTGAGCTAACAGAAGGTGCATCAGATCTGCAAACCATGGTCTCCACAGCCAATCCGGTGCCACCAGAACTACCAGACGCTGCTGGTGGAGACACATACAGCAGAATCTGCCTTGGCAGAGTTTGAACCCTTAGAGCCTGCCTTTTTGCAGCAACTGAAGAACCTTCACACTTTAGCACTGGCCCACGTTGCCATCAGACCCAACTTGTGGTGATCCCATCTGTCCAGAATCCTCTGGAATGCCACCCAGCTCAATTCCCACTCTCAAGGATCGAGGGAGTGGCAACTGAGATAGTTCACTTCCACGTTATCCATTCCCACAATATGCGGTGCTGAGAGGGCTAGGAGATCCCTCCCCACCTAGAAAACCAAGAGGGTCATTGTCAGGGCCACTCCAGAACTCTTTGTGCCCCCTTGTCTGTTGACATATGCCACAGTAGTGGGAATGTCCGAGAAGACCCAGACCGCTTTGCCCGGACCAAGGTCTGGAGACATAAGCCCTAAACCAGTTGATGGGCCTTGCTGCTTCTCGATTGTTCCAGTGGCCGTGAGCTGTCTGCTCCTAGCAATGGACTCAAGTCAAACAGGCTGGCGCCTGTCAATTGGAGAAGGCGATAGGAATTGTCCAGGGGCAGGGCCACCAATGCAGACTGGCTGCCACAGAATCATAACGAGGATGAGGATAATGTGAGAACGCAGAAGATGATGGGAGGTTTGGATTCCCCAACTCCTCAACCAGTTTCTCCAAGTCCTCCCCAAGCAATAGCTTCCCCTTAAAGGCAAGTTTACATAGCAGGACTTGGAGGATATGTCTGCTGCCCAACAGCAAAGCCAAAGCCAGCAACACACCACCATAGAAAATGCAGTATCTCTGGCTGCTAGGTGGCATCTGACAAGAAGGCTGCAGCTGACTCTGGAAGAATCAAGGTGTCATCCTGAGGGAGCGACTGAATCCAATTGAGGAAGGCACAAACCATATGCCCTCTCCAAATCAATGGCTGGAGAATTAGGGAGTAGGCTGAAAACTGTCTCCACATTGCGATTCAATTGGTCCTTAAGAGCCACACTATCCTCCAGTGATCGCATATGCAACCACAAGGGACAAACATAGCCAGGCATTAAAATCCTCCTGAAGAAGAGAGTGTAAAGCTTGCTCATGACCCTGACCTCCTTCAACAGAGAGTCGGGCAGGTCCCATTCCATATGCACCATGCTCTTGAGAATCTCCAGTAAGAGAAATGCCCAGGGTATCCAAATCCCCTGCAAGAGATGGATGTACTTGCGGCACCTGCTCCAGGCAAGAAGACAAATGATCTATCAGTGCTGCCAGCTCTTCCCTCAGAAACAAAACAGATAATGAGGGAATCATCTTGGTCATTTGACATAGAAGGCTCACCTTCATCATACGTGGAGTTTCCATAAGAACTATCAGAACTAAAGTCAGGATCCCAAGCACAGAAAAGATGGTCCAAGTCCCTGCATCAAATCTCTGCTGGGGCCATTTCTGCAGCAGAGCTCCCATAGAGTTTCGCCCACCATGTGAAGCGGGACCCTCCTTTGATCGAGAGGAGAGAGATAACAGAAGGCCTCTCAATTCGAGTTGCCTCACCAGAAAGACCATTCTTGCTGGATAAAGGAAGAATTCCAGAGGACAAACCAAAGGCTGAGAACTCTTTGCCAACCTACGCACCCCCAGACCAGTAAAGGGTACACCGGCCGCTACAGAACCCCATTGAAAAGCTTCAAGAAAAGGTGGGCTAAGGATAGCAGAGCAGTCTTAGGCAGGACTTGAACCTGGGTCCACTGCTTGAGAGCAGAAATCCAAAGCAAGGGCACTGACTTTCCTTCCAGTCTCATTGTCACATGCTGAACTGGCAATGAAGGAAATGTCCATCAGCTGCAAGAGAGATACCTTTGAGAGATTAGTAGAAGCCTCCATGCAGGAATCACAAAGGAAGACCAATGAAGTAACTCTGCATTTGCAACAGATCAGGCAACGTCTCCTCTTAGATTACATCTGCCTACCTCAAATAGAGTGGCTTCAACAATTCAACAATTTCTCTCAGCGGGTTCAGCCAAGGCACGCTAGAAGGGGCTGTACTCGGAGCACAGGTGCACCAGAAGCACGGACACTACTGTATGCTAAGTGCTAAACAGCAAGCACTAATGCCACGAGCAGCAAAGTACATAGTGCCATACGCAGATTATCGCACAGCCAAGTACCAGCAACACACACAAACAGTACTAGCATAAAACGGGAACTGGTGGGAGAAAAAAAACCTGTGCGCCTAACAAATGGTTCCTTCAAAACAGTCCCAAACCCAACAGTCTAACAGCCCAGCAGATGACATCGGAGCACCCCTAAAGACAATTTTAGTCTAGCAGAATTTGGTACTCATCCCCAAGGAGCCCCCAAGCAGTAACAGTGCTGGGTTCAATGCTTCTCCATATCTTCATCCATATCTTTGGGGAAGAGCTGGAGGAAGGGGGCACTGGGGCTATGATATGAGACCAAATGGTTCCCCTCCAGGGTCCTGATCAAATAATTCTGGCTATTCAACTGGCCTTTAACCAGATAAGGACAGTGAACTGAACCAACACCCCTCCTCCTGTGGGTTATCCCAGGAGAGCACTGGCTTTAAGCGTGATAATCCGGAAGCACTCCTCTCATCAAGCTCAAGTGAGGAAGTCATCCCAGAGAAATTTTCCAGATTTTCATGGAGCTGCATCAGATTGCAGCCACCATCCGCTGGAGACAGAGAAATACTGGCGTGTGCCCCTAGCTGCATCAGCTATAACAGCAGGATGAAGTCATAACAGACTTCTGGATTTTTCTTCAGACTCCATCTCTGCTGGTAGGGGACCACAAACCAATTGTCTGGACTGGTCTAGCAGGAAGGACAATATGGAAATAACCGATCCTTGCAGCACTTCATTGGTAATATCCTTATCCTCACAGTGTTTCCCTTTGTCATCTCCCACCCAACCAAATTTCTAACCCAGTCACTTTACAGTCCATTCCAAGGGCACTCTGTTTATTTATAAAGTCGCCTATGAAGCTCCATATCAAAGACTTTACTGAAATCTAATGGGTCTGTTTACTAAACGGCGGTAGCAGACTCCATGCGATATCGGAGCCGCGGCCCCATTGATTTCAATGGGGCCACGGCTCTGATATCGCACGGAGTCCACTACCGCCAGTTAGCAAACAGACCCCTAAGTATACTACATCTAGCTCTCTCCCTTGGTCCAAATCTGGTCACGCAGTCAAAGAAATTAATCAGATTTGTCCCACAAGACCTGCCTCTAGTAAAAACGTCACCTCAGATCCTTCAATCCACTGGAGTCCAGAAACTGCACTATTCTGTTTTAGAAGCATTTGCATTCATTTACTCACCACAGAACAATCAGCCTGTAGTTCCCAACCTCATCCTTACTTCCACTTCTGTATAAACGGACCACTCTCAACTCTTAAGAAGCATTGAAAAGGTCAGATAGGAAAGCCATCAGAATTTTCCCTTTAGTACTCTTGGATGTAACCCATCCAGCCCCATTGCTTTGTTACTTTTAGTTTAGCTAGCTTCTCACTGTCTGCTGAAAATAATTTAAGATCAGCCTCGCTTGTGTTCCAATTTGTGTGAGCTTTCAGAGGTACCAATCGTGGCCTTTCATCTGTGAATGCAGAACATAAGTATTTGTTAAACAATTTTGCTTTATCCTCATCAGTTTCTATATATTCCTGCCTTTCACCCTTGAGTCTATCAATACTATTTTTGCTGTCATTAACATATCAAAAAATTCTCATCCCCCATTTTACTGCACTAGCTATCTTGTCTTCTCTTTGCATATTTTCTTTTCTATTTCCCCAGTTTCTCTTAGTTTTTCCAAATATTGTTGCTTGTATTCCTCTTTCTGTGATCTCTTGTATTTTAATGAAATCTAACCTCTTTTTCCCCACCTTTTCAACAATTTCTTTTGAGAACCATACTGGCCTCCATTTCCTCATACCTTTATTTACTTCCCTAACAAAAATGTTTGTTACTCTTAAAATATCCCCTTTCAGTTTTGACCACTGCCTTTCTACATCCCCCAAATGTTCCCATCCAGCTAACACCCTCAAGGAAAACTAACTTGTTGAGATGGGGAATACCTAAGTCTAGGACCCTCACTTTTTGAATGAGCCATCTCCGCCCTTGTCCTAATATTGAACCACACCATCCAGTGATCACTCAATGTGAGATGATCACTCACTGTAACATCAGAAACATTTGCCCCACTTGTAAGCATCAGGTCCAGTAAGTCCACTTGGGTTCCTTTACCAACTGACAGAATAGATTTCCCTGTAGAGAATCCAGTATCTCCCTACTTCTAGTTAACACTGCTGTCCAAAAATTTTCCCAATCAACAACCAGCATACTGAAATCACCTATTAGTAGCACTTCTCCTTTCACAGCATTATTATGAATGTTTTCAACTAAATATAGTCCACTTCTTCTGTGACTGTGAAGGTATAAGTGACGCAGTCAACCGTTGAAATCTGCATGATATATCACTAATATTTATGCATAACATATACATTTCACATTCCAGATATGCATAATCCAATATTCTCATATTGCAGTGTATGCACATACAACACTCCTGCAGATCCTGGTACAATCTCTGTGCAAAATGGATTCTGCAACTAATGCACGCCCAGTGCACTATCGTATATACATATTTCCATGACAACTGATGTACTCGCCCATGTTTGTGCACATTTTTTGCATGCACATTATTTTCATATGATTTGTTTATTGCATCAAGACTTTAAAAAAGTGCATGTGTCAGAGCTGTGTACTGAACTTCAATGCGCAATTTCCTAATACACAGCTTATTACATCAGCTGCAAAAGAAGTCAGGTGACTGATACAGTTCAGCAATGAACAGATCAGGCCTGTCTGCATTTACTTTATTGGCTCTCAGAGCACTGCAACAGATGAAATTAATAAGAATACAGCAAACACAGCCAGGAAACAATGTTCAAAGAACTTAAAAACAAACCATCTAAAAAGCCTTAAACCAGGAAGCAGATTTAGCTATACTGTTGTATAGCATTTCTAAATGTGCTTTACTAACCATCACTAAATGTGCATACATAACCATCAAAATATGTCCAAAGTTTCATATCTGTTGCTCTCCAGGAACAGTCTCCTATTTTGTCTCTTTTCCCATCTTGAGTCTAAGAGACAAAATAGGAGGCTGTTCCTGGAGAGCAACAGTTTCTGACATGCAGCGGTATATCCCCACGCAATGGGGCAGAGTGGCAGACCAGCTATCAGACTGATTTTTTTTTTTAATTCTAACTAGCTAGTTATACCCCAGTGCACGAATAACTACCATGCCTGAAATAAAATTCTTTCATCTTGTTCTCCAGAAAAAAATTCAAAAGAAGCTTCAACTTCATCCTCATCTCTCCTGCAACCTTGTTAGGAGACTTCATCACGCATGTTCTTTTTCAGAAAGCAACGCTATCCGTCCACAAATACTCATACACTCATTAGTGCTATGTGCGTGTATATAACTTATGATGTGACTACTAGAAACTAAGGAGGAAAGCTACTAACTCCGCCTTGCTGCCCCCAGAGAAGGCGCGAGCAAGAGCAGCAGCAAGATATCTGAGAGTCGGGCCGTACCGTGTCTAACAGCTGACGGATAAGCAACTCGTGTGTACGGCGGCCCTGCAAACCCTGGCGGACATAAGCCGGGGATACCAGCTTCTCGCAGGCCGTAAAGTTTTCCCCATTCATAGCCTCGTCCAAACCGCTATCGAACAATCACCAGAGCCCCGTGTGCACGAGCGACTAGTGAATCTCACAGGTTGCGCGTGGCCGTGTAGTCTTGCTTTGTGCCCGTGACTCGTGCTCCACGCAACCAACCAATTTGTCAAATGGCAGGCGCGAACAGATCACGTGAAATAAGTAGTTAGCTGTCACATGATTAAAGGCGGCCATCTTTGATGCTGGCAAAAGGCCACGTTCGATGAGATAGCGTATAGAGACAAGGAACTATGAAAAGGGGCAAAGAGGATTGGTTTATAGGAATATGTGTAGGTAAGGGATGAGTGCGAGTTTCTCTTCTCCCTTCTGTGGGGAAAATGAAAGAATCAGTCAAAGAAAGAGATTGGATTTAGGGGTGTAGGGTTGTTAAATTCATTTTAGTATTGGGCTGAATTGAGGAAAATTGTGTTTTATTGTCTCGATTAGATTGTTGAGCAGGGACTGTCACTCTTATATGTCTGTACAGCATTGCGTATGAAGTAGCGTTTTATAAATGTTAAATAGTAGTAGTAGGAAAAAACAGAGGGCGCAATATTCAAAAAGGTCGATATTCAATTTACAAATGCGGGCTATTCGGTGTCAGTATCCAGATAAGAGCTATCGCTAAATATTGAGGCTGAGCAGCACTACCCAGATAAGAACCAGCACTTATCAGGTCAGTGCCATAGGAGTCGGAAAGGGGTGGGCCACATGGGCCCTGGTCCCACCAAAAATCATCAAAACCAAACACAAGAAGTGAGATGCATTGAGGTGGTCAGAAACACTTTAATACAAACAGGCCCCCACATGTTTTGGCAAACGCCTAACTCAGGAGGGTGAGCCTCAAAAGATGAAAACGTACAAAACAGAAGTAATATAATAAAAAGGCAAATCAGCAAAAACAAAGCAGTAAAACTTACATAAAATGCAATAAAAGATGAGTAAAAAATCATAAACATGCTAGACCTATATAAAAATGGGGGGGCTCAACCTCAAATCGAATTCTACATTTTAAAAACCCTCCAATAACCAGACTAAAAATAATCATAAAACATAATCATAAAAACATAAATATAAGTTGCAAGATAGAAATAGGATACTGTAAACATTCATAAATAGAAATTAAAAATCAACACTCTCATACTGTAGCGAACACAATACAAAAAGTGAGGAGGATAATATTGTCATAGCCCACAGAAGCTATGAACTCACTTGTGAAGAGCTGTTCTGGTAAAGTAGACCACAGAAATCTGTATGGATGGCAAAAAAACAAGGCAGTGAATCCCAGAACCGGAATAAAAACATTCTAACCAAAGCTATCCAATGGAGAGAGACAGACAAATATAATGCTGTGCCAATGTAGTCCCAAGGCTGTGTTAAACAATGCCGTAAGACCAGAGTACTAAAAGAACCCAACAGATAAAGATTGTATCTAAGGCTGCTATATTAAAAGTCAGACACAAAACCATTTTGAAAAGCCCAACCAATAAGGGATTGTGAATATGTAAAACAAATATCTGGAGATATATAATCATGTAATCATCAAGGGCTTCCCAACCAAACATGAGACAGAAAGAGGTTCAAAAGGAACTTGCCTCATCATCGCACATTAAGCAGGTACTCGTAGTACCTCGTTGAAGCAACCTCTATCAAGCTAAAGATACGTTCCGATCCTAGTTTAATAGGATGACAATTTCCTGCCAAAGGAAGGTCAAAGGTAACATTCCAAAGTGTTGAATTTTAAAATTATGAAAATATACTATGTTACTGCTCAAGAAAGAGTTATGTATATCAAAATTGAAACAAAATTAAAAAGGGGGGGAAGGGGATCAATGTCGGCATCCTTGCAAGAACTTATATTATAGCCCATGGCTGTAGTGTGTGCTGTAAGGCAGTGTGATCACTGCCTATACATCCTTCCCAATCAGGGAGAATTCAATAAATAATTAAATGAGTATGTGCTTGGTATTCATGTTGGGTCCTAACCGCTTAAAAACAATGTCCAACATATATTTGAGCCATTAAAGTATATTGCATTGGATTGGTTAAACCGCTGGCAGTGAGCTCATGTGAGATTGAAATTAACCAAGGCATATGAGGAATAAAATGTGCAGAAGTGAAGAAGAAATGAGAAATCCCATTAAAGGAGAACTCTTAAAGCACAGCCCGCATGTGTGATCAGAGCAAATATGATCAAAGCCTGATATAAAACCAGTGTATGCAAAAGAGGCTCCCACTAAAAACATGGAGAAGAAGCCGCCACTTATATATGCAAATGTTAGTTTTAAAACCAATGGCAGACTAATCCAAAAAAATAAGTAAACCCTAATGTGCTGCCTAGTGCAACAACCTAAATAAACAGAGGCAAACTTAGATTATCCATCATAGTGAAGTCACCAAAACACAATCAGAAACAACGGACATGTAATATTTCCTCCCTACAGTAAGTGGTCAATAGAGCTATTGCTGATGAAAAAAATGCCAGTCCAAAAATAAAGTTCAAAAAAGAGGTAAAGGTTGAAACAGATTCTGCTCACATGTCAAATAAGGGCACCAAGACTAAAAACATACAAAAAAACCCAGCATATATCTAAAATGGAAGAATTGTAATTAATAACTAAATAATAAATATGTGAAAAAAGGATAAAAAGTAAAATAAACGAATGAAAGAAGGAACAAATAAAGCGGGGGGAGGGGGAGAAGGGGGAAGGAAAAAGGGGTGTGTGGGTGAGGGAGAAGGGGGGAGAGGGAGAAGGAGGATGGGAAAAGGGGAGGGAGCAAGGGAGAGGGGTGGGTGAGGAAGGAGGAGAGGAGGGGAGGGGGGACAATAAATATTACATAATTAAAAAATAAATTAATTAAACACACCTGAATAAACAATAAAACCGAATGACATAAGAGAGCAAAAAGATAAATAGTAAAAAGTAAACGTTTGACAGAGAACCTGGCCACCATGGGTTATGGCTCAAGGATGTAAAAAAGAAAGAATATGGTAAAAACTAGATATAGAGAGGCAAACCAGTTAAAAATAAAAGTAAAAACAAAATGGTGGATTAAAACTGCAGAAATAGGATGACAGGTGTGGATTCTGTGCTCGTTATAAAAAGACTGATAGACTCACTTCTTGATTTAAACCATGTGGAGTAAGTGTTTTTAATTCATAAATGTATCTCTGTTCCAATCTGAGAAGTATTGCATCGATATTACCGCCCCTCCAATGCGGACTCCACCACCCTAAGGACTAGAAACATGAAGTCCGACAGTGTATGCTTCTTTTCTTCCCAGTGTTCCACAAGCAGTTTCTTCAATGCCTTCCTATTCAGACAACTCTTATGTTCTATTGTACATGGATAAGGAGGGAAGGAAGGAAGCAGGGGAAAGGGGGGGGGGGGGGAGGAGAGGAGAAGAGGAAAAGAAAAGAGGAAAGGAAAGGAAATGAAAAAAAGACGAACTAGACAAGATTAAAAAAAAATACTAAAAAAGCGACAGGGGAGCCGCTAGACAGAGACAAAACAAAGATGCAGTCAAGGAATGACAAGAGGCAGAGAAACCCCTATACAACAATAAAAACGGAATGAAATATAAAAAGCCAAGGGACGACAGACTGCAATCTTGTGGTTTGATGGATACATTTAAAAAGTACCCAAAAGGACTTCCGGTCTAGCCACGGAGGAGAGTAGACGTGGTTGAGTGAGCTCTCTGCTGCCCCGGTTATTTTCGGGTAGATTCAGCCCCCCAACCGGCACCGAGAACATGCCGAAGGTGCTTAAGGCAAAGCCCCCGAATCCAATTAAAGATATGTATGCGGCGAAGGCGGGAGCCGGGAAGGCGGTGGGGTCCGGCCCACGGGCGCAGCAGGCGCCGACGTCCCCCAGCGGATCCGAGGGTCTGGAGGTAGGGGAGACCGAGGACGCTCCCCCTACGGAGCTGGAGGCCGTGCTGCGAGAGATTCGGGACTCTAAAGATGAAATTGTGGAGAGAGTGTCCCAAAAGCTGGAGGAAAAGTTTGCGGCGCTTGGGCAGCGGTTGGAGGAGGTGGAAGCCCGGGTGAGCTCGACGGAGGACTCCCAGGCGGAGATGCAGCGCACGATGGGATCGTTGCAACAGCAGCTTAGCTGGCTGCATGCTAAAGCGGAGGAGATGGAAAACCGAGACAGGAGATCGAATCTGAGAATTTTTGGGGTGCCGGAGGGGGCGGAAGCTGGAGACCCTCTCGGATTTACTGGGGAGCTGCTGGCGACTTGTTTTCCAGGTGCCCCGTCCACCCCAGCGTACGAACTGGAGAGAGCTCACAGAGAGTTGCGGCCTAAGCCGGGTGAGTCGGCCCCGCCACGTGCTCTCATTGTAAAGCTTCTCCGATTCCAGGACAGAGAGCATGTGATTCGGGCCGCTCGGAAATCTCGTTTTGTGACTTTTAAGGAGTGGAAGGTCTATGTTTTTCCAGACCTGGCCTCGGAGACTGTCAAACGTAGGAAGGATTTGATTAAATGGAAAGAGAGCTGGGCCCGGAGAGGCGTGCAGGTGGCGATATGGTATCCGGCAAAGATTACTATGATGGTGAACGGAGTGCGCCGTTTTTTTGCCACGAAGGATACTCTGGAAAAGTTTCTGAGTACACAGCAGGGGAACTGGGCCGGAGAGCGGGAGAAATCGCCGAGAAGAAGTCCGGCGGTGGCGCCAGCAGAAACAGGCAGCGGCGGATCGCCGTGATCGGGTCAATGGACTTCAAAGTGCTGTTTATGATGCTGGGTTCCCTGTATTTGTTGCTGTAGGGGAGTGCTTGGTACGATTGGGGGGTGGTGGGGGGGCTGCGAATGGGGTAGTCCCCCCTGGGCCCCGGTGATCTGGGTAGAGGAGTGGGATAGTGGGGGGGGCAGATTTCTGGAAATGGGCTGAGGGGGGAAGGGGGTGGGGCAGCGGGAGGGGGGGGAACTGAAGCGTGGTCTGGTGGAGGTCTGTAAAGACAAAAAATTGTGGCGTGAGTGGGGGTGTATGAGCGGTGGGTTATGTTGTGGTTGTTTGGTTCTTTTTGTTCGTTTGTGTGATGTGTGGGGGGTCCCTGTTTCCTGGTCCCTGGGCCGGGAGGGTATGGAGAATGGCTGATGGGTAGGTTGGGGGTGGGGGGCTTGAAGGTAGCCTCCTACAATGTTCGAGGCTTTCATAGTCCAATTAAACGGAAGCGAGTGCTTGCGCAGCTTAACAGGCAGCGGGTGAATGTTGCATTAATTCAAGAGACGCATCTGCTGCAGGGGGAGTTGGAGAAGCTCAAGTCCCAGGGGTTTGAACAGGTGTATGGATCCTCTTATAACTCTAAGAAAAGAGGGGTGGCGATTTTGGTACACAAGAATGCTCGCTTTATCCCGTATGAAAGTGGGGGGGATGAGGAAGGGCGGGTGGTTTGGGTGGTGGGGAGGGTGGACTTGCGTGAGGTATCCTTTCTAAATATATATGCCCCTAACGGTAGTAAGGGGGCCTTTTTCAAAGACACCCTCCGGGTCTTCCAAGATAAAGCTAAGGGAGACTGGATAGTGGGGGGCGACATGAACTGTGTGGTAGGGGAGAGGGACAGGTCCAATTTTTGCCAAAGTAGGCATGGGAAGGAGGGTAAGGAGCTACAGAGGTGTATGGAGGATTTTGCCCTGGTAGATGTGTGGCGGTGGGAGAACCCCGGGGGCCGGGAATTTACTTGCTATTCAGCGACGCAGGAGACATACTCCCGGTTGGATATCCTTTTAGGTCGACAGGACCAGTTGGGGGTGCTGCAGAACATCCAGATCCTCCCTATTACGTTGTCGGATCATGGGATGGTGGTAGGGGAGTGGGTGGGGAGGGGAGGGGGAGGAGGGGGGTGGCGGGGTAATGTGTCCCTGTACCAGTCCAAGGACGGGCAAACCACGCTTCGGAAGGCTTGGCAGGACTATATGCAGTGGAATGATTGTGGAGAGGTAGCGGACGCCACGCTCTGGGATGCGGGGAAGGCTTATATGAGGGGGATTATGATACAACTGGGGAGTCGCCGGAAGAAAGAGCGGGAAGCGCTACGCGGTCGCCTCATGCAGGAAATGGGGCAATTGCAGGCGGAGCACAGTGGAGGAGGGTCTAAGGCGGTGAGGCAGCGTTTGGCGGGACTCCGGGCGAAGCTTAATGCTCTGGAATCGGAGGAGGTGGAGCGGATGATGCGGGCTACTAAGCGGGCTTTTATGGAAGGGGGGAATCGGGCGGGGAAGGTGCTGGCCCGCCAACTACAAAAGAAACGGGAGGGCAGAATAGTGCGAGAGATTGTGGGAGGGGGGGGGAACGGGCCGTTGCAAGCCGAGATATTTGCGCGGCCTTCCGGAGGTTTTATGAGGGGTTGTATAAGCGACAGGACGGGGTATGTGTGGAAAAGATAGAGGCATATCTGAGGGATATCGTCTTTCCTAGGGTGGAGGAGGGCACGGCGGACTGGCTGGGGCGGCCGATCGGGGTTCAGGAGGTATTGGACGGTATTAAGAAATTGCCTAAGGGGAAGGCGGCTGGGGAGGATGGGTTCCAGGCGGAATATTATCATATGATGAGGGAAGAACTTGCCCCGTTTTTGGCGCGCTTGTATTCCGGTTTGTTGAAGGGAGAGGGGCTCCCGGAGTCGATGGCGCAGGCCAATATTGTGGTGCTACCCAAGGAGGGACGCCCTCCGGAACTCTGTGAGAGCTATCGCCCCATTGCCCTTCTGAACAGTGATGCTAAATTGTACGCTAAGATCTTAGCGACCAGATTGGAAAGCAGTCTGCCAGGATTAATCCATCCGGATCAAACGGGATTTATAAAGGGGAGGTGGATAGCGGATAATGTGCGTAGGGCGGTCGGGTTGCTCCATTTAGTTCGGAATCGCCAGTCCCCAGCGCTATGTGTGGCATTAGACGCGGAGAAGGCGTTTGACAGGGTGGAGTGGGGGTTCTTGTTTCAGGTTATGGGACGGATGGGGCTAGGGGAGGGTTTTATTCAGGGGGTGAGAGCTCTGTACCAGAGGCCGGCGGCGCGCATCTGGGTGAATGATCAGGTATCGGAACGGTTTTATTTGCAGCGGGGTACGCGGCAGGGATGCCCCCTCTCGCCTTTGCTGTTTGCAATCGTGATTGAGGCCCTGGCGCTTAAGATCCGGGCCCAGCCCCGGATACGGCCGGTGCTGGCGGGGGAAGTGCCCCATAAGATCCTTCTTTATGCGGACGATACATTGATCTTTATGACCCATCCGGAAGAATCGCTGCCAGTGCTCTTACAGGAGTTGGAGAATTTTGGGGCGGTATCGGGTTTTAAAGTGAATTTGTCTAAGACGGAGGCTTTGGCTTTGGGGGGATTGCGGAGGGCGGCCTTTCCAGACTTCCCTTTTCGCTGGGCGGCGGGGAGCATCAAATACTTGGGGGTCCGCATAGCGGAGGACCCAGCGCAGTTGTTTGACTTGAATTATCGGCCGCTGATGGGGCGGATATCCTCGCTGTTGGATGGGTGGTCTGCCCTACACCTTAGTTGGTGGGGTAGAGTGGAAGCGCTTAAAATGACTGTACTGCCGAAAGTTTTGTTTTATTTTCGCAGTTGCCTCTAGGGGTCCCGGGGACCATGTTGAAACGGTGGGAGAGTCGGTTGGCGAAATTTGTGTGGGGGGGGAAGGCGGCGAGGATTCGGCGGGGTAGTCTCTTTCAGTTTAAAGCCCGGGGAGGGGTGCGGTTCCCTTCGTTGCGGTGGTATCATCAGGCCTGCATTCTGCGGGCGTGGCGGGACCATGCCGGGGGGGAGGGGGTTGAGTCATGGGTGGAGTTGGAGCGGACGGTGTTGGGGGTGATCTCCTGGGCGAAATGGTTGGTGGGGGGAGTAGAGGGCGGTGGTAGGCACGCTAAGTTGGGGCATCCATTTCTGGATGCCATGATGGAGGTAGCGGCGCTGGGACGGCGGCGGGGGTGGTTTCCCAGCCCTTTCTCCCCCTGGTCTTCCCTTGGGGAGTTCCTCCCTTTGGGGAAGGTGGGTTGGGTACGGAAGGGGCGCCAGTTATTGGAGGGACGCCTGGATAAATTAAGGGACTTTGTGGCAGGGGGGATCATCCGGTCCCAGCGGGATCTAGAGGTTGCATTGCAGGATAGGATCCCGTTCTATCAATACTTTCAGGTGCGTCACCTCCTTGGTAGCGGGGACGTTTTGGCTCACATCCAGAGAGACGGCACGCCTCTGGAGCAGGTGTTGTTCCTGGGGACGGGCGATAGGGGATTTATTGCTCGAATTTATCGGGTTTTGCTGGAGGAGGGGACAGAGAGTGGGCCCCCCCTGCATCAGGTACGGTGGCATAGGTGGCTGGGGAGGGAATTGGGGGAAGAGGGGTGGGACGGGATCTATGCGGGGTTGTACAGGGGCACCTGGGTGTCTTCCTGGCGTCAGACTCAATTGCAGTTGCTGCATGGGGCTTACTGTACGCCGCGGCGTCTGTTCGTGGCCGGGGGGAGCCCTTCTGACACCTGCTGGAGAGGCTGTGGGGGGAGTGGGAGCTTCCTCCACATGTGGTGGGGTTGCCCGGTGATTCAGTCCTTTTGGGATAGGGTGGAGTGTCGCGTAGGGGAGATATTAGGGGAAGAGAGGTCCGGGGCACCCCGTGAGAGCCTGGTCTGGTTATTGGGATCCCCGGAGGGGGGGCGGCGAGGGAGGTGGCGGGAGTTACTAGCTGAAAAGCTGCGTTTGGCTGCCAGAGTGGCCATAGCTGGGAAGTGGAAGAGTGTGAGTGGCCCCTCGGAGGGAGACTGGGAGGGTAAAGTGGAAGCGGCGGTGCTTTTTGACTGGCTGACCTACCGCCTGCGGGGGCAGGAGTGGAGGTTCCATAAGATTTGGGATATTTATCTGGAGAAGGGGGGGGTCCGTGCATTGCGGGCCGGCCTGGAGGGGCGGGGGGGACTGCCAATCATACACACACACATACTTAGTTGGTTTCAGAGTTTGAGATTGTTTTTGTTTAATTGAAGTTTGTAAGTGGAATGTGACATGTGGGTGGTTTTGAGGGGAGTGTTGTCCTCTAGTTGTGTTGTACTATCTCGGGTGGAACTACAGAGGGATGGGGGAAGTGACTAACTTGTGTGAAATTATGTTGTTGTTTGTGGAACTTTGTAGTTCTAGTGCTTCAGATGGTGTCATTTCCTGTATGTCACAATGCCAATAAAAACATGTTCTAAAAAGTACCCAAAAAAGAAAAAAAGGGGGAAAAAAGAGAAAAAAATGGAGATGAGCAAGAATGAGAAATGGGATAAAACTATATAGTTCAAAACCAAAAAGTTAAAACATTGTGGTTCCTTATCGTCCCTCCAGTCCAGTCCTGCACCTCTGGGTAGTGCCCCTCTTCCAGCAGCTTGGAGACTGAGCATGTAATCTTTTTGAAGACACCTGGTATATATACAGCTGGCACCGCCCACCAGCCCCAGTAAGCTCAGTCTCCAAGCAGCTGGAGGAGGTGGTGAGCCAGGGTGCTTGGCTCACTGCAGTAACAAATAAGGAGCGTAGTTAGGTTTTGGGCTAGTTTTTTTAAATTGTTTTGGGGCTTTGGTTCCCTGGCTTACAGGGATAGAGTTTGTTTTTAAAATTATTTAGAAAAAAAAAATAGAAGGGGCCGGGAGTCTGGGTTGGAAGGGAATCCCCTCCCTCCCTCACCCCTAAGAGATGATCCGGGGGAGTACAGGCCTTTGGTTCTCAGGCAGTTCCCAATCCCAGTAGTGGGTGAAGAACCGCCAAAGTCGGGCTTCTACGGCTCAGAAAGGATCGGGATTGGTCTCTCCTCCCCCAGCACCAAAGCCCTGCATGTGCGACTGAGCGCAGGGGGAAAGAGATGTCGGAGGACAGTGGCTGCAGGATGGTGTGGCTGATCAAAGGCAGGCCAGTAAGAGGGGGATAACCCGGGAGCGGGCAGTTCGAGCCAAAGACAGAGGTGCTCGACATGCCGCAGCAGAGCGGACTTGGCTGTCCTTCCCGCTCTGTCAGTGCGCACGGCTTCCTGGCTCGTGTATGCAGTGGTCAGAGGGCACAGCAAGGGTTTGCCGCAGAGGGGTGACAGGACTCGATTGGCTTAGGTGCAGTTCTTTTGATTTCTTTTGATTTCCTTTGTTTTCTTTAAATGCATTTGGGTTTAGTTTAAGTTTTTTCTTCGTTCTCTGGAGGTCTTTAGGACTCGGATCTCTATAGGGGCAGGATTTATATATTTAAAAAAAAGGAAAAAGAAGAAGAAGAAATAAAATACTAAAGGCCCAATATGCCAGCAAGACCTCAATGTCTGGTATGCAGGACCTGCCAGGGGGCAGTCTCAGAGACCGGAGTGTGTGTTGGTTGCACACAGGAGGCTGCCTCATTGGAACAGAACCTGCAGGGCGGAATGGGCCCAGAGACCCCCACCCTGACACTGGGAGGACAGGAGGGAGAGGGGTCTGGGTTACCACAGCCTGGTGGGAACTGCAGTCCTTTGGCCATGCCGGGACCCTCCTCATCTACTCCCCATGAGATAACAGGACCTCTGGGGGATTTTTCACCGGAGTTTGTGTTATTATTGCATAGGGCATTTTGTTTGCGCCAGCAAGGTTTGGCAGGTGGCTCTTCATCTCCCTCTTCGGCGCTAGGGTCTAAGAGACCAGCAAGCATAACGGAGGGCGAATCGGGAATCCCAGCTAAGAGGGCCAGGGGTCCTGAGGAATGGCATCCTTCACTGGAATCAGAAGATGATGTGGACCCGGATCTGGATCTTCGGGAAGAGCTGGAAGAAGGCGAGATTCCCGAGAGGGAAGATCAGGCCAGACTGGTGAGGGTGTTTCGTCGGGAGGAACTCCCGGCGCTTATCACGGAGTCCTTAAAGACTCTAAATATGCCTGTGAGCCTCCCAATGGAGGAAGTCGCAGGCAGTGTTTCCAGTTCACAGAGTGGTTAGGCAGATGATCCAGGAGGAATGGGATCTGCCAGAGGCTGGTCTTAGGGGTGAGCGAACCTTGGCGCGCCTTTACCCCCTGCCGGAGAAGGAGCGGGAGCTTCTGCGGTCTCCGAAGGTGGATGCAGCAGTGTCTGCAGTCACCAAGAAGACGACGATTCCCGTGGAAGGGAGTGCGGCTCTCAAAGATGGCCAGGATAGAAAAATGGATACTCTGTTGAAGCAGTCCTTTGATATTTCCACCTCGTCCTTGCAGGCCTCTATTTGCGGGGCTTGAGTAGCTAGTGCTTGCCTCCGCTGGTCACAAAGGCTTCAGAGCTCAGGGGGCTCAGAACCGGTCATGTCTGGCGAGGCGGCAAAGTTGGAGTCCAGGGCTGCCTATCTAGCAGACACACATTATGATCTTATCAGGGGCCTTTCCAAGAGCATGGCTTCGATGGTGGCGGCCTGCCATTATTTGTGGCTGCGGAACTGGGCTGCAGACAGTTCCTCAATCTCAGCTCAGTATGCTGCCCTTTAAGAGGAAGCTCCTCTTCAGAGAGGACTTGGAGAAATTGGTTAAGGACTTGGGGGAGTCCAAAGGGGAGTGGTTACCTGAGGACAAAGAGAAGCACGGCCGGGGCACCTCCTCATTTCGTAGTCAGCCGAGGGAGTTCAAGCATTTTCGTACCCCTCGCTTCAGCCAGTCCCAGAAGGGTAGGTTCCCTACCAGAGGGCAGGGTTTTCGTGGCTTCCGAGGATCCGGAAAGGGCTTTGGAGCTGCCGCTACCTTGGGACACAAGAAAGGACAATGAGGCGAGGGGGGCTCAGGCAGGGGTGTTGCCCATGGGAGATCGGCTGCGGGAGTTTTACCCTGCCTGGGCACAGATCACCTCCGACCAATGGGTTCTGGAGGTGGTCAGAGAAGGATACGCCTTGGAGTTGATCCGACCGATAAGAGAATTTTTTATCCAGTCCCCCTGTAAGGCTCAGGGCAAGGTGGCCGGCGGTAAAGGAGATCTTGGAGCGTCTTCTGCAGCTGCAGGCTGTCGAACCGGTGCCTCCAGACCAGTACGGGTGCGGTTGATACTCCATTTATTTTGTGGTACCCAAGAAAGAGGGCTCCTTTCGCCCGATCCTCAACCTAAAAGGGGTCAACCGCTCTCTTCGGCTGCCGCATTTTCACATGGAAACGTTGCGGTCAGTGATAGTGGCAGTAAGTAGCAGAGAGTTTTTGACGCCACTGGATCTTACAGAAGCATATCTTCATATTCCCATAAGGCCAGAACACAAGAGGTTTCTCCACTTTGTGATGCCCATGGAGCACTTCCAGTTCCAGGCACTGCCCTTTGGACTGGCGACAGCACCACACACCTTCACCAAGGTCATGGTGGTGGTGGCAGCATGAAAAAAAGGGGGAAAAAAAGAGAAAAAATGGAGAAGAGCAAAAAGGAAAAATGGGATAAAACTATATAGTTCAAAACCAAAAAGTTAAAACATTGTAGTCATGGTTATGGATGCACTTTATTTGATACACCGCAATACTGTATACAAACTATGTGGTTTACAATGTTTAAAAATTGAAGAACATGAAAGGAACACCAGGGCAAAAGGAAGGACAACTCTCCGCAGGAACCACAGAAGCCACAAAGATAGTGAAGGGAGGATGCGGCCACACCACTTAAAAGCAAAGAAAACTTTTATTTCATAGGAGAACAGACTTAAGAGTGCATTTGCAATATATGCTTCCCTCTAGAGGTTCCCCTGCTTTTCCCTCTGGTGGGATAAGTGAGGAGAGGTTTGTCTTTTTATTTCATCATTTCATTTTTGTATTGCTGTGTTCTTGCTGGTTTTTAGCATGGGCATTACTCAGTCAGGTGTTCATGATTATTATGTTTGATGGTTTTTAAAAAAATATTTCTTGCTGTTATATAGGCATATGTGAGAAGCACTTGTTGAGCTTTCAGCTACTGGTACTATTGTAACAATTCATAGTTTATTTTTTCTCTTTTTTCTTCTTTCCTTTTTCTGTAAAAGGTCTAAGTTGTGTTAGTAGTCGTGTATTATATGTTAGTGTCTATGTTTGTTTTAGCTTACATTAGCTGTTTCTTGTTATTTTTATGTTTATGTGTAGATCATGAAGCCAAGTTATTTGTAGCAATTTGTAGCACCATTTAGGTTTCATATATATGCTCTATTTATAGGTGATCATTTTTTACATTCTCCTGACTGCCATTGGAGTTTGTATATGACTGACTCTTAATTGGTACTGTATATTCCTTTTGTATTTTACTTTTAATTGTCCTTTATTGTTTAGTTTGAAGAGTATTTCTGTATTTCTAATTTTATGTTTTTGACCCCTGATGCAGGCTGACTGCTGAAACTTGGCCAAAAGTTGGGTCTTTACCTCTGAAGTTTTTATGAAATAAAAGTTTTATTTTCTTTTAAGTGGTGTGGCCACGTCCTCCTTTCGCTGTCTTTGTGGCAAAAGTGAAAGGAACTACAATTTGTGACAGGTATGCAGTGTTAAAAAAGGTCTTGTTAAAAAAGAGGGGAGAAAAAATAAAAAACTAAAACTAAAAGGGAAACAATAACAAAGGATATGAGTTCAAAAAACATAAAAAGGGGGGAAAGGAGAGAGAGAGGAAGGGAGGGGGAAAGGGGAGGGGAGGAGGAAGGGGAAGAAGAAGGGAGATGGGGAGAGAGAGGAAGGGGGAAGAAAGGGAGGAAGGAAATAGGAAGAGAAAGAAAGTGGATAAAAAACATTAAAAAGGCCGTAAAAGTGGAACGGGGGGGGGGGGGGGAGGGGGGCACAAAAATAAAAAGCATAAAAAATGACAAAACAGGGAGCAGAAGAAAATGTATAAAAAAATTATTAAAACAAGAACAACTGTAAAAAAGAGGACGCGTTTTAAAACCCAGACTGTAAAAACAGGATAGAAAACAGTGGCAAAAAAAAAATTCAGATCCAAGTTAAGACCCAGTGGTATCAGAGAGTCTAGTTGAAAAAAGTACTTTTGTTCCAACTGGAGAAGTGTCTTGTCAGTATCTCCGCCCCTCTAATGTGGTCTCACCACCTTGAGAACAAAAAACTTGAGGTCAGATATCTTGTGTTGTTTTTCAAAAAAATGTGCAACCAGTGGTTTATCTTCCACTCTCCTTTTGAGGCAGCTTGTGTGCTCAATTATCCTGGTGCGTATACATCATTTAGTCTTCCCCACATATAGTAGATTACAGGGACACAAGAAGATACAAATAACGTTCTCAGTTTCACAGTTGGAAAAATCCCTAAGGGCGTACTTCCTTTGGTTCCTGGGATGTATAAAAACATCTTTAACTACAAGTGCATGCACGCAGACGGAGCAATGGCCAGTAATTCTTGGTGGTTTCCGCTTCACTTGAATGGCTGATGGAACTAGGAGATTAGCTAGGTTGGAATTTCTTTTGTGAGCAATAGTGATGGTACTTGAAGCAAAGGTGGAGATGGAAGTAATTAGCCGCCATTCATCCCTGATGATCCTAGAGGTATCGCTGGACAAATTGGAAAATGTGAGAGGACATACTAGTCTATCATTAATCTTGCGTACAGCCTTATTAAGAAGAGTAGAACTATCTGAAACCTTGGCTCTGTTCCATGCATGTTTGATACATTGATCAGGATAACCCCTTTTGGTGAAGCATCTATACATGTCATTCATATGTCTGTTGAAGTCAGTGTCTGAAGAGCAGATCCTTTTAATTCTCAGAAATTGACTTGTGGAGAGATTGATGTCCGTAATAAATCCTCCTGGATTCCCCTCAATCCTGTTATTGAGGCATTTGAGAAAGTTGCTTTAAAGAGAGTTCAAGATCTTTATACGGAAAAACACAGAATGTACTATAACTTTACCAAGTCATCTAAGTGCCACCCTTGATTCCCGCCTCTTTTTTGAACACCAAGTAGCAAATATGGTGTGGGGATCTTTCTATGTTCTCCACGGGATTCCGTCAATTCATCTGATTTTATCCAAGACTATGTTACAAACTTCATTACACGCTTTGATTATATCAAAATTAGATTACTGTAGGTTAGTGGTCGGAGAGAGGGCGTTTCAAGATGGCCACTGAGTTGAGCGTTTGAGTATGCCTAAACATAAGGGTAAACTTCGGGTCTTCCCCTCGGACCCCCAGCTACCTCCCGTAGGTCCTATGGACCGATTTGTGCTCTTAATGCAGGCACAGAAGCAGGAGATTCGCTCTGTTGGGGTGGCGGCGGTTGAGGAGAATGTTTCGTCACCCGCGGAGTTGGAGGCATCATTGTCTCCTGTTGAGAGAGAGCTTCCGCTGTGTCCCGCAGTGCTGGCTGAGAGTTTGGAGGCTTCGGCGCCTCCCCCCCCCTTTCCGGAGACGCCGTTAGAGGGGAGACAGCCTTGCTCGTCCAGCTCCCTCCCGGTGATATCGGGAGGGTTTCAGGTGCACAGCTTACCACGGAGGACTTGTCAATTCCTGCTACTGTAGGTGAGGGTTTTGCTCCTCCTTCTACTTCTCTGTTGACTTTGACTCCTGTGTTTCTAATTTTTTCGAGGCCAAAGGTTTTCACACTTGAGTCTATGTGGGAGGCCATTACTTCTTTATCGTTGGCGGTTCAAAGTCAGACTAGAGCATTATCTCTTCAAATGCACGATAGCTCTGAAAAGATTTCAGTCTTGGAGACTGTGAATGTGGCTGTTAAGTCTAAGATAGAAGAACACAGCAGTCAACTGGTAATAATATCTGATATGACTTCTACTCTGGTTAAAGATAATGTGGCACTTAGGAGTAAGTTGGAAACCTTGGAAAACACTGCTAGAGCTGCGAATTTAAGGATTTTAAATTTTACAAAATGAAGGGCATTTCCGCCCTGGATATGTGCAAGCAATATCTACAGGAAATCCTTAAAGTGCCAGTGGAACTGATGCCACCCTTGTTTAGGGTATATTATCTACCTCAGGGGAAGAAAGAACCAGCGGACTCTGAAGAACCTGCAAATGTGGATGTTTTAAATGTTTCAGATTTGTTAAAGGATTCTGACTTTGGGGCATGTGTCCCAGCTACTTTGTTGGTGACATGTGCACTTGCCACCGATAAGGAATGGCTGTTAAAAATGTTCTTTAAGAAGAGGTTGGAGACCTTCTATGGCCTATCCATATCAATGTTTCCTGATATTTCTAAGAAAACACAGAAGAGGAGACGGCTTTTTCTTCTTCATAAATCTGGGGTACAGCAGATTAGGGGTTCATTCTTCTTCCCTGTAAGTGTTTAGTGATTTATAAGTCGGTTAGATATATATTCTTTCAACCAGCTGATCTTACGTCCTTTATTAATGCTAAATTGCAGGATAAGGTCCAGACCTCGTGATAATTGACCAAATTCTCTCATGTTAGAGCCTGTGTACTCAGGGGTGATCTTGTATTCCCTTTATGCTGAATTGTTAAGAATTTTCTTTTTGGGCTGCCAGAGTTTTTCTCCTGCTCTGGTAACCAATGTTTCTCTCTCTCCTTGTATTATGTGGACTATCAGAGGTCTTAGGTTTATATTTCTTGCCTTATTTTATATATCTTGTGGTTATTGTACCTTTGTATCACTATTTCAAAAATTGTTCTTGATGTTTATGTTTAATCTAATAAATATAAAATTTAAAAAAAATTAGATTACTGTAACACCGTTCATCCCAATTAAAGAAATTCCAACTCATGCACAACACGGCAATTCACCTCCTCACAAACACAACACAATATGATCACGTATTCTCTTTATTTTTTTAGAACCATTGGCTCCACCTTTGACTTTGAAATGCCATTTCAAGGTTCTTCTACTTACCCACAAAGCTTACTACTCAGGGCTTCCTTTCTATTTGGCATCTTTGCTGATTCCACATTGTCTCCCACACTTCCTTGGGCCACACATCAATTGGTCCTTCCCTCAGTCAAATGCACACAGCTCAAATCCATAAGTCACTTTGCCCTCTTTTTCCTCGCACCACACCTCTGGAATGCTTTACCAGACTTTATACGAACAGAATCCTGTTATTCTAAATTTTAAAAATGCCCTTAAAAAAATTACTACGTTGAGATGGTGTTCCCAGACTTTCAGGATCAGGGATAGAAACATAGAAACATGAAGGCAGAAAAAGACCACATGGCCTATTTAATCTACCCTTCCATATCAACTACTACAATAGTCACCTTTTTCCCTTTAGAGATCCTCTGTGTTTGTCCCATGCCTTTTTTTTTTTAACTTGAACTTTATTGAAATTTTCACACACAACTTATACCAACAATTACAGTTACAGTAAGCATTTACATGTACATTCAACCCTGCCCTTCATTATCCCTAGTGCCACCTCCTCCGCCTCTAGTATCCCCACCTACTCCCATCCTGCCCTATGCTTTAAGCTTACCAACTTATAACTTATAAACCGCCCTCCCTCCCCCTTCCCTCCCACCCTACCTCCCTTCCCCCTACTCCTCTCCTATAAACAAAAATCTCATCTTGTATCCGTTACTCTAATCCAAATCATTCACCCCAACCCCATTCTCTACTGCTCCATCCTTCCAAATACCCTCCCTTAACCATCTCCAAACCCCCTCCCATTGTTTCGCCATTTGTCCCCCTCTGCCTTTCTTTTCCCCCGTTATTTTATACATAAGATGTATTTCTGACATCCACTTAGCATAACTGTCCATAGACGGTAAACATTTTCTATTCCAGTACCATGCTATTTCGCATCTAGCAGCCGTGATACAATACCAGATGATACCCCACTCTCCTTCCCACTTCCCATCCTTCTTTTGCAGGAGACACATTTCAGGAGTAAGCTCTTATATGCGATCCCACAATTTTATTAATGTTATCTCCAATTTTCCCCCAATACTTTTAAACCACTGGGCAGGACCACCACATATGCATCCATGTTCTCCCTGCACCACACTGCCTCCAACATTCATTCGTCTACGGTCTGTCACAGTCAATCTGATGCCCCGACACCCCACTCAAGTGTCCATTGTGCGTTTCACTCTATGTTTCGTCAGGGGGTATATTTGCTCCCAAAGCTACAAGAAAGTAAAACCAAAACATTAAAACCTCCTCTCCTCACATAACCAACCAATCTATAAAAAATCCATGTACTACTTACCAAATCACATTACTCCACCTTACTTAGTGTCAACTTAGATCAACATGGCCGGACAGCTTCAATAATGCCGCGCATGCGGACTAATCTGCTACTTATTTAAAGGTCCAGCCTTACAATGGCATCAAGCCGGATCCAATAAGATCCACGTAAACATCACTTACGTAAACATTCCAGCTACTGCCCTAAAATAACCAGATCAACATCAGCAGTACTACCTTTAGTCACAAGCTGACACAATCATTTCAAAACCACCTGAACATACACCAATACAAGCAATCCTACACTTCATTAAACAAACCCATATATAAACACACCCGTCCCAACCTATCCCCTCTCTCCATCACCACTTCTTTCTCAACTTTTGATACAATCAAAAACAAACATTCCAATCAATTTGCATGTTCAAGCCATCCGGGATCACTGTGCGTACGCAAAAAATCCATCGCTGTTCACAGAGCAGCAACAACTGCTCCCTTGTCTTACCTCCTCTACCTGTCGACACTTCATCCAAACAGAAACACCTCAAATCCATAAAGGAATGACCAAAATCCAAGCAGTGCTGTACTATGGGTGCCTCCTTAACTTTACAATGAATCCTGCTTTTATGTTCTACTATGCGCTTCCGGATCCATACCATCCGGTGATCACTGGATGCGAGATGATCTCCCACTATAACATCAGAAACACTTTCCCCATTGGTAAGCACCAAGTCCAGTATGGACCCTTCATGTGTGGATACCAGTTGCCAGAATAGTTCTCCTTGTAGAGAATACAGGATCTCCTTACTTCTAGATAACACTGCAGCAGGGATGGGCCAATCAACATCTCGCATAATGAAATCACCTATCAGTAGCACTTACCCTTTCCTGGCAATGCTGCATATGTCTTCTATTAAATCTTCGTCCACTTCTTCTCCCTGTGAGGGGGGGTCTTTATATCACGCCAATGCAAATGGATTTCTCCTTCCCTCTTTCTAGTTTAACCCACAATGCCTCCTCTCTCCCTTTTAAGCCCCGTAATTCTATAGCTTTAATATTATTTTTAACATATAGTGCCACTTCTTCTCCCCCTTCTTCCTACCCTATCCTTTCTGAATAAAGTATAGCCTGGTATAATTACATCCCAGTCATGGTTGTCTGTGAACCATGTCTCTGTAATCACTACTAAATCCAAGTCAGCCTTTTCCATTAAAGCCTCAACAGCTGGGATCTTATTTCCCATGTTATGGACATTTATACACACCGCTTTCCAAATGTTGCTCCTTTTACCCATTTCTATAGAGGTATTTAATGTTTCACTTACTTGGGGGCTTTCATCACCCATCCCCAATGAATCTAGTTTAAAGCCATCTTCAGTAGGTTAGCCAGTCTGCTACTGAAGACATGTGGACCCTTGGACAGATGGATGCTATCTCTATTCTGCAGCCCTTGGAACATCATCCCATGGTCCAGGAAACTAAAATGCTCTCGATGACACCATCCACACAGCCATGCATTTATCTCCAGGATGCAAGCTTCTCTGCCTCGGCCTTTAGCTTCAACAGGGAGGATTGAAGAGAACATCACCTGTGCAGCTATCTGCTTTATCCTCTGTCCCAGAGCCATGAAGTCACTTTAGATACGCTCAGAGGGATACCTGGCAGTATCATTTGTGCCGACATGGATGAGCAACATCGGATAATAGTCAGTAGGCAGATGAGTCTCGGCAAACTCCCTATAACATCTTAGATTTTGGCACCTGGAAGACAGCAGACCTCTCTGGACATCAAGTCTGGTCGGCAGAAGGACGCCTCAGTACCCCTCAGAAGAGAGTCACTAACCACCACTCCCCTTTGCTTCCTTGTGGTCACCGATTCTGCAACTTCGTGGTGCTCAAGCTCTGGTTCTTACCTTTCCTGGGATGCTTTCATCTCCTTCACTTCCAGGGCTGCATAATGGTTCTTCAATTCAAGGGTGGAGAAGTTGGATTGGTGATTCTGCAGGCCCTTGTGACTCATGTCCAACTTTCGTCATTTTGTAGACTCCCATCTTCACTTCTGTTGGAGAGATTGGATGTTTCAAGAAGCATTTCATCAATGTACTTCTTACTGTTATGAATGCTTCTTAGCTTTGCCACCTCTCTGAGCTCCTCCACTTGTTTTCTGAGAGCTACAGTATGCAGGCATCCTGCACATGGAACCAGACCTTCAACTGGCATTGGGATCTCTGTCTGGACAGAGGCAGAAGCTATAACAGGGGCAACAGCTTTGACAATACGATTTGTCCCAGCCATAGTTCAGCTGGAGGAGCTTCGGTACCTGTTGAAGTAAAAGAGAGACAAATGGCGAAACGATGGGAGGGGGTTTGGAGATGGTTAAGGGAGGGTATGTGGAAGGATGGAGCAGTAGAGAATGGGGTTGGGGGTTCCTCAGCTGTCCTTTAAGAGAAAAAGCAGTTAATCTCAAGTGTGTTCTAACAGGGCTGTTCTAAGTCACTGTGTGTAGCTAACTGGGGAGTTGCTCACATGGGGTGGGTGGGAGCTGGGGTGGGTAGGGAGGGACCTAACACCGGATGAGTTCAGTGGCTTAAAAGAGCTAGTTGTGAATGAATAGTGTCAGACGGCTGCCTGGGTGAGAATCTTCACAGTCTTGGCAAGTGCATATATCTATATGATTTGCAAGGGATTGTGGGCAATGCAGTCCATTCACACCAGACACAGCTGCTGACAATAATTTAGTTGTGCTCAAGTGTAAAGCCAATAAGATATTTATTTATGGGGTTATTTCTCCCAACACAGATATGCTTGGTAGCACATAAATCAGGTTACTTACTTTCAGTGTTAAACTTGGAAAAACAAAATAAGGAAAACAACCTTTAAACTCTGGAATTTGTTACCGGAGGATGTAGTAAAGGCTGTTAGTGTAGCTGGGTTTAAAAAAGGTTTGGACAAGTTCCTGGAGGAAAGGTCCATAAACCATTATTAAGAAGTGACCGAAGATATCAATGCTTGACCCAGTACAAGCATTGTGGAACTTGTGTCTCTTGGGGAAACTGCTAGGTACATATGACCTAGATTGGCCACTGTTGGAAACAGAATACTGGGCTTGATGGACCTTGGTCTGACCCAGTATGGCATATCTTATGTTCTTATGTTCTTATGTTAACTTGTCAGGCAATCAAAGCAAAAGAAATAAAGACCTGGTTGATAACAAACTGGTCTTTTCTGTAGGCTTAGCTAATATTTTCTTAGCATGTATCAAACAACAAACCAAAAGCTACAAAGAAAGAAAAAAACTGTTCTTTTCAGGTTAACTTCTTATATCTTCCCACATAGATTCAGAAGTGATTCTCTCCTAGCTCACAAGCAATTAGGTAAGGCTCAATTGCTAGCAGTTATCCAGCTGAAACCCCTTAGCTGGTTTGCTTTCTACTGTGTGGGTCAAATCCTGCTTCAGGAGCTTTTCTGAGTAGATTAAAGAACAAGTTTGTATTTCTTTGTGATGGTTGCTGTACTTTGTAACAGAAAGTTACCAAAGGAGTTTAGACAGAGAGCAGTCCATGTAAACAGAATCTTCATCTGCTATCATTCCCCCTTCTTCAACAAGCATGGGTTCAATATCATGGATTGGCACAGATGAATCTCTCAATGGAGCACTTTCAGGAGAATACTTGTTTCCCTGCTGTCTTTCAAGGTTATAGCTAGGGCATAGATTAGTGTTCATACCTGAGCTTCCATTGCTGTTAGAGTTTCTCTCTATATAGCCTGGCCAGTATGTAGTCCAGTTCTTATGTCCAGCCTTCCAATCCAGATCCCTGGACACTGGATCTCTCTTCACATACCTTCTGGCACGGGTCTTAGGGTCCCTTCCACGTGCAGCCGTCTCCCTCACAGGTACCGTCTGGAGATTCCTAGCTCTGCAGCACCATTCCTCTGGCTTTCCCCAGTCCAATGGTGTATGCTGGCCCTTGGAATGCCTCCCAGTATACGTACTGCTCTGGACACTTCTAGACCTCTCAAAGGCTTTTCTCCTCTTTCTTCCAAAGGGTTTCTTTCCCTCTCTGTCCGTCCGGTTCGGCTTCTGCTTCTGATGATCCTCCTGATGATGAAGATGATCAAGCTCAAGCTGATTCTCAGGATACTGATTCTCTGTAGAATAAACTCTACCGTTATTCTGCTTAGATGAGTGCTCCTCCCTAACACAGCGCAGCTGTGCTGAATCAGGCCCTGCCCTTTGAGATGAGTGCTTAGGGATTACCTCATAGCCCTCCTGATTGAGCACACGTTTCCCCACTTCAGCTCCTTTAATGGCTGTTGGAAACCTGGTGCATTCTGGGACTGGTAGTCTTTTATGGGAAAATTCTGTTTTCTTATTTCTACCAGAACTGACAGGTTGCTTGTTCAGAGTCACTTCACCTTTTCTATAGCTCCTTCCTGAGCTATGATAAGCTTCCTTATCACATACCCCCCTGCTTAAGTTATTACGGACTGGTTTAACTGGTGAAACTTCTTTCCTGCAGTCCGTAATACCTACGAGAGTGTTATCTTTTTGAAGCTCACTTACTTCCTGACTGGCTTCAGGGTCATTATTATTTACAGGCCTCTCCTTCCAAGACTTAAGTACATTAATATGATAGGTCTGCCTACGCCCTCTTGCACTTTCTACCATATAAGACACTGGGCTCACTTGTTTAACAACCTTCCATGGTCCTTTCCATTGTACTTCAAATTTTGGGGCTGTACCTCCTACTTGAACCAAAACCTTTTCACCAATGTTTAATTGGCGGCTTTTGGCCTTCCTATCATACCACCCTTTCTGGCGAACTTGACTGTCCTGCAGGTTCCTCTCAGCAACCTGCGAGGTCCTTTTCAAACGTGCTCTCAAGTCACGTAGAAACTGTGGCACTTCCTGACTTCCTGGTTCAGGATCAATCCATTGTTCCCTCAAAATATCTAACAAACCCCGTGGAGCCCTACCATACATCAATTCATATGGAGTTACACCTAGGGACACCTGAATTCTTTCCCTGCAGGCATATAAGGCAAAGGGCAATAACATATCCCATTCTTTTACCTCTCCTGCTAACCCCCTTCTCAACATTTGTTTGAGAGTTTGGTTGAATCTCTCCACCAAACCGTTTGATTGTGGATGGTAGGCTGAGGTTTTCACGTGATGAATGCCAAAGGCATCCCAGACCTGGGCCAAATATTTGGATACAAAATTGGACCCTCGGTCAGTCAACACCTCTCTTGGGAATCCCACTTCACAAAACAATTTTACTAGCTCTAAAGCTATTGTTTTTGCAGAAACATTCCTCAATGGTATGGCCCAGGGAAACCTTGTTGCCTGATCTACCATAGCTAGGATGTATTGGAAACCTCGGGGCGTTTTGACTAATGGGCCTACAATATCCATGGCAATGCAACCAATTGGGTCTGTGATAATTGGCATGGGAATCAATGGCACCACCGGTGGGTGAGCCGCTGTAACTCGCTGACACGCTGGACATGCAGCACAAAACTGGGCAGTTTCTTTGAAAATACCTGGCCAGTAAAAACGCATAAGTATTTGATCCAGCGTTCCTTGCATACCTTTATGACCTCCCACTGGATGATCATGTGCTAGTCTAAGTACTAGCCCTTTGAAAGTTGTGGATACCACCAATTGTTTACGTATGGTCCCATTTCTGGGGTCCTGACTCTCTCTATATAATATTTCATTATCTAGTCTGAATCTGGGCAACTCCTCCCTGACCTCCTGAGCATACTTAAAAGCTCGGGTGAGAGCTTGATCAGCTCGCTGCTCTTGTGTAAAGTTAGGAAACTTTGCCACTAACTCAGCTGGCACCCAGGGTAAACTTTGACCCACTAACATCTCAGCCCTTCCCTGTGCTCTGCAAAATCTCTCACGCCGCTTTTGTGCTTTCAACTTTCTTACTTTACCAGACGATGGAGTTATTAAATCATCATGAGAGGGTAAGTCTCCTAATAGCTCTGCCTGCTCCCCCTCCTCCTTCTGCTGGCTCTCTATCTTAGCCTGCGAGCGGGTGTATACAAGGCCCCTCTTATTACCCATAGTTTGGCCTTCTGGAAGCTTAACCATCTTTTTAGCTAGGGACTGAGGACTTCCAAAGAAAGGCCCGGGAGCTATTTCCATTATTCCTTCTCCCTCCTTCTTTCCTAGTCCTTCCACTAGACCCTGCTTAAATCTTGGCCAGTCCCTTCCTAGAACCAAATCAAAGGGTAGCCTAGGCACCACTGCTAACAGGACTTCCTCTTGTTCCCCCAGGCACTTAACCTTTAGCCTATAGGTGGGATATGATGTTGCAGCACCATGAATGCATCTGATGTGAACTTGGCTTTCAGGGGTTCTAGGCACAAATCCTTCTTGGGCCTCTATTCTCTTCCATAGCCTTTTTGACATCATACTCTGGTCTGCCCCAGAGTCTAACAAAGCATTTGTGGTCATTCCTTGCACATCAACCATCAAAAGAAATCCTTCTTTGGGCTGTTTTAACTCCACCCCCATTAAGTTAGTGTGTGTCTGGCATCTCTTTTCTAAATGTCCCCATTTCCCACATTTGAAACTTTTCTTTCTATTCCACTGTGTCATCTGGTTTGATACAGTACATTCATTTTCAGAAACATTTTTAATTATTTTCTTTTCTGATACAGCACATCTTGCCTCAGCACCAATCTTCAGAGGGCCACCCATTCTATGGCAAGCCTGCGTGGCTTCCAAGAATCTCTCTGCTAGCATGGTTGCCTCTCCAAGATTTTGGCAATTTTGCTGTATAAGGAAAGTGTGCAAATCTTTAGGCACCGCAGACATCAATTGTTCAAGCATTATAATGTCTAATAACATTTCTACCGTCTTTTGCTCAGGCTCCAACCATTTTACAGCTAAACCTCTGATTCTCTGACTCAGAGCCCTGGGTGTTTCACCCACTCTCAATGTAGTAGCTCTAAACATTCGCCTATACTCTGAAATAGACAACCCTAGGCGATCTCTAATAGCAGCCTTTACATCCTTATAATTCAAAGCCTGGGCTGCTGGCATTGCTCTGTAAGCTGCAAGCGCCTCTCCAGTTAATGAGGCTGCCAGCCTTACTGCCCACTGGGTCTCTGGCCATGCTATTGCTTGTGCCACTCTTTCAAAAGACTCTAGAAAATCATCAACATTATCATCTGGAGTTAGCTTCCCAAAACTAAATGCCCCAATTCCTTGATTGAGTCCCACACTGTCCACATGTGGTGTACCAGTATTTACTGCTGGTCTTGCATCTGTTCCACTTTGGCTCTGCAGCTTAACTAGGGCTTGCACCAGATCAAGCACTGGCTTCTGCTGGTCCATTATGGCTTTCATAGCAGTGTCCTGAGCCTGCTGTGCTAGCTCCTGTTGCCTGCTAAACTGGGCTGCCATCCAGCTAGCCATCTCCCTCGGATCCATCTTGATCCCTGCAAGAAACAAAGAAAAAAAACAAAGTGCACCACCTTCCAAACAGGTGTTTTTTGGGGGTTTTTTTCTACTTTTTTTTTTCAATTACCCCTGTGCCTTACTCCCATCCACCACTAGACATGCCCAGGTACTAATTACCTTGTGTCAGTGATGAATCCAGCTCTGCACAGGGTCTTTTCCTCCTGGGACAGCTTCCTGGAACATCCACTTCTCCTCCAAAGTGCAGTTGAGGGAAAATCTTTTTTTTCCAGCTTTAAACTTGAACTTTAGTTGTAATCCTCAGCAAGTAAATTCCCTTTGTGCAAAAGCAATCCAAAAAACTACGCCATTTGTCAGACGGCTGCCTGGGTGAGAATCTTCACAGTCTTGGCAAGTGCATATATCTATATGATTTGCAAGGGATTGTGGGCAATGCAGTCCATTCACACCAGACACAGCTGCTGACAATAATTTAGTTGTGCTCAAGTATAAAGCCAATAAGATATTTATTTATGGGGTTATTTCTCCCAACACAGATATGCTTGGTAGCACATAAATCAGGTTACTTACTTTCAGTGTTAAACTTGGAAAAACAAAATAAGGAAAACAACCTTTAAACTTGTCAGGCAATCAAAGCAAAAGAAATAAAGACCTGGTTGATAACAAACTGGTCTTTTCTGTAGGCTTAGCTAATATTTTCTTAGCATGTATCAAACAACAAACCAAAAGCTACAAAGAAAGAAAAAAACTGTTCTTTTCAGGTTAACTTCTTATATCTTCCCACATAGATTCAGAAGTGATTCTCTCCTAGCTCACAAGCAATTAGGTAAGGCTCAATTGCTAGCAGTTATCCAGCTGAAACCCCTTAGCAGGCTTGCTTTCTACTGTGTGGGTCAAATCCTGCTTCAGGAGCTTTTCTGAGTAGATTAAAGAACAAGTTTGTATTTCTTTGTGATGATTGCTGTACTTTGTAACAGAAAGTTACCAAAGGAGTTTAGACAGAGAGCAGTCCATGTAAACAGAATCTTCATCTGCTATCATTCCCCCTTCTTCAACAAGCATGGGTTCAATATCATGGATTGGCACACAATGGAGCACTTTCAATGGAGAATACTTTCAGGAGAATACTTGTTTCCCTGCTGTCTTTCAAGGTTTTAGCTAGGGCATAGATCAGTGTTCATACCTGAGCTTCCATTGCTGTTAGAGTTCCTCTCTATATAGCCTGGCCAGTATGTAGTCCAGTTCTTATGTCCAGCCTTCCAATCCAGATCCCTGGACACTGGATCTCTCTTCACATACCTTCTGGCACGGGTCTTAGAGTCCCTTCCACGTGCAGCCGTCTCCCTCACAGGTACCGTCTGGAGATTCCTAGCTCTGCAGCACCATTCCTCTGGCTTTCCCCAGTCCAATGGTGTATGCTGGCCCTTGGAATACCTCCCAGTATACTGTGATCTACCCGCACCCTAATGGCCACCCTAGGCGGTCGCCTAATAGAGCGCGTCACCTCTTTATTTTGTAGTTGTGGGTTCTCATGTAAAAATGAAAGTCCGAGAGGCTTTAAGGCTAACACAGGAACTTTATTGATTTTCACTGCTTCTCCAAAATAGAGCTTGTACAAAGCTCAACGCAAAACAACAAAGTAAAAAGGGTTTCTTCTCCTGATACAATTAACTTCAGTTACTTCCAGACTTCATGAACAAAGGCTTCATTACTTCTCCTAGCCTTTTTAACACAAGTGCTAGTTTGCCTTGCTAAAACTTTCTCACATACAAGCACTTTCTGGCTTTATTCCAGGAACATTTCTAAAAGGAAACAAGGCTTTTAAAACACAGTCCAGCCTGTTTACACCTTTTAACTAGCAAAGGCAGCTGTTTGAGCTTTCCTCTTTCCAGGGCTCAAACGCTTGTCTTATAACATAGAGCACATTCCATTGGGCATTCACATTCGCTGTCAGAAGGATAACTTCCTATCTCCATATCTTCAGTGTCTGGCTCTTGTACATCAGGATTAAAACTCCTCCTGGTAATACCCGGCTCTACACTTTCTAAAAGTTTAAGAATTTCGTTCCACCTAGAGGTTTCTCTGTCTCTAGGCTGCTTAGCACATACTGGCAATTCTTTCTCTCTCCATGAGTGGCTTAATGCTTTCAGCTTGTTTAACTGTCTGTTAGACAGAGGGTTACTCACGGTTCTCCTGTTATCAGATGGGTTTTTACGAAGCCTTTGGCTTGTAGTAAAACTGTCCTCATTCAAAGCTCCCTCCAAAGGAAATCTCCTGCCTCCAGGTTCCAAAGCAAACCTCCCTGCTTTGTGGCTTGTTCCTTTGAGTATTCTAGCAGTTTCCTCTAAGGCTGGGCTGTCCTGGGAAATACCTTTCACTTCAGATACCCGAGAGCTTTTTCCTCCCTCCAGCACGTTAGGATTCCTGCTCCGTTCTGAGTCTCCAGTAGCTCCTCCCCTGGGAACTCCCTTCTTCCTGTAATGCTGCTTCTCAACCTCAGCATTAGCATAGGTATCAGAGTATGCCTCAGGAAGCAGGCTGAGCTTCAGACTTTCCTCACCACTGTCTGAACTCTCTGACTCAGCTCTCTCCACTCTGTGTCTGTGTCCCATGTGCTGCATATGCTCCGTCTGCTTCATCTGCTCTCTGTTACTGCTCCTTTCCTTTTGTAATCCCCTGGGAACTCCCTTTGCACGTGTCTGAGCAGTGATCACATGCTGCTTCCCCAGCTGGTCTTCATTACCCCTACAGCTTGTTCCTAAGCTGGGGCGTGGCCTGCAGCTATTCACTAGGTGAGTTTTTTCCTGTTCCAAAACATTTTGTGTTTCACATCCCCGCCTGCTGCTTCTCTCCCTTAAGGTAAAAGTGTGCTCTTTTCCCTTTCCTAAGGGCTTGGGGACATTTTGGCCATCACAATACGTACTGCTCTGGACTCTTCTAGACTTCTCAAAGGCTTTTCTCCTCTTCCTTCCAAAGGGTTTCTTTCCCTCTCTGTCCGTCCGGTTTGGCTTCTGCTTCTGATGATCCTCCTGATGATGAAGATGATCAAGCTCAAGCTGATTCTCAGGATACTGATTCTCTGTAGAATAAACTCTACCTTTATTCTGCTTAGATGAGTGCTCCTCCCTAACACAGCGCAGCTGTGCTGAATCAGGCCCTGCCCTTTGAGATGAGTGCTTAGGGATTACCTCATAGCCCTCCTGATTGAACACACGTTTCCCCACTTCAGCTCCTCTAATGGCTGTTGGAAACCTGGTGCATTCTGGGACTGGTAGTCTTTTATGGGAAAATTCTGTTTTCTTATTTCTACCAGAACTGACAGGTTGCTTGTTCAGAGTCACTTCACCTTTTCTATACCTTCCTGAGCTATGATAAGCTTCCTTATCACAGTAGCTAGAACAAAACATAATGAACTCTAGCTGACAGAGCTTTGCCCAAGACCACAAAAAATTCCCCCTTTGCAGTATAGAAAAAAAAATAATTAGCTTTTACAAATGAATACCAATACCCCTTCAAGAGCTTTCAGTCAGAGAGATTATAGTTAAAAGCCACACAGTATTACCTTGCTTGCAACCGAGTCCCTGTTAGGAATGCCCTGCTTGCAACAAAGTCCCTGTTAGGTTAGCATGAGGCCAATTCTGTCCTGTACTGCCGGGCAGAATCGGGGTGTGCAGCTGTAGCACCCGATTCTGATCCCATGGGGCTAGACGTACCTGCAGGATAAAAATTGGGTCTGCCGGCCTGGACATGCAGGCTGGCCCCAATTCTGATTGGCTGCATGCCCAGCCACATACCTGGCTAACTCAGCCAGGCTCCTGAATGCAGCCACAGTGCCATGGTGTCCTGTTGCCATGGCACCTCGGCTGCATTCAGGAGCTGCGCTCACCAATCGACACATAGAGCTGTGTTTCCCAGCAGCCCGGCCCCTGATGGGGCCCTTCCAAGGCCTGAGTCAGGCTGTGGGGCACCCTCTGCGCTACCTCACCTGCTCCTCCAGGTCCCATGCCACAATCCCCTGCCATCCAGGGGGGACTTATTCCACCTTTAGGGTGGAATAAGTCCCCCGTCTACATTGAAGGCCCCAGATGTACAGGGCCGACCTCAGAATCAGTCCTGTATGTCCAGGGTCATGGCCCGCCCTTGCTCTGCCTCTGGACCTCCCCCTCCTGTCCCCGTCTAAGGCTGCTCATACAACAGTGCTTTTCATACGGTCAGCCTTAGTGCAGGGAGTGGCAGGGAGATGAACAGTGGGGATTTACATCCTGCTTGGATGTACATCCCTGCTGTTCATGGCACAGAATGACCCCCTATGGAAAAGAGACACTCTGGCGCAACCACTACTTTTTATTGGTAGACCTCCTCGTTTAATTCTCCTTACTCTCCTTTCTGCATTCCTTTCCTTTTTTTTAAATGGCGTTCTTTTCTTATTTCTTGTTCCTTTTGTTGTTTTTATTGTAAACCGCTTTGGTGCCCTCCACGGAAGGTGGTAAATCAAGTCCCAAATAAACATAAATATAAACAAGGAAGGCAAGTCCGCCCTAGGACCAACCTGATGCTCATGGCACCAGGGCTCAAATAGGCACAAGACATGCATGTAGTCAAGGCTGGTAGAACCCTTCCTCACTTTTAAGAGCATGAAACTATGGCAGGAGAATAGCCCTTATGTGCTAAATGTCACCTCTCAAGTTCCAAGCCATAAGTGAGAAGTGAGCTAGGTCATCTGGAAGAACTAGTTCCTGCCGCAACAGCCCCCAAGCTGCAAGAAGTTGCAGTGGAGGTTCCCACAGAAGCCGCATCAGATCCCTGTGTCCCTGGCCAATCCGGCATCACCAGGACAACCCAGCCTGGATATCGCTTTATGTGGTGAAGTACATGTTCCATGAGCAGCCAATGAGGAAACACATACAGCAGACACTGCTTTGGCCAAGGTTGAAGCAGGGTATTAATGCCCTCGGAGCTTGCCTCCTTGCAGTGACTGAAGAACCTGTGCACTTTGGCATTGGACTGAGTCACCATCAGATCCATCTCGGGACAATCCCAGAATCCAGAATCTGCTGAAACTCTGGCTCAATTCCCACTCCCCAGGATTGAAGGACTGGCGACTGAGAAATTCTACTACTACATTGTGCCAAGAAAGCTAGGAAGTTCCGCGCTGCTCAGGAGAACAAGGAGAGTCAACTCCAGGGCTATTCCTATATCCTTCATTCCTCCTTGCCGGTTGACATATGATACTGCCATGTCAATGCCTGAGAACACCTGGACTGTTCTGCCCCAGACCAAGGATTGTAGGTATAGCAGGGCCAGATGAATACCCCTTGCCTCAAGGCGGTTGATGGGCCATGCCACTTCCCAGCTGTTCCAACCCTGAGCCATTCGGCCCTTGCAATGGACTCACCAGCCAAACAGGCTAGCATCTGTCGACAAAAGCCACCATGAAGAATCATCTAGTGGTATGCCTTTCCTCAGATGTTGGAGGTTACCCCACCACTGCAGTCTAGACACTACCGACAAAGTGAGGGGAAGGCTGATCTCAAAATCTTGAGAGTTTGGAGACCAGCAAGATAACAATCTCGACTGGTGCCACCATCAAGCCAAGAATCTGTAGGTAATCCCAAATTCTGGGAACCTGCATAGCCCAGAAGGCTACCAGCTGAGATAACAGCATTCTCACTCTCTCCTTAGGTAGGAAGACCCTGCTCACACAAATGTTGAACTATGCTCCAAAGTATTCTCTTCCTGCAGTTGATCACTCAGCTAAGGCTCTCCAGGAACTGTACCACTTGGGCTGATACCAGAGATGTTTCTGACTGTGACCTAGCTTGGATTAGCCAATTGTCCAGAAATGGGTGAACACATCCCTTCATGCCTCAGCGCAGCAGCCGCCTTCACCATGACATTTGAGATTGTCCTCAAAACAGTGGAGAGGCCAAAGGGAAGAGCAGTGAACTGAAAATGAGAGCCAAGAATGGTGAAGTGGAGGAAGCACTGATGATCTTTGTAGACCGGAATGTTAAAATAGACCTCAGCCAGATCCAAGGATGAGAGAAACTACCCATGCTGCACCAATTGAATCATTGACCATAGAGTCTCTATACAGAAGTGCAGGGTTTGTAGGTGGGCGTTGAGCCCCTTGAGGTCAAGGATTGAATGGAAGGACCTGTTCTTCGTCGGCACCATGGAATGGAATGGAATGCCGACTCTTGTCTTGCTTGGCAGAGGGAACCGGGGTGATCACTTGTAGAATGAATAATCTTTCCAGCGTAGTTTGAACAGTGGCCCTCTTGGCAGTAGAGCCACATGGAGAGATGATGAAGACATATGAGATAGGCTTCCTGCATTCCAGAAGGTAGCCATGCTGAATGGTGTCTAGCATCCAGTGATCCTTGTTGACCCAGGCCAACTTCTGGTAGAAAAGGCATAGCCTGCCGCCCACTGGAGGCACCCTGGAATGGGCCTCTAACCCATCATTGTGCTGGATGGGAGAAATTATTTTTGGAGGTGGCAGGCTCCGGGGGCCTATGAGCAAAATCCAGAAGAAGAAGAAGAAAGTGGGCTTTCTGGAGCAATAGCTACAGGAATCCTGGGAATCCCAGATATTGGGAATGAGTATAACTGGCAGATGTAGACAAGGAGGTGGGGCTGCATACTTCGCAGGTCCCTTAGGCTTATCCTTTGGGAGGCGACAAGGCTTGGACTCACTCAAATCTTTAACCAGCTTCTTCAAGTCCTCCCAAACAGTATCCAAGCCGGGACAACCAGAACATGGAGGCCAAGTCTGCTGCCCAAATGGCAAAGCCATAGCCAGCGTCATGCCATCACTGAAAAGGCAATATTCTTAGCCATCAAGCGGACTAGATTATATATAGTGTCTGGCAGAAAGGCTGCTTCCAATTCCAGGAGGACAGAGGTATTTTCTGGAGGGACTGAATCTACTGAAGGAGAGCTCAGGTTGTTAGACCCACATGCACTGCTAATTGGGGAATAACAGAGGAAGTCAAAAACTAATTCTTAAGGAAAGCTTCCATCTTGCGATCCAAGTAGACTTTTAGAACCGCACCACCCTCCACTGGGATGGTGGTCTGCTTCGTGACCTCAGTGGCATGTGTCCACCTGAGGCTTGCAACATCATGCAGCACAATCCTCCTGTGGCATAAAGCTTCTTCAGAACCCTGATCCCTTTCAGTGGGGAGTCAGGCAGGTTCCACTATGAGCAGACCATTTTCTTGATAACCTCCAGAAATGGGAAAACCCTAGTAGGCTTCCAAACCCCCTACAAGAGGGCATGTAACTGGGGCATCGGTTCTGCCACTGGAAGGTCAGCCAACAGCAGAGAGGAAGCATTCAACACCACCAGTTCTTCCTTCTTGATCAGAAGGACGATAAGGGAATTGTCTTGATCCTCTGAAGGAGAAGACATTTCATCCTCCAGACTGTTGTCCTCACCATGGGCAAAGGAGATAGGTCTGAACCTACAGACTCCAATCTCTGCTGAAATCACTAGGTGGTGGGGCCCAACCAAGCGGAGAGAGACCAAGAGGACCCGGATGCCCCAGGGTCTGAATTGCCTCACCAGAAGGACCAAGCTTGCTGAAGAAACTAAAAGAATTCTAGGGAGGACAACCTGGAGACCAGAAACTTCCTGTCAGAATTAGCCTCACCACCAGCTGGGGGCAGACTTGCTGCTGGGCCCCTAAGAGAAAGGAAGCAGCCAACAGAGCACAATCCCAAGTCCGAAGCTTGGGAATCATCCTTTTTCACAACAGCATCTGCTGCCTCCTGCAGCCAGCAAGGACAACAAGGGCAGGGCACCTGTGTGCCCCTGTTTCAAGAGGAGAGACAGGCCCAACAAGGGCGCATCTGAAGCTTCTATATGGGAATTGCAAAAGCTGAAGTCTAACGACATAACTTTTCACTTGCCACAGACCAGGCAGCATTTCTTAAAAGGCGGCATGCACCTGTCCCAATAATATGTGCCTAATATTTCACTAACAGCACAGCTTCACAGGCCCAGGATGTGCTAATAAGGCACATAAATCTAGCCACGTTGGCACCACCACCCCTCGCTATGGCTATGTGCAGATTCAAGGTGCGCAAGACAGAGTAGTTACTCACCTGTAACAGGTGTTCTCCAGGAGCAGCAGGAATCAGTCCTCACATATGGGTGACGTCGGCGCCGACGGAGCCCTCGCGGAGCAATTTCCCCAGCTTTCAAAGAAAGCCTTTGGGACTTGCAGCACGCATGCGCGGTCCCCTTCCCGCCCAAGGGTGCCATCTTGCTCAGTCTGATGACATAGCTAAAAGACAGCAAAAAAAAAATTAGCAAAAACGAAATGATAAGACTGCAACTCCAAGGGGAGGAGGGAGGGTTGTGAGGACTGATTCCTGCTGCCCCTGGAGAACACCTGTTACAGGTGAGTAACTACTCTTTCTCCAGGACCAAGCAGGAAGTCAGTCCTCACATATGGGACTCCCAAGCTTAAGGCTACCGGAGACCTCAAGCACAAAAATGAGCTCCCTCTAGCTCAGCAGTATAGAAGGAAGGAATCTTCTCTGAAAACGCCCCCGACCGGTAGCCCACCAGGGCCGGAGGGTAGGAGTTGCCTAAACCTCAAAGAGATTATGGAGGACTTCCTGACCGAAAGCACTGTCCCTGCGGGACTCCCTCTCCAGGCAGTAATGTGCCGCAAAAGTCTGGCTTGAAGACCAAGTAGCGGCCCGGCAGATGTCTGCCAACGGAACAGAGCGGAGGTGTGCCACTGACGCAGCCTTCGCCCTAACACGATGAGCCGTGACTCGACCCTCCAACGAGAGGCCGGCTGCCCCATAAGCCCAGGCGATACAGTCAGCTACCCAGATGGACAAGGTACGCTTGGAGACAGGTAGCCCCAAGTTATTGGGGTCAAAAGAAACGAAGAGCTGAACAGCCCTCCTATGCTCCCGCGTACGGTCAAGGTAGAAGGACAAGGCCCTCCTACAGTCCAGGGTATGCAGGACCATTTCAGCCTGGCTGGAGTGCGGCCTGGGAAAGAAGGTCGGAAGAACCACCTCCTGGTTGAGATGAAAAGGAGAAACCACTTTTGGAAGAAACTTAGGGTGAGTCCGTAAGACCACCCTATTCCTGTAGAACCTAGTGTAAGGAGGATCAGACACTAGGGCCTGCAGTTGACTAACACGCCTAGCAGAGGTAAGGGCTACCAAGAACAAGGTTTTCCAAGAAAGAAAACGAAGAGGGCAGGTAGCCATAGGTTCAAAGGGCGGACAGGTAATCCGCTGCAAGACCACATTCAGATCCCATTCAGGGGCTGGTGGACGCAAAGGAGGCTTAAGCAGAAGGAGGCCTCGGAGAAAACGAGTCACCAAAGGGTGGTTGGACAGAGGCCTGCCATCTACCGGTGCATGATGTGCAGAGAGAGCACTGAGGTGGACTCTGACAGAGTTGGACTTAAGGCCCAGATTGGAGAGGTAAAGCAAATATTGCAAGACCACCGCCACCAAGCAGGAGAAGGGATACTCAGACTGCTGAGCACACCACACGGAGAAGCGACGCCACTTAAGAGCGTAGGACTTCCGGGTGGAGGGCCGCCTGGAGGCCAAGACGACCTCTTCCACCTCCCGAGGCAGTAGGAGGGGAGCAAGGACTACCCTTTCAGCAGCCAGGCCATCAGATGAAGGGACCGGAGGTTGGGGGGTAGGAGAGACCCGTGGTCTTGTGTCAGGAGATCGGGTTGAAACCCCAGAGGAAGAGGAGTGTCCACTGCCAGCTGCATTAGAAGCGGGAACCAAGGTTGTCTCGGCCACCGGGGAGCCACAAGGATCATCGAGGCTTTGTCTCTGAGAACTTTGAAGAGCGTTCGAGACACCAGCGGCATGGGAGGAAAGGCATACAAGAGGCCTGTGGACCATGGAATCAGAAAAGCATCCGCCGCTACTCTGAGAGGATGCGGTTGTCGAGAGCAGAATCTGGGTAGTTGCCGGTTCAGAGGACTGGCAAACAGATCCAAGGTGGGGAGTCCCCACTTGAGAAAGATCTGCTGAACCACTAATGGATCCAATCTCCACTCGTGTGGTTGGAGGATCCTGCTTAGTTTGTCTGCCAGGTAATTTTCTTGACCTGGGAGATAGACCGCTTTGAGGAGTATGCCGTGGCCGACTGCCCAAGAGCACAGCCGTCGTGCCTCCTGACAGAGAAGGAAGGAGCCTGTGCCTCCTTGTTTGTTCACGTAGAACATTGCTACTTGATTGTCCGTCTGGACCAGTACAGACTGGTGAGAAGTGAGGTGGGAGAAGGCTCTCAGAGCTAGGCGGATGGCTCTGAGCTCCAGGAAGTTTATCTGCTGCGCAGACTCCCAAGGAGTCCAGAGGCCTTGAGTACATGTCCCTTGGCAATGTGCTCCCCATCCCAGGAGAGAAGCATCGGTTGTTAGTACCTGAGAAGGAGGAGGAGATTGAAAATCCACTCCCAGTACTAGGTTTGGCAGATGAAGCCACCACCGCAGAGAAGAGACCAGCAGGTCTGAGACTTGTACTGAGTCCGTCAGGCTCCCCGTGGCCTGATGCCATTGAGTGCGAAGGCACCACTGGGCAGGTCGCATGTTCAGGCGGGCATTGGGGGTCACATGGACCGTGGAAGCCATATGGCCGAGCAGTCTCAGAAATTGCCTGGCAGAGACCAGGGAATTGCTGCGAAAGTGGCTGGCGAGATTCATGAGCCTGTGGGCCCTGTCCAGAGGCAGGAAGGCCCGCGCCTGAAGAGTGCTTAACCTTGCGCCGATGAATTCGAGATCTTGAGAGGGGAGCAAAGTGGACTTTGCGAAGTTTATGACAAAGCCCAAGTGCTGGAGCAGAGACACATTGCGATGAGTGGCTTGAGTGGCCTCTTGGGAAGACTGGGCCCGGATGAGCCAGTCGTCCAGGTATGGAAACACAAAAAGGCCTTGAAGTCTGAGATAGGCCGCCACCACTGCCAGGCATTTGGTGAAAACCCGTGGGGCGGAGGATAGGCCAAAGGGCAGGACCCTGTACTGGTAATGATTTCCTCCCACAACAAATCTGAGATATTGCCTGTGGTCTGGATGAATAAGGATGTGAGTATAGGCATCCTTTAGATCTAAGGAGCATAGCCAGTCTTCCCGCTGGAGGTAGGGCAGCAGGATTCCAAGGGAAAGCATCTTGAACTTTTCCCTTGCCAGGAACTTGTTGAGGTTTCGCAAGTCCATGATGGGTCTGAGGCCTCCTGTTCTTTTTGGTATCAGAAAGTACCTGGAATAAAAGCCGTGACCTCTCAGGTGGTGGGGCACCGGTTCCACAGCCTGTTCCTGAAGAAGACTTGCCAACTCCTGAAGGAGTAAGTCCCTGTGCAGAGGGAGTCTTGGAGGCTCCCCTGGAAAGTAGGAGGGAGGTACCTGGTGAAAGTGTAGAAGATAGCCTTTCTGAACTATATGAAGTACCCAGGTATCTGATGTGATGGCTGACCACCTGTGGTCAAAGTGGACCAGCCGGCCTCCTGTGCTGAGAGAAACCAGCTGAGGGGAAGAGGCTATGCTGATGGAGTCAAAAACCCCCACCCTGCTGAGCAGGGGCCGGTGTAGTGGGCTTGGGGGCCTGCTGCCTACGGGACCCATTACCCCGTCCCTTGGCCTGCTGACCCTTTTGGGGAGCTGCTGAGGCCTGATACTGAGGGTAGTATTTATAGGCAGCCGCCTTCCTCGGGTAAAAGGGCTTTTTCCCCGAGCCCTTCTTCTTCTGAGAAGGGGCAGAGGTATTTCTGGACAGCCTAGTTCTGGTCAGAGTCTCGGTCTCGATTTGTGCAGCCTTTTCAGCCATGGGTTTGCCAAAGAGGTTTTCACCTCTGCAGGGGACATCGACCAACTTGTCCTGGACCCATGGCTCGAGGTCGGATGACTGAAGCCAAGCCTTCGGCGGGCACCGATGCCGGCTCCGGCTACTCGAGCCGATGCTTCAAAGCCATTGTAGGCTGCCCGAGAGATAAATTTTGAGCACTCTCGAATCCCAGTGGACAAGGCTTGGAACCTCTGCAAAGGTTCCTCGGAGAGACCAGCCGAGAACCCGGCAATTTCCTTTGCCAGATCTCGGAGATACATGCCCATATAGAGCTGGTAGGTCTGGACTCGACAAGCAAGCATAGAGCCCTGGAAACACTTTCTACCGAGGGCAGCCAGGCTCCGGGCCTCCCTGCTGGGAGGCACCGAGGAGTGCATTTTTTGACTCTTGAGTCTATGCATGGCCGATTCCACCACCATGGAATGGTGCGGTAGTTGTGCCTTTTGGAAGCTGGGGCTCTTGCGGACTCGATAAATGGAATCGACCCGCTTGCTTAACACCGGCGCCGACGCCGGGTTCTCCCACATGCGGAAGAGAAGTCGTTCCAGCATCGGAGGAACCGGTACAGTAAAGACCTCCTTCGGGGGAGAATCATCCCTCCTCCTCGGGATCCACGGGGAATGCCAAGGCCTTGGCCATATCCCGCACGAAATCCGAGAACCGGGTGTCCTCCGGGGGGGACCGTCTCCGAGGTTTGGACTCGGGCGAGTCCGATGGGACACACCGAGTCCGAAAACTACCAGGGGACTCTTCGTCCTCCGATTCCCAGTCGGACTCCGCGGAGGAGGATTCGAGTGGCTCCGGTCGGGCGGGCACCGATGCCCTCTGCTCCGACGCCGAAGGAGTCGGCGTCGACGACCTCGGTCCCGAATGGGAGGCCGAGGGAGACCGCGACCGAGGATCGACTCGAGCTCGGATGGACTCGAGGATCGGCTCGTTCTCCGGGGTCGACTTGGACATTGACGTCCCGGTGGCCGGGGCAGACGCATGGGCAAGGCCAGCAATCAATGCCCGCTGCTGGTCCATGAAGGCAGCTAAACTGCTCTCCAAGGCCGTCAACCTGAGTCCAAGCTCAGGAGACCCAGCAGCCCCTGACTCGGGCCCCGACGGCGTCGGGCCCGACGTCAGCTCCTTCGGAGGCGAGTCCACGAGGACCACAGTACTCACGTGTCCAGGCGACTCCCTCTCGAGACGAGGATGTTTTGAAGGCCTCTCCGACTCCGAGGACCCGGGACGGCTGTCGGGGCTATGCGACCTGGCCCTCGAGGAACCAGGAGCGTCCACCGACGCCACCCTCGCGGGTTTTTTCTTCCTATGATGTTCCCGGGTAGGAGACCCCCGCTCAGAGGAACTCCGACGATGCTCAGGACCGGAGTCCCGGGACGTCGAAGCCTCTGACGAGGTCCGGGCTTGGCCGGACGCGGAGTCAGAGAAGATTCGTTCTCGTTGATGCTGCCGACTCCTCAACGCTTTTGAGGACATTTTGCCACACGGACCACAGATCATCGGGTCATGATCGGGTCCGAGGCAGCGGAGGCAGCAGTCATGTGTGTCGGTAAGAGACATGAGTTTCTTACAGCGATCACACTTCTTAAACGCGCTGGCAGCCATCGAGGGAAAAAGGGCCCCTGCGAGGTCAAAAGACAGGGCTGCCAGTGAAAAGGAAAAAAATGGCGCGAACGCTTGTCACGAAGGACAAAAAAACGAAAAATAAAGAAACGGACCCAATACCGGCGTAGCGGGTCCAGGCGGGAAAAAGGATCTGGCGTCGAACCGAAAAAGAATAAATAATAAGAGAGAAAATCAACTTTTTCAGCGGTGATCACAAACAGCGTCTGTAGGGCTCCGCAGAAAAAAGAAGACTGAGCAAGATAGCACCCTTGGGCGGGAAGGGGACCGCGCATGCGCGCTGCAATTCCCAAAGGCTTTCTTTGAAAGCTGGGGAAATTGCTCTGCGAGGGCTCCGTCGGCGCCGACGTCACCCTTATGTGAGGACTGACTTCCTGCTTGGTCCTGGAGAATAAAGCTCAGTAAGGTGCATACTAAGCATGTGCAGAAAGCATGACAAGATGAAAACCAGCGGGAAAAAAACAAGCCTCACCAATGGTTGTTCTGAACGGCCCAAAACCTGACGGACACACTACCCAGTGGATGAGGTCAGGTAGCCCCAAAAGCAAGTCAGACAAGACAGACACTTAGTTTTGATACTCACCCCTGGAAGCCCAAAGTAGGAAGACCATGTCAAGCTCAGTGCTATTCCCCTATTGCCAGGACCTGCAGGCACTGAATAGCTGGGTTGCCCGGACTGTGATCTTGCAGTCCAGTCAGCGGCGATATTCAGCCATTAGCTGGAATACAAAACTGGCTAACCTTAGGACAGTCATTCTGCTGTCCTAACTTTGGCTGGTTAGGGTTATTGGGCAGTGGCTGAATATTGAAGCTGCCTGGTTATCACTTGATGCCAACACCACTCTGCCCTGATGCTAGCTGGCTAGCTTTGGGGCATACAGCGGCACCACCCAGGGATATTCAGTGGCACTAACTGCATTAGTGCAGCTGAATATCCCATTGACCACGATTAATGCAATTAGCAGGTTTGCTAACCACATTAATCCTGTTGAATATTTCTCCCACCCCCATCCCCATCTTTTTCAGGATCCTGAGGCCATCTCTGAAATTCTGGAACTGCTTTTGCACTCCACCAACTCCCATTTATAGCCAGGACATTTTATACCAAGTGGGGTTTTCTTTGTATCTTCTCTTGTAATACAAAGAATCAGGGGCCTGATATCCAAAGGCATTTACATGGTTTACAGACCCGCAAACCGTGTAAATGCCACTTAGTGGGATATTCAGCACATTAACACGGTTAGTGCCGCTGGATAGCCATGGGTGTTGCAGCTACATTGCCCGATGCTATGCGGTTAGCATCAGGCATGTAATGGGCATTCCGGGGCAGAGTGGAGGTGGCACCCATTGCTAACCGGGCAGCAGTGATTTTGAGACACTGCCTGGTTAGTGACCTGTGGGTAAAGATAGGTGCAGCAAAGGCTGGCCTATCTTTACCTGTGGGAGCTAACCAGGCATCAGCTCAATATCACCGCTGTCTGGTTAGCTTCTGAGCTATGCAGTGACCCAGATATTCAATGCCGATAGCCGGATATGGCCCCAGCATTGAATAACCGGGGTTAAACTTCAGTGGCAACAGATATGCACTTTAGCAGTACTTGCCATTGCTGCCGTTGAATATCGAACCCCAGGTTTATATTTCTACTAGCTGAGGAGGATCCTGGTAAGCATGTAACCTTTTTCTTTTCCTCCATGTAACTTATTCCCACTGGGCCCAATATTGAACTGGGATGGCTCTGCGCCGATACGACGCATAGCAGTCACCGCCGACCTCTAGCCCCGGATATTCAATGCTGGGGTCATATGTGGCCCCAGCATTGAATATCTGAGGTTACCACACAGTCTCTGGCACCGCGGAAGCTAACCAGGTAATGGTGATATTGTACCGCTACCCGGTTAGCTCCCACAGGTTAAACTAGACCAGCTTTTGCAGCGCCTAGTTTTACTCACAGATCACTAACTGGGTAGTGGTGCAATGTTGCCGCTACCCAGTTAGTGACTGTCGCCACCCACGACACACCCCGATGCTAAACGGTTACCATTGGGGCATGTAGTGGAGATAATCGGAGATATTCAGTGGCACTAATTGTGTAGTGCCATTGAATATCCCATCCAGTGGCATTTACACAGTTTACATGTCTGTAAACTGTGTAAATGCCTTTTGAATATTGGGCCCCTATGTTTAGGGTTATAGCCTTTAAGTTTGAAGGATTAAATTAGTACTTTCAGGTATCAATGGCTGTTTTATGGCAGCTTATATAATGGGACTACATATAATGAACTTTTTTTATGTCACAGACGGAAATGGGAGCTATGAAGGTAACTGCATCTGTTGGTTAGTTTTCTGCACACGAATACTTCTGAACATTCATTCTTCATTGACACAGTGGCATCCACAATATTAACTTTTTTTCTGGTCTATTTTGAATTTGATTTTAAAATAAAATAAATTAAGAGTTTTAAAATTGGTTCAGATTCTCGTTCCCTTCAATCCAAAGCAAAAACCACATAAATATAATGGCAATTTTAATGGTATCTCTTTAGAAATTCTACCTTTGGTTCTGCCATGAAAAGGGTGTTATATGGTAGTGTCATGTCAATGCCCATAGTTATTGCCATAATCTGTAAATAGATGTAATTGTTGAAGCAGAGAGAATAGTGACATTTAAGTAGGCTAGATAATTTAATACAGTATGTTTTGCTGGAAATCATATAACCAGTAGATGGCACTACCAGTACAATATTGTACCTGGGAGATTTCACTGGAGAGCTGACAAGTATAGTACTGACAGAAAAAAGGAAAAAATAAATAAATTTAATGCATAATACAGATACCTCCCAAGATGCTTAGAGCATGTCTCAGTTAAATCTGTGTAGCTCTTCATAAATGGGGGCAATTTTGAATAGCTTGTGTTCAGACACTTATAGCCCACGTAAATTTATTTATTTCAGCTTATTATTCTCTGCATCATTAAAATATAATGAGCTTGATTTTATAACAGGATGCCTATGTGAAAACTCCAAAGAAAAGCATATTTTAGAAAGGTAACATAGGTGCTTATGTACCTTTGGGGCATGTTTACTTAAGCACACTACCAGGGTAGTGTGGGGCTAGCAACCAGTATCAGCACCATGCTAAAACGTAGCATAGAGCTCTGCACTAAAAAAGGTTCATGCTACCCTTGCAACGTGCATCGGGTGGCAGCGACTGGGTGGGATGGGGTCGTTCCCACCATGGCACAGCTAGCACAGGTGTTTGTGACCCACAGTATCTGTGTTCATCACATAGGGCTGACCCAACCATTAGGTAAACTAGGTGGTCGCCTAGGGCAGCAGCTTATGGGGACAGCAAAGGGCAGGGAA